>JAWWTY010000001.1:16523871-16539630 GCA_035222235.1 Margarornis squamiger
TCCTTCCAAATTCCAAATTCCTTCCTTCCTTCCTCCCTCCCTCCCTCCCTTCCTCCCTGCTCTCCCCTCCCTTCCCTTCCTTCCCTCCCTTCCCTTCCTTCCCTTTTTTCTTTCCTTCCTTTCCTTTTTTCTTCTTCACATCTTTTTGTGGGAAACAATCAAGACTTCTGCACCCATCCTGTGAGAATGAATTAAAGCTGAAGCAGCCAGTGCAGAGACACCACTTCCCTAATTCACCCCTTCAACCTGCCCAGACTGGGAACCCCAGTAGAGTGTCATCCCAGAGATAAAGCAGTAATACCCACTTCCCAAGAAAAATAAATTTTATTAGGTGCAGGGGGTTCCAGCCCTGGTGCTAACAGAGCTGATGGACAACACAGAGGATGGACAGACTTGGTTTAATGTGGGTCTTTTCTTTCCATCTCTGGAACAGGTAAAACAGAGCTGGCCAAGCAAACAGCCAAATACATCCACAAGGACCTCAAAAAGGTAATGGCTCGTTCCAGCTTTTGTGCTGTCGGTAAAGGGCCAGGGGCAGCTCATCAGGGGGTTCATTGTCTGGCTGTGCTGCCCTGAGAAAGGGTTTCTGCTGCACTGAAAGTGGCCTGTGAGGGTAATGAAGCATCTCTTTGGCCTATTCTGGACTTGATCCAGTAGCTCCACGTTCTTCTCATGCTGGGGGCCCCAGGGCTGGAGGCAGCACTGCAGGTAGGGTGTCACCAGAGCAGAGGAGCAGAATCCCCACCTCGCCCTACTGCCCACATTGTGGGATCAGCCCAGGACATGCGTGTCCCTGTCTATGTAACCAGTATATTTAAATTGTAAAAATTTAAATGGATCTAACAATACTTGTGCTCCCTGTTAGATCTTGCTCTCATTTTGACATCCTGTGTTGTGAATGGGGTTTTTGCCTCTATTACTAATATCACTGTACATTGTTAGAAGGATACAATTCAAGAAATCTGTTTTCCATGTCCCCGGCCCCACCACTTGTCACATCGTGTTGGTATGGACTGTGGCAATGGGACATTGATTTCCTGCTCAGGATTTTAAGTGATGAAATGTTTGGTATCCAGAAGCTCTTTAGGTGATTTAGCTTGTTACCCAGTGAGCATTTTTGGGGGAAGATGGGTTGAAATTGTTTCATGGAGGTGGTGGCTTTGCAGGAGGACACTTCCTGCAAAAGGTTTTAAGACACAAAGGACTTAAAGCTGAGCTCCCCCATTCCGTTTCAATCTTCCATTCCATTCCATTCTTTCTATTCTATTCCCTCCCTTCAAGGAGCTGGATTACAACTGGAAGACCAGGACATTCAGTACCTGCAGTGAATCATCAGCTTTTCAAATGCAAAATGTAAACTTGGGTGGGAGCTCTAAATTCTTTAGCAGTATTCTTTGTTTCAGATGATCACCCACAAGCCCAGTTCACCTCAGCTGTATGATTTTCATTGAATTTTTATGGAGGGGTCTTGCATTCTTCTTGTGATTGATTTCTTAAAAGCTGAACCACAAGAACATCCATTTTGTTTAGAAAGTTTCAGCCCCACGAGTTTTGTTCCAGCTCTGGCGGCGAGCAGATTGATCAAATCTCATCTTAAGTCTCTTGCAGGGTTTCATCAGACTGGACATGTCAGAGTTCCAGGAGAGGCACGAGGTCAGTAAATGGGCTCTGAGGGGGGCAGTTTTGAGTTTAATCCAGAAAAAATGGGCATTTTGGAGTGTGAAAGGGGGAGTAACAGGAGTTGCTCTGAGTTGTGCATTAAACTGCAATTGAATTGCCAGAAAGCAGCTTTAATTGAGTGTCATGGTTTAGGAATGGTACTCCCAAATTAGTGTTCCCACTGAGACTTTCCAAACCAGGCTGCTGCTCACTCACTCGAGGAGCAAGGAAAGCTTTAACAGTATTTGTTCAGTATTTTGAGTTCTGTGTGTGGGGTCGACCCTTGGAGAGAGCAGCTGAGAAGAGATTGTGGAATCCAGAGGAACACCTTGTACAGGAAAACCTGCAGCCACATGCCATTCATCACTCACGCGCACCCAGGCAGGCACAGCTTGCTCCAAAGCCCCTTGTCCCCAAGACCTTGCCAAGTCCAGTGCGAGATCACTGCCTCAACCTGTTTTCTGTGGAGGAAAGGGGGAGAATCCAGAAGATATGATGGCAGTACCAAGTCCGCCCCTCCCATCACACCTCCTGCCCAGCTGTGGTGCCACGGGAGAGGTGGGATATCCTACCAGGGTCACCCATGGAGCTGAGGGAGTCCCAAATCCCTTTGGAGAGCTCTGTCTCCTAGTAATGAGAGTAGTAAAACACTGAGACAGGTTGCCCAGAGAAGCTATAGCTACTTTGTCCTTGGAATTGTTAAAGGGCAGGTTGGATGGGGCTTGGAGCAACCTGAGATAGTGGAAGGTGTCCTTGCCCATGGCAGGAGGACTGGAACTAGATGTTCTTTAAGGTTCCTTCCAACCCAAACCATTCCATGATTCTGCAATAACAGACTGTGATTCTGATAACCCACAGACCTGGGGTTGCTGTAAGATGCACAAAGCTGTATGTCAAAAATTGTCATTTTTGCCAAAACATTTCTGTTCTCTGAAATATTCTATATAATGTTCCAAATTTTTAAACCTTGTTTAAAAAAAACACTGTGTCAAGAAGTGATGGCTTAGGAAAATTATTTTACTTGTGACTTCTTTCCAAGCTTTGACTCTCCGCCAGAGCCACCTGTCATTCATAATCCTTTGAATTCTTGCTCTTAAAAAGGCTAAAGGGGTTGAAAACAGGTCTTGGACATAGGAGACAGGTTGCACAGACCCTGCATAACAAAGGAGGGATGGTGCCTTCCCTCCTGCCCATGCCTGCTCCTTGAATTCTACTGGTTCAAGCTCTGGGCAGTGTAATTGCTCAATCTCTATTTTGCTTAATTGTTGCTTATTAAGCTGATTTTGGGATACCTGGGGTGCAATAGGTGTCACAAAGAATACCGACCTTGATTTATCAGGAGCAAAGAGCAGTGGCTACCTGCCAAGCTACCGGGAGGGCTTCATTCCCACTGTCCGTGGATCAACCTTCACCTCTTCTGTTCCTTCCTCTCAGGTGGCAAAGTTCATTGGCTCACCACCCGGCTACGTGGGCCATGAAGAGGGTGGACAGCTGACCAAAAAGCTGAGGCAGTGCCCAAATGCTGTGGTCCTCTTTGACGAGGTGGACAAAGCCCACCCAGATGTGCTCACCATCATGCTGCAGCTGTTTGATGAGGTAAATCTGCATTTTGGGTTTAGAGACGTGCAGAAGATGACAGTGAGTGCAAGGGATGATGGATGGAGGAGTTAAAGAGTCATTGAATCACAGGATGGTTTGGGTTGGGAGGAACCTTAAAGCTCATCCAGTCCCATCCCCTGCCATGGGCAGGAACACCTTCCACTAAACCAAGTTGTTCCAAGCCCCATCCAACCTGACTTTGGACACCTCCAGGGATGGGACAGCCACAGCTTCTCTGGGCAACAACCCTCACAGCCAGCAATTTCTTCTCAATATCCAATCTAACCCTGCCCTCTGTCAGCGTGAAGACCTTCCCCCTTGTTCTGTCACTCTAGGCCCTTTTCCAAAGTCCCTCTTCAGCTCTCTGGTTGATTTTGAAGGTCCTGGTCTGTCTTCAGAGGCCACCAAACTCCAGAGCAACATGCTGGAAGGTTTTGGAGGGGGTTTTTTGTTTTTCTTTTAAGGATTAATAACATCATTTTTCTTGCATAGATCATCGCAGCAGCAGCTCAATGTGAAATCAATTCCTGTACCAGGCACTTGACAGGGCAATAACCCAAATGTTAATCTCAAGCACCCAACAAGGATTTGTGTCATTGTGCTGGATCTCTGCTGCTAGAGACGGATTGAGGAAAGAAACAGCCTGGGGAGATGCTGATTTTTTCCTTATTTTCCTCTTTTTTTTTTTATTAATCGAGAGCACCAATACTTTGGAAGAGTTTCTGGATTGGTGTGGGGGGCTGAGCGGTGATGCCACCGCAGCAGTGATCACCCCCACCACTGAACACGGTGTTGGGCAGCTGTGATTTGCCAGGCAGTCCCTCAGGGATGAGGGACACTGCTGCTCATGTGACTCCATTATAGCCATAAGCTGATTATTTGTGGGTTCTGCTCAGCCCAAACCACAGCCACAGACAAGGTTAGGGTCAGGGTTAGGGTTAGCATTGCCACTGAGCTGAGCCTGGGGCTCATGTATCAGACATAGAACCATTGCAGGGAGGTAGGCAGAGGGTCAAAGGCTGGGGAGTTACGTATGGGCAGCCACACAGTCATGGAATCATGGAATCATTGACGTTGGAAAAGGCCTCTGAGACCATCATATCCAACTTTTATCCCAGTACAGCCAAGCTCACCACTAACGCATGTCCCCAAGTGCCACATGAACATGGCTTTAAAATCACAGGAGGAGTTCTCCAACCTAGTCCTTGCTTCCTTCTACCTCTATCCTTCGGCATCCCTTCAAAATTAAATCCACTCTGGGGAAAGATACATATTCTTTTTCCTTGTGCTTTGGCCATGTCCTGTGGCATCTGCTGTCAGTGCTCACGTCATCTTGGCTGTTGCAGGGCAGGCTGACAGATGGAAAGGGGAAGACCATTGACTGCAAGGATGCCATCTTTATCATGACCTCTAACGTGGCCAGCGAGGAGATTGCACAGCATGCTCTGCAGCTCCGGCAAGAGGCCATGGAGATGAGCAAGAAAAGGATCGTGGAAAACTTAGGTACTGGAATTTCAATATCCTTCTCCAAATCCCTAAAGAATCTCCCTCTTTCCTAAAATGACTTCCTTTGACACCAGCTCAGCTATCACTCTTCAGGCGGCAGACCCAGACCCTTCAGTCCCCTCTCTCCTGGTCCCCACTAGTCCACATGACTTGGGAATACTCCTCTGCCAGGAAGTCATGGAATCACAGAATGGTTTGGGTTGGGAGGGACCTTAAAACTCAACTCAATCCCTTGCTATGGGCAGGGACACCTTCCACTAGACCAGGTTGCTCCAAGCCTCATCCAACCTGGCCTTGGACACTTCCAGGATAAGGAAGGCTGAGAGGTTAGAGAGAGCCTTCTCCAAAGATGTGATTGATCTCCCTCTGAGGGATGGAATCTCAAATAACAAGGATTTCAGAGCAGATGGATTGGATCTGGGTGATCTTGAAGGTCCCTCTCAACCCAAACCCTTACGGGATTCCATGATTCCCTTTATCTCCTCACCCTTCTCTTTCTTTCAGAACCCTTCCAAATGCTTCCTGGAGAACGCTGTGTCTGGTTCATATTAAAGAGGAAGAGTTTTGTTTCCTCACAGTCCTTCCCAAAAGGACTGAGCTTAATCAATTTTACTTCCCTGTGGAATAGAAGCCCTGGCCTCACACATTAGGCTCTTGGAGAAAAATTACCCAAAATATGAATTAGGTAATAAAAGGGAAAATAAGAAGAGCAAAGGCAGCCTCTGAGTTTGAACTGAACAACTTGATATGCAACCTCCAGTGCCTTTACTGATAACTCCAGGGGTGGACAGATGGATGGTGATGCCAGCACCAGGGACCATCCCTTCTAGCCAGTGTTTGTCACATGGAGCAGAGGAAAAGTCAGTCTCCATCAGTTGCTGGCATGCCTTTGGATAACCAGGCAGCCCTGGATGCTGACTGTATCCCATTTTTTCTTATCAGTCTTAGAAAACGTACCTTTTTATGATCTTAAATGTCTGGACACCATGTCTTCCTCAGGTTATTCAACAGCCTGTGCTAGCACAGATACACCATGTTCCTGCATCAGCTCTACAGGTGCAGGAGAAGGCTTGGATTTTGGCATCAAATCTATTTTTCTATTTCTCCTTTCTCCATGTCTCTTCCTTTTTCTTTGGAGAAGTGGCTAACAACACTGACTTAATTCAGAATCTTTAAACTTCAATCAGGCTGGGGAAAGGACAAAGCACATCAGCAACTGAACTTTCCAGAATAACATTTGAAAATGCCAAATGTTTCCCTGCTCAATGAGGAGAGCATTGAATTTTAATTTCTGGGACTGTACAGCTGCAGCAGGAGTGGAAATGGGGAAGGCTTTTGGGCACAGCAGCTGTGCCCACCTCAATTGGGTTTTGAGGCGCTCCTGCCGATTTCCTGAGCTCTCAGCATGTAGATGCCATGGCAGGAGGTCACGATGGGCAGATAAATGGGAAGATAAAGGGAAGGAGCTGCTTCCCCAGTGGCTCTGCATCCACCAGTGGCAGCAGCAGATACTACACATGGGAAATGTGAATGCTGGTAGCAGCACTGGCTCCTCTGCCTTCTCCTACTCTCCTTTGCCAAAACACTGGGATGGACCTGATGTCATCCTTGCCCATGGCAAAGGGGTTGGAACTTGTTGAGGTGATTCCAGAGTGCCCTGTATTACTTTGAGCATTAGGAGGGACCTCCTCACTCCCTACAACTGCATGAACCAAGGTTGTAGCCAGGTGGGCATCGTCTCCCAGGTAACAAGTGACAGGACAAGAGGAAATTGTCGCAATTTGTGCTACGGGAGGTTTAGATTGCATATTGGGAAAATTTCTTCCCCGGAAGAGTTGTCCAGCTCTGGCACAGGCTGCCCAGGGTAGTGGTGGGGTCACCATTCCTGAAGGGATTTAAAAGCCATGTAGATGTGGCACTTGGCAACATGGGTTAGTGGTGGCCTTGGCAGTGCTGGGGGAATGGTTGGACTCGATGGTCTCAGTGGGCTTTTCCAACCTAAACAGTTCCATGGCTCTGTGCCAGCACCGGATTTGGTCCAGTGGTGCCTGAGAACCCCTCCTGCCACTGCTGGTGAGGGGCAGCAATCCGCATCGAGACTGCAAAGCTAGAATGGGCTCCCAGCACTCAGCATGGCTCTCTGTCCTCTCCCCTGCTCTGCCCTGCCCTGCATGTCAGAATCCCACCCAGTGCATTCTTGGGTGGAACAGCATGCAGAGATGAGTGGGTGCAGAATGAATGAAGCTGTGGGAAGAACTGGGGTAAAGACAAAGGTGGTGTTGAGAGACAGACAGGTGATCCTGCAGCTGAGTATCTGGAGTGGCTGGGAGCCGGGACTCAGGAGCAGCCAGACCCTGGCTCCATCTGCAGTCAGCAGAGGGAAGTAGACACTGGCCTGAGTGGTGCCACAGACACGCTGAACACGAGTTTGGCATTTGCTGGGGAGACCAGGAACTGTTTCTCTGCTGGCAGAGCAGCCCCAGGGGACCAGCAGGTTCTGTGTGTCAGGTCATCGGTGGCCATGGGGCTTGTGTGAGCACTCCAGCTGCCCAAAACCTCCAGGAGCAGCTCCTGGAGGCACAGGGCTGGGAGCAGAGCCAGAGGCAGGGCTCCTTGGCCATTCAAGGGAGACGTGTCAGCACAGGATGTTCCTTTGGGGCACTACAGGACACCCAGAACTGCTGTCCACAGTGCCAAATGCAGGGACACTCCACTGCCAAACTAAACTGCTGGCACATGTGGAGGTCCCACGTCTGTCCTGCAGCACCCTCGAGTCCCTCCTCCTCCTCAACTCCAACTTGTCCAGGCAGAGGGGAAGCTGCTATCCCACTGTCCCCACTGACACTTCCTTTCCCCCTCGCTTCCAGAGGATGTCCAGATGACCGACAAGATCACTATCTCCAAGCAGTTCAAGGAAAAAGTTATCCGCCCCATCTTGAAGGTATGGGTGGCTTTTTCATGTGTTTCAGGCATCTTGAGCTTTGGTCCCAGATTCCTTCCCTGATATATCCATGTTCCTCTCTCAGCTGCAAGAGGTGGGATGTGACCTCACTAAAAATGTTGAAGGGACATTTCAGCAAGGTCAGACCCCAGCAAAAATAAATTACAGCTGCTTCTTGGAGCAGAGCCCCATTGTGGGATGGGAAGGGGACATGGGACGGGAAGGGGACATGGGATGGGAAGGGGACATGGGATGGGAGGTGCTGTGGTGCAGTTTGGGGGTTCTCTGTTCTCCCAAGGTCAGGAAAACCTGATTACAGTGGCATCCCCATGACCTTCAGTTTCTTTAAGATGTTTCTGAAGCACCTCAGGGTGCTGTCCAGCTCCATGGCATGGGGTCAAATGGATGCTAGGAGCTGTGGGAGGTCGGGTCATCCCTGGGGAGCTCATTCTGCAGTGCCTGTTACTGCTGTCTCCATCGAGGTCACCAGCCTTGTCCCTGCTGACCTCTCCCCTTGTTCCTGCAGGCTCACTTCAGACGGGATGAATTCCTGGGGAGGATCAATGAAATTGTCTATTTTCTCCCTTTCTGCCACTCAGAGCTCATCCAGCTGGTCAACAAGGAGCTCAGTTTTTGGGCCAAAAAGGTAAAAACCCATCAGTGGCTTTAGAGGGGACTTCTCAAAGTAACTCCAGAGGAAATGCATGCCAGAGCCTCTGCCCTAGGATGAACACAATGATGTGTATCTTTACCATTATCTTACATGCTGTTGAACTTGGGTGCTGGGGAGGTTCAGGACCTCTGGGGGTAGCAGGGACAGTTCCTAATGGGCTGGGGTAGGGGTGACCTCTGAGCCACCTTCAGAGATGTTACTTGTCTAATTGGTCTTTGCATGTCTGAGCTCTCTGGGAGCTAAACAGGATTTGGGGGACCCTTTGCAGCAGTGGGACTGGTCTGATGGAGCACTGCCCTTTCCAGGAACTCTCAGCACCCCACTGCGGTGTCCCTGCTGCTCAAGGAGTGGGGTGCCAGGCTTTCTGGGAGGCATCTGTAACTCTTCCTCCTCTTCCTCCTCTTCTGCACCTGGCAGGCCAAGGCGAGGCACAACATCACTCTGCTGTGGGACAGGGAGGTCATGGATGTGCTGGCTGATGGCTACAACCTGCACTACGGTGCCCGCTCCATCAAACATGAGGTGAAGGCAAGAGGGAACTTGGGGCAAAGTCCACAGTATCACACCCAGCCCCGCCCCCAGGGGTAGCCAGGAGGGTTGGAAAGCAGCAAAAGAGACATGGAGCAAGTCCAGAGGATGTCATGGAGATGCCCCATGAGCTGGAGCCCTGCTGCTGTGGATACAGGCTGGGAGAGTTGGGGTTGTTCAGCTTGGAGAAGAGAAAGTTTTGGGGAGACCTGAGAGCCCTTTCCAGCACCTAAAGGGGCTCTGAGAGAGCTGGAGAAGGACTTGGGACAAGGCATGGAGGGAAAAGACAAAGGGGAACAGCTTCAAACTGATATAAAGTAGGTTTATATGGGATATTGGGAAGAAATTCTTCTCTCTGAGCATGGGGAGGGCTCTGGCACAGGTTGCCCAGAGAAGCTGTGGCTGCCCCATCCCTGAAAGTGTCCAAGGCCAGGTTGGATGGGGCTTGGAGCAACCTGGTCTAGTGGAAGGTGTCCCTGCACATGACAGTGGTGGGGTGAAATGGGATGAGCTTTAAAAAGTCCTTTCCAATCCAAACCACTCCATGATTCCCTGATTGTGTGGGTCTCATCCTCCTCATCCCAGGGGAGATGTCCATGGTCTTGGGAGGGAAGCAGCACAGCCATATTCCAGAGACAGGGAATAAGGGGGATGAGGAGGAGGTTCCGTGATCCTGCAGCCACAAGGGTGGAAAGGAGCTGCCCAGCTCCACGGGAAGCTCCCCACAGGGTTTTCCTACTGGGATCTGGTCTGTCCCTCAGGTGGAGCGGCGCGTGGTGAACCAGCTGGCAGCTGCCTATGAGCAGGACCTGCTGCCACACGGCTGCACTCTCAGGATCACCGTGGAGGACTCAGACAAGCAGCTGCTGAAAACTACAGAAAGGTCTTCCCCCAGCACAGAAAAATCCAAGATGCCAACCCTGCGGCTGGAGATCGTGGAGAAGGACAGCAAGGCCCGAAAACTGGAGATCCAGGCACCGCTGAACCCTGAAAACATCACTTACTTCTTGTAGGCAGTGCCAGGCACTCCCAGTGGCAATAAAATACCCCAAGAGTCAGAGTGAGTGGTGTCAGAGAGGGTAGAGCTGCAGTCCTGCCAGTGCTGGGCACAGACACAGACAAGGACACAGGCACACGCACAGGCATGGACAGAGACATGGGCAGGAGCTGCCCAGGTTGGGCTCAAAGGGCTCTGAGTGTGCAGCTGTGGGTGATGAGGTGCCCTGGTGCCATTCAGGGATGGATCGGTGGAGGGTCATGAGGTGTCACAGGGTGCTGGAGCTTTTTAAGGAAGGGGGAAGCAGATTGTGCACCATGCCAGAACCAGGATGGATTTGTCGTTCCCATGGGAGGGGGGCTCGCTGGGATAGCTGGGCTGGCGAGGTAGCCACGGGGACCGAGTGTGAGTGTAAAAGCCACCAGGCTCCTGCTTTGTATCATCCTCATTTCTCTTTATTTATGGCAATAAACATGCCGTATACATCTGACCCTCTGTGTCACTGGAAAGAGCAGCCGTGGGGATCACCCATCCCCATTTTGGGGGACTCCTGTGTCACCTGGAACGTCACTGGGAGCCGGCAACACTGCTGGGAGCTGGGACCATTACTGTCACATCTCTCCAGTGCAGGCAGGTGACATCCTGGTACAAACCCCTTTCTGAATCATTTTCTCCTGGCCTTCTTCCAGGAAATATTTAATATCTCAGGTGTAACTGAGCTGTCCAAACACAGAGCTCCCCATAGTGGCTCTTTCAGGGACCTGCTCATGGTGGGACAGGGGACATGGTCACTACCGGAGCTACGCCAGCCATGGATTTTGAGGAGTAGAGCATGAAATAGACAGAAATCAAACCCCCTCAGGATTAATGAGCCCCAAGTCACTGTCCCTAGGGATAGGGATAAAGACAGATTTGAGGTAGCAGTGAGCTGCCAGGGTCCTCATCAGGCTGTGACCCCCTGCCCCTGTGTCCCAGTGGGGGTTTGGTTTTGGTGCTGGTTCTCGTTTTCTAGGGATACAAAGAGGTTTGGTGGGGGCTGCTTTGAGCCACCTTCCCATCCCATCAGCCTTTTCCTGGCTTAATCCCAGGGACTGGAGCAGGATCCCATCCCCGGAGGGTTTGGGAGTGTCACCAAGCTCTGCTGGAACCTCACAAAGTCAGATTCACTCCCAGAGGTGCACATGGGTGTGCACTCAGGTGTGCATAGGAGTGCCTGTATGTACATGGAAGCACACAGGAGTGCACAGGTGTGCCTATGTGTGCATGGGAGTGTACAGCTGTGCACAGGAGTGCACTATTATGTGCATGAGTGTGCATTAATACTACACGTATGTATAGATGTGCAGGAGTCTGTGTGGGTGTGTACCTCTGTGCACAGGTGTTCACTAAGGTGTGTGTGAGGCTGTGCGCTACAGTGTAGATGCGTGTGCACAGGTGTGCATGGGAGTACAGGTGTGCTGTGCAATACTGTGCTGGACCACGCTATGTCTCACTGTGCCATCACACCATGCCGTGTCATGTCATGCTGTACTAGGTCACACTGTCATGCCAAGTCACATCATCCCATGTCATTCCATTCCACACTATGTCACTCTCTGCCTTGCCACGTCATGCCACATTACACTGTGCCAAGCTGTGCCGGCGCCATGGAACACAGGCTCATGGGCAGGAGCCAGGACCACAAGGGCCACCACAAGGCCCTCCTCGACCCTTTGAGGTGGTTTTCTTGGTGCAGGTGAATGGGCTCCCACCACCAGGAACAGTGCCTGGGAGCACAGGATTCAGAGGGAGAACCACTGGGCTGTGCCAAGGACATTGAATTCCCAGCGCCCTAGCCCTGTGCTGGTTCTTGTTCCAGTCAGGGCAGCAGCTGCTATCAGCATAGGGGCTCGGGGCACCAGGGAGCACCCTGGCTTTATCCCCAGGAACAATGGGCTCCCAGCACCACTGGGAGCAGTCATGGGGCTGGTGGACCCACCAAGACCCCCCAGAGCTTAACCTGGGGAACTCCACAGCGTGATGAAAACTGGAAGCTGAGGGAGAGGTGGGGGCAATGGGGTGGGTGCTACCACCCCAGCCATGTTGGGGCTTGAGCTGGGGGGACCTGGGGTGTGAATATATGGGATCCTGTGGAGGAGTCCCATCAGAGGGAATCCCATCAGAGGAGTCCCACAGGAAGAAGTCCCCCCTTTGGAGGGGTCCCTTTGGAGCAGACCTATCAGACGGGGCCCCGTTGGAGAGGATCCCATCACACACACGCCCAACTCCAGAAGGATCCCAACCACCTTGTGCACACAAACAGCCCCAAGCCCATAGGCAGCCCCTTAGTGCTTAGGGGATGGAGGGTTGTGGGTCCCTGTCCCCATCCCTCCCATTGTGCCCAGCACTTCCCACTGCCAATGTCACCCTTTTGGTGGGCAGGGAGTGTCAGCCTCCACCCCCCTCCCCATTCGGCAACACCGGAGCCCGCTGGGCACCCCTGCTGCCAGCAGCCATTTCTCTTCATCCACCAAAATCTGGAGGGCTCACCCTATCTACGGGAGCCGCGGGGATGCAGAACAACTCCCTGGCTCTCCAGTTATGCCCTATTTCACTCTCCTCCATGTCCCCCTCCCTCTGCTCTCCCCCTTCATCTCCCTCCTCCTCCTCACCCCCGCCCCAGCTGCCCCCGGCTCTGGGTAGCACCGGCAGCTCCTTGCGTGGCAGATTGCTGCCTAATTAGTTTAGAGGGAAAACTTAATTGAATTAACTTTTCACAGCTCCAGCAGCCCGACAGTGGGGCCTCGCTCCGCGCCAGCCCTGCGCCCTGATCGAATTAACTTGTTTAGCAACCTGCCCGCTCGGTCGCGCAGCTGGGGTGGGCGCGGGGGGGGCACCACCAGCACCCGCCGGGGGCCCGGGCCAGGGAGCGGAGATGGAGCTGACCCAGCCAGGGGCAGTAGGAGCGGTTCACAGGGAAGAGAGTACAGGAGTCCTGTCGGCTTGAGACTTGGGGAAGGATGCAGGATAGACGTGCGTGGGGCAGGGTGTAGGGCAGGACAGAGGCAGGGCAGGAGATGGAACAGGGCACTAGACAGAGCATGGGGCAAGACATAGGGCAAGATGCGGGCAGGAGATGCTGGGAAGGAGTCAGAGAAGGAGATGGGACAAAACACAGGGCAGGAGGTGGAGCGGGATGCGGGGTTGGATACAGGGCAAGACGTGGGGCAGCATGTGTGGCAGGATGCAGGGCAGGACGTGGGGCAGGACAGGTTCGAGCTGATCCCAACGGGTCCAATCAGTGTCTGTTCTCCTCCTTGCCCCCCGAGGGGCCCAAAGCCCCTCGCTGGGCACAATTAGACTTTTAAATCCTCTTTAGTGAAAGTGTTTGTCTTGAAAATGTCCCAAATCCCGCCAAATCCTCCCCAAATCCCCCCGCAGCCCCCCACCCCTGTACCCCCCTCTGGTGCCGCTGAAAGGGGCAAAGCCTTTGCCTTGGCTCCTGCGGGGGGGAGGTGGGGATGGGGTGCTTTGAAATTCATCCGGCCTGAAAATTGGGGATGGGGGTGACAAAGGCCAGAGCCCCCCCAAGGAGAGTGGGGTGGGTCTGAGCACCCCTCCGTAGCCCCCTGCTCCTCCCGTGCACCCAGGGACTGTGGAGGGTATCCACGGGTAGCGGGGGGGGGGGGCTGGTTGTGTTGCTGCCCTCCTGCCCGTGGGATGCTCAGCCCAAAAGGGACGGGACAGGATGCCACGGCATGGCATGGGGATAGGGCTGGGGACAGAGAAGATGCAGAAGAATGGGGACGTCGGGGGACAGTCCCGGCGCTGGTCCCGGGGGGGTCCCACCGAGGGCTGCTCCGGGTGGTGCGGAGGGGCCGCTCACCCTGCGCGCCCCGAGGTGGCGACTGCTGGGGTCGGCTCGAAGCGGGGGGTGCGGGCGCCCACGAAGGGTTAAGGGGGGCGGGGGGCTGCGGGGAGGGGGGTGTCGGCTCCGCCCGCTACCGCCGTCCCCGGGAGATATTGTCATGCAAAAGCCCCCGGCGAGCGCAGCCTTTGTCCGCGCTCCCCCCGCTAGTATATTAACGGGCCGGGGCGGCGGCGGCGGCGGGGGCGGGCGGGGGCCCGGCGGGCAGGAGGCGGCGGGGACGGGCGGGCGGCAGCCGGGGCCGCGCCGGGCTCACCATGGACTACTCCTACCTCAACTCCTACGAGTCCTGCGTGGCCGCCATGGAGGCGAGCTACGAGTTCAGCCCCTGCAGCCAGGCGGGCTCCTTCCAGTACAGCCCAATGCGGGGGGGCTTCGGGCCCGCGCCCGCCTGCGCCCCCCTCGCCTCCGCCAGCTGCGCCCTGGGCGCCCTCCGCGACCACCAGCCCTCGCCCTACTCGGCAGGTAACGGAGCGGGACCCCCCAACCCAGCGGGAGCCACCAGGGACATCCCCCCGAGCAGCCCCTGGACAGACGCAAGGGAGCGGCCGCGCCGTCGGGGCTGGCGGGGACCGAAGGTGGCGGGGAACGGGGCCGGCCGGTGCCGGTGGTGTCTGGGCTTGGTACCATCGGTTCCCGGCGCCGTCGATGTCCTGTACCGTCGGTACTCGATGCCGTCGGCGCGCGGTATCGTCAGGACTCGATGCCGCCGGTGCCCGATACTGACGGGTCCCGGGAGCCTCCGGTGCCCTGTACTGTGAGGACTCGATGTCGCCAGTGCCCATTACTGCCGGTTCCCGGTGTCTCCTGTGCCCCATCCCATCAATTCCCGGTGCCGTCGTTGCCCTGTCAGTGCTCGGTGCTGTCAGTGCCCGATACAATCGGTTCCCGGTGCCGACAGTGCCCGTTATTGCCGATTCCCGGTGCCGCCGGTGCCCGGCACCGTCAGGACTCGCAGCGATCGGTTGCCGGTGCCGTTGGCAACCTACACCGTCGGTTCCCGGTGACCCCAGTGGCCGACACCATCAGTGCTTGACGCCGCTTGTTCCCGGTGCCGACAGTGTTCGTTCCTGCGGGTTCCCGGGACTGTCGGCTCTCGGTCCCGTCAGTGCAAGCTGCTGCCAGTGCCCGGTTGCTGCCTGTTTTCGGTGCCGCCGGTACTCGGTACTGTCAGGGCTCGATGCCGTCTGTAACCACTGCTGTCGATGCTCGGTAACTTCAATTCCCGGTGACATCGACTCCCGGTGTTTCCAATTCCTGGTACTGCCGGTGCTGGGTCCCTCCGGTTCCCGATGCCGCCGGTGACCGCAGCCCAGGCTGGCTCCGGCTCGGTCCCGCCGCCCCCGATCCCGGTTCCCCCGCTCTCGTCCGCCGGTGGGGACTGGTCCCCAGAGCGCGGCCAAGGATCCCCCGGGGTCCCCAGGGCGGTGGCGGCCCCAGAACGAGGCTGGGGAAGATCCCCATTGCTGGGACCCCCCTTCCCACTCCGTATTCGTTGCTGCCGCGGAGGCGCTGCCTCTGGATGCGCCGACAACGAAGGAGCTGCTAATCGGTACCGGCCGCCCACCCGCACCGGCAGCGCATCCCCCCCAGCCCCGCTCCCGCCCCGAGGCTCCGCATCCCGCCGGCAATGAAGAAACGGAGCCAGGGGAGCGGCGGGAGCAGCGATCCAGCCCTGCCCTGGTCCTTCTCGCCCTGCCCGCGGGTCCTGCCCGCTCCATTCCTGCCCGGTTTATCCTGCCCAGTTCATCGTGCCCGGTCCATCCCTGCCCAGTCCATTCTCCGATTCCTCCTTATCGGTCCATTCCTGTCCGGTGCATCCCTTCTTAGTTAACTGCTGCCCAGTTCATCCTTCCTAGTTCATCTATCTTCAGCCAGTTTCCCCTGCCCGGTCCATCCCTGCCCATTATCCCGGTCCATTTCTTCCCAGTCCATCCCTGCCCGCTGCA
>JAWWTY010000001.1:16539730-16558295 GCA_035222235.1 Margarornis squamiger
AATGAAGAAACGGAGCCAGGGGAGCGGCGGGAGCAGCGATCCAGCCCTGCCCTGGTCCTTCTCGCCCTGCCCGCGGGGTCCTGCCCGCTCCATTCCTGCCCGGTTTATCCTGCCCAGTTCATCGTGCCTGGTCCATCCCTGCCCAGTCCATTCTCCGATTCCTCCTTATCGGTCCATTCCTGTCCGGTGCACCCCTTCTTAGTTAACTGCTGCCCACTTCATCCTTCCTAGTTCATCTATCTTTAGCCAGTTTCCCCTGCCCGGTCCATCCCTGCCCATTATCCCGGTCCATTTCTTCCCAGTCCATCCCTGCCCGCTGCATCCCTTCCCAGTTTACCCCTGCCCAGTTTATCCTTCTACATCCACCTCTGCTCATCTATCCCTGGCCAGGGTTCCCTGTGTGGTTCCCTGTGCATTCTTCTCTTCCCGGTCCACTTTTTTCCCGGTCCATCCTTCCCGGGGTATCCCTTCCCAGTTCCCCCCTGCCCAATGAATCCTTCCCGGTTCATTTGTCCCTGGCCAGTGTCCCCTACCCGATCCACCCCTCCTCATTCATCCGTTCCCGGTCCATTATTTCCCCATCCATCCCTGCCCGATTAATCACTGCCCGGTTCAGCCCTACCCGTTATGTCCTGCCTGGTGCATCCCTTCCCGGTCCATTTCTTCCCGGTCTATCCCTTCCTGGTCCATCTCTGCCAGTCCATTCCTGCCTAGTGCCTCCTTGTCCGGTGCCCCCCAGTGCCCACCACTGCCCTCCCACTGTACTGGTCCCACTGACACCTCGTTTCCCTCTCAGTTCCCTACAAATTCTTCTCGGACCCGTCGGGGATCAACGAGAAGCGGAAGCAGCGGAGGATCCGGACGACATTCACCAGCTCCCAGCTGAAGGAGCTGGAGAGAGTCTTTGCCGAGACCCACTATCCCGACATCTACACTCGCGAGGAGCTGGCCCTCAAGATCGACCTCACCGAGGCCCGAGTGCAGGTCAGCTCGGAGAGGGGAGGATGGGGATGAGTGCACTGGGAATAGAGGTGGGAAGCTCTAACTCTGGGACGCTGCCGCGGTGCTCTCTGTGTTGGAATGGGGGACTCGGAGGGACCCGGCCTTGGCACCACTGCAGTCAGGGACACACTGCGGGGCACAGCCGTGCTCTGATGGGGAGTTGAGGGGAACCCCTCCCTCGGGGCTCAGCCTAGCTCCCAGCAGAGTAGGAGCATTGGTTTATGCCGCGACACTGTCACTGCCACCGATGATTTAGTGCAAGCCCAAACACCTTGAGGTTGGCGAGAGTCCGGGGGGCGGGGACAGAGAGTGGCCCCTTTGTGGGTGCAGACTCCTCCTTTTTTGGGTGCAGATCCTGCCTATGTCAGTGCAGATTTCTCTTGCTGGGTACAGACCCACCCTGTGTCAGTGCAGACCCTCCTTTGTGGGTGCAGACCACCCTTTGTCAGAACGTCTATCCCCACAGGGATTTAGGGACCCACAGGACTGAGGGAACCCTGGGGGTGCGGGGGGGATGGTGTGTGGAGCCGACCTCACCATCGGCACCACGGGGAGCTGGGGAGGCACAACTATGGGGGTGGGCTCTGACCCTGCGAGGTGCAGGTGTGGGTGCAGCAGAGAGGCCCCGGCAATGCCCCCCTTCACCGTTTCTCTCCCACACTATCACCGGTGCTCATGCCAGTGCCCGTCATCGACCTCGCAAATGCACATTATTGTTGATACATGGATCCCTCTGGGGCAAGGTGGTCCCTGTACCCACAGGCTCCCCAAACCCCCGGGGACGGTGGTGTGGGGTGCTCCCATTCCCTCCAACCCCCCCAGGTGTGGTTCCAGAACCGTCGAGCCAAATTCCGCAAGCAGGAGCGTGCGGCCAATGCCAAGGGTGCCAGTGGTACTGGCACCACTGGGAAGAAGTCGGAGCCGCGATCTTCCTCGGAAGACGACGAATCCAAGGAATCCAACTGCAGCCCGACGCCGGACAGCACGGCGTCCCTGCCTGCCGCTGCCATGGGCAGCCCCGGCGGCAGCCTGAGCCCCAGCCCCGGCGCGGGGGCATCCATGGGACCCGGCCATGCCCCCCAGCCTCTCAAGGCGCCCCTTTGGGCAGGGGTGGGAGGCGGCAGCGGTACCCCCAATGCGGCCGAGCTGCTGAAAGCCTGGCAGCCCACTGAGGCTGTGCCGGGACCCTTCTCCGGTGTCCTGTCCTCCTTCCATCGGAAACCCAACGGCATCAAAACAAACCTCTTCTGATCACTGAATCACCGGATCCGGCTGCCCCAAAGTCCCCCCCCGGCCCCCACCCTGCACCCCCCACCCACTGCCCCCACCATGGACCCAGCCACGATGCTTCAGGAATCGGGGAGATGGAGCAGGGACGGCCCCCCACCACCTCCCGGACCCTGCGCCAAAGGGATAGACCCGGAGCTGGGGCAGCTCCCGCCGGCACCCGTGGGTGCTGCAGGACCATGGGGGTGCAAGGCGAGGGCAGTACCACCATGCTTAGCCAGCATGCCCCTGGTAGAGCCTTGGATTTTGGGGGGTCTCAGTGCACTCCAGGGTGGGGGGGCAGGTGCAGGGCTCCCCACAACACTGTGGGTGTTCCAGAATCGTGGTACCCCCCCAGGAGAATCCCCTCCAATGGGCTGTGCCGCTGGGCCGGGGGTGAGGAAGCACTTTATGGGGCGGGGTCTGGGGGCCACGGGGTGGGCAGTGCCGGGGAGTGCAGTAGGGAGACGCTCCTTGGTATGGGGAGGGGGCGATGACCTCCAAATCCTGACTGCTGACACGTATCTCCCCCCTGCAGCACCCTGGCGTGGTGGGACTGGAGGGGAGAAGACCCTCTCCTTCCCCCAGGATTTTGGGAAGGAAAAGCAGGGCCGGGGGGTTCAGCGCTCGCCGGCATTGCCGCAGATGCCGCACATGGGGACGGGGCACCAGAACTGCTGGGGGTGAGGTGGCCGCCCTGAAAGGGAGCTGGTGTGGGATGGACGCCCTGCAGCAGCTAATGGGGTAGCAGCTCGGAGTAGTCGGTGCCCCTCGGTGGAGCAGCGACCCCTCTGAACAGCCAATGGGACTCCTTGGAGGAGCCGGGACCCCCCCAGAGCAGCCAGTGGGACCCCTCGGAGCAGCTGGTGGGACCCCTTGGAGCAGCCAGGACCTCTCATCAGTGGTGGGATGGATGCTCCCACTGGAGATGGCATGGGTGCAGCCAGGACCCCCAGAACAACACTGTGACCTCACAAAGGGTCGCCGGTGGGGGGCTGGGGTGCTGGTGGGCCCCTTGCACCCCGCCCCCCCCCCCACACTGGTGCTGCCATGCCGGTTGGCTTTATGGCATGGTGAGCGTGTTGGCAGCCCATCCATGTGTCCTTGTCCATCCCCCATCTCCCCCAGTCCTCCCGAGGTGAGGTCCCCACTTTCTTTTGGTTTTTTAACCATTCTGTAATTTATTGCCCATGTTTGCAAATGCCACTAATTCAAATAAAACTTAATTTATTGATGCTGCTGCTGACCCCAAGCCCTTGCTGCATCCCCCTCCAAGGGCTGCACGGCCCCCACCCCTGAGCCATCCAAAACCTGCCAGAGCCCCCTAGGTGATGCCACAGACCCCCACCATCTTAAGGATTATTTTGGGTGCCCCCCACCCAAAGACCCCAAGGAGCTGTAGGGAGTTGCAGGTGTACCCCATGGGAAGCCCCCTGAAGTGAGGTGAGGAGAGGCGTGCCCCACACAGCCCCTCTGGCTTCTTGAGGCCCTTTGGGGGTGGTGATGGGGAAGGTCACGGGGGCACTGGAATAGTGACACAAGAATGCCAGGGGGTTAGGTGGGTGGTCTGGGGTACCCAAGGTGAGTACGAAAGGGATAAGAGACCTTGCCCCTACTTTGCTGGGACCAGTACAGCCAGTCTGGAAGGTCTCCACCGTGCTGGGACCACGATGGCCAGCCTGGAGCATTCCTGACTGTGCTGGGACCAATATAGCCAGTTTGGGGGGGGTCCCAGATTACACTGGGACTTGGTTCCTCACCCTGGTTCCCCATCCTGCCCCCCTCTCCAGACACTCCCAGAACCCTCCTCACCATGCTGAGAGCTTCATCACACCCACTGCATGAAACTAACAAAAATCACTCCAGATTTATCAAAAAACCACCAAACACAGGGCATGACAAGAAAGAGGTTTAGTGGGGGGAAGTTTACACCAAACACCCCAGTAACAAACAGACAGGGGATATTGGGAGGCTGCTGGGGGTCTCAGCCCTTCCTTCATCTCAGCCGGAGTGAGGGGATGGGGGTGGCATCACCCTCCACCCCCCATGGGGACAAGGACAACCTTGGGGGGTCATCCCAGTGCGGAAGACATGGTTGGGGGACCCCTGTCCTGGGGACCCCCAGCCTGGGGACTCCCCTGGAAGGGCACTTGGTGAGGCTGGGGGCTGAGGATGCACAGGGGGACCCAGGTGCCAGCCCCACTGCTCCCTAGGGCAGCAGAGATCCCAGGGGTGGGGACGGACCCAGCAAGTACCTAATGGGCAAACTGAAAGGGGGGGGTACACCCCGGAGGCACTGGTGGTGTAAGGTGGGGTCTGAGTGAAGGCACTAATCTGACTCTGCTGCGGTGGGAGACCTGGGGTAGAGACTCACAGTGTAGGGACAGGGACCCCGAGGTAGGGATAGGACCCCCCAGAGATGGGGAGAGACACCCCCAGGGTAGGGAAAGGTGCTCCCATGGTGGGGATGGGACCCCCAAAGATGGGGACAGGGACTCCCGGGGTGAGGATAGGGATCTCCCAGGGTGGGGAGATGGATCCCTGGGGTGGGGACAGGGACCCTCAGAGTGGAGACAGAAACCTCTAGGGTAGGAGTGGAACCCCCATGTTGGGGACAGGGACCCTCAGGGTGGGGATGGGTGCCCTGGGCTGGGGACAAGGATGCTTGGGGTGGGGTTGGGAGCCACAGGGTGGGGACAGGGACCCTCAGAGTGGGGATGGGACTTTCAGGGTGGGGACAGGACCCTCCGGGTAGGGATGGGGACCCTGAGCTCTGCCCAGTGTTGTCGGTGGCAGCTGGCCAAGCTGTCCCATCCCATCACTGGCCAAGCATCGTGAAGGCACTTGGGTTGAGACATGACTTTGCTCAGAGCCTCCTCCTCCTCCTCCTCCTCCTAGTTGTGATGGGCTGCAAGGGGAGCCAGGGCCCCCAGAGTTCCCCCCAAACATTCCTTCCCCCAGCCCTTCTTCCAATAAATAAGAAATAACTTATATGTGAGGATGCCCCATAGGGACTCCCCCCTGAAATTATCTGACCAGAACCCACCACCCGCCCTGTCTCCCCCTTCCCCCTCCCCACTCCATTACCCAGCACCCAAGATGGGGGGCAGGCCGTGGGGGTCCCAGTGCTCCCACTGGCTGCTGGTGGTGGTGGGATGTATGGATGTGGGGTGTGCGACCACAGGATGAGGGATCCTCAGCTGCAGGACACTCAGATGCATGATCTGGGATGCACAGCCGTGGGATCTGGGATGCATGGTCACAGGATCTGGGATGTTCAGCAGCAGGATGCACAATGCACACCCATGGGATCTGGGACATGTGGCTGCAGGACGCAGGATGCTGGGCCACGGGACATGTGACTGCAAGATCTGGGATGCATGGCTGCAGAATTTGGTTGCTGCAGGATTTTGGATGCTGGGCCACAGGATGCAGGATGTACATCCACAGGATCTGGGATGCTGGCCTGTGGGATGTATGGGACGCAGATGTGCGGCGGTGGCTACTTGCGGAGCTGGAGACTCTCCAGGAGGACACGCTTGTGGCCGGGTTCCAGCACTCCAGCCTCCTCCAGGTCCTCCTCTGTGATGTCACTGGGGAGGGGTTGCAGACATGGGGCTCTCTGCCCCCAGGGGGTACCACAGCCTCGGGGTGGGGGGAGAGGGGCATTCCCACCCAGGTGGGATCCCCATTAAGGGGTGCAAGAGCCCCCACTTGTGCTACTGGGTGCCCACCCAGTCTCCTTCCTGTCCCTGCTGTGGGGCTACATGGCCCTGGGGGGAAATGGGGACCCCAAGAGGCAAAGGGAACCCCTTGGGGCAGCTGGGACACCCAGGGGCAGCAGGAATCCTCAGAAGTGATGGGGAACCCTCCAGGGCAGCAGGGAACCTCTGGGGGCAGTGGGGACCTCCAGGGGCAGTAAGCACCTCCCCAGGGGGAAGCAGAGACCCTCAGCGGTCTTCGGGGACCCGCGATGGGCAGTGGGACCACTGAGGGCAGGCAGCACACCCATGGATCTTCCCAGAGCAGGGTGACCCCTTGTGGAGGACATGGACCCCCTGTGGTAGGCAAGGCTGGTGGGGAGGTGGGCAGTTTCAGGGGGCTGCTCACCTGAGGAACTCCAGGTCATCCCAGCCGTTGTGCACCAGCCCCTCCTCGTACCGCTCCAGACCGAGCGCGCGCAGCCACTCACCCACGCCAGGCACGGCACCCATGCCACGGCTCAGCACCTGCACCCCAACACCCTCAGCACCACAGGGTCCCCCAAAGGGAGCCCCAACTGAGGGTGCTGGGGGGCCCCAGCGGCCTGACCCCCACCCACCCTACATCACCCACCTCCTCAGCCAGGTCCTCCTGGATGCTCTCCTGGATGGAGTGGGGGGGGAAGGCGAGTGGGCGGCCATAGTCGGGGGGAAGACAGCGGGAGGGCAGCCCCCCCTTGGCTAGCAGTGGGGGAGGGGCCATCTTCTCCTTCCCACCCCCATAGTCCACCTCACTCAGCGTCTTGGCCATCTGCAACACCGAGCAGGAGCGGTCATCCAGCAGCCTGCCTGGCAGCACTCCAGCACCAGGCAGGCCCCCAGTACTAGGCAGCCCCCCGGCAGTGGGCAACCCCCCCACTGCAGGCAGCCCCCCAGTAACGGGGGTCCCACCAGCACCCTCCATCCCAAATCCAGCCCCAGCAGCTGGGGGTGGCCGGGGGTGCAGCTTGGGCAGGAGAGCCTCTCCAAAGGCAGCAGGGTAGGATTTGGGATCCTCACGCCCGGTGGGCACCGGCATCTCCTTGGGGGTGCCAAAGAATGGGTCTGGGGGGAGCTCCAACTCCCGTGGTAGTGGCGGTGGGGGGAAATCCGGCGGTGGCAGGTTGAGGGTGCCAAGATCCTCTTCCTCGTCGCTTTCATCACCCCGGCACACTGACGGTTGCCGGCGGCGCTCTGGCACTGCCAGCTGCACCTTGGCCTTGGGGGGCTTGCCAGGGTCCCCTGGTGCCAGCAGCTGGTGGGGGACCCCTTCCAGGACATAGTATGCCGGGTTGTTGAAGCTGTTCTTCAGGGGACCCCCCAAGAGCTCTGGCACCGGCTCTGCCTTGGACCTGCGGGCACAGGGGTGAGTGTGGCAGCCTGCGGATACCCCCTCTCCCAGCCCTGCCCATACTCCCTCACCGGCTCGGGGTAGCCTCGTCCCTGGGGGTGCCACGGTGTGGGGCAGGAGGCCGGGGGGCTGCTGCAGTGTTGCCCTTCTCGGACTCCTCCAGGAGCTTTGCTGGGATGGTGGGGGGGGGCTCGGCACCAGTGGGCTTCCGCCCCACAGACCTGGGCAACAGGAGGTGTTGGGTGGCCCATGGGGCTCGAACCACTGCAATGGTGCTTAGACCCCTAGGATGGGGCTCAGACCACCCAGGAGAACATTCAGGACCACTGGGATGGGTCTCAGCAGCCCAGGACTGGGTTCAGACCTCCAGGACAGCATTCGGCCCCACAAGACAGGGTTCAGTCAGCCAAACACGCCGGTGCCACTCTTGGAGGCACAACAGAGCACCATCCCTGCCCCACGCGGCACGAACTGGTACCAGGACTGCCCCCAGTCACATCCCATGCACCATCCCAGAGGGATGCTCTGAGCAATATCTCTGCTCCCCCAGCATTGGGAGATCCCTGAAGCCTCCCAGTCCCCAGGACACCCAGCTGTCCCCCTCCCCACTGAGCCCTGTCCCCCATACTTGGTATAGTCCTGGGTGGCCCGAGCACCCATCGGCACCTTCCCTTTGCCGGCTGTCGTCTCGTCCTTATCAATGCTGATCCACTCTGCCGGGAAGACAGGAGCTCAGTGGGGGAGGTCCCATCCCCAGTCCTCCCCCAGGGAGAGAAGTCCTCACCATAGAGCCTCTCACGGGTGCCCAGACGCTCAGTGGGGACCCGGACCTTCATGGAGCCACGAATGTTGCCAGTCTCCTCGCCACGGTGGGACAGGTAGGTGAGGAACTGCTGTGCTGTGCTGCCGATCATCGACTTCAGGGCGATGACACACTCCCCTGGGGGTGACAGAAGGGGGGTCAGGGGTCTGCACTCCATGGACCCCCTAGTGCAGGTGTGGTGCTGGCGTGGACACTCACCATAGGACTCGTAGCCATCGAGGGATTTGACAGTGAGCAAGAGGTGCTGGTCCTGCAGGTACTCAATCTCGGAGAGGATGGGCTTTAGCTGCAGCCAAGGCGACAGAGTGCTGGCACTGAGTGGTGGTCTCCCTGCCTCCAGCTCCCCACAGCACCCACCCTGTCAGACCCCAGCCCCTCACCGTCGGCAGCTGCCGGGATGACCACTGCACTTTGAGGAAGTTGATGTTGTCGCTGCTCTGGCTGTCATTCTCAAAGCTCTTTTTGAACTCTGGTGGTGGGGAGACATGGCATCACCCCTGTTAGCCCCCACCCCAGGGCCCCTCACTGACATGCCAGCCATTACCTTCCAGGCAGGTAGAATAGAACTCAATGAAGAACTTGGTGCGACTGGACGTCTTCACGATGGCCTCGATGCTCTCAAACTCGATGTACGCCTGCTCCGAAGACTTGGAGAGCCCTTGAGGGAGATGGAAGGTGTTGGAATCCCCCCAGGACCTCCCCATCTCGAGGGAGAGGTGGGACCCACAGTGGGGCAGGGGACAGTGAGGTGTCTTCTTTGGCACAGGTACCTTTTTTGGAGACGAACTGGGACGTCACTCCCACCTCAAAGGAGCCAAAGACGGGTGAATGATCACTCGTGACGATGTCATCTGTGCATCCTGCAGCCAGCAGGGATGGGGGGGATGGTCAGGATGGAGTGGGGACTGTCACCAGAATGGGGGAGAGGGGTGCTGGGGGGGGTCACACCGCTCACCATAAGCATTGCAGTTGACATGAGTCTCAGGATAGGATTTCCAGAGGATGCGGTCGCACCAAGATGGCACGTTAGTACGCACCTGGCAGGGATGGAAAGTGGGTGAGGGTTCAGGTTGGGGTGTCTACCCCTCCTCTGACTCCCCGCTACCCCAGCACCTACCCCTGTGGGTTTCTGCTTGTGCCAGACATAGGTGTCCCGGGACCCCCGCTCGTAGCGGTAGGTGGGGGGGAAGGTGATCTCCTCCTCACCTGCACAGACAGTAGTGGGTCAGGACAGTCCTGGCAGCAGGGGCTGCCCCCTCTAGACCCTCCCAGAGCCCCCCCAGTCCTCACCAAAGCGCAGAAACACCTTGTGCTTCTCCTTCTCCAGGTTGAGCTGATCCACCTTCAGCAGCGGCTCCAGCTCTTTGCGACTGATGTAGTTGAGGATCTCCTGCGGGACACAGGGGCTGGCACCGAGCTCGGAGGGAGGGGTACCTGACATCCTCTTAGCCCCTATCCCCCTCCCCTGACCTGGATGTCCATGTCCAGGCGGTAATTGAGGTCCCCGAACCAGAAGAGGTGGGTGAAGCGAAGTGAGATGTCAAAGGAGCTCAGTTGCTTGTCCCCCAGTGAGAGCAGGCGCAGGATGTCCAGGTAATTCTGGTTCCTCCTAAAGTAGGGGACACAGGGACAAGGGGTTCACAGACACTGGGACAGGACCCCGCCCAGCCCATCCTGGAGTAGGGGTGCTCACCGCGCTGTCTTCTCATTGCCAGAGGTGAGGTGGCAGTTGACAAAGCCAAAGGAGGTGCCATTGAACATGAAGGAGATGCCCACAGCACCCTTGTTCCCTGTGGGGACACAGGGACAGAGGGTGGGATCAGGTCGGAGCAGGGGCAGTTCCCCAGCCCGGGTGGATGGTGGGCACAGTCCCCACCTGGCTGGCTGGCAGGGGCACATGCAGCCTGGCACATGCCCAGAGCACTCCCCATGTAACACACACATCCCCAGAGCCTGCCTTGTGCAACACACAGACACAGAAAGCCCTCCTTGTGAACACACACACACAGATCCCTCCTCATGCCACACATGCGCTCTGGGACCCCTCCTTGTGCAACAAGACCCCACCATGTGCAACACACGCATGTTAGGACCCCTCTTTGTAAAACATGCACACTGCAACCCATCACCATGTAATTCACACATACCAGGACCCCTCCCCATGCAAGGCACACATGCTGAGACCCCTCCTCATGCAACACATACGCTCTGAGACCCCTTCTTGTTCAATACACACCACCCCAGACTCCTCTTCAAGCAACACACATGCTCTGAGACCCCTTCTTGTTCAATACACACCACCCCAGACTCCTCTTCAAGCAACACACATGCTCTAGGACCCCTTCTTGTGCAATGCATGCAACAGGACCACTCTTGTAATGCAGATACTTCAGGACCCACCCTGTGCCTCCCTATGCCCCCGTGGGCCCCTACCCAGGGTGTTGGCGATCCCTGTCTTGACACTTGAGGTGCTCACGTGGCTGATGCGGTTCTCATGCTCCGGCTTCACTAGCACCACCACCTTGATGTTCCACAGGGACTGCATGGCCACCTGCAGGCCCCAGCATCCTCAGCTCCTGCCAGCATGCACTGGGGGCTCCCCCACGTCACGGGGGCCCCTCGGGTGCACCCACAGGGGATGCTCATTGCTGCTTCACCCCAGCCTCTCCCACCCAGGGCTGTTCTCCAGGGAATTCCACCACCACCAACACCCACAGCCACCCAGCACCACGAGACCACCCTAAAATACCCTGTGTCTACAGAACTGGAGCATCAAAAGCCTCCCAGCACCATGAGAGCACCCCAAAACACCCGGTATCACACAGCCAGAGCACAACCACCCCGGGGACACTGAGCATCACCCACCTCCACCACCCACTGGTGCCTGCACACAGCAGTCCCTGGGATCCCCTGGACCCTCTGGTTCCTACCGGGCGGTACTCAACCTCCGTGAAGTCCTTGAGGACAGTGCGCAGGAAGTCCACCCACTCCTTGTCTCCCAGAGAATTCTCCTGGGTGCCGAACACGTAGATGTCATGGGGGATGGCCATCGTCACCTCATCCAGGGTCTTGCCCAACCCCTTGGAGGTGAACCATGAGGTGATGCTCTTGGGAGGGGGGACACTGCCTGCAAGGGGGACAGCATGGTTAGGGGGCACCCCAGGGTTTTGCCACCCTGCCATGGGCTTCTCCCAGCCCTGCTCACCCATATTCCAGGTGCCAATGAAGATAGAGATCATGTCAGGCTCATCCTGGTGGGAATGCTTGTTCTTCATCAGCTGCAGGAGCTGGCAGAAAGCCTCACGCTTCTATAGGGTGAGGTAGTGAGAGGGGGGGCCAGAGGGACTCCCCACAGCCTGCTCCAGACCCCCTGCTTTGGCTCAGCCAAACCTGGCACCTCCGAGCCAAGGGGGACCACCCCAGGGACATTTCCCAGCCATCAAGCACTGGCACCCAGCACTCGTCCCCAAGCCCTACCAATGCCCAAGGGTTAAATCCTGCCCCCACCCTGTCCCTACAAGGAACCCCCTTGTCACTCCACCCAAGCATTACCCACCCGGGCACTGACGAAAACAAAGTCTTTCCGTTGTGTTTTATCCTTCTCCTTCTCAAAAACGATGCCCAGTTTGTTCTGCACCCGCTGTGACTTGATCAGCTGCCGAACTAGGGAGGAGCGGTGAGAGCTGGGGGTTGCTGGGTGCCAGGTGGGTGGTGGAGCCCCCCTAACTCATGCTTTGGGGGACCCCCAGGCTGGGGACACCCCCAGCATGAGGACAACCCATAGCTCCCAGTCCACCACTGAGTCCCACGGCAACGCTCCCCAGTGCAAAGGCAGCCTCAGGGGTGCAGGGGACCCCCTGAATGCCTTCCCACTCACTCTTGTCATGGGTGAAGGTGTTCCAGTCCTCCTGGGAGTCCTTCTGCTTCTTCAGCACCACCAGCTTCCCGCCCTCCACATCCACACTCAGTGTGTACTTCTGTGACTTCCCGATCTTGGTCAGGTCCCCCAGAGTGATATCCAGCTTTACCTGCCGGGGGACACCAGGATGAAGGAGGATACAAGGGACACCTCAGCACCTCAGTTGGCACTCAGCCCCACTCAGGGGACACCTAGAGGTCTGTGCCCTCAGTGTTACACCACATGCTGAAATGCTCCCAAAGCTTTGAAATGGGAGGTGGGAGGGTAAGGGTAGGGCTCACCTCGAAGGTCTGCACTGGGATGCTCTTGGCCTTGCGGGAGAGGGGCTGGGGTGGGGCAGTGGGGGTGGCTGAGCTCATCTCCTGCAGGGCCTTCAGTGCCTGCCAGAACAGTGCATCAGCCGAGAGCTCACCAGCTTCCCCCAGCTCTCCCAACCCCTCCAGCTCTCCAGTCCCACCAGTGTTCCAAGCACTCCCACCCCTCCTAGCCCACCAAGACACACCAGTCCTCTCAGCCCTACCAGTGCCCTCAGCTCCTGTCCCTACCCCCAGTCCCACTTCTACCTCATTCCCACAAGCTGCCCCACAGCTCCACCAGCCCAACAATCCCTGTCAGCTGTCCCAGCCCCACCATCAGCCCCATGAGTGCTATCAGCCCCACAGCCCCCACAGTCCACTCAGATCCCTCATGATACTCGCATCGGGATACACCATTGCACAGCCCCAGCCTCACCTTCTTCTCAATGGAGGACAGGAAATCTTTCAGCACGGACAACTTCAGAACCAGACTCTCCAGCTCCTGCTCCCCGCTCTGCCCTGCCGTCTGAAACCCCCAGCAGGTAACTCCAGGACTGGGATGGAATCCCCACACCCACCACAGTCCCTCACAAAATGGCAGGACCCCCCAGGCACCCTGGGATGGGGCAGGATGGTAAGTGTTTCTCCTCAGGCTTTCCCACCACCCATGGATGGTGCTATGGTGGGGTCCATGGGCACAGTCCATGGTGGGGGGTTGCCACTACTGTGTCCCCATATCCTCCTCACCTGCTGCAGGATCTTGGAAATCATGGGGGAGCTCTGCTGGTCAAACACCTTGGAGAGGATCTCCAGCCCCGCCAGCACCTTGTCCACCTCACTGCGGGGGCAAGAGGAGCCAGCTCAGCAGGTGACACAGACGTGCCTCCATCCGCCCATCTGTTCCAGTGCCCAGCACCCACCTGTGCAGCCGTTTGCAGGAGGTGACAAGGGTCTTGTTGAGGTGGGGGAGGCTGTTGGCCCCACCCTTCACTGCCTCCAGGTCCAGTGTGTAGCTGCCCTTCAGGTACTCGTGGGAGATGCTGCTGAGCCCATTGGTGCTGCAAGGAGGGCACCCAGGGGGTGAGAGCCAGCAGGGATGGGCACAGCACAGACAGGGGACCAGAAGGAGACAGGCAGACCCTCACCTCTCTGCCGGCCCCTCCAGCACAGCTGGTCCCAGACCAGTGGGGCTGAGCCCCACTGAGGTACTGGAGAAGCTGGTGGAGCCAGAGCGTGGTGGCAGTGGTGGCTTCTCATCCTCTCCATCTGCAATGGGGTGATGAGGGAGTCAATCATCACCACCCCAGGGGACCCAAAGCCCCGTCCACCCCCCCATGTCACCCTGCCATACCCGAGTAGTCCTTGTCCTCCACAGTCTCCTTCTCTTTCTCCCTCTCAACTGGGAAGAGCAGGGTGCAGACCAGCCCCTGGTTGGGCTGCAGGTACAGGGCAATTAGCTCGCTCAGCGTCTTGAAGCGCCGCACCTGTACCCCTTGTGACGTCTGCAGGGACACGGGGACACCGGGGCCATCAGCATCTACAGTCAGCATCACTGGACCCCCCAGGTGGGGACAGCACCACGTAGGGAATCCATCTTGCAGGGACACCACCATGCAGGAACCCCCAGAGAGAGATGCCACTATGCATGGACCCTCATGGAGGGATGTTCCCAAGCCGGGATCTCCCCTGACAGGGACACCACCAAGCAGGGACCCCCAGGGACTGATATCCCTCTGCAGGGACGTCCCCAAGGAGGGACATCCCCATGCAGAGACCTCCACGCAGTGATAGCACCATGCAGGTATGACCCTATGCAGGTACCCCCATGCAGGGATCCCACCATGCAGAGAAGCCACCACCCCATGCAGGGATATCCCCAAGAAGGGAAATCCCCATGCAAAGACTCCCATGCAGAGATGTCACCATACAGGGACCCCCATGCAGAATGGGGGGCTGACCCCACAGTGCACGGTGGGGAGCCAGGCCCGGTGCAAGTGACACTGTGCTGTGGTGCCACCCATAGGGGGCTGGCAGGTGGGCTGGCAGGGTGCAGGCAGCAGCAATCCTTCAGCCTCCTCCCTCCTGGGGGGCGGCTTTTCCTGCCTGCCCAGACAGCACAAAGGGGGTTCTGTTGCTCTAAAAATACCCAGTTCTGGCAGCCAGACAAGACAGGCATAGCCGAGCCATTCGGTACAGCCGGGCACGTGCGTGGCAACAGGCCAGGGATGAGCCCGGCACAGCAGCCCGGCATAGCCAAAGAGATGGGCACACTCATGGCACAAGGTCAAGACTGAGCCCCACCAAGCTGGAGACCCCTCCCTGCCCATGAGCCAGAGGGTGTCCCATGCCCCCTCTGCCCACCTGCACAGCCAGGAAATCCTCCTCATCGGGCAGGATGCGGTAGGTGTGAACGTGCTTCTGGAACCTGTGGCAGCGGGGAGGGGGCCATCAGGAAAGGGGTTTTAGGCTGCTGGGTGGCACCCCCCACCCACCTGCATGACCCAGTACTCATCCAGCACCCACAGTGAGGAGCTCCAGTATCACTGTTACCTATGACATCCAAAGAGCTGGCAGGGAAACCCATGGGAACATTCTTGCAGGATGGGTGCTGGGGGTCCCAGAGTGACTCCTCTGATTCCTCTGATCCCACAATCAACACCACTATGCCCTTGGTAGTTCCACTGCCCCAGACCCACTGCCTATCTGTGTCTGGAGCCTGTGTCCCCAGCCTGCAGTGCAGGCAGGAGCTGGCAGGAGCAGGCAGGAGCTGGCTGCCAGGACGCCAGGAAACAATTTATTTTCCAATGGAAGCTGACAGGAACCAGGGACGCGATCCCGGGGCAGGGGGTGACAGGCAGCGCTAAGAGACAGGGTGACAACATCAGTGGGTGCAAGGAGCACGACTGGGACCCCAGGGGTGTCCATTCCCCATCCTGGGGACTCCAGGAGTCAGGAACCCCCAGCACGGCCAGACCCCCCTGCAACCAAGTGCTGTCAGCAGGGATGGTGACAGGTGGCTCCTTGCCTGGCCTCTGGCCACGAAGCTCACCACAAGCACCGAGGAGGCTGTCACCATGCCAGGGCCACTGGTCCACTCAGCTGCCATGTCCCCTTCCCTGATGGCACCTCAACATGGGCCTGGAGGACTGAGACAAGGCAGCATACATTTCTCCTGCACTGTGTCATGTCCATGGATAGGGTGCTGTGACCCCTGGTCCCACCCCACAGGGCCAGGTCCCCTGGTGCCACTCCACAGGGCCAGGTTCCCCGGTGTCACCCCAAAGCACTGGATCCCCTGGTGTCACCCCACTCCCTGCAGTGCCAGTACCATCATTTCTCCCCCCTCCCCTGCGGGTACAACCAACCCCAGGACTCCTGGGTGCCCCTGGGTGTCCCAATGCCAAATCAGGAGTCATGGTGAAACCCACAAGTGGGAGGGGGGAGCTGAATGGCAATCCACAATGAGGGGATGTATGGAAAACCCTGCAGGATGGGTGAAGAGGTCTCTTTTGAAACCCCTTGCTGAGGGATCTCAGGGTTCCCAGATCAAAGGAGTCAACATGAGAGAACCCCAGCTGGTGGGATTGGGGGGGCACAAAGAAACACCCCCTCAACAGGAGGAACATAAAGGGTGGGAAGTCCTAATGCACAGTTGGGGTCTCCATAGCAAGAACAGCAACAGGGGCGTGATTGGTGGGTACAAGAGGAAACCCAGCACAGCGCCAATACGTGGAATCCCAAATCGGAAGGACAAGGGGCAGCACTCTAGGAGGAACCTCAGCTGTGGGGGAGCACAAGGGGTTCTCTATGGGTAACCAGAAGTGGGGCCAGAGGAACATCCAGCACAGGAGGGGGACTGCACAGCCCTCTGGCTGCCCAGCCCTGCGCCCTGGCGGCTGCTATTTTGATGAGCAATGCTGGGGCGGGGGGGGAGCAGGGAGCACCAAGCTTGGGCACAAAGAGCCTTTATGTGGGAGCACCGAGGCTCCCCGTCAGCTCTGACACACAGCCAGCACCCTGCCACAGTCTGCTGGCACAGCAGGCACCCCCATGCTGGTAGGGCTGTGGTGCACAGGGGGGCATCCACCACCCTCCTCCACCAAGAGCAGGGTGCGGGCACCTTGGTGAGGGGGACACCATGCATCCACTGGCACCACTCTGGCAGTGGTGTCCCCATGAACAGGCAGTGAGCCAGGATGGGGGCTCCAACCTCCCACCCTCCTGTACAACCCCTCGCCAGGACCATCCCCACTCGCACTGCCCACCAACCGGAGACACAGGCACTCCTTGGGCTGCTACCAAAGCGTGCCTGAACTTTGGGCTCCAGTGATGCCCCAGTGAGACGCCCCACCATGCCATGGTGAGGCCACAGTACAACAACACTGGTGTGGCACAGTGAGACAGCCCAGTGTGTCATAAGGCCACAGCGAGATGTCCCAGTGCACCATGTCAGTCCCAAAGAGGCCACGGAGCACTGTCAGGAGGGTTAAAGGAAGCCGACGCTACCGGGATCCCGCTGCAGTTTCCTTTCCTCCTCCTGCCCCCGCAGCTATTTTTAGGGCTCCGGCAGTGGCCGGGGCCAATGACTCCACAACTTTGGCCCCCCACTTGCTGGCAATGGCAGTTCTTGGTGGGATTGCAGCACCAGGGACTCCCAGTCATCCTTGTTGGGGTGCAGTCATCCACCATGGGCATCCTCATGATGGGCTTTGCCATGCTGCGTGGCCCCAACCTATGGCACAGCCATGTGGCACCCACAGCCTACTCACCAAGCAGTGGGAAACACCAGTGACAGACATGCCTTCCCCAGGCATCTGCACCATGACACCAGCTGCAGTCCCGTCACCCACCCTGGTGCCCCAACATGCCCCCCCGTCCTGTGGCACTGGCAGGCACTAAAATCACATATTCTCTGAGTGCTGTGCCCTGGTGCTGCTCGCCAGCCCAGCTCCATGGCAGGGAGCTGGTGCCCACAGCCATGCTGTGCCCCCGTGGCTGGGAAACTGCATTTGCCACCATCCATGGGGAAGGATGGTGGTGCCACCACACAGGCTGCATGCCTGGCATCTGCACATGGCACTGGCACACAGCAGCCCCAGGCCAGGGCAGGCCGGCTCATGGCGCACTCCTGGTTCTCCAAAGGACTCTCAGGGCATGGAAAAGCTTTGAGTCAGGGTGCTGTCACCACCACCCCACAACCACATCAAGGTCCAGGTGCTGGCACACGTAGCAGGTCTTGAGCAGAGCCAGTGGCATGTTCTGGGAGCTCCCTGGAGGCAGCCCGGCACACAGTGAGGTGCCAGCAAGGCCTCAGGTATGGAGGGGAGCTGGGGTGCATCACTGGGCAGAGGGGAGCAGCATTCCAGGACCCCCAGGACTGTCAGCACTCACCCATGGCCTGGCACCAGCCAGGAGCCACAGGAGTCCCATGGCATGACACAAGGGCACACAGCTGGAGCCCCCCCGCCCAAGATTGGGGACCCCCCAGACAGGAAGGCAGGGGCTGGGAGTCCCCAGTCCCAAAGGGGCAGTTCAGAGACCCCAAGAGTGTGGGGTGAAGGCCAGGCCTCCCATGTCCCAGACCCTCATCATGGGAAGGGTGGGTGTAACAGCCCCCCTGGAGCAAGTCCAGTGTCCCCTTAGTGCCCAGGGACCCCCAGTCCCTCCAGTGTCCCCCAGCCTGCTGGTGTATGGTCCCCTGGGACTGGAGTGGGTGCCATTCCCCCGATGCCCTGTCCCCCAGAAGTGCCAGTGTCTGCCTGCACCCCTCGGGTTTCCTTGTGTCTGTGCTGACCCAGCACCCACTGTTCGGTGCTGTCACAGTCCCTGCGTGCCCAGTACCCCACCGGTGCTCCTCCGAATCCACTTCAGTGACCCCCACCACGGTGCTCCCCCAAACCCTCCCCGCGGCTCGCCCAGGACCCACCCCGCCCACCGCCCCCCAGTGCCCTTCTCCGATCCCCCCGCGATGCCCCCGCGGTGCTCCCACGAACACCCTACTCGTGGCCCCGGATCCCCCGCGGTGCCCCCGTCCCGCGGCGCCCCCCGGGGCCTCCCCCCGCCCCCCCACTCGTGCCCCTGCAGCTCCCCCGGCCCCAGGCCAGCTGCCCCCGGGGCGCCCCCGCCGCCACCCCCAGTGACCGGCCGCGGTCCCTCGCGGGTGCAGCG
>JAWWTY010000001.1:16559180-16572756 GCA_035222235.1 Margarornis squamiger
CGGGGGCCTTGCGTTGGGGGTGGGGGGGTACACCGGCGGGGCACGGGCGGGGCGGGGTGTCCGGTCGAGGGGCAGCGGCACCGAGGGGCGGAGAGCAGCGGGGAATGGGCAGCACCAGGGGTGAGCACGGGGAGGATGGGGAGCATCGGGTGGTGCACCGGCGGGGAGAGCACCGGCACCGGGGGATGGGGGCACCGGGAGATGGGGGAGCACCGGGAGATGGGGGCACGCACCGGGGGATGGGGGCACCGGGGGATGGGGGCACCGCGGGAGCACCTCGAGGACGGGCAGGGTAGGAGGGCACCGGGGAGGCGCCGTGGGGCAGGACCAGGGCCAGGGGGTCACGGGGTGGGGGACGCGGCCCGGTTTAGGACCAGGGAACTCTCTATGGCTCGGGAGTGGGGACGGCAGCACCCACATCTGGGAACAGGGAACATGTGGGGAAGGGGACCTCTGGGGTGGGCTCCAGGCTGGCAAGACCCCCTCGACAGCCATACCCCCACTTCGAGATCCCTAGGATGTTCTCCCCCTTTTTCCTCATAATTTCCCCAGTCCCACCCTGTGCACCCGAAGGTGCCGGTGACCTCCAGAATCCTGGAGCTGTGCCGAGTGCTGGGACACATTCAGCAATCCCATCCCTCTGGTCCCCAGTGGCTGGGAGCCTTGTGGTCCCCACTTTGCCAGGCACAGTGGTTTCTGGGCAGCAATGCCAGGCAGCCAGGTGGGTTGGTACTGATAGATGGGGGTGATGCCTCACTTTGTCCCCCCCAAGAGAAGCAGGATCAGATGCTCCAGGTCCCCCAACCATCCTTCTGCCCCTCACTGACTTGACCCCTCAGCCCCACAACACCAAGCAGGGCAGGAGTGTTTATTCACCAGACAAATGCCTGGGGAGGTCACATCCTGGGGGACATCCCATGGTGGGGCACAGAGCAGCTTGGTGACTCCACTGACCACCCACTGCCTGCTCCTGCCTGCAGTCCCTCCTGCTCAGAGCAGGGCCAGGAGTGCAGGGGGAAGCAGGGCCAGCAGGACAGAAAGTGGGGGGGTTGGAGGGGCATTGCCACGGGCATAATACTGGGCGACGGCGATGTTGGGGTTTCCCTGCGCGGGGTCGAACCACATCTGGATGCAGCGGCCACTGCCACGGTGGTGGGACGTGTAGAGGTAGGAGCCGGACCAGATCTGCTCGCAGAGTGCAGCCGCCGTGGGGAACACAAACTTGAACTTCTGGCACATGGCGCCCTGGGGACACTGGTTGGTGCCTGGGGTGGGCAGGGGGTGAAAGTGGGTGAAGGGCTTTGGGAAGTGGGGTGGGGGTGACATTGACCTGTGTGTGGTATTGGTGTCTAGATGGGTCCCACTGAGTTTACTTGGAGAGGGCGGGTTGACCTCAGGGTGGCACAGGGGCCACCACCCCATCACCCCGCATCCAATGAGGACCCTCACTCCCCCAGACCCACTGACAGCCACAGGGACCCTCACCAGGCTGCCAGCAATCCCCATCAACCCCACCCCATGGGGACCCTCACCCCCCAGACCCACTCACAGCCACCAAGGAGGGGTGACCCACAGGGGGGTCCACCCATGATGGTGGGGGGGTCCCCCACACCTCCCACTCACCTGTGGTCCAGTTCCAGCCCTTGTGCCAGTTGGCCTTGCAGGTGACGGCATCCTGGCAATCCTCCCACCACTGTTCACAGTCCTCCCGGCACAATGGCACGTCCCGGATCCGCTCCTTCCGCCAACTGGTGTCTGCCTGCAGGGCCCCCAGTTCACCCCCGTTCACCCCAGGGATTCTGGCAGGTGGGTGAGGGGCGGTCTGCACTCACCTGGTCAATCCATGGCCCCAGGTTGGGGGAACACTCGTACAGGCACGTGTCCTGGATGAAGTGACGCTTGCATTTCTGTGGCATGGCCCCGCAGTGGTCCCAGTTGAAATTGTACAGGTAGGACTGGTCCTCATGGGCTTCCAGACTGGTGTTGGCAGTGCAGCAGGCATTGTCCTTCCAGAGGACACACTGCAGCAGGGCAGCCCGGGCTCAGCTGGGACCCACCAGGGTTCAGCTGGGACCCACTGGGGATCCAGGGAAAGCACCAGTGCCCACAGGGAAGTGACACTGGGTGATGGCCCCCATGTTGGGGTGCAGAACCCCCCAGGGTCCATCCTGGTGACCCTGCACCGAGTGACACGGGTGGGTGCTGCAGCAGTGGGTAAGGACCGTACCTGTCCATAGAGCTGCCCTTCAGGGCCAGGCTTTTTTTTGTGGTGCTTGGCATCCATGCAGATGTTGAGCAGTAAGTCCCCTGTCACTGTGGCTGTCACACCAGTGGCAGCTGGCCAAGCCACCAGCATCAGCAGTGCCAATGCCGTCGCCATTGCTCTGCTGGGGCCGCGGTGGGTCAGGACAGTAGCACTGAGGGACGCAGTGACAGCGGGGACAAAGTCCCCCACCGTTCATGCGGGAGCACGGCAGCACACGGTCGCTGCCTGGGACCACCAATGTGGGGGCCAGGGATCTCATCTGGGGGGTGCTGGGAGCTGAGGCTCTTACCTGGGGGCGTGCTGGGCTCCAGGTGCCATGGGGTGAGCACAGCTCATCTCAAAGGTCGTGGCGCAGCACAACCCTTGGCCACTGATCACGGGACATAGGGACACGGCAGGTTCGGCAGCACTGTGGGCATGGAGGAGACGGGGCGTCACGCCCCGACACCCTGCTGTGTCCTGGACTGACCCCCGTGCCCATCCCAGCCCCCCCCAGCCCTGCACGGAGCCAGGATTTGTCCTGGCGTCAGGCTGGGGCCAGCACCAGCCAAAATCTACCCGCGGCTGTTTTTCTGTCCCTCCCATGGGAGGTGGCTTCATGACGAGACGCCAGCTGGAGGAGCAGGAGCTGGCGCCCCCTGCCCCCTAACACCGCAGGGTCCCCATGACTGTGATGGGAGGGTGAGAGATGTCCCCGGCGGGAACAGGTCCACCTCTGGAGTCACAGATGGTCACAGGGTGAGGACAGGTACCCTTTATAGGTACTCCAAGGGGTCACAGATGCCCCTGAGGGGAGAGTAGATACCCGGGGGGGGGGGCAGTCACCTCTGACTCAGGGGATACAGAAACCCTCCAGTGTCAGATATGCCCCAGCTGGGGCAGATACCTCAGGAAGGGCAGGTACATCCAGGTTTCACACGTGATGGGGGGACAGACATGCCTCTGGGGTCACAGATGCCCTGGGGACAGCGGCAGATACCCCTGGGTGGATCACAGGTATCCCATGGGGGTCAGAGATATCCCCCCACAGGTGACAGATACCCCCACCCATGGATGACATTTGCCCCCAGAGGAGCAGATATTCCATGAGGATAACAAATGTGCCCCCACTGGTGTCACCAATAGCCATGGGGGATCGTATACCCACCATTAGTCACAGATACCCTGAGGAGGGTCACAAATGCCCCCAGGAATGTCACATATCCCCGGCAGGGTTACAGATGACCCCATTGCGGTCACAGATGCCCCCAGGGTTGTCACATGTCCCCGGGGGCTCACAGATGCCCCCACTGGGGTGACAGATACCCCCAAGGATGTCACATGTCCCCGGAGGGTCACAGATGCCCCCACTGGGGTGGCAGATACCCCCAAGGATGTCACATGTCCCCGGAGGGTCACAGATGCGCCCACCGGGGTCGCAGATACCCCAAGGATGTCACATATCCCCGGAGGGTCACAGATGCCCCCACTGGGGTGGCAGATACCCCCAAGGATGTCACATGTCCCCGGAGGGTCACAGATGCCCCCACTGGGGTGACAGATACCCCCAGGGATGTCACATGTCCCCGGCTCGCGGGGTGGGCGGAGCCCCCTCCTGTCAATCAGAGCTTACCCCGCCCCTTCCCGACTCGTGGGCGTGGCGTTGCCGGACACGCCCCCTCCCCGCGCGTGCGCCCTGCGCTGTGACGGGTTCCGGTGCGGCGCGCGCAGAGCGGCGTTTCCGGCCGGGCGGCGCGAGCGGCCCCGCAGCCGCCGCCATGGCTACGCTGTTCCCCTCGCTCCTGCCGCGCCTCACCGAGTCCCTCTGGTTCAACCTCGACCGGCCGTGTGTGGACGAGACCGAGCTGCAGCAGCAGGAGCAGCAGCACCAGGCCTGGGTGGGCGCCGGGGCGGGGGGGGATGTGGGGCTGCAGGGCACCGGATGTGAGGAGGCGAGTGGGGGCCCGGGGGTGTGGGGAGTTCCGCTTTCCCCCCCGGGCCCGCGAATCTTTTCCCGAGGGAGACGAGGGGCGATTTCTGATTCCGGTAATTCACGAATGTCCTCACCATAAGCGCGGTTCAGTGCTGCAGCGTCCCTGAGTATGGGGTGGAAAGACATCTGTTTGATTAAAGTTTTTTAAAAGGTAATCTCTGGATGATTAAGTTACTATAATTAAATAAAATAGCTTCAATCAATTAAAATCCCAGCACAAGGGAGAGGTTCCGAGTCCCTGTGGGTGGGAGGTGCTACGTATTTTAATTAAGCTTTAATTACGTGCTGCGGTTGTGTTAGTCTGGCTGATCAGATGCCTCAAACTTGGTTCTTCTTTTGATAAAAAAATAGACTTAGATAAGTTTCTAATGCCACACATGGGGACACCCCCGAACGCCCTCAGCCAGAGTGTCATTGCCAGGAAGTGCAGGCAGCTGCCTGCAGCCACTGTTCCTTGCCTAGGGGTAGGCAGGGGGATCCCAGGGAGCAGGAGGACTCCCCAGGCAGCTGCTGGCTGGCAATAGCCATGGTCAGGAAGCTGCACAAGCCAGCAGCCAAGCGAGAAGAGCCAGCTTGGCAGCAGGGAGGTGTGCAGGTGATCACAGAGCTGTCGTGGTGCTCACCTGACTCTCTTCCCTCCCAGCTCCAGAGCATCGCTGAGAAGGACAACAACCTGGTGCCCATAGGGAAGCCAGCATCTGAGGTGGGTGTGTGGGCAGGGAATGGGGGGGGCTGAGGGGCTGGCAGGGCCCTGGAGATGTCCTGTCTGCAGCATTATGACGAGGAGGAGGAGGAGGATGATGAAGATGATGAAGACAGCGAAGAGGACTCTGAAGATGACGAGGACATGCAGGATATGGATGAGATGAACGATTATAACGAGTCTCCTGATGACGGGGAGATCAATGAGGTAAATAGCAGGGCTGGAGGCCCCACTGAGACCCCAAAGTAGGGGCTATGCAGTGTGTGGGAGCCTGAGCATGAACCTCAGGCAGTGTCTCCTCTCCTCCACAACCCTCTTGCTGGATCCCTGCTCTGGTGGGGGATTTCAAACCTCTCCCTTTCCCAGGTGGACATGGAGGGGGCAGAGCAGGATCAGGACCAGTGGATGATCTGATTTTGCCATGGCCACACCAAACTGGAGGTTGGGGGAGAGCCCTTTCCCCCCCCAGCTCTGAGGGCCAGGTCAGTGAAGCTCCTCCTGCTGTGGGTGCTGTGTGGGGCTGGGGGCCTCAGAGTGAAGCACCCCTGTGGAAGCAGAGGGGAGGCTGCTACTCGGCACATTGGGGCTGACATGTCTTTTCTAATAAACTCAGTTTTCAAGAAAACAACCCCAAATCTCGTGTCTGAGGCCACCAGGGCAGGCAGGGGAGCCATGGGGATGCCACACAGGCAAGTGCAGGGCTGCCTCCCACCATGCTTTCCCAGGGTCTCTGCAGACCACCCTGCATGGCCAGTGTGGGCAGGAATCGCACAGGGAGCAAGCCCCCTTTGTTCCCTGACACTCCCCATCACAGACCACAACAGCCACTGCTTTTTCTCCAGAGCCTTGTTGAGGCTGCACACGGGGAGGTGGGGCCCCGGTGCTCCTGCGGTGACCGTGGGTGCCACAGTGCAGGAGCTCACTGCCTGGTCAGTGGGTCCCAGTGTAGCGGAGCTCAGCGATGCCATCGGGAATGGCATGGAAGTACTCCAGGCTGGCGCGGTGCACCTTGCAGCGGTATTTGCCACAGGTCTTGGCGTACTGCAGGAAGTGGGGTGCTCCAGGGAAGAGGACGTTGTCAGCCAGGATGGTGGCCCCCTCAGCCAGTAGCTGGTGGCTCTCCAGCAGCCGCAGGTCCCGCAGGTAGCAGCGCTTCCAGTGATCCATGAAGACCAAGTCAGCCTTCGTGAAGCCGTGCTTCTCCCGCAGTTGGGGGATCACCTCCTCTGAGGGGCCCACGATCAGCTCCACCTGTGCCACAGCACCCTCAGCCTCTGGGATGGTGTGTCAGGGTGCCCACCCACTGCCTGGGGGTACGAGGATGCCCACCCACCACCCTGCCTCACAGAGTGGTGAGGGGTCTATGTGGGAAAGGAGCTTTCTCTTTCCACATATACTTCCCAGCAGTTACCATGGTCCCTGTCATGGCAGGGAAGGACCTCTGCCCCTCTCCTCCCTGCTGTCAGGCACAGAGCCTTTCCCCCGGTGCCTGGGCACTCACCGTCTGCTCATCGAAGCCGGCCAGGCGGATGACCTTCTCGGCCACAGCAGCATGCTGGGGGTTCCCCTCGACAGTGTAGAGGCGAGCGCCCGGGGGCAGCCCCTTTGCCAGTAGCACGGTGCCGTAGCCACAGTAGGTGCCCAGCTCCAGCACACGCAGTGGTGCCCGCTCCAGCAGCAGCCGCTCCACAATGCGCCCTGACATGGCATGTGCCTCTCAGCACCCATACCCAGAATGTTGCCGCCATGCCAGTGATGCCAGAACCACACCAACAGTATCATGGCCGCGTCAGTGGTGTCATGACCATGGCAATGGTGCCATGGCCATACTAATGGTCCCATGGCTATGCCCAGTGTGGTGTGCATGAGGAAGGGTGGTACTCACCTTTCGCAGGCCCCACACAGCTGAGGTGTTCACAGTGATAGCACCACTGATCAAAGGTCTGGAGGATGTGGTGGGGGTCCCCAGGGATGGCGTGGGCCAGCAGGTACTGGAAGGCACGCTGCTCCCGTGGGATGCCTGTGAGGCGGTCTCTCAGCCAGGCCACTACCACAGCCCGGTACAACAGCACCAGGTAGTGCCGGTACCGGATCAGCAGAGAGACAAGGAAGGGGAGGAAGGCCAGTGCAATTGCCGGGGACACCATCATCAGGGAGTGACACTGTGGAAAGAGCCCCCCACATGGGGGATACTGGGGTGGAGGTCCTCCCAGGGTGCCAGCCCCACAGCTCCCACTCATGCCATGAGTTGACTGTGCTCTGTACTCCCTGGCAGTGTCTCTCCCTGGGATCCAATGCTGCTGAACCTGCAGGGCTGGGGCACCCTGAGATGCTGTGGGGGTCCCTGTGCCAGGGCTGAGGTGTGCTGGAGACCCATCTGCTGGGGTCTGAATATTGGAGTCTGCAGGGCTGGTGTCCTAGGCTGGTGTCCTAGGTGGGATTGGCCTGCTCTAAGGGGTACTGTGCAGCACAACCCCTTATACCCTGCTTCAGTCCAACTTTTCTGCCCTCGCCCCCTATATCCTGCAGACCAAAACCTGCACCCCACACCCTGCTCCCCTCACCTGGAGCTGTTGGGGGTCCCCAGACACAGCAAGAGGACAGGGCCATAGGGGTGGCACCTACCTGTTCCCACACTCCAGACAGGCAGAGGCAGGCAGTCCTGTGTGGGGCCCTGCTGCCACTCAATTATTGATGGTGTCACCTTAGCTGCAGCCACCACTGGCTCCGGTTACCAGCATAGTGAAGCTGGGACCAGAGCCAGGCTGGGGCTGTGGAGTGATCCTGAGCTGCAGGAGCTGGCCTGAGCCTGGAACGCTGATACAGTAACAGCTGGGGTTCTGACGCTGGGGTCTGGGGTGCCAGTACTTGGGCTGAGATCCCAAAACTGAGGGCTGGGGGCCCTAGTACTGGCATGCTGATACTGGGGGCTGTGGTTCTGATACTGGAGCTGGAGTCCTGTCACTGTGGGTGGACAGTGGGGCTGGAGCCTGATACTGAAGCTGGGGGATCCCCAACACCTGAGTTGATATCCTGATACTGGAGCTTGGGTTCCCATACTGAGGCTGGGATCCCGTTGCAGGGGCTCAGGTGGCAATGCTGAGGCTGGGGGAGCACGCACCAGGGATAGAGGCTGGACTGAGAGGTGTTTATACATTTAGCAAACAAACACATTACTGTTCACTGGCTACAAGTTACCTAGTTCTCTCATTAGTTAGTATTCTACCTTCTATTGGTTATACAATTCCCTTGCTTCATAGGTTTATTAGTCTGCATGCTCTATCTTTCTCTCCTTTTGAGTCAGTGGGTTTCTTGGGTCAGTGGTTGTGAGTCAGTGGTCCCAATCTCCAAGTGCCAGTATTACCTGTTAACCAATTGGGGCTGATTCCAGCACAGCTGCTGAGTTGACTTAGTTTCTTCCTTATCTTGGGAGTTCTGCAAATGTGAAAGTCTGCATTCCCTGTGTCCACTGTCAATAGCACATCCTTCTGCCCAGGCTTTGGGAACCTCCCTGGGGCCAGGATCCATGAAGTGTGTCAAGCCCTAAACCATAACAAGGCAAGTCTACTAACAAGTAATTTATCTTTCAAACACCTAGACGTCAGGGGCACTGGAGAACACTGGTGGCACTGGGAACACTAGAGACACTGGAGATCCAGGGAGCACTGAGAACATGGGGGTACTGGGAACATGAAGCTCTGGGACACTGGGGACATGGGGGCACTGGGATACTAGGACCACAGGCATAGGGAACATGAGGGCACTGGGAACACTAGGAACCTGGGAGCACTGGGAGCAGTAGGATCAGTGGAAGCCCTGCGGCATGGGAAACATGGGAGCACTGGGACCAGCGGGGACACTGGAACACCGGAAACAGCGGGAGGGGCCCTCGGGCACGCGCACGTGATCGCGCGCGCAGCGCCGCGTGACGCAGCGCACGCGCGAGCACCGCCCCCCTCCACGTGATGCCGGGGCGCGCGCGCCCCCCCCCGCCCCCCCTCCCCCAGGTCACGTGTCCGGGTGACTCGGCGCTCACGTGAGGCGCGGCCGGGCCGAGCCGAGCCGGGCCTGGCGCGCTCGCCATGGGCTGCTGCTACAGCAGCGAGGCCGAGGCCTCCGATCAGGTGGGGACGCGGGCCCGCGGTGGGAGGCGGCGCCGGGAGGGAGCCCCGGCCCGACTCACGGCTCCCTGGGGCTGCCTGGACGGGGGGGACCGGCGGCGTGTCCCCCTGGCCGTGGCCCGGCCCTTCTGTCCCGGAGCAGCCTCTGAACGCCCCCCTGCTCACGCCGCCTCCGTGTCATTCGCGTGTCCCGCGGCGCCCCGAGCGCGCTGGTGCCTCGGGGGTCGTGCCAGACCATGCCCGGCCCGCACCCCTGCCGTGGCAGTGCAAGGCCCGGAGCAGCGCCAGCTTTCCCTGCCTGGGACGACGTGACCGCCCCGGCGGCCGGGGCAGAGCTGGGGCTGTCACCTGTTCCGCGAAACTCAATCCGGCCGTGTGGTTTGGGCTCTGCCCGGGCCTTGAGGGGGGCCCGGCCGTGGCAGCCCGTCCCAGGGAGCCCGCTGGGCCGCGGGGGCCCTGAGGAGCGAGAGCGGCCTGGGCTGGGGCACCACCGCGGCATTTCCCGGCAGGAGGAAGGGGAGAAGGAGCTGCTGTCCCGGGAGGAGCTGGAGATGTGACCAAGTGGACGTGTGGAGGAGTGGTTGCACTCCCAGCTCTCCCTGGGTCACAGGCTGAGCATCCTCTCAGGCCAAGGCAGACACTGAGGTGCTAAAACATGCCTAGAGAAAGGCAGCAGAGCTGGGGAAGGGTCTCGAGCACAAGTCTGATGAGGAGCAGCTGAGCAGCTCATCCTGGAGAAAAGGAGGCTCAAGGGAGACCTTGCTCTCTACAACCCCCTGACAGAAGTGGGGACCCCTGTCGTGGTTGGGCTCTGCTCCCAGATAACAAGTGGCAGGACAAGAGGAAATGGCCTCAAGTTGTGCCAGGGGAGATTTAGGTTAATTTTTAGGGAAAATTTCCCTGAAGGTGTCCAGCCCTGGTGCAGGCTGTCTAGGGTAGTGGTGGAATCCCCAACCCGGGAGAGATTTAACAGATGTGTAAATGTGACACTTGTGACATGAGTTAGTGGTGGCCCTGGCAGTGATGGGGAATGGTTGGACTCAGTGGTCTCAGAGGGCATTACCAGTTTTAATGATTCTATGGTCCTGGTCCCCTGGATGTTTGTGTTCATGGTCTCTCCTGGGCTCTTCTGCTGGGCTTCTGCAGCACGGCTCGGCCAAGCCAGAGGATTAAGGCCTGACACACAGTTCTGCACCCCCTGAACCAAGTGGGGGCATGTGCCCTGTAACTCTGGGAACCCCCCACCCCATGCTGTCCCTGGGCTGTGGTAGGTGGCGTTCAGCTGCCTGCATGAGCCCCCAGCTATGCTGGTGTGGATACCAAAGGCTGGTGGGGTCTCTTTGATGCCTGGTCAGGGGTGAAGGCCACTGTAGGTCCTCGTTAGCTGCAAGGTTTCGGACAGGTCAGTGCTGGCAGTGGGCTCCTGCCACTCCAGATGTGCTGCCACACACTCTGTGGTTTCAGCCACACTTGGTCCCTTCGTGGCCAGGGTGGCTTCAGCTGGAAGATAGCAAAGGAATTGGGGAAGAGGATCATAACTACTGCCTCAGCAGAACCTCTGCCAGGTTACACTGGGGTGCACAGGAAGCCCCCCTGGCAGGTGGAGGCAGGACTCACCTCATCCCTTGGGGTGAATGGTACTGGTGTGGGGGAGCCAGGGCTGATTCTCGTCATGCCTTTCTCTCAGGAAGAAGAGACGAAGCGGCTGCTGGAGCCAGCAGCCAGCCCTCCCAGCAAGGTACTGAATGGAGCAGAGCAGAGCTACCACAACCTTCCATCAGCACGCACTGATGAGCAGGCCATGTTGTCCTCCATCCTCGCCAAAACGGCTATGTAAGCATCAGGCTGCAACTGCCTTGGTGCCTCTGCACAGTGGGCAGCACACCCTGGGGACCCACAGTGACCCTGGGATGCCGCACACAGCTGAGGAACTGCCTGGCTGCAGGTCCCAGTGACCAGCCATAGGTGCTGAGGGGAAGAAAGGAGCTGTGGCAGAGCCTGCCACGTCCCTCTGCCCACAGACAACCCCCTGCCTTGGCTTTGAGCCCCACGGGGACATGGAGACAAGATCTCAGATGTGAGGTGCCCCTTGGCTGCTGGACTGGGATTAGGGGCAGACACTGGGGAACCCCCTGCTCCAAACTGGGATGAGCAGGTGACTCCATGGGCATGCAGAGGGTTTCTGGGGGGGCACCAGCACAGTGTCCCCTTTGAGGGAAGCTTCCCCCCAAATGGACAGAGGCAATGTGAAGAGAGAGTTGTGCCCAGCCTGAGTGGGAGGGCTTTGGGATGTTCATGCTCCCCTGCCTGGCACATTCATGTCCAGCTGACAGCATTCATGGGGTGAGTTTGGCCTTGAGATGTTTGTTTTGGTGTGCCAGAGGGTGCTGAATTTTGGCTGCCCTTGTCAGAGGATGCTCTGAGATGGGCAGGTAACTCGGAGGGAGCAATGAGCCTGCAGTGGGACCCACTCTTGTGTCTTTGCAGCAACATCATTGACGTGTCGGCAGCAGATTCCCAGGGCATGGAGCAGCATGAGTACATGGACAGAGCAAGGCAGTACAGGTGGGATCTGCCCTTGTCCCTCAGGGTGGCTTCACAGCCACATCCCTGGGCAGGGCCCCAGGGGTTTGGCCTGGGGGGAGTGAACTCAACAAGCAGTGGGGCTGCCCTGTCCTGGAGAGCGGGATGCAGCCCCATGACTTAACTCTGCCCTCCCAGCACTTGAGGGAGGCCCATGGCAGTGCTGGCAGCAGAGCCCAGAACAAGGGGGTTCTCTGTTCACCCAGCCCTTGGAACACATCACCCCAGCAGTGAGCTGGATGTGACTGCTCCTGCTTGAAAGGTGTACTTTCAGTACCTTCTAGCTCTTGCTGTGTTATAGAGCTGGAAGCTCCCTCATCATCCTACCATGGGGAATGAAGAAGGCTGGATGCTGGGAGTGCAGCAGCACTGCTCTCCCTCCCTCCCCCTTGGGGGTGCCGGGTGCCCAGGGGTGTTACCCCCTTTGTCTGGGTCTCCCTGTGTCTTGACGCTGCTCCCCCCTCACAGCACACGCCTGGCCATGCTCAGCAACAACCTGACGCACTGGAAGAAGCTCCCACTGCTGCCGTCTCTGACTAACCAACCGCACCAAGTGCTCGCCAGCGACCCCGTCCCCTTCGCAGACCTGCAGCAGGTGAGCCAGGCTGGGGTGAGCCCTGGGACCCTGCAACGCTCCCCATCTTGGAGGAGCAGCATTGCACTCCCCACTTGCCCAGAGCCTGGGCAGGACTTGTTAGTATTGCCTTGATAGCTGATTTGTTATGACTTGTTAGCTTGTTGGTTCAGGTCAGGTTTAAGGCCTTGTTAGAGCTGGGAGCGAAGTCCAGGACAAGTTTAGGGACTCATTAGGGCTGGGGGCTAACCTCCTGCTACAGTTTCTTCCTGGTAACCAGGAGTTGCAGGAGCCACCAGTGACACAGCCATGTCCTCGTGTTTGCAGGTGTCCCGGATAGCTGCCTACGCCTTCAGTGCGCTCTCACAGATCCGCGTCGACGCCAAAGAAGAACTGGTTGTACAGTTTGGCATCCCCTGAGCCTGCCTCCAGCACCGCTGCTTCACTGCTTTGGGTTGTTTTGGGGTTTTTTTCCCATTTTTTTCTGTTTGTTTCCCTTCCCTCCCCATGGTGCTGCCATAGAACTTGGACAGATACCCTGTTTCCTACCAAATGCCAAGACACCCATCACTGGCACATCGAGCCCACCTGCATTGCTGGAGACTTTCTCCTCCTCATGGGTGGGTGTGTGTGGGGAGGGAGCTGTGTCACCTGGACGCTGCCTTGCACAGGGATGAGCACAAAGGGAACAACTGGCACAAGGAGACCCTGGTATAGGTGTCAGCACCGTGTACTGCGTCACCAGGGCAGGTGGGCTGGAGCCAGGTGGATATGATGCTCTGCGTGGGGCCCGGTTGCTCTGACACCCTCCCTGCTCATTTTTACATGTTTAGACCTTTATTTTGGGTTGTTCTTTTTTTTTAATATTTTTGGCCACAGTAGATAAAACCGTGTTCATTCAGTGCCTGTCTCTACTGTTCTCTGCTGGCCGCAGCATGGATGTGGTGGGAGAGCCTGGGGCAGCTGTGCTGTGGTGGGGAGGGGACACACACATCCCACTGTCCCTTCTGACCTCTTCTGTCATGTCCCCTGGGGCCAAGAGGATGCCCCTGGGAAAGGGATGTGTGATGACCCACCCTTAAGAGGGAAGAAGCAACTAAGATTTGTACATGCTTATGGTCAAAAAGAAGGACAAAACTCAGAGGGTCTGCAAACAATCGGAAAGTTTTATTAGTAAGTGACACATTGGGCATAGAAATTGGGGGGTGCCTTTTTGTGGACAGGTTTCCCAAACATAAGGATGGATTTGTCACGTTCTACTGTTGCCGTAAGGAAGGGGGAAAAAACCTCCAAGACAACTTTGTGTGGGTAAAGTAGAGAAGAGTTCTTTTACTTATAGAATTTTGGGGTACAGAAT
>JAWWTY010000001.1:16584458-16671974 GCA_035222235.1 Margarornis squamiger
AATATGTGAGCAAGAAAACCTATACTTCTAAAACTCTAAAAATCTACAAAATACACACCAAACCTTTAGGCATCACTTCCAGGCCCCAAGTGAGATTCCAGGTTCCTTCTTCCCTCTTGTATACCTTTATATGTCTTGGGCAACAAAAGCCATGACTGAAGCAGTACTTGTACTGAGCAGCAGCACTTGCAGCCTGGCTCTTTTGTCTCCTGCTGCAAAGGGTTTCTGTACTGAAATGCTGTTGGGGGAGCTTCAGGTGGTATAAAAAGTTGATAACAGGCTCTTTCTCCCCCTACTTCCTCAGAGGCTCAGATCACCATGATGCAGCAGCGGATTGATCGCTTGGCAAAGCTCAATGAGAAGCAAGCTGCAGACCAGCTGGAGCCCAAAGAAATGGAGGAGCTGAGGGAGAAGAACGAGAGGTAATCCTCCAGGAATGTCTACTCCATCCTGCTAGGCTGGACTTTGTCACTCCCACGTCCCCAGATTCCACGTTGTCTGTCTCTTCCCTAGCAGTGCATGAAACGGGAGAAGGCAAACCTTGTTCCTCTGCAGCTGTGCCCTGGGGAGAAGACTGCAGGCACAGAATCAAAATAGGATTTGGGTTGGAAGGGACATTAAAGCTCATTCGGTTGCATGCCCCTGCCACGGGCAGGGACATCTTCCACTAGACCAAGTTGCTCCAAGCCTCATCCAACCTGTCCTTGAACACTTCTAGGGATGGTGCAGCCACAGCTTCTCTGGACAACCTGTGACAGTGCCCAGGGGGCAGAATCCCCCTCTCGTCCTGCTGTCCACTCTACTGGGACTTAGCCCAGAACATGGTTGTGCCAGCTGTCACACTGGACCTCTCACCCTCAGGGCAGTTATGGCCTGCAGCCCATTTTTATCACAGCGGGCAGGGAGCCAGTCACAAACCACGCAGCCTGTTCTAACAGCCCACTCTTACCAAACTCTGCATGGGAACAGCTGTCCCTGTTGTGGGAAAAGGCTGTGCTGCCCATGTGGGTCTTGCCTGCCCTGGTATAACCTCTGCATCACTGAAAGCTTTCAGGGTGATCCTGGAACTCCTGACCCCAGCCGCTTCCTCAGGCCTCAAGTATGATCCTATGAACTGGGCTTTGAAATCACCCACCACATTGCATCCTGGTTTTTGCTCTGTCCCTGTGCAGTGCTGTGTTTACTTGGGAAGGCTGCCCAACCTGTGCTGGAAGTGCCATGTCTTTTTGTCCTTTACTCACTTATTTTATTTTGGAGGGGAGGTGGCTGGAGTACCACAGCTGCCTCTGCCCTCAATTTGGATTGGCTGGGCTTCTGTAAAGCACAAACATAGCTTATCTCTACTATGCTTTGCCATGTGTTGGGACTCAGTTTTGGAGCTGGGTTGATTAGAGACACAGCAGGGCACAGAGATTCCTTGGAACACTTAGTTTCCTTGGCAGTATCCAGCAGCACTGATCCTTGGTGATGCCCTTGCCTGCCTTGGGTATGCACCCCCTACTTTAACCACCTCCTTTCCCACAGCCTGGTGGGGCGCCTGCATGAGGCCTTCAGGCAGTGCCAGGACCTGAAGACTGAAAAGGCCCAGATGGACCGAAAAATCAACCAGCTTTCTGAGGAGAACGGTGATCTTTCCTTCAAGGTATGGGGCGCTCTGTCCTCTCCGTGTCCCCATAGCCTGGTTGGTTGTGGTGGGACCCAGGGGGGAGGATGTGTTGGCAGTACCAGATGCTGGAATGTTCATGGTTCTGCCGCTGGCTTATGTAACTTTTGACCCAGTGACCAAGCCTGCTTTTGACTTTAATCCTGATTCGAAGGGGAAGTCTGGTGGGGGAGTGGGGACTGGGTGGAGCTTCCTGCATGTGGTGAGCACCTGGGACCCGAGATGCCTATGTATGCGGTACCTCTGAGGAGCGGGGAGTGGGCAGAGTGCTGGGCAGCAAGGGCACACTCTGATGCTCCTTTTGACTGGGAGGATTTTTGCTTGGCAGCTGCGGGAGATCGCCAGCCACATGGTCCAACTGCAGGAGGCCCTGAATGAGCTCTCAGAGGAGCACAACTCTGCCCTGGCACAGTCACAGGAAAAGCAGGGAGAGCTGGAGAATAAGCTGCATGCTGCCCTGCAGGACAAGGTAAGGGGGCCCCGGGAGTGGTTGGTGCCCCCCTGCAGTGCCACCTTGCCCATTCCAGCCGGGGGACGTGTGCCAACTGCAGGCAGGGTGGAGTGGCCAGGAGCCTCTTGCCCATCCATGCCAGCACATGGGGAGAAGCTGTATAACTGCCAGCTCCTGTGGAAAGCTTCTCCCTGTTTCTGGGAAGGGTTCCCTGTGGTGGGAGAAGCTGCTCTCCTTGCAGTGGGGAGAGATGAAGCTGCAGGAAAGGCATGTGTTGGTAACAGCTGGGTGACCGTCCCTCTCCTTGCTTGGCTCTCCTGCCTCGCGTTGTACTCAGTCCCATGTCTCTGTCCACAGAAATCCTTGGAAGAGAAAATTGAGATTCTCCAGGGAAAGATCTCTCTGCTGGAAGACCAACTGGCCAGGCTGGAGGAGTGCAGTGCCCAGGAGAAGGGGGAAGTCATGGGGGACGTTTTGAAGGTACATTGGGGCTCTTCGCAGCAAGGGCTTGAATGGTAAGCTCCTCCAGCTGGAGAGAGCAGCAGATGCGGGGAATGCATGGCAAAGCTATGTGGGGCAGAGCTGGCTGCTCTCTGCTGCTGGATGGGGATTGTGGGGCTGAGTGCTCCAGGGAGCCCCTTTTGGGCTGAATTTGCGAATGCTGCTCCAAGGGACTTGCTGGCTCCCCCAGCCTCCCGTAGCATGGCTTTGTTGTGAAGGGAGCAGCTCCTGCATGGTGAAAAAAGGGAGCATAGTGGCACGAGGCTAAGGGGAAAACAAGTGTGCTGGGGTGCACCAGGGGTGCCGAGAGAGAAAGCAGGCATTGGGCAGCTCCCACTGGGATGCAGCACGTGGGTCTCTGGTGAGCATGTTGGCTTCAGCTACAATAACACCTGGGGGGTGGTGCATGTTTTGTTCTCCCTCTCTTCTCTCTGCCAGCTGGAGGAACTGAAGCAGGAGGTGTCCAGCCTTGCTGCCAAAGGAGCAGAGCTCGAGGCCACGGTCCTGCGGCTGGAGGAGGAGAAGCAGCACCTGGGCACCCTTGTCACCAGCCTCCAGAGCTCCCTCTCTGAGAGCCACCGGGCCCAAGAAAGGCTGGAGCAGGACCTGCAAGCACGGGATGCTGAGGGGCAGGCTGCACAGCTGGCTGCTCTCAGTGTCCAGCATCAGCAGACCCTGCAGGACAGAGATTCTGCCCTGCAGCAGCTCCAGCAGCTGCGGGAGACCAATGCATCTCTGAGCAGCCAGCTGCAGGCCATGGGTGCCAGCCAGGCCACCTTGGCTGAGGAGAAGGCTGCACTGAGCCGCAAGGTTGGTGAGCTGGAAACCCAGGTCCTGGAGCTGGGTGCCCAGCAGCAGCAGGGAGTGGCAGCAGAGGTGCTGAAAGCCCAGCTGCGGGAGCTGGAGGGTAGGCTAAAGGAGAGCCAGCAGAGGCTGGCCGAGAGGGAGAAGCTGGCCCGCGAAAACAGCCGTCTGCAGGAGCAGCTGCTCTTTCTTGAGGAATCCCTGAGGAACACTGAGGGCATCCTGGAGGATGAAAAGAGGCGGGCAGCTGACTGCTTGGAGGGCAACCTGGCCAGGATCGCCGAGCTAGAGGCGGAGAGGCAGCAGCTGGTGCAGAGCCGGGAGCAGGCTCTGCAGGACCAGGGTGAGGAGCTGGCTGCCCACCAGGTGCTGGAGAAGAGCCCAGAGAAGTTGATGGGAGTCTCTCCTGCTGCCCGAGGGGAGGACAGAGAGCGCATGCGGCTGGAGGAGGAGATCCGGGTGCTGAGCCAGGAGCATGGCCAGGTCTGCCAGCAGCTGCAGGCTGAGCAGGAGAAGGTGGCTGCACTGGAGGCCCAGGCAGAGCGCCTGGCTGCAGAGCAACAGGAGCGGCTGGCTGCCCTGCAGGCTGACCTGTCCAGCACCCAGGCATGGGTGAAGGAGAAGGAGAGTGAGGAGCAGAAGCTGAGGGCTGAGGTCTCCTCCCTGCAGGAGAAGATGGCCATGGCAGAGCAAACTGCAGCCCAGCGCGTGGCCGTGCTGGAGGCAGATGCCCGTAGAGCCGCCGAGACACTGGAGGGGGTCTCCCAGCAGCTCTCCCAGGAGAAGCTCAAATCCAAGGAGCTGGAAGGCACCATGGAGCGTCTGCAGAATGCAGAGAAGGAGCTGATGTCCCTCCGCTCTGCCGTGCAGGAGAAGGATAGCTGGAAGGAGCAAGTGTCTCAGTGTGTTCAGGAGATGGAGAGGAAGAACAGCCTGATTGGCAGCCTGGAGCATGAGGTCTCCATCCTCCATCGGCAGGTGACGGAGAAGGAGGGGGAGAGCAAGGAGTTGAAACGCCTGATCCTGGCTGAGTCAGAGAAGAGCAAGAAGCTGGAAGAGAGGCTGCGGGTACTGCAGACAGAGATGGCCACTGCTGCTTCCCGTGCAGCTGAGAGGTGCTCACTGATGAAGGTGGAGGTGCAGCGTTGCCAGGAGGAGATGGAGAAGCAGCGGATGACCATTGAGGCCCTGAAGAGGGACCGTCATTGCCAGAGTGAGCGGGAGGATGAGCTGCGGCAGGAGGCAAAGGCCTGCCAGGACAAGTGCCAGCAGAAGGAGCAGCTCTTGGCTGCCCTGCAGCAGGAGCTCGACAGCGCCCAGGCACTTGCTGGGGAGTTGCCGGCACTGAAGCACCTTTGCCAGCAGCTCCAGGCTGAGCGTGCCTCCCTGGAAAGCCAGCACCGCCAGGACCTGGAGCAGAGGATGAAAGCCATGGCCGCACTGCAAGCTGAGCTGGCGCAGGCCAAGCAGGAGGTGGCTGAGGTGCTGTCGCTGCGGGAGCAGTCAGCAGAACAGGACCGGGCCATTCAGCAGCTGCGGGCTGAGGCAGCAAAGGCAGCGGCACAGCTGGTGGGGCTGCAACAGGCCAACGCTCGTCTGGCCGAGGAGAACCAGGGGCTCAGCGAGAGCCGGAGCCAGGGGCAGCAGCAGCTTGAGGCAGAACTGGGCCAGGCCAGGGAGCAGCACATGCAGGAGCTGGAGCGGCTGCGGGCAGCATCCGAGGAGCTGGTGACCATCAGCAGGAGGGAGGCTGAGGAGGCGGTGCAAAAGCTGGAGAAGATTAGTAAGGAGTATGAGAGCAGCAAAGCTGCAGCACTGGAAGAGAGGAAGAAACTGGTGGAGGAGAGGAAAAAGCTACTGGAGGAGAAGCAGAGACTGACAACTCAGGTAGGGATTCTCTCATCAGGTGGGCTATGGGCAAGGGGGCCCTCCCGAAAAGGGGTGTGTTCAGTCTTCTGCACACCCCTGAATCCATGTCCTACTTAGCATGGGGACTGAGGGGCTGGGATGACCTCCCAGACATGAAAGGGACTGTTTCCAGAGAAGGGCAATGGAGCTGTGGAAGAATCTGTAGCACAAGTTGGATGAGAAGTGGTTGAGGGAGCTGGGAGGACTCAGCCTGGAGAAAAGTAGGCTCGGAGAAGACTGTCTCACTCTCTATCAGTCTCTAAAAGGAGGGGGTTAGGCTCTGCTTCCAGATGACAAGTGACAGGACAAGAGGAAGTGGCCTCAAGTTGTGTCAGGGAAGGGTTAGGCTGGATATTAGGAAAAATTCCTTCTCTGAAAGGGTTGTCCAGCTCTGGCACAGGCTGCCCAGGGCAGTGGTGGAATCCCCATCCATGGAGGGATATAACAGATGTTACAGATGTGGCATTTGGGACATGATTTGGTGCTGGCCTTGACAGTGCTAGGGGAATGGTTGGACTTGACTGTCTCAGAGGGGTTTTCCAACTTAAACAACTGCATGATTCTCTGAAAAGTGGCCTGGTCTGTGCCAGCTGTGTGCTCGCTTCTACCTTTTGTGCCCACAGGTGGAGCAGCTGGAGGTATTTCAGAAAGACCAAGCTAAGCAGGTAATGCAGGCCAAGTGCTGGCTGCTCAAATGGTGACAGTGCACAGCTTTCCTTGCTGCCGCTTCCCACTGGAGCCACCCTCTCCTCTTGTGAACCGTTTGCAGTGGGGACCCAACCGTGGGGTGCTTGGCTCCAGGTCTCTACACCCCTGGGAAGTAGGAACTGGGGTCCCAACCTGCCACCTGCTCACTCATGGGGTACCTGTGACTTGGCACAGCTTCTCATGCACCCCATGGCAGCACACACACTGAGTGGCTTCCAAGGGCATTCAGGGCTCCTCTGTGCAGGACCGTCATTCCTGTGATACCTTGTCCTCAGACAGAGGGGATTTGGAGGCAGCTGGGAGAGCCCATTCCTTCTGCATGTCCCTTTTTTAACCCCCCTCTCTTTAACTTCAGCTTCTTGCCCAGTTGCTAGGAACAGCTGTTCTCCTAGACAGCATGGTCCAGATGTGTCCAGAAGTAGGAGGCATTCCAGCAGCATCAATCTTGAACGTGGTGGGAGTTAGCACTTGGGAAATAACGCTGGAAAAGCCCCATTTCCCTGCATAGTTCCAGCCTGAGCTGCCCAGGGACTCTGCAAAGGCCTTGTGACTGTGTCCGGAGGGCTGGGGGCTCCCCAAGCATCTTCTGGAGCAGGTGTAGAGCATGGCCAGGGCAAAACTCACAGTAACCATCTACCTGTGCCAAGAGTGCTGGATAACCTATGGGAGTTCTGGTTGCAGGTGTCCAGCTAGAGGATTTACAAGCCTCCCATCGATGCCAGAGGGGCTCCTGCTGTGGCTGGGGGCCTAGGTGGGTTCCTTGGCCAGTGGCATATCCACAGCTGCCAGCTCTCCCCTCTTGAACTCCTGGAGGTGGGATTCTTCTTCCCCAGACCAGGCGCAGGCTCCCCTTGAATTGTGTGGCTTGAGGTTTGGCACCTGACAGCAAACGGTTGGCAGTGGAGATGGCTGCTGTGGCACCAGGGCACTGGGCACTGACAGAGGCCTCGCTTCCAGCACACAGCTGCTCCTTAGGCTTGGGTAGTGCCAACCTCCTCCTTGTAAGGACTAACATGGGGTAACTGTCGGTTTGTCAGGTCCTGGCATCTTCTTGGTGGTGGGTGCTGCTGAACAGTCCCCCTGGGGCAGGAAATCTCCTTGTCCTGCCCTGGAGCTGGCCAGAAAGAAGGGATGTATTCATGGAAAGGTTGTTGGAGTTTTGTAGCTAGAGGTGATCTAACCAAGCCATGTTCTGCCAGGTGGAGGAGCTGAATAAGAAGCTGACTCAGCATGAGAAGGCCACCTTGACCCAGCAGCAGAGAGTTAAGGTAAACAGGGTCCAAAAACCTCGAGGCTGAGCTCTCGGGCACCCCTGGAGCTGTTGGTGCTGCCCAGGGGGCTCACCCACGGTGTGGGGTGTCTCTGAACCAGTCTCTTCCTGCCCTGCAGGCACTGGAAGGGGAGCTGCAGGTAGTGGCCAGCCGCCAGCAGGAGAAGGTGGCAGAGCTGCAGGTGCAGCTTGCCCAGAAGGCGCAGGTGGCTGAACGCTACAAAGAGCAGGTATGTCAGGGCTGGCAGAGCCCTGCTGTCCCTGGCACTGCTGGGGAGCTTGACAAGATTCCTATCCTTGACATCCTAGCTGGAGAAAGCGAAAACATACAATGATGCTAAGATGCAGAAGAATCAGGATCTGGTGGAGAAACTGAAGGCCATGGAACAGCTGCGGAAGGAGAACACAGAGCTCCGGAACGAGTCAGACAGACTAGCCAAGGAGCTGCAGCAGAGCATCCTGCAGGCCAAGGAGTCGGAGCTGAGCTGCAGGAACCTTACTAGCCAGGTCCACAGCTTGGAGGCCCAGGTAGGGCACGGTCCAGTGGGGCTTCACCCTCCTCCTCCACTGCCACCTCACTTGAAGGGTCCATCCCTCCCTGCTTCCTATCCAGGTGGAGTTTGCTGAACGGCAGCTACGGGAGCTCAGCAAGTTCCAGGTGACAACTGCCACACCAAAGGACCAGGAGACTTGCCACCAGAACGTGGCAGACCAGAGCACGGACAGCCTTGATGAGGCACAGCCGCTCAACTCTACCAGGTACCAGCCCATCTGGCTGCCAACACCCCAAAAACCTGCTGTCCTCTTCCTTGCTGTTCCCCGGTGGTTTGGTAAACCTCTTGGTGCTACCCTTGTCTCCTATCTCTGCAGGAAGGCTTGCAGCTTGCAGTCACAATCCTCAGCAGTGCCACTGGACAGGGAAGAGTCGCTGGTGTCCCAGCGGCTGCCCCGGGAGTTGGAGTCCCTGGAGAGCCTCTATTTTACCCCCATCCCTAGTGGGACACAGTCTCAGATGGAGACCAGCATCAACTCCTTGGGAAACCTCTCGCTCGACTCTGGGTGCAAGACCCGCTCAGCCCGGCGCCGCACCACCATCAACATCACCATGACAAATGTGAGGGAGGCGGGCCCCTTAGAGTGGGGAATGGAGGGATAGGGAGCAGCACAGCAGAGGGACTCGGGATGCTGGGCATTGAAAAGCTGGACAGGACCTGACAGTGTGCACTGGTAGCCTAAAATCCAACCTTGTCCTGGGCCGATCCCCAGCAGCTTGAGCAGCGGTGCAAGGTGGGGATTCTGCCTCTCTGCTCTGCTGAGACCCTGCCTGCACTGCTGCCTCGAGCTCTGGGGTCCCAGCATCACAAGGATGTGGAGCTGTTGAAGTGAGTTCAGAGTAGGCCATGGAGATGCTCAGAGGTCTGGAACACCTCTGCAATGGAGACAGGCTGAGTGAGCTGTGGGTGTTCAGCCTGGAGAAGAGAAGGCTCCGGGGAGACCTTAGAACACACTCCAGTGCCTAAATGGGCTCTAAAGAGAGATGAAGAGGGACTTTGGACAAGGGCCTGGAATGACAGGACAAGGGCAAATGACTTCCCACTGGCAGAGGGCAGGGTTAGATTGGATATTGGGAAGAAATTCTTCCCTGTGGGAGCAATGAGGCCCTGGCACTGGTTGCCCAGAGAAGCTGTGGCTGCCCCATCCCTCCAAGTGTTCAAGGTCAGGTTGGATGGGATTTGGAGCAACATTTCTAGTGGAAGCCATCTCTGCCCATGGCAGGCAGGTGGAACCACATGAGCTTTAAGGTCCCTCCCAGACTAAACCCATCTGTGATTCCTTGATCTCTGGATTTTTCTCTTCCAGAAACAGGCTAAGTCTGAGGAACTGGACTGTGCCAACCTTTCCTTCTACAGCATCCCATCAGCTCAGTCCCTGAACACTTCCCCTGCCAAGAGACGGCTGCGCTCAGCTGCCTCCACCCGATCCCTTGCCAGCTTCCCTTCCCAGGAAACTCTTGTCAAGCTGGAAACCTCCTCCCCAGAGGAGACCCCCGGCAATTCAGTGCTGCTGGGCCTCCCTGGGTACCAGCCGGTCACTCGCAGATCCTTGCGCTTGCAGGGGACCAGCAGCTCCAGCCTTGGTGTGTGTGTGGGCAGGGTGGGCACCTGGGCTGCTGGCTGTGGGGTTCTACCCTGGCTTGGGGTGGGGAGGTCACTTCTTAGCTGGGACCCCCCATCTCAGCTTTCCCTGCTTTGGATTTAGGCCGGAACAGCATTTACCTGGGCACATGCCAGGATGAGCCAGAGCAGCTGGATGACTGGAACCGCATTGCAGAGCTGCAGCGGCGGAACCAGGCCTGCCCACCACACCTGAAGACCTGCTACCCCTTGGAAAGCAGGGTAAGGGACATGGAGGGTGGGTGGCCCCTTTGCCCGAAGTGGAGTTTGGGAGGGGATCCAGGGACGGACAGTGCCCCTCGGCAACATCTCTGCAACCCCTCCTCAGCCCTCCACCTCCTTGGGAACCATCACGGATGAGGAGATGAAGATGGGGGACCCTGAGGAGACACTGCGACGTGCCAGCATGCAGCCCTCACAGATCATCGCCACCAGCAGCGAGGTGGGCACCCAGCACAGCACCCTGGATCCCGCCAGGGCCAGCGGCATCACCACTCGGCAGCAGAGGAAGCGCGTCTCAGACGAGACCCACCAGGGCCCTGACACCCCCCAGGTGAGCCCAGCCCAGTCCCCCTGCTGGGGACCAGGGGACACAGGGCTGGGGACAGCTGCAGTTGTTCTCCAGATTTTGAGGGGTCTGCTACAGTTCTGGGGTGGCACCCCAGTGGTCCTATGCTCTCAGTGCCCCCAACTACTTCTGTTGCCCAGCGCTCCAAATGCTCCCAGTGCTCCAGGTGTTCCCAGTTATCCTGGCTCCCGGTGTCCCCATCATCCAGTGCTGTGTCCAGTACTGCAGATGCTCCCAAAGCCACTCCAAGGCTGAGCCTTCTGCCTTTCCTGTGTGCTGCTGCCCTCGCTCCTGTCCCCTCCCTGCAGCCCCTTGGTTCCTTCATTACTGCCAGCTCCCCAGCAGAGTGACCCCCAGGTGACAATCTCAGCTAGTCCACTCTTTTTTCCAGTCCAAGAAGCCGACCAGCTGCTTCCCACGGCCCCAGACCACCCAGGACCGCAGTGAGCAACGTGGCCCCCAGGTCAGCAAACAGATCGAGCAGCTGACCTCTGCCAAGCAGGTGAGCTCTAGAAGGAAAAACGGGTCGGAAGGGATCTGCCTGTCCTGTTCTGACCTCATGGTCCTGCTCCCTTGCAGGCTCAGAGGCGCCGGTCGATGGCGTTCAGCATTCTCAACACCCCCAAGAAGCTGGGGAACCGCCTTCTGCGCCGGGCAGCCGCCCAGAAGAACTCCCCCAGTGGCAGCACCCGCCGCTCATCCCGCATTGCTACTGCCAAGTCCCCCAAGGGCAAGGTAGGCAATGCCCATCCCCCCACATGGGCTTCTGAGCACATGCTCACCCCAGTGTCCCCAGCCGCTGCCCTGGACTCATGCCATGGCAGCAGCAGGTTCCAACATGGGCATGGCCACCGCCAGGGCCCTGCTTGTGCTCATGGTCACTAATGTCCCCTCTCTGCTCTGTCCCTTCTAGGCCAGTCGCTAATCGCTCAAGGACACAAAATTCTGAGGTTTCCCCAATCCCTGTGTTGCTGGCTCTGCCCTGGCCACTACCTGCACCTCCTTGCCTCTCCTCGTCCCCCCAGTGCTGTGAGCACATCCCCAGGGCCCAGCAGCCCTCAGGGAAGACAGATAGGGCCACCCCTGCGATGCTGCCCTGCACATCCCACTGACAACCATGGGGCTGCCCTGAGCACAGCAGGGTGCCCATGCCCTTCCTGCACCCATTGTCACCATAAACCCTCCTGGGACTCAAGGCAAGCGGATGACAGTAGGTGAGGGCTGGAAACACCCGTGGGTGCAGGGGCTGGCGGGTCTGAGCCCTCCTCAGGGACATCCTGCAGCCCTAGTGACAGAGGTGAGACATAGTGTCCCTTGGGCCACCCCCATCTCCCTGTGTGTGGGACTCCCCTGCCTGCCCCTGCCCTTCGGCTGCTCCCAGGGAAGCCGAGGCAACATTTTTAAATGTTTCTACTTGTAAATAAAGTGTATTTTTTTCCTGCTCTAGGGCTCCTGGCTTCCTTCTCCTATGGGCCACATGTGCTGGAGCCCCAAATGCACCTTGAGGGGTGGAAAAGTGTGACCTCCTCCTTGTCCTCTCACTGTCTGCACCAGCTGCACAGGGTGCCCCAAGGCAGGATGCTCACCCAGGGAATCCACTGTGGCACCGAGCAGTCACAGGGCACTTCTCTCTCTTCCTTTTTTCTCTCCTTTGATTTACCCTTCTCCAGCAGCAACTCCTGCCATTACAGTGTTTCAGGCCTCTCAAGCCCCCTCAAACCTGGCCAAGGGGCTGGAAGCACCTTCTCCATCCCCCCCACCAGCCTTGCCACAAATGTCCTGGGGCTACTCTGCCCCCCTCTGCCCCTCACTCCTTGCTGCGCCACAGCTGGGCCCACACTGCAGCTTCAGCCCCCAGAGGTTGGTGACAGAGGGTTTGTCCCCAGCTCCACCATCCTGCTGCAGGTGGTGGGCTGAGGACAATGTGTCACCACAGGTGCTGGCATGCTGCTCCACCTCTGCCATGCTGAAAGGCATCTGGCAAATGGGGCAGGACACCCAGGTGTCAGGGAACAAGGAAGACCAGGCTGCAGTAGACTTTTCTTCCCTGCAGTCAGAGGCATGCTTGGGGAGCACATCCAGAAGGAAGTGGCCTGTGGAAAGAGGTGATGTGGTTGTCACAGGCTCACTGGTGTTGGGATGACAGAGTTTGGGCTGGCACCCTCCCTGAGGGTTCTCATGGCAGAGATAGACTGGGATACACTGTGATGTCCCTTCACTGCCCCTCACCAGGCTGGTGCCTGGGCACCAGCAGGAGGGGTATGTCCCAGCTATGGAACCACCCCTATTATCCCCATTTGCCCTTTGGTGTTGTCTTGCCACCAGAGGACACCCCTTCCAAGCACCCACCTGAGCAGATGGGGCAGATGCCTGTCCGCTGTCACTCCTCCTGGCCCGTCTCTCTTGGGGGGCATGGGCTTGGGCTCTTCCTCTGACACTGGGCACCCTTGAGGCCGCAGGTGAAGCCCTGCAGAGGGGTCATGTGCTCAGGGCACCCTGTGCCACATTCTGCCAGCCCGAAGGAGTGAAGGGCTGCACCCAGAGTTCTCTGGGACTGGGAGAGGTAAATGACCAGGGTGAAGGCAGGAAGAAGACAGTGACTTGAGGGATTACCTGCCAGCAGAGCTGGGAGCACGGTGCCTGTCTGGCTATCTGCAGGTGCTTGGTGGGGCTGCAAGGGATCTCCAGTGCAGAGCCTGGGAAACAGCAGGTGGGCAGGAACCCTGGAGACACAGGATGGTTTGGGTTGGACTAGACCTTAAAGCTCATCTTCTTCCAACCCCCTGCCATGGTCAGGGACACCCTTTCACTAGTCAAGCCCCATCCAACCTGGTCTTGAACACTTGGAGGGATGGGGCAGCCACACCTCCTCTGGGCATCCTGTGCCAGGGCCTCACCACCCTCACAGAAGAATTTCTTCCCAATATCTAATCTAACCCTGCCCTCTGTCAATGAGAAGCCATTCACCCTTGTCCTGTCATTCCAGGCTCTTGTCCAAAGTCCCTCTCCAGCTCTTTAGACCCCTTCAGGCACTGGGAGAGGCTCTCAGTTCTCAGAGTCTTCTTTTCTCCATATGGAACACCCTCAGCTCTCTCAGCCTGTCTTCATAACAGAGATGCTCCAAACCTCAGACTATCTCTGTGGCCCCATCTGGACTCATTCCAGCAACTCCATGTCCTTCTGATGTGGGGGGCCCCAGAGCTGGAGGCAGCACTACAAAGGCAGAGTGGAGCAGAGGGGCAGAACCCCCACCTTGGGGCCTCCTGCCCACACTGCTGGGGATGCAGCCCAGGACACAGTTGTACAGGCTCACCCACCTGGCACCACGGGACCTCCCAGGTCCTTGGTTGGCAGCTCTGGGTTGCCCCTTGGGGTGGTTGTGCCAGCTCTGGGCCTCAGTAGCCGGCTCTGCACTGCCAGCAGCACCACCTGGCCCGGGCGGCTGAGGGAGGTTGGGCTCCAAGCACTCCCAGCTGCCACAGGCGGCTCCTCAGCTGCTCCTCCTTGGATCTCCTGGGGACAGGCAGAGTAAGCCTCGCAGGAGGGGACAGCTGGTGGGAGCCGGGGCTCTGAAGCAGCACCTCAAAGGGCTGCAGGCCCCACTGTGCAAGGAGAGGATGGGATGGATCAGACCAGGCTACTTACAAGCATGGTTTGGGAAAAGAGGTCTGATGGAAGTCAGGGCTGGAGCACCAGTGGCTGTCTGAGGGCTTGGCATCCTGCAGGACAAGGAGACACCCCAGGCACTCAAGCAAGTACCTTCTGCGTGCCATCCTGGCACAGTGGCTGGTTCAGCCCAGGGAGCATCCTCCTGTGCTCTCCCTGGGGCACAAGTGGCACCCACGGAGGAGCCGCCCCGTCCCCACAGCCTCCCCGTGGAGTGGAGCACATGGAGGTGCGAGAGGCACCTACCAGGCCCGGGAGTGACCGAGGGGGCTCAGCCTCCTGCTCCTGTGGTGTGCGCAAGTGGATGAAGAAGAGCCGGAAGTGGCTGTGTAGACTGAAGGACTGGCTGCAGGTGAGCACCGATGTCCATGTAGCCAATGGGACTGGCTCTCTCCAGCTGCAGCTCCACACTCAGCTGCCTGCTGCGGACCTGGGGGCAGCCAAGCCAGGGCCAGACACTGTCCTCACTCAGCAGGTTCTCAGCCGGGTACTTGGGGTCTTATACACACAGCAGGGACAGGACGTCATGCACCAGCTCCCTCCCTGAATGCCTTCCCCTCCAGCTCCAGCTCACTCTGGGCACTGGAGGGAATCAGGGAATTCCCTGGTAACCCACAGGAACACCACCCTGCTTTGAGAATCGCCTAGAATTCCTGCCCTTCAGCCTAACAAGGAGAGCTGGTGCCTCACCCTGTCACAGCCCCATCTGCTTCTTCAGAGAACCCAGCAGCTCCTGGGGAACCGCCCCAGCCAACCCCCCTGGAGGAAACGACAGGCACCTGTGAGGATAAGGACACCACGTAGCTGATTTTAACCGGAGCCATTTGGGATCCTCTAGAGTCAACGTCCTTCCAGGACGCACATTCCCTTCAGATCCCTCCAGTGCCTGGTGGGGAAAGAGGACAGGTCTGTGACAGGCTCGGGCGTCTCCCAGCCCTGGCGCTATTCAGCAGCTCCCAGCCTCAGCTCACAACTCCTCCGCAGTTCCAGTGCACTCTAGACCGGCCCCATCACCCCTTAGCCTTGCTTTGCCCCAGGAGTAATCCCCCCATCTGACTCACAAGGCCGCATCCCCGTTCAGCCACCCCAGTGCCACCAGCTCACCTAAAAAGCCCCCACCCCCGCCCCGTTCCTCCACCGGGTGCTGCCCACACCCAGCCCACAAGCCCCAGCCCCATTCTGTCACTCCAGTGCCCTGCGCTCCTTCCCCTCAGCCCCTCCAGTTCCACCCCTCGTGTTCCCAGACCCACAAACAACGCCCCCAGAGCTACTCTGCCGTCCCAGTAGATCCCCCAGCCCTCCATCGCAGTCCCTCTCCCAGCCCCATCCAACCCCTGGCTCTGCCCCGCAGCCCCTCCACGCTGTAATAAGTATGTATATGATTCGTGCCAGTAGGGAAACAAATGGTTTTATTGCACCCTCATAAAACAATAAAACCAACTGTTGTAAGGTCATCAGTTTCCCTGAACCTTTGTCAAGGAATACCTGAATTATGATAGGGAATTTGTCAAAACACTAAATCCTAAGATTCCCCTTGTCACCTCTTTATCAAGGAATACCTGAATTATGGTGGGAAGTTATCAAGGTACTAAATCGTAATGTAGTAATTGACCAGTTGTGAAAATAATGACTTAATTGTAGCCATATAAGGAGAAGTATGTAAAAATGCATAGGTATACCATGTAATGAATACGTATAAAGTGGCTGGATAAAAGTCAGACACACATCGTACCTGACGCACGAGTTGGTGGAGCGAAGCCTCTCCCTCGTGTCCAGGCCTGCATTGCTCTTACCACGTAATAAACCTTTTTTTACAAAAAAATAAATTCATTGGGGTGAGGCTCTGTTCCTCACAACGCCACCCCTCGGCAGCGCCCCCGCGGCCCAACACCCCATGCCCTCCACTGCACCGACCCCACAGGCCCGGCCCGGCCGCGGTGCCTGACGGGACTCGTAGTCTCTGGGCGGCTCCGCACCACGGCCCCGCGCGGGCGGCGTTAAGGAACAGCCCGCCACGTGCGCTCTCTCCGGGGCAGCGTGAGGCGGGCAGGGCCGAGCGGCGCCCCGGGAGCGCTGACACCGTGGGGACCGCGGTGCGAGGCGGCCGGTGCTGCCGGGCCCGCCGGGGGGGACTGCGCGTCCCAGCGCGGGGCTGCAAATGGCAGATGGTCCCCGGCCGTGACAGCTCACCCGGCGCCGCGCCCAGCACGTGTCCCGCCCCTCCCCTCTCCTGATTGGCCGCCGGGGCAGCGCCGCGCCCAGCGATTGGCCCAAGTGCGGTGGCTCGCCTGGTGATTGGCGGACGGCGGCGGAAGGAGCTGGCTACTGGGGGGCGGGGCAAGATGGCGGCAGTGCTGGAGGTGGAGGTTGGCGGCCCCGTTGAGCGCGATGTGGAGGAGGTGAGGGGGCTGACCTGGGCTGGGCTGGGCTGGAGGCAGCCGGGCAGGGGAGAGGAGGAGAGGGGAGGCGGAGGCGGCTGCAGGGATGGGCGCTCCAGCGCGGGGGAGGCTGGAGGGGAGCCGCAGTGGGTGCGAGGCCCGGGGGGCACAGGGGCCGGGAGACGTGGGTGAGCGGGGTAGGTGTGTGCGCTGACGAGTTCTGAGGGTCCCTGGAGTGGGAAGGAGCGGGTCTGCGGCATTCTGAGCTTGTAGGGCTTTGGGGCAAGTGGGTGCGGGGTGTGTTAGTGCTGAGGGGGAGGATATTCTGGGGATCCCTGGAGTCGGGGGACAGGGGGGCACTGGGAGCTTCGGAAGGCCGGTGGGGCAGGGGTCGGTGGGATTCCCCGGTGCAGGAGGTATAGAGACTCGGCTCTTATTCCCATGCTGGTTTTCAAATGTTCCTGGGGATGAAAAATTACGAAGCTGAAAAAAGACCTCTATTTGGAAAGCTGGAATTAGGAGCATGGGGGGGGTGTGTGTGTGTGCCACGGTCATCGGCACTGTCTCCCTGGACTTTGCAGTGGTTCTTTGCCATCCCCCGTGCTTTATGCTCAGGAATTTTCCTTCCACTTGTAGAGAACCAGGCGAATCTGGTTCTGTTCTGTGTGGAGAACCTGGTTCCATCCTGCCTACAGTGTGGGAGCAGCAGCGCAGGGGGGGGATAAGTCACTCAGCTGTTGCAGTCAGATACTTTTTTGGTGCTTTTTCTGAAGAACAGGTGGCTTGGCTTAAAAATTCTGATGTTGATGGTTGCATTGGAGAAGATTCCTGGCAGGGTCAAGCTGTGGAGATTCCCTGGTGTGTGGCTGAGCTCTGGGAGGTTGTGCCTCCTCCCCACGTCCTGTGTTGCTGTCGGAGAGCAGGTGCAGTGGGGTGATGGAGGTTTAAACCACGAAGCAATCACTCTTGGGTTGCTACTGGTTATATTTTTAACATATTCGCTGGTGGGTTTGTATGTAAAGATGTGAAAGATCCAAGATCTCTGAACCTCAGAAGTGAAATTCCCATTTTTCCTTCTGTCAGGAAGCTACTTTTGGGACTGGCAGCAAGGGCTTCAGGAGAAGGCAGCGGATGAGGAAATGCATGTAGGGAAATGCATGTGCTTATCCCTGTGATTCCATAAAATCTGTGTCTGTCAGGACAAAACCTGTCTGCTTGTGTTGTCCGGAGATCTTGGCAGCTCTTTGGTCAGAGCAGGTTGCTGATGAATCACTAGTGGTGGGGACCTGAAAGCAGTTTAACATTTCACTGGAATAAAGCTGTGTCCTGTGGCTCTGGCTCTGCCCGCGAGGAGCTCGGGCCATCAGCATAGGCTTAGTTTCCAATTATCTAAGTGTTTGATCAGTTGAGACCTCTCTTCTCCTGGCTCCTTGTTTCTGTGCTATTTTATGAGCAGAAAAAAGCAGAATTGAGATTCCAAAATCTCTCCAGATTTCCACTAAAGAACATACCCCTTCCCAACCTGCCTTGGTTGAACTTGCAGCACTCTGGAGATTCATCTTCTGATTATTTCAGGTTGTTCCTAATGGGTGCTGTGAGACAAAGACTGCGGTTGGGGCTGTGGCAAAAGTGAGATCAGGGCTGTTGGCTGCTTTGGAGCTTTGAATTAAAATCAGCAGCTGCTTATTCTCCATCCTCAAGGCATTCTCCTTGCATCCTTCACAGATTTAGAGCATAAGGAGATTACAGGCGGCTCACAGCAGTGTGTGTGTGTGCCTGGAGATCCCCCCAGCTCCCTGGGCTGTGAGAAATGCATGGTTCTGGTTTTGGTGTTTTCCCTATCAACAGCCTTTGTGTTTTCCTAGAGGAGATAATTCCATTGACTGTCCCAGTGGTGGGGCTCACAGGTTTGTGGAGGCTTTGGGGCATCAGGCCCTGAAGAAACCAGGGAGTGGCATGACGTTCTTCCAAAGGCCATCGTACCACATCCAAGGAGACATATAGACTTTAGGCCTAGGTATGCAGTTTCTCCCAGTCATCATGCAGAGGAGGTTGGGGTTTTTGAGTGGATCACGAGTTCCAAAGGAGACTTAAGAGCAGAAGAATCATTCTTAATTCCTCACTTTTTAAAAAAAAGTTTTTCTAAGATCTGTAGTTGGTTGCACACTGGGTCCTGCGTTGGTGTGGCAGCTGGAGGAGGCTGCAGCAGGAGTGGGCTGGCGCTCAACACTTGGTAGAGCTGATTTTCACCTGCTTGTTTTTCTTGTCTAACCCCTGTGGTAGAGATTTACAAGCAGAGGTTCTTCAACCTAGCCAGCAGGGATAGAAAGAGACCCAAAAGACCCAAAAACTGAGTGTTAAAATAGACAAACCCAAACTGAAAATAGAATGAATGCTTGCTGGGCAAGTGCATGTCCTTTCTTCATCATTGCTGTTCATTTTAAGCCCCGTCCCAAAACTTCTGTGCTAAAGAATGTGCAGATCAAGAAGGGGCTAACTGGAAGGTCTGGCTTGGGGTGGCTGCCCTGCCAAGTCCTGTCTGTCAGTCATCAGATGTCTCCCAACATCGCTTCTGTCAGGTCCTGACCCTCCTTAATAAAGTTGTTTCAGGAGCTTTGAGCTCTGGAAAATCTGGTGAAACTCAGTCCTTGTAATTGAGGGAAAATTGTACCTGATGCCGTGGATTCCTGGTTGGCTTGGGAGCACAGCTTGGATGAATTTCTGTGCAATACCAGCAGGCTTTTCACAGGGTTTGGGCTGAGGCAGCTTGAGCTCACTTGCTGGAAGAATTTGGAGATTTGGGGAAGATGCCGAAGCAAAGAGGCTAGGAAGTGTTCCCCAAGGCGGGAGCAACTCTGTGAACGGAGTGGTGTGGTACAGAGGAGTGAGCAGAGCCACTGCATAGGGCTAAGAAAATTGGTGTGGTTGAAAGGTGCTTGTCAAATATCCTCATTCAGCATGGATGGGGTAGAGCCTGGGGGCAGCAGGGATCTCCTGGGTGGAGGCAGTGTGACTCTCAGAGCTTGCAGAGGGATCAACCTATGCTGGAGCTAACAAGCACTAGGGGTTTTTCGGCTTCTGTATGCAGTGACTAGAGAACATTTTTAAATCTTTTTTTCCTGTTTGTATCAGAGCAGTTGTTCTTGCTCCAAACTGTGTTGTAGTGACTGAACTGATGGATCTGGAGTGACTGCTTTAGGAGCAGAGGCACTCAGGGAATTGGGTCTATACAAATACCCGTGTCAGTGTCAGGTCATCACTGCCTCCCCACAGGTTCTGACATAAGCCAGTGAGCTCCAACATTGATTTTCATATATCTAGATTTTGCATCTAAGTCCTGAAGTGCTTCTCAAGGGCCTCAGGAACTGAATCTCTCACAGGTGTTGCTCTGGGGTGAAGCTCAGCAGATGTTCCACATGAGGCAGACAGATTGTTGCTGTGTGTCTTTCCCTGCGTCCTCACCCTGGGGTGTATATAATTAGGCACTGCAGGGAAAGCAAGGCAGCTGCATGTGTCCTCAGCCAAGCCTGGCTGTGATCAGAGCCACTGGCTGTGAGACACCTTTGTGCTGGCAGTGGTGCATGAGGCAAGCAAGGCTGACTGCTGTGCCATACTGGGGAGAGCCCTGGGGTAAAGGTTGGAGCCAAGCCCGTGGCCCTGTACCCAGTGCAGCAAGGTGGAGCCCTTTCCTCTGTACACATCTCTGGTGTGTGTGCAAGCAAGATTGATAACGAAGTCCTTGCCGTGGCTTGTTTCCAATTTCCATCCACAATGCCTTGGCAATGCTGGAATGTTTTCAGCCCTGTGAGGATCTGTAAATGCCGTGTGTGTGTTCCAGGCCCAGACGAGTTGTTCTTGGTTTAATTTGAGTTTGTGTTTCACCAAGAAAAGGCAACAGAAAGCCAGAGCTGGCAGATTCCCTCCCCAGTGCTGTGGGTCAGAGCATGCTGCCTGGTCAGTGAGCCCTTGTGGGGACATGACTGGTGCTGGAAGCAATGAAGTGAAGACATCAAGCAAAGATTTTGTGAAGGTAAAGATTTTGCCCAGAGAAGCTGTGGACTCCCCATCCCTGAAAGTGTTCATGACCAGGTAGGGTGGGGCTTGGAGCAACCTGGTCTAGTGGAAGGTGTCCCTGCACATGACAGGGGGTTGGAATGAGATGAGTTTTAAGGTCTCTCTGACTCAAACCATTCTGTGATTCTAGGATTCTATATGAAGCTCCAATTGAAAGCTGAAATGCAATATCAAAGCTCTCCCCAGTCCTGTCCTGTCCAAAAGAGAGAGTATTCACACAAAATCACACTGGAGGAGATGGGTTATGTGAGCCTGTTATCAATTGTCACTAATAACAGCAGCTTCTGTCGCTCTTGTTTGCTCCTGCCTGTAGTGTTTGGGAGGTACTTCTAGCCAACTCGGCAAAGCAAGGCCTAAATCTTTCTTTTTCTGTGATTTTTAATTTTTCTTGCCACTGTTTTTTTTCTGGTGTGCAGATACTGTCCTCTGTCCTGCAGCCTGGTGGGATTTTGGACTGCATTTGCATTGGCTACACTGGGATCACCAATCTGTGCCCCGAGATGCCTGACAGGGTTGTGAACATGGAATTTAAACCAGTCTCTAGTATTGGTGGTGTGGGATGGTGGGCAGAGCCTCAGCTCCAGTAAAATAGAAAGTGTAAGTGGCAGAGGAGGAGGGGGACTCACTGCTTTCCCCGCTCTGCCTGAGAGGATGAAGGACAACTCTGAGACGTGCTGTCACCGTGGGCACATCAAAGTTTGTTGTTTAAAGCATCTGAATCCAGAGTTTCCCTTCTTCAAGTTCTCAGAGAGCAATCCTGGAAGTCTCACGGGATGGCTGTCAGTACATATCAGGGTCTCACCAGGACATAGATGAGCTGGGTGTCGTGTCCGTGTTTGTTGTGGTGAACAGGCAGCATAGGCACACCAAGTCATGCTCTTGTGGGCACAAGCCAGCCCCTGTGCTGTTCAGGAGTGTGAAGGGAATGGGTTACCCATCCTGTGGTGCTGCTGCTCCCAAAATCCAGTGGCTGATTTCATGGGTGTTTTTTTTTGTCTCCCTAGGTTGATCTTGCGCACTTGTCCCCAGAGGAGAGATGGAGGTGAGTGTGTTGGGAGGTGAATCAGTGCGTACAGCTTGAGCAAGCTCCTGCTCCTGACCAGAGCTACTGGCAGCACAGCCTGTGTTCACAGTGGGAGAGGACAGGGTCAGCATTCTTTGCTGAGGGAAACATGAACTGTCTTAAAAGGCAATATTAATGTTTTTTCTTTTAAACTACTTGCTAAATATTAGAATCACAGAATTGTTTAGGTTGGAAAAGCCCTCTGAGACCATCAAGTCCAACTGTTCCCTCAGCACTGCCAAGGCCACCACTAACCCATGTCCCCAGGTGCCACATCTATGTGTCTGTTAAGTCTCTCTAGGGATGGGGACTCCACCACTGCCCTGGGCAGCTGTGCCAGGGCTGGACAATCCTTTCTGTGAAGATGTTTTCCCAAGTATCAAACCTAAACCTCACCTGGCACAATCTGAGGCTGTTTTTTCTTGTCCTGTTACTTGGAAGAAGAAACCAACCTCCACCTGCCTGAATCCTCCTGTCAGGGAGTTGTAGAGAGTGAGAAGGTCTCCCTGAGCCTCCTTTTTTCCAAGCTAAGCTCCTCAGCCGCTCCTCATCGGTCTTGTGCTTCAGACCCTTCCACAGTACTGTTGCCCTTTGGCCACCCTCCAGCGCCTCAATGTCTGTCTTGTAGTAAGTGGCCCAAAAAAATTCCTCCTTTTCTCTAAGCTAAACCAATTTTAGCCAGATGCTTATTGAAAATCACAGTGAGACTGGTCTCTTGGTATTGCACCAGTACAGGCTGGGGGTTGACCTGCTGGAAAGCAGCGCTGTGGAGAAGGATGTGGGAGTCCTGGTGGACAATAAGCTCCCCCTGAGCCAGCAGTGTGCCCTGGGGGCCAAGAAGGCTGATGGTGTCCTGGGGTGCATTAGGAAGAGCATTGCCAGCAGGTCGAGGGAGGTGATCCTGCCCCTCTGCTCAGTCATGGGAAGGCAATCTGCAGTGCTGTGTCCAGCTCTGGGCTCCTCAGCACAAGAGAGACATGAAGATTCTGGAGTGGGTTCAGTGGAGGCTGCAGAGATGCTGAAGGGAGTGGAACATCTCTGTGACCAAGAAAGGCTGAGGGAGCTGTGGCTGTTCAGTGTCCAGAGGAGACACTGAGAGGGGACTTCCCCAATGTCTGTCAGTGTCTGCAAGGAGGGGTCAGAGGATGGACCAGGCTCTGCTCAGGGGGCCACAGCAATGGGACAAGAAGAACAGGCAGAAACTGATGCCCAGGAAGTTCCACCTGAACATGAGGAAGAACTTTACTGTGCAGGTGATCGTGCACTGGAACAGATTGCCCAGAGGGTCTCCCCTCACTGGACATATTCCAGAACTGTCTGTACACAGTCCTGTGTCATGTGCTCTAGGATGACCCTGCTTGAGCAGGGATGTTGGACCAGAAGATCCACTGTAATCCCTTCAAACCTGACCCATTCTTTGATTCTGTGTTAATTTTTAGCGTGTGACTTAAAATCAGAGAAGTTGGCATATTTATTGTGTTTGGGTTTTTTTATTTCTATCTTGGACAGTATTATCACCTGGAGACCAAGACATAAGGATGTCACAGCTCTTAATTCCACCTTGCTTTTTGGTCAAACAGCACAGACTGCAAAGAAACCCCAGGTGTCTGGCAAGCATCAGTCTGGAAATCACTTGTTCCAGTGTGCCCATGGTGGAGAGAAGCAATTTCCTGGGGTTTGGAGGTTTTGTTAGATGTCAACTGTCCCCCACCCTTGACTCTTCCAGCCTTTCCCTTGCTGGGCAAGAGGGAGAATGGTGTTAGTGGCTCTGAATCTGGGCTGAGGGTTTGGTAGTGAGAGTCAGCACACGCTCAGGGGATCAAATAGTTGCAATGTGCTCTAGGAAGACCCTGCTTGATCAGGGAGGTTGGAACAGATGACCCCACCAGTGGTCCCTTCTAACCTTGCTGATTCTGGGATTGTGAGTTATGTGGACTGTATGCTCCATGTTCGTTAGCTCAGGTACATCAGTGGGAGTTTACCACTTTCACACCTGGATGGGCTATGTGTTGTTCTTGACTTTTATACCATAGAAATGAGCTGGTTCCAGAGCAGCCTTTTATCCTTTCTCCTCTGGATTTTTCACAGCTCTGGACTCAACGATACTTCTTCGTGCTGTTTTTCTGTCTGGTCTCCCTGGCTCTGTTTGTCTCCCACTGTGCAGTCTGTGCCTGCACCCTTTTCAGCCACCTTTTCCTGGTTGTTGCAGGGTGGAGCACGCACGGATGCATGCCAAGCACCGTGGGCACGAGGCAATGCATGCTGAAATGGTCCTCATCCTCATTGCCACGCTGGTGGTGGCACAGCTCCTCTTGGTTCAATGGAAGCAGCGGCACCCTCGTTCCTACAATGTGAGTGACCCCCCCATAGCTGTTCTGCCTGACACTGGATGTGAGCATTGAGCAACACCCTCCTTTTGCTGATGAGAAGTGTGTTCCTGGTTTTCCTGCTGTCTGGTGTTGTGATTCCCTTGACTTTCTAGCAGTGTGGGGGAATTTTAGGTAGGGATGAGGATGGATGAACCTGAAGGCCTCAGGTTTCTGCTGGAAGCAATGCAAATAACTCAGTGTGACATAGTGCTTTGACACTAGGGATGGACAAGCAGAACTCAGGTGTTGTACTGAGGGAAGCTGCATTTTGTGGGCACTTCCTCAGAAGCAATGGGAGCTCTTTGCTGCCACGACCCTGTGTTTGATGGTTCCTGCAGCACTCTGCAGAGCAGACCTGCCACTTGCTGATGCCACCAGCTGAGTGGCTGTGTCTGTTATTTAACTGAACCAACTTCACTTTGACTTCTTTGTCATAATAGTAATGATAACGTTATCGTTATTAATGTTTCCAGGCAGTACCTGTAATCCTCTGCGAACTTTAAACCAAACCTATTTGCCCGTTTCCTTCCAGCAGCACCACAAGAGCTCAGCTGCACAGCTGTATATTCATTTGGGAATAGGGTGGAGTGAAGAGGTGAACCAAAATCTTCTCACTTCGTGTAATACCTGTCTGAGGTGTGTGTGGTTGCAGCATCAGGACCTGGGGAAGGCGAAGGTTTATGTAGCTGCCTTAAAACTGATTGGGTGGACCATCTCCTGTACCTTCCTCTGGAGATAGTTCCTCTGCATTCTCCGTCCAGCTCTATCCTTGGCTACCAAAAATCACCTAACTGTTGCCTCTGACTCCCCCAAAAAATCACAGAACCGTTTGGGTTGAAAAAGCCCTCCAAGATCATTGAGTCCAACCAGCACTGCCAACCCCACCACTAACCCATGTTCTCACATACCACATCCACACGTCTTCTGAATCCCTCGAGGGATGGTGACTCCACCGCTACCCTGGGCAGCCTGTCCCAGGGTTTGACAACCCTTTCAGGGAAGGAATTTTCCCAGTATCCAACCTAAGCCTTCCCTGACACAACTTGAGGCCATTCCCTCTTGTCCTGTCCCTTGTTCCCTGGGAGCAGAGCCTGACTCCCACCTGGCTTCACCCTCCTGTCAGGGAATTGTAGAGAGGGAGAAAATCCCTCCTGAGCCTCCTTTTCTCCAGGCTGAGTCCCCCCAGCTCCCTCAGCTGCACCCCATCAGACTTGGTCTGTCAGCTGAGCTCTGAGCTGTTTTCTGGGTGCCACAGACCAAATCTCCAGTTTCCTGGTGCTATTCAGGGCCCTTTGATGCAGGCTGCCATGACTGTCAGGATGTTTCTGATGTCTGAGGAGCAGAAAAACAGCTCCAAGTGCGTTTCCTTTGTTCTTGCAGATGGTGACCCTCTTCCAGATGTGGGTAGTGCCTCTGTATTTCACAATCAAGCTGTACTGGTGGCGGTTCCTGGTGATCTGGGTGCTCTTCTCAGCAGTCACAGCTTTTATCACCTTCAGGGCAACTCGAAAGCCTCTGGTACAGACAACACCCAGGTTTGTCCATGTGTTCCTGGGGAAACTTCTCAGCCCCAGAGTAACCATTACAAGGAGCTCTTTCCAGTTTCCCTGCCAGAGATGACTGTGTTAAGCTTTGCATCCTGGGAGCCTGCGAACCCTGTGCCTGTTGGTGTGAAGCACTTAACTGGCTCCTGGCAGCCAGCCTAATGCACCTGGTACCTGGGTGGGTGGTGGAAAGGTGGATTTCATGTGGGCTGGTAGCCTCACACAGAGTATTCCCAGTGTGCAGTGTGCTTCCTTATGGACTTCAGAGATCTTGAGGTTTCTAGTTTGGAAGTCAAGAGTATAAGGAGCCCGTGGCAGGTTGAATTAGGAATGTAAAGCTCTTGCCCATGTGTAGGGGTAGGTGAAGTGTCTGCAGAAACACTACAGGTTTGAAAAATAAAACTCTGGATGATTGGCACAGTTTCATTCTGGAAAAAAATAAGTTGTTAAATTCTTTGTTTTAATTCTTTACAGGCTGGTATATAAGTGGTTTCTACTAATATACAAGATCAGCTATGCCACTGGAATCGTGGGGTACATGGCTGTCATGTTTACACTTTTTGGTCTTAACTTATTATTCAGGTGAGTGAATCTTTCAGGTCCCACTCCTGGGATAACAGGGTGTAACATGCCATTGACTATTACTCTGGAAAAATAATTGTCTCGGCAATCTGATTAATGGGACCAGAGAGACTATTGGGGTGTCCTTTTGCTCCTGGGAGGATCATGGGTGAGGTGCTGGTACCTGAACTGGTCCAGGTTGCTGGAGAGCCCTCCTTCCAGCTCAGCTGTTGGCAGCTCCCCAGCTCTGTGGTGTCCAGCCTGCGGGCAGCAGTGGGATTTTCTTTGCTATACTGATGAAGATATACCTGCAAGGAGCAGCCAGCCCAGGTGTGGTGCCAGAGGAGTCTAGTCCAAGCCAGGTTCACATTTCGAGAGGTTGACTACTCTGTAATATTCTCTGGAATTGTATATTCTTTGGAAGATTAGAGTGGCTTTGTCCTGAAAAAAACCTCTTGATGGTTGGATTTTTCTGTTGTAGAATCAAACCAGAGGATGCGATGGACTTTGGCATCTCCCTCCTCTTCTACGGTCTTTACTATGGAGTCCTGGAGCGGGACTTTGCTGAGATGTGTGCAGATTACATGGCCTCAACCATTGGGGTGAGTTCACAGTGGGCTGTCCTCCAGGCCACAGTCGTGCCCCATATTGGGAGGCCTGAAACGTGTTGGTTGCAGCAGCAGCTTTGGCTTCTCTCAAATGGGAAAGTGCATTAAACTCCCGCCTCGTGGAAGGCTGCCTGACTATAATGTAGCAAGAGTTGCTCTGAGATCCTTCTTGAAGAGCAAAGCCTCTTCTGAGTCCCCTCATCCCCAGAAGGACAAGAAGTTCTTCCCTGGGAGTGTGGTGAGGTCCTGGCACAGGTTGCCCAGAGAAGCTGTGGCTGCCCCATACCTGAAAGTGTTCCAGGCCAGGTTGGACAGGGTTTGGAGTAACCTGGTCTGGTGGAAGGTGTCCCTGCCCTTGACAAAGGGTTGGAACTGGATAAACTTTAAGGTCTCTTCCAACCCAAACCATTCTATGATTCTGTGGAGGAGTTGGAAGGATTTATTTAGCTCCACTAAACTGACAAATATTTCTTTCCCTGGGCTTTTAAAATCTCCAGTGCTGATGAGCGCTCCTGTTTCTGGGACCGTGCTGCTGTGCATTAACTTGTGACCTGCAGCCACCAGGGAAGTATTCACACCATAAACTCCCTTCTGCTGCTCATACCTGCTGCAACTTTTGCTGTCCCTGTAGACAGAGGGTGTGGTGGCCCAAAATTTGTAGCCCACCCACTTGGTATCAAAGTGACCCACTCCACTAAAAATACGTGACCGAGGACACTGATGGAGTAGGTCATATTTCTTATTTTCAGCAGCTGTTTAGGGTCTTGGACTTCGTGTGTCCTCCTCTTCCTCTTCCTTTCTGAGCTTTCTTCTGCTGCTTCTTGAGGTTCTGATCCAGCCTTCCCACCTGCCACACTGTGACACCTTGGCACAACTCGGGTTTCTCTCAGAGCCCTCAGGGCTCTTTCAGGCGTTCAGAGCAAAGCTGTGCCAGGACTCTGAGGGAGGCATGTTTTTGCTGATGGTACTAAACCAGGAGCTGTGGCCTCCTTGGAGAGAGAGCTGGACAGATGAGAGAGCTGGGCATGTATCAGCCATGTGAAATTTAGCAGGGGCAAGTGCCAAGATTCTCCACCTGGGGTGGAATAATCCCGTTTATAGGTACAAGTTTGTGGACAGGAGACTGGAAAGAGTCCCATGGAAGGGAATTATGGAGTTTCGGTTGACAGCAAGTCCCTCAGCATGGGGAGAGGGTGTGTGGAGCTGGGGTGAGATGGGCCACTGCATCACTGAGCAGCTCCCTGTCCTGTTGTAGTTGTTTCCCACAGCCGGACCTGTAACAAGGTTTTTAAGCCCCAAAGGCTGAGACGACGCCTGGGGCGCTGACCCCAGCCCTCCTTAGAGCTTAGCCGTGCCTCTGAGGGTGTGGGACACGTGCCCTCCCGCTGTCACCGCTCTCCCTCTGCTCTGCCCTCGCTCAGTTCTACAACGCCTCGGGGATGCCCACCAAGCACCTCTCTGACAGCGTCTGCGCAGTCTGTGGCCAGCAGATCTTTGTGGATGTCAACGAGGAGGGGATCATTGAGAACACCTATCGCCTCTCCTGCAACCATGTGTATCCTTCTCTACAGGTGCCAGTCCCTTGCTTCACTGGCCCCATGATGAGGTGGGCAGCAGGGACTTTTGCCCCATGGCTTCTCCCATATTTGGTGTAGAAATGCCCATCCTGGGACTTGGGACTGTCTGGCTGAATTTGCACATGATCCGTGCCCGTGTCATCACTGACTTGGCATGGGAAGAGGCATCCATGAAATCACTCTGTTCCCACCTCCATGTCCATCACAAGTGGTTGTTTCCTCTTTCTTCCCCTCCCCAGCTACCTCTGCTCAGCCATGGAGCTGCACCTCACTTTCCACCTGCCTTTGCCAACTCCGCTGTGACCTATCTGCCCAGTCGTAGCAGATCTGATGGTGTGAGGTTGGGACATGCTCTGATCTGTGCCACTCTGGCCCCTCATCAGAGACCCAGTGCAGTGGGTCCTGTCTGAGTCTCCATAAGAAAGAGTTGCAAGGGAAACACTGCCGGCTCCCCTCTGAAAACAGCTCTTGGGGCCAGCACTGCTGGTTGCTGCCTGCTCAGGCTGCAGCCCGGCAGCTTCCTCCTTTCCCAGAACTCCTCCAGCATTTCCAGCACCCTGGAGTCACCCAGCCCTTCCCATCAGCTGATTGATGTGAAGTGGGTTTTGAAACTGGAAGTCCTGGTTGTTGCTCAGCCCCAGCTGGGACGGGTCGGGTTTTTTTCCCCATGGTGACTCAGCCTGGAAGTGGGATGTCCTCTGGCACTGCACGCATTACTGCCCACGTGGTTTCCAAACTGGGCCTGGACAAAGGTCATGCTGGCAAAACTCAGTGGCCTAAATTTGACTGTTAGGAACTGTTTATGAGATTTATGGCTGATCCATGCAGGGTCTGGTACTGTGGCAGCACAGGTGGTGTGGCTGTCAGAGGAGCTGATCTTCAGTAGTGAGGGCTGACTGGGTACCTCTGGACCTATGGCTCCAGGGCTGACAAGGGTGTGACTTCTATTGCTGCTTCCTGGCATTCCCCCTTCATTTGAGCAGCAGAGACCTTCTGGGGGAAGTTTGTTTGCTCAGTGGCACCCTTGTGTGTGACAAGTCAGCTGCAGCCACCTCATGTTTCCCTGTTAACTTCTCCAGGCTGTGCTGAGGTTGTACAAATCCTTGTGATGGAACATAGCAGGCACCTGTAAGTCAGACCCTGGGAAAAATTCCTTAAATATGGTGTTAATTCCCAGGAAGCCTTTGAAGAAGGCTTCCCAAATTCACACAGTTTACAGAGCTCTCCCAGGCTGCCTGAACCTTCCCAGTGCTTGGGCACCATCAGTGAAGGGTTTCAGTCTCTCGGGTGCCCATGTGTTGGTCAGGGCCATCATGCTGCCTCCCTGGTCCCATCCTGCTGCCCTGTGAGCCCCTTTTGCTGTCCCTGAAAGCTGCTGTACCTTCTAGGAAAAGCCTGTGGTTGGGCAATGCACCGTCCTTGAGAGGTGGGATGTTTCCTTGGCCTGGGGGGCCTTTCTTAAGCTTGGTGGTTCCCTCCATGCCCAGTCACGTGTCCCCCTCTTCCTCTAGTTCCCCTTAACGTGCCATTCCCCAGGTTTCATGAGTTCTGCATCCGTGGCTGGTGCATTGTTGGGAAGAAGCAGACATGTCCATACTGCAAAGAGAAGGTGGATCTCAAGAGGATGTTCAGTAATCCGTATCCTTTCTCATGCTGGGAGACAGCAGTGTGGAAAGGGGACCAGGGGGTAAAGCACATCAGGTGTGAGGGGCTCACCTGGCACAGGGGGTAAGTCACTGCAGCGTGTGACAGTGGCAGAGACCCTGCAAAACCTAAGGCAAGCCTGGCCACAGCTGTCCCTCTGTGGGGACTCATGTCTGTCCTTCCCTGGATGCCTGTGTTCTGTGTCCCTGCTTCAGGGCACCTTTTGGGTGGCTCCTGGGTGGGCTATGTTCCTCTCACCCATCTTTGTGTGGCTCTTTAACTCCTTCCTGCCCAGCTGGGAGAGGCCTCATGTCATGTACGGGCAGCTGCTGGACTGGCTGCGCTACCTGGTGGCCTGGCAGCCAGTAATCATCGGACTGGTCCAGGGAATCAACTACATCCTGGGGCTGGAGTAAGCGCAGGCAGTGGGGAGCCGTGGGGCCACGAGAGGACACGTGCCCAGGGCAGGGGACAGTTGCCACTGGGGATGTTGGCTTTGCTCCATCACCTCTCAGGACCTCGGCCACCCTCAAGGACAGCGGCATTGGGGCCCCTCCTGCCGGGGCTGAGGGAGGACTTTTTAAAAAAGCAATTATTTTAATGAGCATATTTAAAACTTTCTATTGCAGCTGAAAAGAGACACTTGCCCCCTTTCCCTGCCCCTCTCAGGTCCTTTTTCAGTGCCCCTCTGGGCTGAGCTTTGGGCTGGGGGCTGTTCTTCAGCTCCCTCCTGCCACTCTGCCAGGGGAGAGGCCATGGGGAGAAGGGCCGAGGCTTTGCTGGCTCCAGTGCTGGCACCCCGGAGCAGCCTTGCTGGCAGCGAGGATGGGATATGGGGGGCTGCAGAGGAGAGGCTGGAGTCCAGCACCCTGAAAGAGGGGATGAAGGGATGCCTGGCTATCCTGGGCTGCCATGTCCCCTTCTGGGTGCCATGGGTGTGTCAGGAGGAACCAGGCTGCTCACCGGCACAGTGATGGTGGGCTCTGTCTCGGGGAACCCTTTTATATGCTCCCAAATTTTCTGTGTTCCTCTCTGGAGGGCAGCATTGTCCCCTGGCTGCTTGGGGTTGTCAGCCAGGACACAGAGTGGGACTGGTGCTGTTTCTCTCTCTGCACCCTTTTGGGTAACAGTGACAGTACATCAAGAGCAGCCCGAGTGGGTAGCCCTGCCCCGGGGTGCAGGGGCCTCCTCGCTAGGCATTGCTCTTGGCACTGGAATAAAAGGGACAGAGCGAAGGTTGGGCTGATGGTGGCATTTCCTTCCCCTGGCATTGCACTATGGCATCCTCCTGGTCATTCCAGTGGGAGCCATGCCACAGGCCTGCTGATGTGAGGGGCCTTAGGCTCATTTTTTTGACAGTGGATATGGGTAGAGTCCCCAATCCAAGGGCCAGTGGTACTATTTCAGCATGTGGATACTTGAGCCATATCGCCTGACAACACTGAGATCTGGTAAGGGGCTATGAGGCAGCTCCTGGCTCAGGGGATTTGGGAAGTGGCCACAGCAGTGGCATGGCTGTGGGCACCACGTGGGCTGTGTCCATCCACCCCCCTGCCCTGCCCTGGGGAACCCCAGGGCCCTGCTGCGTCCTTTGGGTTTTCTTTTGGGTGAAACCACATTGCAATGTTGTGCCAAACACCAAAATAAGAGTCCTGGAAATGGAGATGCGGCCCTGGGTTTTTTCTTGATCGTCTTCCCTCTTCCAGGGTGAGGCCATGGTTCCTCTTTTCAGCTCTCCCAGGGGGATGGATATCATTTGGATGGTGAACAAACATTGATCTGCATCCCCAGCCCATCTCTTTCACCCTGTGGCACCCAGAGCTCAGCTGGTTGATGTTGGTGGGAGCAGGGAGCTGGCAGAGGAGGCAAGGTGCTGGGTGCTGCCATGGGAGCTGCCTCTGGCCCATCACTGCCCACTGGACACCTGTGGAAGCTGTGGGGAGTATGTGGCCTCTGGCCTCATCCTAGCAGAAGGACAGGAACACGTTGCACTTGGCAGGTTCCCAAGATAAATGCTGCTGTTCCCGCCACCTTTCTGCCCTGCTGGGAACAGGGGTAACGAAACTCACTGGGGGTTTAGGGACTTTTTTCCAGGTGGTGCCGGGGCCTGTGGGCACTTCTGCCCCATGGCTGTGCCTTGTCTGGCTCCCGGCCTCAGCCGTGCTGGGGAACGGGGCTAGTGGGTTGTTGAAACCATGTCTGCTGCCAAGGGGCTGGCTCAGGCGCTGGGGAGCTCTGTTGCCTGACAGGGGAGAGAGGCCCACTCGTTCCCCTGCTCAGGCTTCCCACAGCCAAGCACCAGAATGAAACCGGGGTTGGGTCCTGGGGGGTTTCTCTCTGCTAAGCTGTTGTGGTGCCCCAGCCGGGACACCTGGAGGGCAGCTGCCAGGGCTGCCCCCACCCCGTGTTTGTGCTCCGTGCCCCGGAGCCTCAGGGCCACCCACCTCCCTTTCGTCTCGTGCAGACCCTGCTTTGCCCCTGACCTCAACGTGTCGGGGGGCAAACCAGCATGTCCCAGAGCCCTGTGGCGGCCCTGGGCTCAGCCAGCGCCCCACCTGAGGGACTTGGGGGGTGCGGGCGGGCCCGGTCCCTCATCCCTGGGGGAGCCCACGAATGCTCGCCCAGAAGCGGGGGGGGGAGATGTGGGGCGGGCGGGAACATGGTGTGTTGGCCATGGGAATGCCCGAGGGTCGTGTTCCCTCAGCTGTGGGGGACACGGAGCATAGTGGGCACGGAATGCTGGGGACACGGGGCACGTTTCGGGGACATGGGGACGCGCGGCCTGTCGGCACGCCGCGGGGCCGGTGCGGGGGGCAGCGTGTCGGGGCCGCGGTGGGGCCGGGGGCGGCTCCGGGTGAGTCACGGCGCTGCCTCCCGGCGCTGCCCCCGGCTCCTCCCGGCGCTGCCCCCGGCTCCTCCCCGCGCCGCACCATAAAGCGCCGCCAGCGCCCGCGCCGCCGCCGCCCCATGGCTGAGCCGGCACCCCGCCGTAGGGACCGGGGCGGGGGGCTCAGCCTTGCGGGGGGGATGCGGGGAGGGGAACGGGGCCATCCCGGGCTCGGGGGGTGCTGAGTAAATGATGGTTAGCTGAGGGGTGCTGGGAGGATGCGAGGGCACGGGACCGTCCTAGGCTTGGGGAGTACGAGGTGGGGGCGGATGCCAGGGGGACCATGGCCTGCTGGGGCAAATGCTGGGGAGATGCGAGGGGACGAGCCCGAGGAGTGCTGTAGGGGAGGCGCTGGGAGCACCGTGACCAGCTGGGAGGATGCTGAAGGGACACAACAATCCCAGGCTCGTGGGGAGCATCCTGGCGTGCCCAGCGCTGAGCTCCCTCTCTGCCCGCAGGGCTCCCGGGACCCCCTGCCTGGCTCCTCCAGCTCCTGCCTTACTGGACCCTGGCTGTTTGCTGCGCAGGTAGGTGAGGGTCACTGGGGGAGCCGGGGAGGCTGGGCTCAGCTTTGGGCTCTCTGCCCCTCAAGGAGCCTATGCAGGGTTCTGGGGATGAGGAGTGGCCCTGTCCCTCTGTGGCGCCCTGCCCTCTCACCCACGCCAGAGATGTGGGGTCTCAGGGGGTCACTCTTGACCTCCTGCCTCACCCCACTCTGCTCCCCCAGGTGCCATGGCCCTGCAGCTCCCCAGCATCACCGTCCTGCGGATGCCAGCAGAGACCCCCAGTCCAGGTGAGAGACCCCTAGGGCCATGGCAGGGGTGGCCTAGAGATGGGGAAACTGCAGTGAGCCCCCCAGTTGGGGGAGGCACAGTGGGGTCAGCTCCTGCCCCAGCCCCCAGCAGACATACAAGGTGCATCCTCCACCCACTGCAAAGATTTTGGGGTGCTGATGAGTTGGGGGGACATTCCCCTTTGTTGGGGGTGGAGTGGGGCTGTGACTGTGGCCAGCCTGAACGGGGGGGGTACTGGGGACCTTTGCAGCCCCCCTGATCCCGATGTCTTCTATGGCTGTAGGTGAGAGTGTGACAGTGTCATGCGAGGCGGCAAGTGAGCTCCCAGAGCTGACGCTGCTCTACTGGCTGGGGAATGGCTCCTTTGTGGAGAGCCTGCACCTGAACGGGGCCGTGCGTGAGGGGGCAGTGCAGTGAGTATGGGGATGGGGGACGTGTGAGGGCAGTGACAGCGGGGCAGCCCCAGTTGGGGCAGGGACCCTGGGTCCACTGGCCCAGAGTGGGCACTGATGGGTCCCCCCTGGGTCTGCAGTGAGGAGCTGCAGAGCTCGGGGGTGGCTCTGCGCCGTGACCTGCACTTCAGCTCCTTTGACACCCAGCACCTGCACACCAACTTCACCTGCGTGGTGCTCAGTCCTCTCGGTGTTGACACCAGGGAGGTGCAGTGGCCCCCTCCAGCACCAGCCCCTGCCACTGTCAAGAGTGGGGGACTGGGCTTAGACCAGAGAGAAACTCACGACAGGTGAGTGTCTTGCAGTGTGGGTCCCTGCTTCAACAGCCCTGCACCGTTGTGTGGCCATGTGACACCTCCATAGACAGTCACCTCCATAACCTGCTGTGGAAACCACATGGCTTCACATGTGCCAGCCCCACTGAGCCTGGGGTTCTTGGTACCCCAAACCAAGTCAGGAATGCTGCCTGGGCCAGACCCGGCCCTGCCTGTAGCTGGCTATGGGACCCCAGAGTTTATTAAAGTATATTGAGGCTGCCCAGCTGTCACTTGCATCCTGGGACTGGTGCTGCCCATGAATGCACAGGGCACCTGTGGGATGAGGAGGGAGGGAGGGAGAGGACGTAGCCCTGGTGCCTCTGGAGGGTAGGACCTGTTCCTGACCCACTCCCTGCCTGGCAAAGGGCTGGAAAACTGTGATCAGTCCCAATACTTCCCAGGAAATGCCCAGCCCCACAGCTGTGCCCTGCCCCATAGGAGGTGGGTGGGTAGGTAAGCCCTTGGGGTGCAAGGACCCCTGGGGAGATAGACCCATTACATCCCGCTCTGCACCTGGGGGAAGTTGGGGCTGTTCCCCAGCATGGCATTGCTGAGCCCCACCTGCTGCTCCATGGGGCAGCCCCTGTAACCATCCTGTACTGGTAGGGCTCCTGCTCTTGGGTACTAGGACTGGGGGCTGCCAGCCCCCTCCCTGCTTCCTTGGGTGCTCGTGGGGGCTGTGACCCCCTGGGCTGCGGGACAGCCCAGACCCCTTGAGCAAGACTGGGCTTCAGGCATTGCACTGCAGCACGCTCAGGATGTGGGAGGGTTAGGGGATCTGAAGAAGCCACCAGCTGCAGCCTCCGTGAGCTGCTCCCAGGGAGCAGTAGGAGACCCCTGGGGACACCCCAGTCCCACAGCTACTCTTGGGAGCCAGGGAAAGGTGAGCAGCAGAGCAGCCACCTGGGCAGGGACCTGTCCAAAACAGCCTTGCTGCACCCCCAAGCCCTGTTAATGCCATTCCCCATCTCTGGGACAGCCCCTCGCAGACCCCACACTCAGCAGCACCCTTACACCCCATCCTGACATCTTGATGGGGTCCAGGTGTCACTGGTGTTGGGGGCTGTCAGCAGCCAGGGTCCTGGCCTGGAGATACTCCATAGTGGGCAGAGCCACCCCAAGGGAAGCACCCAGATGCCAGAGTGCTGTGGACAGGGAAGCAACTGGTTACTCCACAAGTGACTGGGGAAGTGGGGCAGCAGGAGTAGGGTCAAATCAGGGAGGGTGGTGGGGCCTGGGAAGTGGCTATGGAGAGAGGCAGGGCAGGCTGGGGGAAAGCACTACCAGCTCCATCCCTGGCCAGAGCTCCTCTTTGGCACACATCCTGGCACCAACCCAGACCTCAATGCTTGCACCAGCTGAGACCAGCCCTGCTGTGTCACCCACCAGGAGTGACCCCCTTGGGATCCCAGCCAGAAGCATGTCCTGAGCTGTGTTTGTGGGGGTCACAGTGCTCCTGACCTGGGATATGGTGCTTGCAGCAATCCCTCTCTCATGCTGCTGAGAACATGGTAGGTTGTGACTCAGATCAGCAGCAATGTCTCTCCCTGGGAACCCCTTTGTCTGTACAGCATGGCACAGCACACTTGGAGTTTCAGAGACAAAGGAGGACCAAGACGTCAACACTGGTGACACTAGGGTGGCAGCCCGCAGCTGGAACCTCAGCCTCACTTCCAAGCCAAAGTGAACCCCCAAAACTTCATAGTTCATCTGGCTGAGCCACCTTCTGGCTGCTCCTGTGACAGTGATGGCGGCTCGGCCATGCTCACCCATCTGCCCCACACAGCGGCAGGGCTCATGTCCCTCAGGAGCAGGGTCCTCCCCACATGAGAGGCCCTATCAGCCAGTGGGGAGATGGACAACAGCCAAACGTGGGGGATACCCATGGGTGATGAGGGCTCAGGGAGATGAGAGTTGGAGGGGCTGGGGACACAGAGGGGTCCTGCGTCTTGCTGGGATGGCACACAGGATTTGCTAGAGTGGGAAGAATTCAAGTAGGCAAGCAGCACTGCCCCTGGTTGGGGGCAGGAGTCCAGCTGGGGAGACCTTCCTGGTAAGAGGAGGGACACACTGTCCCCTCAGGGAGCCCTAGGATGAGGAGGAAGCTCCAGTGTGAGGAGAGAGCCCAGCCAGGGCAGCCCTGGAGGCTGAGGAGGAAGGGAAAGCAAAACTACAGGGCTTCTGTGCTCACCTTACTGTAAATTAGTCTGGTTCCCATTAGTAGCTTCTTCTGCTTACTGTGACCTGTGGATGTGTCCATGTGGGAGCAAGAAACTCCAAAGTGTCTGTGGCCATGGATATGTTTGTGCTATGGCAGGAGCACCTTTGAAGGAAATGTGGCCCAAGGAGAATACCATGGTGGAAAAGGTACACCTCAAAGCATCCATGGCCATGCAGGAGGTGCTGGAGCACCTCAGCGTGTGTGTGGCCATGGATAAGCCCACAACGGAGCAGAAATCGTGGAAGCTTCAGAGAATGGTCACTCAGGAACTGGAGCTTTTCTCCCCAAAAAGGCATTGGGATCAATAACCCCACTGAAGCGCATCTGCCCCAGCGCCCATAGCATAGGCAGTAAACAAGAGAACCTGGAAGCCATGGTGCAACAGGAAAACTCTGGCATAATTGCCATTGTGGGGACACAGCAGGATGATTGGCACAACTGGAGTGGTGCAATGGATGGTGATGAACTCTTCAGAAGGGACAGGCAAGGCATGAGAGGTGGTGGGGTAGCCCTGTTATCTAACATATACAGTAGTGAGAGGCATGGCGATCTGCTAAGAGAGTGATGAAACATCTTTAAGTCTCTGTGATTTGGCCAGGAAGAGCTCTGAGGGGATGGACAGTTCTGACTATGGGAGCACTCTGCAAGGAGGGGTTTGAAGTAAGGCAAGACTCATCAGACTAATTCAGTAAACACTTTTTTAAAGAACAATGTAAATGTGAAACAACTGTTTTAGAAATGATTGTTAGAATTTTTTTTAATGTAAGCTGAGAATTGAAAACTGCAAGTAACTTTTGTTTTAAGGTTATGCCTCACACAAAAAGAGACATAACCATGCACCTCCCATTGCAGAAGAACCTGAGCCTCCCAGAGAATCACTTGGGTTAGATTGCAGCTTGGGAGATCTTTATCCAACGCTCTGCTGCAAGCAGGACCACCTCTGGGATCAGATGAGGCTCCTTAGTGTTTTCTGCAGTTGGGTCCTGAAAGCTCACAAGGATGAAGCCTGCACAACTTCATTAGGCAACCTGCTCCACTGCTGGCCTGTCCTCATGAGGAAACTTTTTTTCCATGTATTAACCTCAGCCTTCCCTTCTCCAGGCTGAGCTGCCTGGTTCCCCCCACTTTTCTCAGTCACACGTGCTAGCCCCTGCCTCTTGTGGTGGCTCTCCACTGGACTGGACCATTTCAGCTGGTCTGTGTTTTCACAGGGAAAGGCCTATCACCCAGCACATGCTGTGTGTGCTGACACCGGCGATTTCCCCAAATGCAGGGAACTTGGTTTCATCTTTTGTGATGATGGCAAACTGCTCATGTGTCCAGCAGTAACTGGGGATGGATGCATTCTGGCTTTGCTGGGAAGAAACCACGAGATTAATAAATCCATGGGCTTTCTAACGGAGCAAATTAACATTTCAGTTACTTTTGCCACTGCAATGTTCTGAACAAGGCTGGTGTAGAAGGCCTTTTACTCCTGCGGCCCAAACAAACACTGCAGAGGTTTTCCTAGAAAACGCCAAAAAGCCCTCAGCTACAGAAATCCCCTGTACCGATACCACAGTAACCTTTCCAACTTCAAGCGAATACCAAGGACCCGATTCCCCCAGTTCCAATTTTATATGCCTTTGCCCTATGGAAGTACCGCATTAGGAGCTTGCAGATTTTTATTTTTTTTTCACAACAACGCCTACAAAACACGCGTGCAATAAAACACATTTGGTGTAACAACAGGGTCGTTTTGCGTGGCTAAACTTCCGTTTAACGCAACTGGCATTTCTATTTATAATACAGGCACCGCCGCCCCTCCTCCCCGGCTCCTGCTGCTCTCGCCACACAAGATGGCGGCGGCTGCGGGGCGGGGCTGCGCAGGCGCAGTGGGCGGGCGGGGGCGGGGCTGCACAAGCGCAGTGGGCGGGGGCGGGCATGCGCAGGCGCAGTGGGCGGACGCGCGGCCGGGCCCGGGGCGGCGGGAGCGGACCGGGAGCGTCTGCGGCGGCTCCGTCGGTGCCTCGGCGGGATGTTCCGCAAAGCGCGGAGGGTGAACGTGCGCAAGCGGAACGACTCGGAGGAGGAGGACGAGGAGCGCGACGAGGAGCCGCCTCAGGAGCCGGCGGCGGCGGCGTCCGGGCCGGAGGGGGACGGGCCCGGCGAGGCCTCCATGGCGCTGGCGGCAGGCGCCGGGCTCCTGCCGCTCCCCGCGGGCTGCGTGCCCCTCGCCCTGCCCGGCAGCCCCGCGGCCTTCGCCTGCACGGCGAGCTACGGCGCGGCGCTCGGCCTAGGGCTGGGCTTGATGGAAGGCGACCGGGCAGGCCTGGGGGCTCTGCCGGCGCCCGCCCTGCTGCCCCCCCCGCCGCCCCAGCCCCAGCAGGGCAACGGGCTGCCCGCGGCCGGGCGCCCCAAGGAGAAGAAGCGGCCGCGAGAGAACAAAGAGGTGCCGCGAGCCAGCCTGCTCAGCTTCCAGGACGAGGAGGAGGGTGAGGGGAGCGGCTGCCCGGCCTTTGGCTCGTTGCTTGCGGGGGTGGCCGGCCCGCACCGGGCCTCCCGCCGCACCCCTGGGCCCCCCAGAGAGCCGGGGCCCTTCTGTATTCTTTAAAAGCAGTCGGGCTGCTCCGTGTGATGGGGGAAAGCCCTGGGGGCACACGGGCAGGGAGGGCCCCGTCGGCCCCGCTCCCCTTCCCCGGCCCGATCCGACCCGACCCGACCCGGCTCCTGCGGGGCCAGCGCACTCCTAGCGCCGCGGGTTTAATTCTGGTACAGGGGTTTAAATTGTCTCTACTGCTGTATTGCTGGAGCCTGGCTGTTCCAGCCCCCACTGTTTCGTTCACTGCACCTGGGTGGCCTGCAGGTAAGGGTTTGTGCGGTGGAACCTGCCACATCCCCCCGGGGCCAGCAGCGTTGACTGAGGTGCATCTGATCTGTGGCTTTGTGTCGAGTTGGTTTTAATCTGATGTGGCTGGTGTTCACGGGTCGTGTCGGACTGCCTGTTGTCCCAGCACTTGAGTTTACCTTTTGAGTTTTCTTAGAAGGAGTTATCTTGTAATCACTGGAACTGAGTTTCTAAGACTGGTGATTTGAAATCGTGACAGAAGTATTGAAAACACGGAATTACGCTGTATATCTTGAAAAACCCAGCCAGTGTTAATGGCATTTCTGAAGTTGTAGGTACAAAATTAAGGTATTTAGTAGGTAAGTATACTTCTTGGTAGGTCTAATGTATTGTTTTCCAATTTCTCTTTTAAAGAAACTGAAGAAGTTTTTAAAGTGAAGAAATCAAGTTACAGCAAAAAGATTGTAAAACAGCTGAAGAAAGAATACAAAGAAGATCTTGAAAAATCAAAAGTTAGAACAGAGGTCAATTCTCCAACAGATGGTAACTGCAAAACTAATAGTAACTTTTGTAGTGGAAAAGATGGAGTATTGTAATTTCATTTTTTCTTTTCAAGATGAGTTGTTAGTCTTGTAGAGGATTTTGCATTTAGAGCTGAAGTAAAGCACACATTAAATGTGTTATTTGAGCCTTACAAATGCTGTTCTGAAGGGGGTAGAGTTCTTTGGTGCTCTCTTATGTAGAAATTTGTATAGAAGGGTGGAACTTCTCAGCTCTGTATATGGTCGTCAGCAATCAGTATTCTGAATTTCAGCTGTGGTTATGACAAATGAGTTTCTTACTGAATTAGGAAGGAGTTAACATTAGTTTAAAAATGTGCCTGCTGCTTGTCTGACAGGATGTGTCCTTGTACTGCATCTTCTTCTAAATGAAAGACTTTTGGGGTGAGCAGAGTGGTGTTCTTTGTTATTAAGTAAGTTGTTCAACAGCTACCTTTTTCAGGATGTGGACCTTAGAGTAGATTTGATGATTAAGGTGACACACTGAAAGTGTTGGAGCAGAAGGATCTTTTAACAATGTACAGTCCTCCACAGCTTGGAATAGAGCCTGGGACTTCAGTTCCAATTGTACTGTTGTTTTTTGGGAAGCTCATTGGTAAAGTGTAGTGATTCCCTTTCTAGTTCTGTTTTTGCATAGAGTGTATAATGCTATGAGCATGAGCTGAGTGGCTTATTGCAGTGGTACAGCTGAAGCATATGGGACTCGAACATGATCCTGTGCAGGAAATGTCCTTTTTATATTTAATTAAGTTCTTTTAAAATTATTAAAGGTTTTTTATGTGTTTAGAAAACCCACAAATTCTTTCTTATTAGAATCTTTAAGTTGCCTGTGCAGTGGTGTGGGGCATGAACAAAACTAGAAACGGTCATTTCTGTGTCTAGTGTTCAGGTCATCTGTGAAAACCTGAGTCTTAATTCTTGCTTCTGTTGCAAAGAACCTTAAAAAATTGCATTTTGTATGTGGCTCTGTGGGCTTATTTTCTGTTTGTTTCTGCAGTCCCTAGCTGATGTGGTTATAGTGTAGAGACCTTGTGGCTGCTACTGAGTCAGAAGCCTGAATTCTCTAAACAAATGCTTGAATCTAAAAGCTCATATATGTGCAGCTTGGATTGGATAGCTGAGTTAACATGCATTTTTGTTTACATAGTATTTGTACTTGCTGCCTGTGTGTGTGTGGTACCCACCTGATAGGGGGGATGTTGCACCTAACCCCAGATGAAAATGAAAGGTTCTTTTGAAGTGAGTCTGCTCTTGGAGAAAGATTTGGTGTAATGCAGGCAGTGCTTTTTCATTCCATGTGTAAGAGACAGGGTTGCATATATGATCTTGAGTTCCCTTACTTTCTTAATACTTGACAATATGGAGAGTGTTTAGTGGCTGTTGGTGCACCTGCCTTGTCAAATTCTATTTTGAGAGGATATCAGTGACTTAATCACAATTAGGAAAGCATATTTTACTAGATCACAAGCAATAAAATTATCATTTAACATTTTAATTTGATTTTAACTTTTGGGTTTTGTGTCTTAAAAAAAATACTTCCGAGTGATCTTTATAAAAGGAGTATTGGGCTTTGTTGTCTTATCAGTCGAAGCACCACTAGAAAAGACCGGACAGAATAAGGATATAGGCCAGGAAGATGGAACTGCAAACAGTGAGCATGGTGAAGAAGAAATGGAAGTTGAAAGTGAGAAGGAAGATGAAAAACCAAAAGCTGGTGGGGCGTTTTCTAATGCTCTGTCATCATTGAATGTTCTCCGCCCAGGTTGGTCTTTGTAATATGTCTGATAAGTTACCAAATGCTTTAGCCAATATTTACAGCAGACTAACTTGTATATGAGAGATTAGGAAATAGTTTCCAACAATATATCTACCATCTGGGAATTCAAGAAACTGCTGTTTTCTAAAGGTGTTCAGTTTCACGAGCCTTATGAGAGAGAATGATTTGCTACAGAATGCTTCATCTTGAGGTCAAAAGCAGCAATTTGTCTCCCAAATAGCTGACAGGCTGTAAAAAAATCTAGATTTGGAATAGATTACTTCATTTGAGTTTTAACTGCTTTCAGTTAAAATCTGTTCTTTAATTCAAATATTTCAGTTACAGGTCTACAAGGGATCTGAAATACTTTCCTAACCTGTTTTGTATAACAAGGTTCTTGTCAGGCCCTGAGGCCAAAGAAATCAGTCCGAGAAAATATTTTTGAAACTAATTTGCTAATTGTGGTAGTCTGCTCCCCAAATATAAGATGGATGTCCTGGGTGCACACATTGATTTGAGGGAATTGTTCTTTTTGTGACTTGTTTAAGTTGCATTACTTTTGTGCTGTAGATTTTAAGAGTTTTTAATTAGGTCTGCTTTTCTTGTTCCTGTCCAATTGTACAATTTTCTCATATTAACTTTGTCTGATTAGGTGTCCTCTTAGTCTCTGAGCTGTCATCATCTGTTGAAATGGTCAATGCTTTTTGTTCCCCTGAAGTAAGAAGAGCTGGGAGCAGTCTCAGGAGAAGAAGTGACACAGTCACGCTCCTCAGTTTCTTCCTCCCTTTCCAATAGTCAGCTCCTGTAAAGGGCTTCCTCTTTAGGAATGTTTCCCATGGGAACATCAGGCTTTTGCTCTTATGACACGTGAGCTGCCAGAAGCAGAGCCACACTTTTTGTGAAGATCCCATCTTCGAGGGTTTCTGGTCAGAAAGGTTACATGTTTAGCTTCTAAGTTGCTTGCACATATTTCTGGGAGTATGGATTTGTTTCCTCCCACTTTTTTTTCCTCTGTGTGCAAAGATGATTTAGTAGGGTGGCAGAGATGAGTGGTAAGAAATCGTAATACCTGTTTTGTTGCAGTGGTTGTTTAATGGTGCACACATCTGTCTCTAGGAGAAATTCCAGATGCTGCTTTTATTCATGCCGCTAGGAAAAAGCGTCAAATGGCTCGTGAACTCGGAGACTTTACCCCCGTTGACAGTGAACCAGGTAAAGGCCGCCTTGTTCGAGAAGATGAAAATGATGCCAGTGATGATGAAGATGATGACGAGAAGAGGAGGATAGTTTTTACAGTGAAGGAAAAATCCCAAAGGCAAAAGATTGCTGAGGAAATAGGTAAAACCTTTTTAGAAGGACAGCTGATAAACATTCACACTGTTTTCACTGCGAGTACTCCCATTCAGCATTTTTAAACAATGTGTTTTTTTAAACAATCTGGAGTTCTGTTCCATTTCTAAGGAAAAGTACTACATAATGGAATCTGCTTATAAAATTTGAAGCACAAAACTATGTTCCTGTGCAGGCTGCTGAATCTGATAGAAACTTACACTAAGGATCAGTTCTTATGTTTGCTGTACTCTGTTTTTAGGAAGTATATAGTTTTGAAAAGAAAAACATTTGATAGAGAATTTTTGCTGACAAGCAGGTAAAATAACCTCTTGGAAAATGAGAACTAGTAAGATACATAGGTTTTTAACATTTGCGGGGGTTTACCAGCAGTTAATTGCAAATTTACTCATTGGATCTTTCAAGTGGAGGCCCTGTGCTAATAATTCACAGGCCAATGTCCTTAATTTCTCATAAAGAAGAAAAGAAGATGCTCTGAGTTCTCACTGAAGCGTGATCTCAGGTTTTTTAACTTACTGTCCTTACTGTGAATGCATTATCTCCTTTTTCTTACTTGGCTGTTTCACTTGTATGAAGGTATTGAGGGAAGTGATGATGAAGCACTGGTGGCAGGGGAGCAAGATGAAGAACTCAGTAGATGGGAGCAAGAGCAGATACGAAAAGGAATCAACATACCCCAGGCATGTATATAACTGAACTCTTTTTTGGTTTGTTTGTGCATGTACTGGCTAAATCTGTTACAAACTCGAGTGGCTTATAGAAGGCTTTTTCATCTGAGAAATTCAGTGTATAGATGCTGATAATCTTTAAAGAGAAATAGTATAAATAAATAAAAATTATGATACTGAGAATTTGTCCATTAAAGAAGGTGCTTCTGAGGGTGTTTTTTTCCTTCCACCTTAAATGTTGGAAGTTCTATGCTTAAATCCACTTGGTAGTTACATTTTTCACTTCGTAAAATTTGAGATATGTAAGAAAGTAAGTTTCTCCTTTCTTTAAAGCCTAATATAGTACAATTGCATTTCCTCTACCGTTAGGTTCAGCCAAGTCAGCCTGCTGAAGTGAATAATCTGTACTACCAGAACACTTACCAGACACTGTCTTATGGTTCATCATATGGTATTCCATACACCTATGCTGCGTATGGATCATCGGAAACCAAGTCTCAAAAAACAGATAATACAGTTCCTTTCAAAACTCCCAGTAATGAGATGACTCCTGTTACTATTGATTTGGTAAAGAAACAGCTTAAAGACAGGTAGGACAGACAATCTTTTTAGACTTAAAGACCTGTCCCCTAGGTTTCTGTTCCTCAGGTCTCTTTAGTTTCGGTGAGCAAACACAGAGTTTCATCGCTGGAAAAGTACTGACTGTCACATCCATTAAAAAAAGGGCAGACAAAAAAAAAGCTCAAAATGAAGATGACATTGACACTTTGTTCGAAACTCTCCTTGGATTGCTTCTCTGGAAGTGAAGCTTTAAATATGATGCCATTGGTCTTGTTGAAGACAGGTCTGAGTTGCATCTTCTGGACACTGCATGGTCTTATAGTGAAGAAGTGAAAGGCCAGTGAAGTGTTCAGCCTATTAAGCTGCATTCTTTTAAGCTATGAATCAGAGTTTTCCCCTTCAGCAGATAAAGAATTTAATTTTTAGTGTATACAGGGTTTTGTTGGTGGGTTGTTTGTTTTTGTTTTGTTTGGTTTTTTGGTTTTATTTTCTTGTGGTTTTTTTTTTTTCCCCTTTTTTTTCTTTTTTTGGTTTAAACACTGTAATCTGCTTGTCAGGTACACAAAAGGTCTGGAATGAACAACGCAATTGCAATGAGAAATCATTTGTAATGAACAGCTTGCACTTTACATGTCTTCAAAATTGGTTTGTATGCCCCTTGTAGTGTTACAGCCTTCGACAGTGAATCAAGTTAGTAGAGGAAAAAGCACTTTATATAAGCTATAGTTCCTGTCTACCCACAGCCTTTCCACCAGGTTTCTTTAGGGCCTGCCTTGCACTATTCTGTGTGCTATCAACTCCTGTGGAAAATTTATGGGAGTGGCTGGTGCAATGCGTTCAGCGTAGTCTAGCAAATGAATTTCAACCATTAGTCTTGCTGTTGATGGAGAGAGGGGAGAAAGTGACAAATGAAAGTTGGAGAACACTTTCTCAGTACTTGCACTGTCTGTTTAATATCTCAATGGTCTGAGACAGACTTTTGGATGTAAATTTACTATTTATCCATTGCCCTTCAGGTTGGACTCTATGAAAGAAATGCACAAGGCTAATCGGCAGCAATATGAGAAACATCAACAAAGCCGAGAGGACTCTACCAAGGCAATTGAAAGATTAGAAGGGTCTTCTGGGGGTATTGGTGAACAGTATAAGTTTTTGCAAGAAATGCGAGGGTATGTCCAAGACTTGCTTGAGTGTTTCAGTGAAAAGGTAAGGATGCAAAAATATTAATCTCTTTAAAAAAAAAGAAAGGGTCTCTTAGTACATGTCAAACATCACATTTTCCTCTGTTTTCAAAAAAAAGTCTCCTGAGAACATACTCTTCTAAAGGTTTGGTTATTGGAGGATTGAAAAGATAACTTTTCATCATGCTAAGCTGATTATCTGAAACCTCTCTTCACAGTGTAAGCGGCCACTGACTTTAGATTGCCTAAAAACTTGTAGATTCTGTCTCTTTAGTTCTTTGGTAGATACTCTGGCATTTCAAGTTTACACAGATGCTGCTTTTACTTGTGTTGGATATCAGATTAGCAAAAGTAAGGGCTGACTTAGGACCTTGTTAGTTTCTGGAATGTTTTGTGTACACAGTAACAGGAACATATCTTTTGTGTTTTTATAGACTTCCTTTTGCCAGGCATACTTGATAGTACTCTAGTCCGAAGGAGAAGAGTTGTAAAAGTAATGTAACTGACTTAAAAATATCCTTCTTTCATGTAGAGTGGTACTTTTGTATGTGTCTAACTCAAAAACATAGTCTTTTTTTCTTACATTTTTCTCTATGTTTTGATTCCTTTGTTGTGAATGTTATAGGAGCTCCTGAATATATGTACATATTTATATATATCTTAGGCACGCACAGGAGCTGTAGAATTGGGTTAGCCTAGTATATAGGCTATTTCTTTGTTGTCTTCTGACTTGAATACAGTAGTTTCTTAATATATTACCTGTCAGAATGACTGAGTAGTTTAAGCTGCTGTTTGCCCAGCTTGTTCAGCGTGGGAAGGAACAGAAAAGCATTCTGGGTGTTAATGGGTTAGACATTAATCAGCCAATGCTAGTGGAATTGGGAGAGACCAGTCTTCAGTCCTGTAAAGTGAAGCATAACTTGTTGTGAACAAACCTAGGAAGTGTGAACCAGTTAGTTCATCCAACTGATTGATTACTGTAAGTAATTAGTTGCAATTGATTGTTCACTGACAAAGTCATACTCCCGAAGCTGACAGATTTTGTATAAAACAGGAAAACTTACTGTTAAGAAATAGTGTAACAATTTCAGTTCTGTTTGTAGGAAGGTTATTGGCCTACCTAGCTATACTAGTAAATCAATCCCAGCTGTTTTACTGAAAATTAACTAGCCTGTTTGTTAAATTATCAGCAGCTACAGTTGGTTTCATACAATATACCCTTGCTTTTCTGGTATTTGGCCTTTTAAGGATTCTACATCTGGATGCCTTCCTCTCCCTTTTCACCCTCCCTGTATCTCACGTGCCCTTCCAGTCTGTTGAACTTTTAAGATGTGACTTTTGTCATCTCATGCTTAGAGGCATTCACAGAGTTTTGCTGGTTTCAGGAGGAGGCTGTTTCTGTATTTGTATGCACAGTGAGCTGCAAAAGCAGGAGGTGGTATGGTCAGTCTAACAGGAGCATTTTTTCATTTATTATGATATTATTTGGCCAGATAATGTGGTCTGGAATTCAGTGCTTTCAGCATGACAAATGTACCATCAAATTCAGAACCAGTAGCCCACATTACACTACAGAGTTTTCTTAAAAGGAGGTGGGAGAAAGGGGAAAAAAAATCAAGTGATAAAATCAGTATCAGTTTTTATTTCAATGAAATGTAGTAGGACAGTAAATTGTTGTTATCTTTTGAGTGTAGAGATAAATTGCCTTCAGCTCTTTGGTAGAACCTGTGGCCCTAACTGCTTGATATTTAAAGTGTTGCTTTTATTATTTATAATAATGTACGTAGTTATGATTATAATATACATAAGCGTATAAAATATGTATTTATGCATTTAATAATATTGTATGTGTATGTATGTATATATACATACATATATGAACACATACCTTAAAATATAGTATTCTGAAGATACTTTGAATGTTAGAATCACTTTGCCCATTCATAAGGCACAGCGGAGAGTATAATGAGACAGCTATTATGCAGATTTTACAAACAAGCACTGGAAAGGTCACATCCTCTGTGATACCTTTTTTTTGCCCATAACTAAGAAAACCAATGGAGTGGAAGATGTTTGCATGGCTTCCTTCAGAAGCAATTACTGTCAAAATTACTCTTTCTGAGAAGGGTAGTGAGTGGTAATGGTGACTTTACATTTGGGATGCAGGAGTGTACAGTGGATACAGACAGACTGAATTGTTCTGAGCATACTTTGACAGCACAGGTGAATGAACTGTTACTTTACCTGCAAAAGCAAGTTATCAAAAGACACTCTGTGTGTTTGAGATGTGGGCTGTAGGTTAAAATTACCCTTGTGATCTAAATGTTTAGAGAGCTTTCTGCTTTTCCTCTTACATTGTTACAGTGAAAGTGAACAAAAAACCCCTCAAAAAACACTGAATTTAAGGTATTGACTAAACAAAACAGGGAATGAGGCCTGAAACTTTATAGTAGTCAGTGAAATTCTCTGAGACTCATTAACCACAGTATTGATTATAGGAAAAAAAGGACTTCTAATTCTCTTCTGTTTTAAATGGGAAGTACTTTTGAGTGGATTCATATATCTGAAAACATCACTGTTTGGGGTGGGGTTTTTTTGAGACAATTGCAGAAAACAACTAGGGATGCTTTGAAAAAAATTCATGAAACTTTTCAGTGTTAGAATTTCCTTTACATATTTAAGAGAAGAAGCTGTAATTCTATGGTAAATTGCAGTAAAACTAGTATTTTTTAATTATTACTATTTCTGTTTTCAAAATTCTCTTAAATTTTGAATACAGGCTTCCAGTGCTGGGATATCTTACTCTCTACTCTTTTCTCCAAAAGAAAAGTGTACATGTTTTGAGTTGGTGTAGGGTTGCTTTCATTTTAATCCCTGGAGCCCCATTTATCACACAAAGAGCTAATACTTCTTTCCTTTTACTATCTCCTCTGATGTGTATATCAGTCTCAGCAAGCTGAAATGGTCCTGTAGCTGTAATCTCAGAATCTTACATTTTACTGAAGGAGGTTCTTTAATAGCTGCTGAGTCACATGCTAAATTACATCAGGAAACAATTCCTGATTTTATGTTTTGTTTTGAAAAAACCCATAATCCTGGATGGTAGGTAGCAATGAAATATTTGAGCTAAAAGGCTTGAAGACTGTGGAGTAAGCATTCATCTCAGAGGTAAGAAGGATATGGCTTAAGTGTTCATGCCAAAAGAACTTGCCTTTCCAAATGAAGAGATTGTGAAAAGCTCTGGTTTGCATTTGAATATATATAATGGTCTAATATTAACTTGTCCCAGGAAATGAATTTTTGCAACAGTGAGTAGGGAACCTGCTATCTAATGTCAGGACTGCTCTAATATCTGTTTTTAAAGTTGCTACCCAAATTTAGCCCATTAAAAAAAAAAAAAAAATGTCAGGTCTGACCTGACTTACCTGTGTATCATTCACGGTTATACTTAATCCATAACTTGCACAAATTGTACTGTTCTAGTGATTGTCTAGAGGAACATTTGACTGATTTGAATTCCCATTGGCATAAGACAGTTACACTGGGCTTGATTCCATTTCAGTAATAGTATTTCAGCATATACTAATAAGAGTGAGAGCAAAAGAATAGCTGCTGGCTTCAGGAGGATGTATTGATGGGTGTTTTTTTCAATGTCTACAGTCGTGTTATTTTCTCATTTAGGTGTTGAATACTTCATTCTTGTTTATAGATAGAGAGGAAACTGAGGTCTTATAATTGTAAACCCTTACACAAGATGTAACACACTTGGTAGAGAAAGCTAAAGTACTGGAAAGACTGTTTCACACTCTGAAATGGTTGTCTTGCTGTGTAGACTCATTCAGTCCACAGAAGTTGCTTTCAGAACGCTCTTGCTCTGATTGAAAGCTGCCAACATTGAATGCATGCATTTTCCACACCTTACCAGTGCAGATGATGTAAACAAGTAAAAGGAAAGAGTTTGTGCTGCTAGAAGCACAGGCACTGCGTTATGCTTTGGAATAGGTTGGTACCCCAGAAGCTGAGCAGCCAAAGAACTGGATGTTACGTAGTGTGTTGTATTTTTACAGGTGCCTCTGATTAACGAACTTGAGTCCGCAATGCACCAGCTGTACAAACAGCGAGCTTCCCGCCTTGTCCAAAGACGACAAGATGATATTAAAGATGAATCTTCGGAGTTTTCAAGCCATTCAAGTCAGTCCATCTTGAAGGTTTTTATTATTCATTAAACAACCTTGTTTACTTAATTGACATGTAAATGTGTAACATATGATTGTCTTAAAAGTTTATTCTTACTCTGGAGATAGATAGCAGCATGTTTAGATGAAAGTTCTCTAATCTGTTTTATTTTAAACTCCAAACCATTCTAACTCTGACTTCATCTCTCCTTTCTGTTTCTCTTAACTATATTTTCTCTTTCCTAGCACTGAAAATGTATGCATGGTGGCAGTGGAAATAGTGGTAGCATGTGACCCCCTATTTTCCTCTTATGTCAGGACTTTTTAAAAATTTCTTGAATCTATAAGTGTTATTTAACATCTACAGTTAACCCTGTACAAAGCCATGAAGCATTGGGCTAGACTTCTGTCTAATGCTCTGTTTTGGAACCAGCATGAGTATTCCATTTCAGACACTTAACTGGTAAAGCTAAAGAACTGGAAGACTAATCAGACTAATACAAAGTGACCCTATATGAAATACAGCTTAAGATTAGCCAGTTAAAACTCCTGCTTACTGTGAGTTTGTGGATGGGTATTCTCACTGAGGAGGCTTCTTGTGGTGATTACTCTTCAATATGTAAAACTCTTCAGAATTGTAGATGTTAACTTGGATAGAAATATGTTTCTCGGAGGAGGTTTTATTCAGTATATTAAAAAAAAAAAGACAGGTTAAATATCCTAGTAATTGGAGTCCTCCTTATGCTTTGGAGAGCTTCCCAGTTTTGCAAATGGCTTTCTTGTCTGTCCTAGTTGCTGATGTAAAATGCTATAACAGAAGTCATTTCCTATTCTGCCACTGTGGGTCCAGAGATGAAATCTTGTTAATAGTGTTAGCTAGAATTTACTGAGGATGATAAAGTGTTAGGGTGTCCGAGTTGGTCACTCCCTTACAGAGTGGTTAGCATGCATGTTCTTTTTAGGACTGTTTGAAACCCCAGGAATCACATGTAGGCCTTGCAGTTACCATGAAAATGGTGTTGTGAGAACTAGAAACCTAATGCACTAGACATGTTGTTCCTAGAAGAAGCTTAGAATGTATTCATTTAGACTGAAATTTAGTGGGAGTATGGGAATAGTTCCATGGCCAAGGTTGGGCTTTACAGAGAGCTCCTGTGTAGTATCTGGTAGTTCTGAGTAGTTCTGCTGTTGAATTGGAACAGTAACATAAATCATCATTAATACTTGTAATGATGAATTTGTAAATAGATTTAGGAGTAAATTTAAGTGTTCTGACTAACGTTTGGATAGGCTGTTTTTTGAATGTTGATATTTCAGTGGGTGGACTTGAGCACTGACTAGCATTCAGTCCACTGTTTAAAATTTACCTGGGAAGCAGGAACTGGAAACACTCTTGCCAGCTAGCTGCTGATTTAGCAGGAACATCTATAAAGATAATGACAGCTTGGAGAGAAGAGAAGATGATTTATCTTCCTGTAGATTTTGATGTGTTTTAAACTTTAGCAATCTAAAGCATATGAATTAGAAACACAATAACTAGAACTCTGAAATGGCATATATTCTTGCTCCAGTCACTCTTCCCTGCCTTTCTTTCTGTTAATTGTCTTTTCAAAAGGTACATGGTGAATGTGTAAGGAGCACTTTTTGTCTTAGAAGGTTCAATCTAAGCAATTTCTATTAAAACTGTTGACTTTTGTGTAATTGGGCGCTGTTGTGAGATGTACAAGAGTGAAGTATGGTGAAAATTATTTGACATTTAAGGGGAAATTTTCCAAAATCCACTGCTTTCTGTTTTAACCTCTACACTTGATGAATTCAGGCTTCTGGATTTTTTCTTTTTTTGAAAACTTCGACTTTCTACTTCAAATTACACTTAGCTTAAAAGTAGGTAAAAGGCTCTTATGAAACTGCCTACAGCACATTTATAGAATCCTAAATAAGCATTTTAATTTTCGTCGATGTAATTTTACAGATAAAGCACTGATGGCACCAAACCTTGATTCATTTGGGCGAGACAGAGTGATCTATCAAGAACAAGTCAAGCGTCGAACTGCAGAAAGGGAGGCTAGAAGGTAGAGGATGAGATTTCTTGTCCATTTAGGAGTCTTTGCCTGCTTACATGATACAACTGTCCTGTGTAACATACTAAACATGAGTGGCAATGTTTGCTTCTTCCCTGCAAAGGGAAGGAAACAATTCTGCTGGTATGCTGGGTAGAGGTGTTCTTATATATCCCAGCTTACCATGCAAGTGTACAAAACAAGACACCATTGCATGATACTGATTTAAAGTCACTAAAAGAAAGCTTATATGATCTCTGCTGGTTTCTTTTCCTTCTGTTGTTTGAGGCAGCAATATAGTGGAATATTTGAGGTAGTGACATAGTAAAAGTTCTATTCAGCCTGACTTTCCTTGAATTGAAAGTTAGGACAACCTTAGGTGGGTGTGTTCATTGCATAGGTGGGAAGAAAAAAGTGATAGCTGGTGTATCTTTTCCAGAGCTCGCCGTAGACAAGCAAGAGAGCAAACTGGGAAGATGGCAGATCATCTTGAAGGCCTTTCCAGCGATGATGAGGAAACTTCAACAGATATCACAAACTTCAACTTGGAGCGAGGTTAGAAAAGCAACTGAAGCTTTATCACAGAATAGTTTGGGTTGGAAGTAACCTTAAAGCTCCTCTAGTTCCAAACCTCTGCCATGGGCAGGGACACCTTCCACTATCTCAGGTTGCTCCAAGTCCCATCCTACCTGACCTTGAACACTTCCAGTGGTAGGGCGCCTGTGGCAGGGCCTGCCCCCCCTCACAGGGAGGAATTTCTTCCCAGTGTCCCATTTAACACTGCCCTCTGTCCTGTCACTACATGCTCTTGTAAATAGTATGTATCCTTCTTCCTTGTAGGCTCCCTTCAGGTAATGTAAGGCCACAGTTAAGTCACCCTGAGGCCTTCCCTTCTCCAGACTGAACAATCCCAGTTCTTTCAGCCTTATGTAACAAAATACCAAATCTTTGGCAGGAAAAATAGAAAAAAAAGAAATAGATACAAATGCAACCCTGTCTGTATGTGTTGTCATACTTTGGAAAAAGTTTAGGAACTGTTCATTCCTGGAACTTAAGTGTGACCAGAACAGTCTCTTTCACCAACCTTGTGCAGCTTGCAGCCAACTGAATACCCCATCCTTACTGAGATGCTTTTTATTTAATTTAGACATTATTTTGCTGGCAAGCAGTAAGTTCTAGGACCTTCAGTAAGTCTTCCTTCCAACTTGTAACATGGTTTATCATTCTTGAAATACCTGCTGCTTGTGTTACTTGTGAAATTTTGAAAACCTCAGTGCTTTAGAAACTTTTTTTTTTGATTGCTTGGAAGTATTTTGTGGAGTTTTGCATAAGCTTCTAGAAATGCAATGATAAAAATTTTGTAGAGTCTTGTTACAGCCTCACAAAGTTTGCAGATCATAGAAAACAATGATGAATACAAACATTGCAGAAAAATCTTGTGGTACAATTACCATTCTTTCTGATTAAAGAGAATTTAGTCAGAAGAAATGAGCAGGAGAACAGCAAGGATCACATACGTAGAATTGCTTGTGTTGCATTTGAGGAGGAATTGAACAGTTTTGGTTGTTTCAAGTAGAATAATGTCAACTTTTCACAGTATGAGAGCTGGGGATTGTGAAATTAAGTGATAGGTGTAAAATAAAGAAGTCACTTCCCACAGAGAAGGTAATAAATGTTGAAGTCATTGCTGTAGGTAGTTGTAGAGGCCCAAAGTATGAACAGATTAGAAAAGCAATTAGATTAATTGTGTAGCTGTTACATCCTTTGGAAGTGCAAACAGTTTTCACCCCTTTGGTTGCCGGCTGATTTACTCAAATTGTGCATGCAGGGAGAGCTCTTTGATAAACAGAGTAACTGTTTAGGGTTGTTAGGTACTATAATTAACTGCTAAATTAAAATATCTAGACTAAAACGTCAGTGTGGTTCAATTCCTCTTGGTAATGTGGCCTTTTTAGTGTGCAAAAGCACTTTGTAGAAGTTTCTTCAGTTTCTGATTTAGTGTTTTTAAAGTCTTTTTTTAATCATTGATAGCAGTCATGTTAGTCCAGAAACAGCAGTGAGCTATATGGAACAGAGGGACTTTGCACTTTGGACCTGCCAGCTTTATATATATTGTCTTTTCTTGATCCCAGTATGAAAAGTGTGGTTATATGACATAATGTCCAGTTCCCTCAACCTTGTCTCTACCTGCTGTGCATACTAGTTGTGTTCGCTATGTACAGGTTGCCACTGTAACTGAACAACTGTGACTGCAGCAAATATGACTGCTTAAAATGAAATTAACCCTGGGAGGCAGAAAAGATGAAAGGAAAATAATATGTAGAGAAAGTGGTTTGGACTGTAAATAAAGTAGTAAAGAAGGTGCTAGGGGATTGTCATCATTGCCCAGTGCTAACAGGCACGTTCTGGGCAGGAGTTTAGCATGGTATCTGTCAGGACTCACTCTGTCTGAACTGCCAATTCAGTTGGCTTATCTGAGATGCCCTCCTGTATTTGCATTTGGCTCATCAAAGATATAGAGTAATTTGCCTTGGAAGGAACCTGGAGATGAGCTGTTCAAAACACCCGTGCACAAGGCTGGCTTTGAAGTTAGATTGACTCTGAATACAGCCCAGTACATCACCAATCCTGCTTCTGGTAAATGACAATTATGTAATTTAATGCCAGTCTGTGGGAGAGTACTGATGTGCTCGTGGTTTTATTGCTTTGTATATTTGAGGCAGAAGTAACAGAACTTTTAAAGGTGGTGTTTTTTGGTTTTGTATATAGGAGTTAGCTTATGTCAGAGAGCATCAAAGAATGTCTTGAAAGAGGTATTACAGGGACTAGGTAATTAACTTCTCGCTCCTTTTCTCCCCTGCCAGATCGCATATTGAAAGAATCCAGCAAAGTTTTCGAAGATGTTTTGGAAAGCTTTTACTCAATTGATTGTATTAAGTCACAGTTTGAAGCTTGGCGCTCCAAGTACTTTGCTTCTTATAAGGATGCTTATATTGGCCTCTGTTTACCAAAGCTGTTTAACCCTTTAATCAGACTCCAGCTACTTATCTGGACTCCTTTGGAGGTAAGGTCCTGTGCAAGTAGCTTGTGCATAAGCTTCTACATAGTGGTTCTTTCACACATGCACAGAACGAAGTAAATTGCATCTCTGATGTGTTCTTCTCCTAAAGGTGTGTTCTAGGGATGCAGTTTAAAACAGGCACCGCTCTTGGGGCAGAGCTTTTCTGGAGATTCTGGACTCCCAGCAGGCCAGAGTTCAATTCAGCACATGCTAGCACCTTCTTAGTTGGTGGTGTAGACCAAAAAGTCAAACAACATAAATAAAGGTGTCCCAGCCCATTGCAGTGAGTTGTAACTAGGTGATCTTTAAGGTCCCTTCCAACCTGAACCATTCTGTGGTTCTGTGAAAATACATTTAGGCTCTAAAATACTTGAGAGGAAATTGTGAGTAGATATGCTGTGTCTTTGGAAATGGAACTAAGAAGCCTGTTCTTTTGTTGAGTTATAGCCGATGTCTCTAGATATATAGCTTTCTTTCTCTCATCTACACATTCATATTGTGAGAAATGCTCACAGTTACCAGTAAAATTCAGAAGGGAACAAAGTCTTCGAAGCAAAACTAAACTTTTTATTTAACAAATTCAGCTGAATTGGTGTGTCCCCTCTGGCCCAGGAGACAGACACAGGCCAGTAAGAACCAGAGGTTTTTTATGCCTGGTCCCGGCCGGGGGTCCCTGCTTCTGTTCCCATTGGCCAGTACTAGGGAGCTCTCAGCCTGGCCCGATCCACCTACCTGCCCGAGACCCTCACCCCCACAAAAAGGCATGAAAAACAGGTTCAAACCACCCCAAGTCCCAACTGCCAGAAACTCAGCTATCCCCTCCTCCCCTCTCTCCTCTTTACCCATGCAACTGGCTTCAGCAAAACCCCAGCTCTAACAATACCCTGTAGAATCCTGGCTGGCAATTTCCAAGTCTTCCTCATAGTACTTGTTGCCCAGTTACTAGGTAGGGAACATGGGAAGAGCAGGACAGCATTGTTGCAGCCCAGTATCCCTGGCACGTGTTTGTCGTGCAGCTTGCCATATGTGTGCTTACATGAGATGCCCCCAGGACAAACAGTCAGGTACCTTTTGACTTCTGTTCTCTTCCTCCTTTTTTCGGAAGTGTTTTTTTTTCTTAACTACTAAGAGAAAGTTTTTAAAAGAATTTTCTGTCACCTCTGCTCTCATTGCAGAGGCAGGGAAGCATGAGTCCTCTTCAGAGGGAATTCAGAGTATTTAATTAATTTATCAATTTATTATGTTTTATTTCATTTAATCAAACCAGGGAAAATCTATGAAAAATATCCTCATTAAATTTAAAACTGTTTTTGCACATTGTCCCTTCCCCCGTGCTTTTTCTCAGTAAATTTCCAGGCTGACAAAACAAAACTCGGGTTAGTTAGAGACATGGTACAGAACTCTCAAGTCTAACTGTGTTCCCTCCTGTCTGTTACTGGTCCTGGTAAGCATTTTGTTAATTTAGAAAAATTACAAGGTGCTCATAAAGAGAGGTTTTAAATCCACAAAGCATAATTTTTTAACGCAGCACAGTTGAACCGTACGTCCCACTTGAACCCTCATCTGTGGGCTTCTATTTGGCTCAGGTGTAAGTAGAAGTTAAAATCTGTGGGGCAACAACCGCTAAAAAAATCAAGCTTCTGCCCTTTTCAGTTTTCATTACATCTGGTGACTGTGTTACGGTAGAGTGAATTGGTTCATTTGGTAGAGTGTTTTAAAGTTGTTCTGTTTTGTTGAGTGTATCATACTTGCATACTTTAATACTTTCTTCATGTATTGACTTCAAATCTCTTTTTAGGAATCTAACCCCAATTCTTTTCTTATTAGGGGAAGTGTCGAGATTTTGAAACAATGTTGTGGTTTGAATCATTGCTGTTTTACGGCTGTGAAGAACAGGAGCAAGTGAAAGATGATGCTGATATTTCACTATTGCCTACCATTGTAGAAAGAGTTGTTCTTCCTAAATTAACAGGTATAGGCTTGGAAAAAGGTGGGGAGGGGAAAGGGTTGTGGAATCTGATACTTGTTTGTGCTTTCAGATTTTACTATTTTGTAAATAATTTCATGAATGTATCAATACCTGTATAGAGTATTTTCAAAGTGGAGTAATTTTTAATCTTTTACAGTGATTTCGGAAAATATCTGGGATCCTTTTTCTACCACACAGACATCTAGAATGGTAGCAGTTGTACAGAAACTAGTGGATGGATATCCCTCAGTGGTGAATGCAGAAAACAAAAATACACAAGTAAGTTGGGTTTCTTTCATAAATACCTTGCATAAGTTAAGGAATTTGAATATATTTTAATACAGTTAATTTTGGAAAACACAGCAAGAAAGAGAAGTTTTCAATTATATGATGCTCTGCAGCTTGCTTGTGGGCAGACAACTATGGTGATAAATTAAGGAACTCAGTAAAGCCTCCCCAAAATAGATACTAGAGATAAAAAGATACACCAAATGCAGGACTTGTTGGTCTCCAGACATACTGTGTTTTCTTTTTTTAGATCTCTTCAACCTTATTAAATGTATGGTCTGGAAATTGGATTGTTTTACTTGCCTTCTCTGAATACAGGAACTGATGTTAGGAGTTCAGGTTTTTATTGAACATGCCAAAATTCAGCTCTGTTAATTATTACAGGCTTCTTTCTTTAAGACTGTATGTGTGCTTAAATGTGTATGCCTTTACTGTTAGGCTCAAAAATGTTCTTTGTTGCTTTAAAAATCAATTTCTGATATTTAACTGCTAAGCAGTGCCTTGGACATTTAAAAAAATTATCTGTTTCAGATGCTTTTAAAGGCATTATTGCTAAGAATGAGGAGAACACTAGATGATGATGTATTCATGCCCTTATATCCAAAAAAGTAAGTTTTCTTTCAACTGTGGTGTTAGATCTTTGTTAGCAAGTCGCTGCCTTCTGTCTGTAATTAGCAGGGGGTTTTCCCAGTGTGGTTCAGTGTCTGGATAAGGGACATCTTTTGTTGCCTTGTTGGTAGCATTTAGCAAAGACAAGAAGGATGGAAGGGAATATTTATGGAAATGAACTGTGTGCTGGAAGCAGGAAGCCAGCAAATTGCAGACAGAGGTGTAGTCTTGGTTGCTCATTAAAGAAATCTCTTACTTTCCAGCATCTTAGAAAACAAGAACTCTGGTCCGTATTTGTTTTTCCAACGTCAGTTTTGGTCCTCTGTTAAGGTAAGTGAGTAAACACCTCTGGTAAATGTTCGGTCTCAGACAGTGTAGCAATAAAATAACTCCTCAAATTTGTGGAAAAGGGTAGATGGAAGCTGCTGTAATTTCACTTGCAAGAACTCTAATTAAGAATTCTTAGTCTTTGGTAATGCACTGTGCTACTCCAGTCACTAGTGGTGTCCCCTGGGACTCAGTTTTGGGCCCAGTCCTGTTTAATATCTTTACTGATGATCTGGATGGAGGGGATCAAGTGTACCTTCAGTAAATTTGCAGTTGATACCAAGATGAGTGGGAGTGTTGATCTGCTGGAGAGCAGGAAGGCTCTGCAGAGGGATCTGGACAGACTGGATCCATGGGCCGAGACCACCAGTACGAGGTGCAACAAGGCCAAGTCCTGAGTCCTGCACTTGGATCACAACCATCCCCTGCAGCACTACAGGCTTTGGGTCAGAGTGGCTGGAAAGTGACCCAGCAACAAAGGACCTGGAGATGCTGGTGACAGCAGCTGAACATGAGCCAGCACCGTGCCCAGGTGGGCAAGGAGGCTGGTGGCATCCTGGCTTGTGTCAGGAATAGTGTGGCCAGCAGCACTGGAGAAGTGATTGTTCCCCCTCTACTTGGCACTGGTGAGGCCACACCTTAACTGCTGTGTCCAGTTCTGGGCCCCTCAATTTAGAAAGGACATTGAGATGCTGGACCGAGTCCAGAGAAGGGCAGTGTAGCTGGTGAAGGGTCTGGAGGGTAAATACTAAGAAGAGCAGCTGATGGAATTGGATTTGTTCAGTCTGGAGAAGAGGAAGCTCAGGGGAGACCTCCTCGCTCTCTACAACTCCCTGACAGGTTGTAGCCAGGTGAGGGGTGGCTTCTTCCCCCAGGCAATGAGCAACAGGACGAGAGGACACAGCGTCAAGCTGTGCCAGGAGAGGTTCAGGTTGGACATTAGGAAGAATTTCTTCACAGAAGGAGTGGTTAAACGTTGGAGTGGACTACCCAGGGAGGTGGTGGAGTCACCATCCCTGGAGGTGTATAAGAAGACTGGATGCGGCACTTGGTGCCCTAGTCTAGTTGTCAAAGTAATGTTCATTCAGAGGTTGGACTCGATGATCTCAGCAGTCTTTTCCAAGCTAATTGGTTCTGTGATTCAAAGATTGTTGAGGGAAAGCACCATCATTTCAACTTGCATGTCACTTAGCATACTCAACCCAGGATTTTTATGTCCTTGTGCTTGTCAAAACAAAATACACTGCTTTTAGGGAATATGAGAGCTCAAAGCTGTGACTGTCATAGTTTATTTCCAATAAAAAGCTGTGAAAAAAATTAATTTCAGCTAAATGAAAAAACAGAGACTTGTGTGGATTGAACAGCTGCTTTCCATGATCACACAAACAACTCTTCTCTGGAAGTTTCTGTTTAAATTGCAGCAGTGAGAGAGACTGTATTCTGAATAGGTTTGCAAAATATTTTAAAATATGAAATATTTTTTAAATGCTTGATTTTTTTTTTAATCAACTTTCTGGTTTAAGTACATCTTGAAAAACTTACTTTTCCCCATGTTGCATTTTCAGTTATTGGGAAACTTTCTTCAGTGGTATGGGATCCTTTCAAATAAGACTCTCCAGGAGCTGTCCATAGATGGGCTGCTGAATAGATATATTCTTATGGCTTTTCAAAACTCAGAGTATGGAGAGGACAGCATTAAGAAAGCTCAAAGTGTAAGTAAAATCAGTGTTTAAAATCACAGGTTGCAATTGAAGTTAAAGTTGCATGTGAAATCTTAGCTTTTATATCTCAAAAGTTGTAGTGTCAGTGAAAAGTAGATTTTATATTTTTTTTTAACACACAAACCAAAGAAAGAAACTTCTCTGGCCCATACCTGTAGCTGCCTTAGGTATATTGTGGGTTTCAGTGTTTTACTGCTTGGATATTGGATACTTTTTAGGGTAGTTTTCTCATTTTTTCACTCAGTTGGGCCTTGTCACTGCAATCTCACCTGGCAGGCTTCATAATTCATGTTACATAGCTTTTAAAAATTTTCTTACATTATATTTAACTTTCTTTTTCCTATTCTGCCTAGGTAATTGCTTGCTTTCCTAAACAGTGGTTCAGTAATCTAAAAGGAGACAAGACTATTTTTCAGCTAGAAAACTTCTGTAGATACCTTGTTCACCTGGCTGATACAATTTACAGAAACAGCATTGGTTGCTCTGATGTAGAGAAGAGAAATGCAAGGTAACTTACTTTGAGTTAAAGCAGTTTCAATTATTGCGATTTGTTTTACTTTGCCTGTGCATGCAAACATGAATAATTGTCTCCATCCTGCTTCATGTCTTTGGAAACTTCTTTAAAATCAGACTTCAAAAATGTTATGGTGTGGTAGATGGGGATATTTTTAAAGTGTCTGAAAATGGCAGCTACTTGAAATACTGAAACACTGATAATACATGTTGCACTACTGTTTAATGTCACAGATTCTTAAGAGGGTTTATAAAAAGGAAGGAGAGGGATTTCTTATAGGTGCAGATAGTGTCTGTTCAAGGGACAATGGTTTTTAACTGCAAGAGGAGATACTTGGGTTAGATCTTGGGAAGACATTGTTCCCTGTAAGGGTAGGCAGGCCCTGGCACAGGTTGCCCCGGGAAACTGTGGCTGCCCCATCTCAGTCGTGTCCAAGGTCCGATGGGGCTTGGAGCAACCTGATCTGATGGGAGGTGTCCCTGCCCATGGCAGGGGGGTTGAAATGAGATGAGCTTTAAGGTTCATTCCAACCCAAACCATTCCATGAGTCTGCCAAATTGTGTAGCTACTGTATTTGGACTGTTTCGCCTTGTGAGCCTTGCTGATTCCTGCATAATGGCTTCTGAATTACAAACTGTCTTTTGTATACAGTACAAAAGTTCTGACTTAATTTACACAATCAGGTAGGTGAACCAGTTTGGCCTTAGATCCAAGAGTTACTTTGCTTGAATTCAGTAACCAGCTTAATTAAAAGTTCAGAATAGACACATTACTGCTGGCCTGTAATGCTGTGGGAACAGCAGTAGCACAGGAATAAACAATCTTCCAGTCTTGTATATCAGTGTAACAATTTGGGTTTGAAGTTTATTTAAATTTTTGAACTCTCTCTTTGAGCAGTCTGTTTCTAAATTTGAAAGAATCTTCTTTACCAGGTGAAAAAATAACTTGGTGAAAGTTTATACTGGAAGAGAAACATGCAGTTGGTCTTATTTTCATAGCAAGTTCTACTTTAATTTCTGTCTTCTGTCCTGCTTTTTCCCAGCATTTAACAAAACTGTTGCCATTACCCCAATTAAACAAATATAATAAATCTGTGGCAGGAATATTAATGATGTGGCTTCATAATGTAGTCTTCTGTTGGCATATTAATCCATGTCGTTGATTATTTTGTCCTTGTATTGACTTCTCCTTCCTCCTTTTAGGGAGCACATCAAGCAGATCATAAAGCTTCTAGCAAGTATTCGAGCCCTGGATCATGCCATTACAGTTGCAAATGATCACAACGTGAAAGAGTTAAAGATCTTAATAGAGGGAAAATAGACTTTTCCCACAACTCATTTTGAGATTTAAAACCATTCCTGGTGTGTAATTTATGTACATATGTAAAGTTTCTTAAACTGTAAAGTATTTGTTTTAATACAAAGTGCATTCTTATATACATCCTTAAAAATAAAAATCATTGACTTCATTGAAAACAGAAATGGAATCCCAAGATTGTCATCTTTCCAGAAGCCACCTTTTCCTTCAAGTTTCTCAAAATCCTGTTTACAAAAATACTTTGTGCCCATGATCAGTAGTCACCCACTCCTGTTAATTTTTCCATGGTTAACTGGAATATATGTAATGTATTTTGTGTAATACAATGTATGCATATATTTATACCATCATGTTGCTTTCACACTGGGTATAGAGATGTTGTACTGTTGCAGTAAGTTTTTCATTTGCTAAAAACTACTTATTTTGCCAATAAAATGATCATATTATTGGTCAACAGGGCTGGTACAACATTCAACTCTGTGAAAATCATGTGAGCTGAAGGGACACATTCAAATGGAACCTGACCTTTAAAAATCAGCTGTGCTGCCCTCCAAGTGGAGGGCTAAAAAGTGATTTGCATTCAGAATAGGGAACTCAGAAGACTGTTCTTCACAAGGAAAATCCAAAATCAATGCTGAATTATTTTAATACAGACAAACAATGAGAACTTGTGGTCGTTGTGCATGTGTAGATGGCAGCACTTCCTAAGCTCCAAACAGCTGTCATTTTGTAGGAGTAATGGTTTACCCCTGAACTCTGGACCCCCTGACCCACTTTCTTTTGTAAGTTGCTTAAATCCACTCTTTTTGTCAGGATTTGTGGTGTGTGGTTGTTTTTTTTTTTGTTTGTTTTTGGGTTTTTTTTGTTGGGTGTCGGTTTTCTAATGTCATCCATGGAACCTGTTTCTTCAGATTAGTGGTGCTAAAGATGTCAAGAATGAAGGTGAAAAAAACCTTTGAGCTATTTATATTGTAGTAAATATTCAAATGTTACACTTCCCACTAAATACCATATCAGAATAGTCTTTAAAAAAATGGATCGAATTTAAATGTAAATAAGAAAGAAAACACTTTAAAAAGTCTGTTGATTTCTGTCAGAACACAGTGACTTGACCTTGTGGTCCAAGGCATGGGTACAGCTATAATAGCCTGGGGTTAAGAGCTATTTCCATGTGTGCCCTACTTTTTTTAGGGGAACTGGAGCAATTTGTATAATGAATGACATTTATACTTATGGTATAAATGAGGATAGTAAAAACATCCCATTTGTAGCAGGCACACTTCCTTTGGACACTGGACAACTGTTTTTCTGAACGGTTGGGATTGATGGCGTACACTCAGAAAGCTGCTTTTAAAAATTGTTTCAGTAAACTCAATCTGGTGAAGGAGCTGTTGGGGTGCACCTTGGTAAGCTTTGCTTCTTTAGGAAAGGAGCAAAGGAAATTATGACATACTTTGAGTATGTCAGACAAAAAAGCTGTTGGTGGTGCAGATGACAGTCTGTGTGGTGGAGGGAAAGGCCAGCCAGCTTTCTGTCCTGGCACTGCTGGCGTGGGAGCAATCCTTGGGTATGTTCTATTCTGAAGGTCATGTTTAAATTTTGGAGGTGGGCTCCAGAAAGACAATGACTTTATTTTTCTCTGGGAAGGACAGCACCTAGCCCTGGTGTTGGGGGTGTAGACAAGAGGTGGCCCAGGAGAGGTGGTTTGTTCTGGTTGGAACTGCCAACTAGGGCTCCCATCTGTGTTAAAGGATGCCAGAATCCAGTCTTGAGGATCCCAGCTCCCTTTTGGGGTGTTAAAACCTCACTCTCAGAGCTCCCATGTTTGTTTTGGGGTGCCAAAATCCAGTCTTAGGGATCCCAGCTCTGTTTTGGGGTGCCAAAACCTCAATCCCAGTGCTCCTATCTGTGTTTTGGGATGCCAAAATCCAGTCTTGGGGAGATGGCCGTACCTTCCAGCCCTCCTGGCCCCACACCTGCCCGCAGACACATTCCTTTTCTCCAGTGCAACCACAGCTCCTTCGTGACTGGAAGGCCAAGAGGATGCAGCTGGGATCTCTGGCAGCACCTGGAGATTGGACAGGACCTCCCACTGATCCCCCTGGGTGCTTCTCATGGGAAACAGCCCACATGAAGTGAGGGTCGAATTGGAGGACACCATCAACACAGAAACTCTGTGTCCATCCAGCCTCATCTAGGAACATTTGGATGAGATTCAAATCCTTTGTGATCCCCCTGGCTCCCCATGGGGGTAAGGCCATCACATCAACTCTCAGGCTCTTTCCTAGCTGGAAGAAGGCAGCTAAAAATTGGGAAGGAGGATGGAAACAGCAGGCAGACTTCTCCCAAGGGCTCTCCTGCTCACTTTGTTGTTAAAAAATGTGCATTTATCACTCGACTGCTTTATCCAGCCCTGGATTATCCCTTCTGTACGCACACAGGGGTGGGGGGAGCTGTGAGCAGTGTTTTGGCAAGAGAGTAGGAGCTGGAGCACTGGGAATAAACTCCAGGAGCCCTTTGGGGGTCTAGCAATCCTGCCTGAATGTGAAACAGCCTGAAAGATTTCCCATTTCCCCAGATTCCTGTTTTTTTCAAACAGGAACAACCACATCAGGACTCAGAGATGGTTGGACAGAGCACAGGTTACTCAGCAGCCTGAGGGCTGTGGTTTATTACTTCCAGATGTTTCGAGTTGGTCATGGAAAGGAGTGGGAAAAGCAAAAGCTGATGCTAAATTCCCCCCTTTTCCCCACACTGGAGCACGGGGAAGGGATGGAGGAGCATTTTGGATGACAAGAGGCTTCCATGAGTCACCAGAAAAAGCCAAGGCTTGGGGATGGCACAGGAACAGCTGGATCAACACTCTTCCTCCACTGGCTGCTCCGGGGAGCCCAAGTACCGCAGCTGAAGGGAAAGCAGGAATTCCTACTCCAGGCTTTTCACAAATGCTTTATTTGTAAGCGAGGGAAACAGACACGGAACAAGACAGGAACAGGATGAGGCTGACATGGGACATGGCACACTGTCTCTGGACAACTGACACTGACACACACACATACACACACGCGCGCACACACACACACAGTTTTCATTTGGGAATAGCAGCACATGGTAAAAGGTCACTCTGCCAGACTGGGAATGCTCAGCCACAACTGGCCAAGCATCCGACAGCAGAGCTTGTACCAAACACCCAATCCCTATCCCACTGTTTTGGGATGCCTTATGGACATGGTGCCCTCGGATGGGTCACTACGGAGGACACAACCAAGGGATGCAAGACTGGGCAACACAAAGGGCACTTCCAGGCTGTGAGATGGGTGGTGGATACACCAAGGCCAAGATGTCTTGGAAGGGACAAGCCATAAACTCAGTTTTTTGACCTTGGCTGAAGATCCAGGTCTAGATTTCCAAAAGCATGGAGCACCAGTTCAAGCCAGGGAATCACTGGCTGCCAGGCTCTTTTCCCAGGCCTTTCTGCTCCCAAGAGAAAAGGGAATAGTGGAGGGGAGGAGAAACGTCAGTGATAAAGTTCCAGAATTGGACTCATTTGGGTTGAGAGCACCATAAAGCCCATCCAATTCCAACCCTCTCCCAACTACCACCAGGTTGCTCCAAGCGCCATCCAACCTGGCCTTGAACACTTCTAGGGATGGGGAATCCACAACCTCTCTGCAAAACCTTTGCCAGGGCCTCAGTTATAAAAAAACTTCTTCCTAGTATCTAATCCACCCTCCTCATGGGGGAAATTTTCCAAGGTTTGTGTTGTCCAGCAATGCAGGGCTTTGGCTGGAATGGGCTTCCTCAGGTTTTCCAGGCCTTTCCGTGGCCAAAAAGGGGAAAAGTAAAAACTTTACCTATAAGTGCATTCCCTCTGCAAATGCCCTGTCACAGTCTGAGGGGAGAATTCCACCTGGACAACCACAGGCCTGAGTTTTTATTCCTTGCTCAAGGGTTGGTATATTCAAGGCAATTTCTCCAGCAATCCCAACACTCCATCCAGTCACTAGGGGCTTTTTCCAGTCTGTATAATCTGGCAAAGCCCATCCTATGCCTGATTTTTTCATTTATTTATTTAATTTCTTAAATTAAAGCAAAGCCTGTCACACACCAGCCTCCCAAACTGCATCTGCTGCTCCTGCCAAGCCTGGGGATCTTCCACTGGGAAAGGTTCCACTGATCCTCAATCCAACAACTGAAACAAAAGCAAGTGGGATTTCTGAATAATCCAAAGGCTGCAGGAAAACCACAGTGCAAAGCTGGGAGTCTGGGCAGAATTCACTCTGTTTCCCTGTTTTTCATAAGCTGAAGAGAACATTCCTTCTTCCTGCAGCTCTTTTCCCCCCAGTCTGTGCTATCCCTCACCTAAATCCCATTCACCCCAGCTTGTAGCTCCCTGGAAACTGCAGCAGGAGCATTAATACTTCTCAGACAAAAGCACAGTCTCAGAAATGGATGTGGCTTGATAGAGCCAAAAGGAATTTCCCCTCCACCCAGCCCCAACACTGCTGCTATCCCTGGAATCCCATTTCTTGTAAATGCAGCACGAGTCCCTGCACTATTCCCACCCACTGCAGGCAAGGCAGGGCTGGGAGCTCAGCCCAGAGCAACGTGCTGTTATACAGGCTGTTGAAACATTTATTTGCTTTTCTCTCACCCCTCAAATGCTAAACAACAAAATAGAATCCTATGGCCCACAGGCCATAAAGGCTTCATGTGCCCCACAGACTTCAAAGGCCACACAGGCCCCACAGGCCACATGGGTCCCATAGGACCCATAAGCCCCACACACCCCATAGGCCACAAAGGCCCCATAGACCCTACAGGCCACATATGCCCCATAGGCTTCAAAGGCTGCACAGGCCCTACAGGCCACACGGGCCCCATGAATAGGATTCCAAAAGTCATCCCTTTTCCAGGGGTGTTTGTAGAGAATACAAAACTGATTTGCTTTCCATGGAGGGTTCTGTGTGGTTGGAATTTATTTTTAAGATCTCACAAATGAAAGGGAAAATGCAAGGAACCCTTTGGATTCTCCAAGTTCCTTGCAAAGGAGGAATGTGGATTCATCAGGATCATTCAGAAGTATGACCACAGGCTTAATTATCCCAGCACTCTCCATACACAGACTGTATTATTTAATCTCTAACAATTTGAACAAAGGAGTCACCTGGAAAGGAGAATTTTGCCAATTTTTGGGGTATATCTGGGTAAGGTGTTATTTTACGACTCTATTATGGAAGATCCATTGAATCCATAAGGAACAGAGTGGACATCAAGGCCACAGGAAATTATTCCAATAATTCATGTGGTGACTTACAGAGGGAATCACTGGGAACCCACAATTCCCTTTAATCACCTGATGGCCAAAGTGCCGGGAGGGAGGAGAGCTCTCTGGAATGACCTTTTCCTGTCCCTAACCCAGGCATTTCCCACCCTGATGTGTCAGGAGCAAGGCGAGGACGGCTGTGCCCAGTGAATCAGTGAGGAGTGGATTTCCACCAGGCTCAAAGTTAAACCCTTTGCCCCACCTGCACCTCTCTCAAATGCCAAGAATCCTTGATGGCTCTTGTCACAGGATATACATGGGGATGCAAATGGCAGCTCTCAAATCACAAAAATCATCCTACAGCAGCAAAGGGTCATGGACACCAGGCAGGAAAAAAGGGATTTCAGACATCCACTAGGAAAATATTGAGGAAAACTGCTCCAAAACACGTCTGCTCTTACACTCACGACTGATTCTGTCTGGAGATAATTTATCCCTGAAGAGAAGCTCTCGGTACATATGGAATTCTGGAGGGCAGGCAGCAAAATGATCCACGAAGTGACAGTGGAAACATGGTCCTTCCTTCAGTTTTGGGGGGATCAGCTGCCTCAGCCTCTGCAGCCACATCAGCAGGACTGACTCCAGGCTCTTGCAGGGTTTCACCTGCAGCCCATTCTGTGTTTTCTCATCCCAAAGATGCTGAGCTCTGCTTAGTGGCAGCTACAAGAAGGGAAGTACAAACACATTCCAGGGGCAGGAAACAATCTGTTGGCCACGTTGTTACTACTGCTCTTGGGTCTTCTCCATAAACGCAGCCCCAGAGTCCTCTTCCTGGGACGTGTCTGCAGTGGATGGAACAAGCCAGGCTATTCTTCCCAGAGTGGACTTGAAACAAGTACTAAGAAAACTGCAGGACCGAAATGGAGCTCATGGTCCCTCCTCACCTGTTAGACTGACAATCCCATCAACTTTTCGCAGAAAAGTGGCCTCTAGGCTCTTCCCACACCTTAACCCCTAAAGCTGGTGTGGGTGAGATGAAACCTGAGCTCCCAATGAAGCCGATTCCTCGTCTGCTTTGGGGGAAAAGAACATGTATATGTAAAACCCAAACCTAAGGGGCACTTCCACAGAGAAATCCCAAAACCTTTGGCTGTGCTGCAATGCCTTTGTTGGATCTGGACTGTCCATGGCACTTCTGCAGCTGGATCCAAGAAAGCCTGAGAATTGATGGAGATTGGTCTGATCAACTACTTGGGATTCCAGGAGGTCTTTCCCTGTGGCAGCAGAGAGGAGGATAACACTCCCAAGGGCCTGAAGAGCTTTTCATGTTCTTCAGTAGAAGCTGCTTCCCAGCGAGGAAGTCCCTAAGAATTTAGACATTCTGGAGAACTAGTTCTAGGGGATGAATCTCACACCAACTTCCCACTGCTGCTGGATTGGGAGATGAGAGGATACGGATACATCACAGTGGCCTCTGGTGCAGTTTATTTACAACAGGAATCAGTGCTGGAGAACACCAGGATATTAACAAGCAGGAAACACACTAGGAGATAAAGAGAGTGGAAGAAAAGATTCCATGTTAAAATCCAAGTATTCTCTGCAGATTCTGCAACACCCCAAATTTAGCTGCAAAGTCCTTTGGTCTTCTCTCTCTCTCTCCCATCACCATATACTATATTCTTCCACTGGACTTCAAATATGCAGCCCCCAGTCCTGTATTCCTACTATTTCATTCCCAAGGGCACAGGATAATGGGGGGAAAAAAAGCAAGAGGCCATGCAGCAGCGTAACCGTTTAGCATTGCCAGTCCAGTGTCACACATTCTGGGGCTTCCAGCTTTTGTTGAGGAATTCTTAGCTAAAAGCAGGAAGACATTTTAGGACTGCTTGAGAAACAGGCTGATTGTACCACTCACCTGAAATACGATCCTAAAACACCTTCTCTGGGGTTTAACTAAGACTTCTTTGGGAGTTTTTCCACTCAACCTTATCAGCCACAGCCTCCTCTCACTGCTGATCACAGAGGACTGGCTTCCATAGTTCATTTTGATAGGAAAGCACATGGGATAAGTATAGAAAGTCTGGAAAGTGGAGCACACAGCTTTACCTGCCTCATCTCATCAGTATTTCTTGACCAAAAAAATGTGATGGAAGTTGCTTCCAGGGCCTAGATTACTTAAATAAAATACTGTTTAGGCTAAATGCCATAAAATTTGTCAATTTGCTTCCCTGGCAGGTTATAAAGGAAGGAATTTTATACATTTATAAAATTTACCAAGGAAAGAGGCTTTGCTCCTGCCCTCCAAGGAGGAGAAATTCAGAAGGACAGGAGAAATTCAGAGGGAGCACATAAACATCAAATGCATTAATGACTGTGACTCAGAGCTGTTTGTTTACCTGTGGTTTTTAGCATTTTACCAAAATTCCAAACTCCCAAACTCCCACCTCGAAAGCCAAACAGGCAGCAGGAGCAAAAGTTGCGCTCAAGGGCAGCACAGCTCCAGCTCCCACTAATCCTTACCACTGAAATCCACCGATGGGCTCTGTAAACCTGTGACGGATCAGAAATGTTGCAACAGCTTCAGCAACCTGAGGGAAAGGGGAAAAATCGGGAAGGGTTTAAAGGGGCACAAAGAGAAATCCAGGCAGTTTTCCAAACCTGCAGCATTCCCAATGTCCTCCCCATGGCCTCAGGGTTCTGTCGCTCAGTCAAGTTTGCTCCTTTAAAACAAGAGCTCTGTATAACATGCTTATATATAAAGTAACAATACTGGAATGGTTTGTGTTAGAAAGGACCTTAAAGCTCACCCAGTTCCTTGGGAAGGGACATTTTCCACTTACACAGGTCGCTCCAAGCCCTGTCCAACATGACCTGGAACACTTCCATGGATGGGGAAGCCACAGCTTCTCTGGGCAACCTGTGCTAGGGCCTCCCTACCCTCAGAGGGAAGAATTTCTTCCCAATATCTCACCAGTACGTTTAGATAAAAATACCTATTTCAGATTGGTAAAATGAAACACAGAAAGGCTGAGTATTATGCTCACAGCCATCAGAGCTCTAACATATGTGTTCCCGACTACATTCCTGCCTCTATCTGAACACTAATTCCAGCAGTGCCCAGAAGCAGCACTGCTCTGTCAGTCTGAAAGCTGTTTTGAGAACATTTGGTTTCCATCTGGAAAATGTGAGCCACTCAATTCAACATAATGCAGACCAACTCCTAAAGCTGCAGCTTAGTGCAAGGGATAGTGGTTAACTGCATGACAAAAGGCAGGGATGAGAAATCTACACTGGGAAGAATTAGGTACATTCCCAACCCAGCATGTAACATCCCAGCCCAGGCTTTCCAGCCAGCTTCAAAATCCAAGCTGCTTGTAAAAAACCAGTTGTGGTGCCACAAAAATACCCCTGAAGTATAATCTCTACTCCATGGTAAGGAACAGATCCCGTTTGCATTTAACCTGGAAAGACCAAACCTGGAAAGACCATGTAGCTTCATGGTGGGGCTCACCTTGTCTGGAGCATCTTCATGGACTGCGTGGCCACACTGTGGAAGGACCTGCATCTGGAACTTCCCTGTGGACCAAGAGTCAGCACATGGATCTCACATTCTTTACCAAGTGATCTCACTAAATGCATTTGGCAAAGAGGGACCAGGGATGGCGTGGAAGTTTGGGCAAACTGTACAACACAAACAGGAGATGGTCTCCAAAAAAAACATGGATCAGCTGCATAATTCACATTCCACAGGTGTAACTAGAGCAGGTTCCCAGGAGTAAAAATGGAGCTAAACTTCTCAGAGCCTCTCAGTGCAACGCCTTTCATAGTTGGAACTGTTATAAATCTACCTTAAGATAATGTTTATCCTGCTATCCAATACTATTTTCCAGTACTAGTTGCTCCAGAAAGCTGGGATGGGGAAAAAACCCAACCCAAATCCCGAAATATTAATGAAGATGCTTAATCTTGGTTTGATGCCTGACAGAAATACCGGGAGATGGGACAACTTTGGACAGTCCCAGGTGTTCTACATAGGAACATGAGGAATGTAGCTAGAAAGGGGGAAAATGGATTAGAAAGAAGCTCTCACAGACAATCTGATCCAAGAGAAATGTGGGAGCTCCACTGCTGGAACACTGAACACTGAACTTAACAAAACCAAAAGGTCTTAACAAGACCTTTTCAACTTTTAATTCAGTCTATCTTTTCTCAACTTCCCCACCTTTCCTCGAGCACAAGAGTTAGAGAACACTTTGGGATGGGCTAATTCTTTAATGCATATTTGTTTGGATATAGACTGTACCCATAGCAACAAGCTGTCCTTCAAAAAGAGTATTATAGTAAGGCTGGAGTAACAACATTAAATATTCACCTTGCATCTGCCCAATGGTCAGATCTTTATCGAGCCTGTCAACACCTACAATCAAACAAACAAGAAGTATTGGAGAAAAGCCAGAGGCAGTATGACTGTATTTTGAAAGAGACATTAGCTTGAACAACACAAAATAAACACCTCTGCCACCCACCACAAGGACATTTCACCGCTGCACCTTGAGAAAGTGAAGTGACAAGAAAGAAACACAGCCAAAAAAATGCAAGAGCACATCCCTCCCTACAAGTTAAAAGGAGATTTATCTTGGTTACACACTTTATTTCCTACTAAGGTACAAAAAATGGCGTACTTTCAGTTGAGAAGTTCAAATCATACAGTATTTCAAAAGACATAGAAAAGCCAGTGTGGAAGAGGCAGGTTTGCTATTCCCAGAGAAACACAGCAGCCAATGTTGACCCTGTTCTCTAAAATACAAGTGGGACATCACTGAACACCTAAACAGGACTGGGAGAGACACATACCAGCTAAAAGCAAAAGTTTTGGAGTGGGACAGCTCAGGAAGAGGTTGGATAAACCCCTGAACCAGCCATCCCAGTACTTTTCTGTTTTAGCCAGTTCAATCCGCCATGTGTATAAGTGTTCCTTCTTTGCCTGCAGAGAGGAGAGAGAGCTCTGTGTTAGTGATCAGGAAGAAAATTAACTCAGGGAGCCACATGAAAGTGAACATATATATAATACACATAAAAAATACTGGCTCCCTCTGGTGGGTCACACACACACACACACACAGGGGATGATCCTCCCTGCTCCAAATTTCTCTCCAAATCAGTCCAGCTACAGGAGTAGGGAACAAGAAAGTCAGCAGGAGCTACACCAAGATAAGAGACTTCAAGACAAGGCTGAGGGACTCAGGGAAATCAATTCACTATTGTTTTTACTAACACAAATAGTTCACAAATTTCTTGAACATTGAGTTGGAGTTTTCCACCCGTGGAGTTGTTCCCTTTCAAATCAGAATGATATGGATAATTACTGGTGACTACACTCGCAGGGAAAGCTGAAGACACCGCAAGAAAGTCCCCACCTCTGTGTCATCTTCTTTCTTCCTTTTGTTGACAGAGCCTCCCCTTTCCTCATCCTCTTCCTCCTCCTCCTCCTCTTCAATAATTCCCTCCACTATGGCTTTAGGACATTCAGGACTGGCAGCCCCTTCACACCTGTGAAAATAAATCCAGAAACTGATTCCTTGCCAAAAGAAAAAATTCCAAACCAAAAAACCACCCAGGATTCAATTTAAAGTGTTCAGGAATTTCTCAGGTACTGAGTCAAAAAAACCCAAATCCTCCAGTTTAGAAGGAGCTGTGGATGAAACACTGGGATTGAGCAGCACAAGTATCCCAAAGAGAAATGCAAACAGCTCCTTAGATGAGACAGAAGTGGTCAAAAAATCAACTTAAGCTTTTCTTAGCAGAATGCGAGACATTTGTAAAAGCTGCAGATATGTCAAGGACTTGAATGCCACAAGCAGGTTACTCTGATCCACCACCAAACCTACCTCAGATCGCTCTTGGAATAATTAAACAATTTCGAAAGGGATGGGAAATATCCCACACCCAAAAGGGTAACTCAGTTTAGTGCAAAATTTCAGATAACATCTATTTCTTAATGTGTGCAGAAAGGCAGGAAAACCAAGGAACACACAACAGTTAAACTTTTTAAAACAGTGATTTTTTTTTTTAAATCTTGGTGGGTTTTGCTCAAAGAAATTTTCAAATGCACTTATGTAGCAAATATTACAAAACAGTCTAGATGGCTTTAAGAGCTTTAAAAAAAAGAAATAAACCAAAAGCAACCTACTGTTTGACTTGACCGACCATAGAAACTCTGGCAGATTCAAGATTTCTTATTTGTCCACTTTTTACACTAGAAAAAAATAAGACATAAATATTTACTGAAGAGAATCAAGAACCATCAGGCCCAGAAAGAGAAGCAAAATCCCTTTACAGTTCAAGATTTTCCCAAGCCATTCCCAAATCCTGTTCTCAGAAGGAATTTGGAGTGGTTCACGCTAAATGTCAACTTCCAACCCCATGCTGTCACTGTAACTGTTGAGTTTAAAATTCATGTGGGAAAAATGCTGGTGGTGAAACAGGGAAGACGAGCGATTTTAGAGACTAATCCACCCCTTTACCTCCACTCAATGGCATTTTCAAGTGACTTGAATGTTTTGGGACGACTCCTCAGGAAGTTCTGCATGCTGTTCAAGGCATCCATGGCTGTTCCTAAAAGCAAATATTTCAGCTTTGTGGCATCCGATGAAATCATTGCCATATCCCTTCACACAGAACTGGCTGCAACACCTTCAGGGGATTTGATGTCATTAAGGAAAGACAGTATTCCTAAGCCAATGGCCACGTTGGAAAATTAGTATTAGAAAAGCTAAGACATTCAGATAGCAAAAAGAAGAAGGAAACATTGATTAGCACTAGACATGATGGGAAAACCCACCCTTTCTCCTATTATAAAGAATTTCAAATCAATTAGCAGGGGGAAGGGGAGAGGAGGAGGTGAAGGAAAAGTCACTATAAAAGGGAAAGTCATCTAAAAAGATTTTTTGTGTGGGCAGGATTTTTTAGGGGGATGGAATTAGTTTAAAAACTGGGCAAAACTTTTTCTATCGGGGGGGGAGTCTGGGGTTAAAGGAAAAAGTGGAAGGGGGAAACCCAAGGGGTGGAACCCTGTCTGAGGGAACCCACACTCACCTTCCACTACATCGATCATGCACAGCCCCAGCAGACTCGGCACCAGGTTTGCAACTGCAGTGTGCACCGCAATGGCCCCTCCCATACTGTGCCCTATCAGCATGATGGGGGGAGGAAGGTCCCCGTACAGAGCTTCCACCACGTTCCCAACGTCTCTGCCAGAGGGAGACCAAACCATGGTTGGTATCTACACCTCTACATGAGGAGAAAGTACCGACCTAAGAGAGATTTCTGGCTTCAAATCATCTTTTAACTCACAGGTAACAAGTCTGTTCTCCTGTCACTGCTTCATCTCAGTATCAGTGAAGGAAATCCTTCAAGACTATGCTTTCCTGAACATCCATGTCATTTCCGTTTTCATTAACAAAAAGTTCTAATTTAAAAGAAATTTGAGCAACCCGGTCTAGTGGAAGGTGGCCCTACCCATAAGCAGATGAGCTTATTCCTGGAGGAAACATTTTAGGTTGGCATTTGCTAGTGGGAATGTTAAACAAAAGGTGAGAAAAAGCTGTCAAATCCTCTCACATGGAAACACAGAGCAAGAAATTCATTGTTCTGAAAGAAGGAACTGTTTGAAATTGGAGAAAATAACTGAGCTTAACTGAGGCAAAGAGGAACAACACTGAGCACGACCAAAAAGACTGATTCCCTGCAAGCCCAGATATCACAAGGCAAGGGGCAATTTCCGCATTTTTTCATAAGGAACCTTCTTAAGCTGTAGCTGTGACTTCTTGTCACTTTTCCCAAGATGGGAAAGCTGGATGACATGATTGTCAAGCCCCAGAACAGCAGCAGAGCTAAGCATTGAAATCTACTGAAAAGCACTGTAGTTTAAAGACATCTCAACTGCTTTCCTGACTACAACCATCCCAACGAACCCGATAACTTAGCAGTATTGAAAATGGAAAAGAAAGAAAAAAATAGGGTGACCAGCTTGTTTGCTCTGCTAGAAAAAACTGCTCAAGGATTTGATTTAAAAGAGCAAGCATAAAACCAGCTCTAACTTAAGGCTCCTATTTAAAAGATATTTAGGATTAACTTTCAAGCTCATTGCTAAGAGGAGGGAAAGGTTTGAAAACAAAAGGGACTTGTTTTCCCCACATAGTGATGCTGCTCCCAATCTAAAAAATTCTAATTATTTCATCTGGCATCTCCTCAGGACAGTAACACACCAGAATCAGACAAGGCATAAGCAGCAGGAATAAGGTACATAATGGAAGTCAGAATCAATTTCACACATGGTCTCCCCACAACAAACTAAGCGGATTTGTCCATGGGAAGGTTACAAAATACTTCATGATTTAACTGTAGTCGTAGCAAAGAGTCTCTCTGTACTAAACATGGGCAGAGGACAGTTTGCTTTACAGTGTGTATTTTTTTTTCTTACAGCTTTGTCAAAAGGGGGATCTGCATCCCAAAGCAGGTTGTAGTAGTTGGAAAAGCAACCCTCTCTATGCTTGAAAAATCTCAGTCTGTGGCCCAAACTTTAGGGGTGCCACCAGTTCAAGGTGCATCTGCTCTGAACACTCGCTCCAGGAGCTGAAGGAGAGGCAACCTGGTGGTTTCAGGCTAAAATCCCCCAGGGATCTTCAAGGAAAGCATTCCCCTACTATTAGGAATGATTTAGCAAGCGTTGTACATTTAAAGTGCTCACTGATACGGAGCCACTGAGTTTAAAAACTGAAGGAACCCAAAGAATTACTCCACTTTAGAATCTGACGCAGTTGGGAGAGATATAATTTCAAACAGATTTCAAACTGTCCCAAAATGGAAGGAAAAGAAGGGATAACTATCAAAATCATGTGAAATGTAATCTCCCAGCTCCTTGAATGAACATTTTATGTCCTCAAGTAGTTTATTCTTCAATTAAGGAAAGAAAATAAGAGATTTGTGAAAAGGGAAATGAACATAAACTTCCTTACTTGGACATAGTCTCTGCAGACAGATCTTCAGGATTCCTAACTTTTGTTTCCCCTAGTAAAAAAACCCAAACAATTGCAAGTTAAATTTACTTGAGTTGAAAACCTTCAGGCCCCCCCAGGATTTAGAGCAAGGACTGTACAAAGCTTTTTGGCACAGATATTAAGAGTGAGCCTACTGCAGTGAATATGAATAATTAAGAAACACAGAATTAATAGGAACAGTTACTGCATTATAGGTTGGAAATACTGCCCATAACTGTGCTGTATTTGCAATGCATCTTAAAATTAAAGAACAGCCCTTATTTCTCATGGTAAAGACGCCATATAGGTCACGGAAATATGAAGGAGGTAGTTTGTGGAAAGAACAAAACCACCAGTGCCTTGCACAAAAGTTCAGGGAGTCTCAGCTCCTGCTCTTGAATAAAAATTGGGATGCCTTATGGATGCTTTCCTAGTCATTTTTGGAGGAATTCAGTACACCTTTAAAAACCACAGTGTGTAACATGCCGATGTGATCCCAGGTTTATTTATTTGACTTACCATGGCCTCGGAGATCCAAAGCCACAATCCTACACTGGATCCTGTTAATGATTGCAGACTGCAAGAAGCAACAGAGAGAGTGGGATTAGCAACATCAAGCACTCCCTAAAAACCCTTCACTGCCAGCAAAGTGGCTGAACTTGGATTGGACAAGCTGTTACAGAGAGCAAGCAAGAATATTCCGTAAAACTATCCTCAATAAACCAAAGCTCCATCCTTGCCACTGTTAACAAGGACATTTATTTCTCTGTACACCAAACATTACATGGGTTTCGTCAAATCATGAATTCAAGCTCTTCAGCACTTCTGAGAACTGAAACAGCAGTGGGATTATGGACCCCAAGGGAATTCCCTTCCTCTCCAAGCCCCACATGGTACACAATTAACTCTTGGGTACATGCCTGACATAAAGATGAAGCAGCTGCTTTGCAGCACAGGTTCAATTTACTCTCAAACAAGAAAATTTTACAAGGTGAAATGTATAAGAATTGACCAGTCCAAAGAGGTCAGGGGGAACAACTGAGGAATTTTTTTAAGGTAAATTAGGGCTACAACACAATTATGGCTCTATTTGTCCCTGGAAGATCAATTTAACTAAGTTACTTCAGGTATCAAGAGACTAAGTGGCATTCTTTGTTAACAGTGATTGCTGTGTTAAGCAATCACTGATTATTTAAATAACAGCCCTGCAGGAATGGGGGAATTTGCTGGGGAATTCTTAATAGAACCACCTACATAAATGGTAAGAGCTATCCAGCCCTCTTATTCTGATCTTTCAGTTACTCAACTCCTAAATGCCTGTAGCAGTTGCTCTCCCAAACCCCACTGAATCCAGAAGTTACTACTTTCCAGCCCCTAAAGACACCGCAAAACCTCCATCTGCACAGTGTTTATGCACCATGGCAATAAAAGAGGTCTGCTGCTAAAAATCAGATTATTGCTAGTAGGCAATAAGTAAAGAAGGTCATTGTTGTGATGGGAGAAAGTGGAAGGACTTCCAGTGCCCTGAGTTTTATCCAAATAGAATTATTTTGGTCATGAGAAGCCCAAACTCATCATCCAAGAAGTTCCTTGCTCAGTAAGCAAGAGAAAAGAGGAACACACTGCTGCTGCAGGTTGTTCCTTATTTACAGATGGTTACTCTCAATGCTTCCCCAATCATGTTGTTTTTATTTTGAAGGAGGAGTTTGGGTTGGTTTTCTTAAACTCTGGTTAATCCCAACCGTTTAACACTTGATTGCTTGGGACAAATTCATTCCAAAATACACAAAGGACATAATTCTGCAGCGGGCGTTAAAACTAACAAATATTACAGATACCAAAATGATAATGCAGTTGGAAAAGCACTTTTTGGGGTGTGTCTCATCTTATTATAAGATTATGGTTTCTGTCTGGATCATTGGGATTATTCAACAATCCTGTTGGGAATTTAAGAGCAGTTATTCATTACTCCTGTAAAACGGTCATTCTTGGAAGCCTTTAAGCAGAGATTCAAATGAGAAAGTCACCAACATTCCATTAAACTGTTAAAAGATATTAAATGGGAACAAAGGCACTGGGAAAACATGAAGGTGTCACAATTCCATGAAAGTCATCCTATAGCATCTTTTTGTTAAGGACACCAGAGAGCTGATTGTTGCTGGATTAAAAAGGTCCTAAATAAACACCCCACTCTGCGAGTGGTTTTACTTTACTTGAGATCTTCAGTTTTCTTCCTTAACCCCATTTTTCAAAGGGAATGGGTAGAATGGAGGAATTCTGATCTGGTCAGTCCCCACAGCCACTTCTGATAGGCAGCACCTCAGTTTTTTGTTTCAGAGACTTTCAGTCTGCGTTTCAGAGAGCGGCTTGAGCAGCAAATGAGGTTTCTCGGCAGGACCTCAACCATGCAAAGATAACATTATTATTATCTTTCATAATATTGTTTTCCTGCATTTCCCAGAGCTGAATCCACGCTCACACAGCTACATTTCCACACACATTTGTTTCTCTCAAGCACCAGCTTTACTTACAGTAAACACAGCCCAGGACAGGGCAGAGTGGCCTCCACCATGTAACAGCAGCAGGACAGGCCCCTCCAACCCGCTTTTGTAAATTCGAAAAGTGTATGAACAGTTAAGGGCAGTTTAGAGAATTACTCAAAGTCACTTGAATGTATTTTGGAGCCTGCAATAGCTAACAGTGTTTTATTTCTACCCTTGTGCACTCATTTCTCCCTCTGATTATGTTCAAGCATTACCTGGACAAAACATAACTGAATTTAAGCTTCTAACGTTGTTTTCCAGCTGCCCAGTTTTGCTCCTCCCTGTAATTCCCACATCTCCTGCCCCCACCCTTTTCCCACTGTGCACAATAGTTAATTGAACAACTGAGAGAAAAACAGAAAGCTTGACAGAAAAGCTGATCCAAGGGCTGGAGTCCTGCTGCTCTGGAGACAGACTGGGAGAGCTGGGGGTGTTCAGCATGGAGAAGAGAAGGCTGCAGAGAGACCTTAGAGGCCCTTCCTGTGCCTCAAAGGGCTCCAAGAGAGCTGGAGAGGGATTTTGGAAAAGGGCCTAGAGGGACAGGACAAGGGGCAATGGCTTCCCCTTGCCGGAGGGCAGGGTTAGATGGGATATTGGGAAGAAATTCTTCCCTGTGAGGGTGGGGAGGCCCTGGCACAGGTTGCCCAGAGAAGCTGTGGTCCAGCCTGGCCTGGAACACTTCCAGGGCTGGGGCATGTCATTATGGACTAAACCATAATGGCAACCTGAGCAAAACAACAAGGAGAGTTCTTTCATTTCAAAGCATCATATACTACTGGAATTAGAGGAGTAATTACTAAATTGGTATTTGAAGAGAGATACCCTTAAAGTTTGCTTTTCCTAATCTTGCAGTAGACACATCTGCAGAAAAAAAAACCTGGCTGGCACTGCGAGATGACTCTGATGGCATCACCATGTTGGCCAGAAATTTGGAAGTATTTATCAATGTCTAAATGTTCATGTCAAGGTTTACCTGTTATAAAGTTGTTAATAAAAACCAATAAACAGCTTTGATCCCAACAGAGTTTGAATTACGGGAACCTGATGAGTGTTTCCCTGTAAAATAGGTATAGAGCCATTAGAAATACTTCTTTTAAATTAATGATTAAATAAACAACAGCCTTTCTAGGAACAGCTTAAAAGGAATAGTTCTACTTACTGATCCTGAGCCCTGCAAGGGACATAATGGAAGATGAGAAGAAATACATGAAAAAGCTAGAGAGAACCCCAATAAACATGAGATATCGCCCCAGTCACTGAGATTATGACAAACAAAATCTGCAAAATAAAAGGATATATCCTTGCCAGTGTCATTTTCCACCACAACATCCTCCATGGATTCAAAGTACTGGCTCCAAAGCACTGGTGAAAAATCCCTCTTTCTTCCAGGGCTGCAAGACAAAAAAAAGGAGTTATTTTTAAAATCTTCCACTGAAATTGGCATCCAGGCTTCACTCCATCCACTGAAGAGTGCTGGTGTTATGCAACAGTTCAGGACTGGAAGTGAAACCCACGCAACAACAATATTAAGGATTTTACGGTCAGTGAGGAAATCTTTTCTTTTTTTTCCTAGTTGTTGCTCCTATTGACAAGATCTCATGGAAACACAGATAGAAGAGTACTTTCCTCATCAAGCAATTCCAAAGAAGACTGAAAAATGGTGATTTACACTACACTAAGCCAAGGGAAAAATAAGGAAGAGGGAATACAGAGATACCATACCAGTACGACCTCCCAGTTTGCAGGTGTTTCAAAACCAAGTAAGAAGTCATTAAATACTTTGTATTTATAATACTTTGTATTAAATACTTTGTATTTTTGCTCTGTCTTGAGGCAAACGTGACATTCCTAAGGTTGGGAGTACTCAGAACACAGGAAGCCATTCCAAATGTATGACTCAGCACATGGATCATAATTTTTAAAAAAAGAACATGCTGCTTTCAGAAGTCACCTTGACCCACAGTATTGAAAAGCAGTGTCAGATATTTACTGGATGTTACTAATTTAACACCTACTACCTGGCACAGATTACAACATTCCTAGAAATCCCCTCTAATTTTTGGAAGAGGTAACATTCAAACAGGAATTCAACCTGTTCCAAAGGCTGGTGGAAAAAGTATGGATAGAACTGAAGAGTGTGGTATAAATTAGAAACACTGTTGGGAGTAGAATAAATAAAATCCATCCACCAGATTTAATTTCACAGCAGCAACTTTTAATTACAGCTCAAGTGTAGTGAAATTTATTGTGACAGTTAAAAATCTGACATATTTGTAAAGTGTATTTAAAATGGGTGATAGAGCAACATCAGGAATGTGAAGGGAAGGGAGAGAACAATTCAATTCATCTTATACTTTCATGTCTATCCTGCCTCAGTTAAGTATAAGGACCATGAGAACAACATCTTTATAAAAGGTAATAAACACTCCTCAAAATGCTGTCTTCTGTGTCCTTAAAGCTCTATAGGCAACTTCCTGGGAATCTCACAATGTCCTATCCTAAAAATACTTCATTAGGAAGGATGCTTTCAAGTCCAGCAGTGCAGGTAAAACACAGTGTGCCCAAAAGGCTACATTTATTAAAAATAAATAAGTTTTAAAAGGTAGGATTTTTAAGAACTATTTCAAATTAAGGATCATAATAACAAAATTGTGCAACGCAGATGCTGGTGGAGTATTTCCACACCAGGATGGTGGACTTGGTGTGATGGAACACTAGGACATCAATGCTACTACTTGTGGCCTCTCCATATCTAGGAATTACCTTTCCTCCTTTTTATATAACCTGGCATCTTCTTCCGTGTGCTCACGGAGTAACACCTGAACAAAGGCAGCAAACACCTCCCTGGTTTTCCCAGGAAAACATTTCCAAAACATGAATTACAGTCATTATTCCTCATTTCCTCTTTGTAATAATTTTTGCTGCAATTTTTTGGTGGTTACATCACAACGCACTGCAACAAATTACCCCTTAAATGAGCTGCTTCTGCTGCACTGATGTCAGGGTGTACCCAGTCATTTACAGAATGCAATCCCCCTAAATTATCATTAGATCTGTGAGCATTCCATAAACCAACTCTCACAGGTGCCCAACTGAAAAAACAATTTATTTTTCAAGAGGTGCTGCTGTGCCCTCTCCTTGTATCCCTATTTCCAACAAAAAGCTCCATAATAAGAATTTTCCTGATGACTCAGTTGATGCAAAATCTGGTTCTCGAGCTGGTATTTACTCAGGAAGGCTAAAAGAGTAGGGCTTAATTTTGGAAGTGGCATAATTAGACTGCATTCAAGCCCAGGATGAGTAACTGCACCATTTTAACTGTGTTTTTGCACTTCAGCTCATCTGGGGGAAGAAAACAGGCAGCACAGAATATTAAAATTCAGCATGGGCATGAGGGGTGAAAGACCTTCCCAGCAGAAAAATCCCTGTGGAAGGAAGTTTCACCTGAATTCACGGCTTCCTGAAGAAATAGAACAGAACAGGCAAAGCAGCCGTTGGGATTTTTTTTTTTTTTGTAGATATAAAACTCCTATTTCCCCTGGTATTTCTACAATATGAAACATAAACCCACCACCCCCTGAATGGACCAAATTCCCTTCTGTGGGTTTCCAGACTTCTTGTCAAATTTCAATTAAATAAAATGAGGTGTCACCTATATAAATCCAGAAAATATTAATCTCTTTTACTGCCTCAATCTCATGCTCTGATAAAAAAAAACAACCAAAAAAAACACCCAAAAAAACCCATTCAAACCTTAATTTTTCCCTGAACACCATTCCAGCTGTGATCATGTGCTCTCTCTCCATACCATTTCTGGCTCTTTCTGGAGACAGAGAGAACTTCCCATAGCTTGGATAAATTCTCTTCTCCCATCTTTGAATAGTCAAGAAATAAATCCCACCAGCCTTTTAAAATGCAGCATTTCAACGGCAGCCAAGCTTTTCCTCAGCGTGTTACAGCTGGATTTAGGTTTGATTGTCCTCAAGAATTCCAGGTGATTAGAAAATATCATCACTCCTTCCAACAGAACTCATAAATCTGGTAAATAGCAGGAACTCCCTGGTAACTCACCCTGTATTGTGATAACAGAAATTTTAAGGGAATTCTCTTATCCATAGGGGAGGCAGGACATGGAGAAGCTCCTGATTATGTTGTGAAGAGTCTTGGCTGTGTGACAAATATTTTTCTAGAAGAAGGGTTATAAGATGGACAGCCAGGGAATCCATAATAGGTGGAAAATGTATGAAATTATACAACTCATCAGCAGCACAAATTTGGGACATGTAGCATCAAAATTAATCATAATAAAAAGCAAGAAATGAACTTTCTGCTGTTGAACACCAAGAGCAAGATCAAGCTGCAGCGACATAAAATACCTCACTGATGACATCAGGCTCAATATCTGCCACAAACAGCAAAACCCAGAGTTTCTACCCATAAATGCAGATTTTTAAGCACTCAAGGCTGCCATGGGGAACATTAAGCACAGCACTAACCAAAATCACCAAAACCTGCAGCTAGATCAACAAATTAAGAGCCTAACTGCATCCAGAGAAGTATAGAAATACTCCAGAAATACTGGAAAACAGAGCACAGAGCAAGAACCTTTACAGAGATGGGTAAATTAAATTAACTTAATCTCAGAAGCTGCTTGGATTGAAGGGGATTTTTAGCTTGTTTTCCCAAGCAGATGATTTGAGAGAACCTGGAAAATCTGCTATCAGTCTCAAGCCTCTTAGGCTGGCCTGAAGCAGCTCTTTCTCCTGGAAAAAGGTTTTCCAGTTCCTGGCAGCACTGATACACAGTCCCTGGACCACAGAATAAACCTGCAAGGCTTCTCCATTTCCCAAATCTAACCACTCCCTGGGAACAGATTCAGCTTTTCACAGAATCCCAGACTGGTTTGGGTTGGGAGGGACCTTAAAGCCCATTCCATTCCCCTTGCCATCATTACCTTCTGCTAGTCCAAACTCTGTCCAACCTGGTCTTGAGCATTCCCAAAGATGAATATTTTTGTGCCTCCTTCCATTTCTGACAACAGAGATCCAATACTAAAATTTCCATGCAAGAGGCAGGCAGATGGCAATACCAAGAGAGATCTGTGGAGAGTAGCTTGGGAATTGCAAGAGGAATCCACGAAATCAAAGCTGAACCCTTCCCTGGGAACTCGCCCTACTGATGGATTTAGCAGCTTCAAGTTCAGCTTAACAAGAGTTAACACCTCCAGGGAAAACATTAATAGTTGTGTGACAAACATGGAACACCTAGGAAAAAAAGACTAACAAGAATTCCCATGTCTGCAAGGGAATCGGAGCAGAAAGTGAAAAGGAGCCGGGAATTAAAAACTATTGTCACTTCTGATGCAAATACATAATTTAAAACAAAATGCCTCCAAGCAATGCTGGGGAAACATAAAATCAGGTTTAACAGTGAACCCCCAAAAGGGTAGAATAAACATGGAGTTTTCCACAAAATCCCAAGTGACCACAGGGGGTGGAAAACATTTCTCTCAAGAAAAGAATGAGTGTCTTGGATTTTGAGTTTGTCTAGAGCTGCTTTTTTTACCACAACACACACTCAAAATTCAAAATTAGAAGCGAACCCATTAAACAGCAGCTGTGGGTTTGCACCTTCCTCTGCTGAAACAGCATTTTGCTGACCAAATATTTAAACTGACAGAACTAATTAGCACTTTTTAAATGATCCAGCAACCCAAACCAGACGTGGGTGCAACAGAGTAACTTTTCTGGAATGATCTTTAAGTTCCAGCATATTAAGATGGAATTACAAAACACATTCTGGGCACCTTCTGAAGCTGTTTTATCCTATTGTGCAGTTTTTCCTCTTTATCGTGAGGCTCAACAAATCTCTCCCCAGTTTTTCAAGGGGTTTTCTTTCAGGTATTTTGCTGAAATGAAGGAAAAAAAAAAAAAAGAAAAAAAAAGGTTGGAACAAGCAGAGGAAACCAGTTTTACAAAGTCCTTTTTCTGCTGACAGCCTGAATTTAAGACTATTAAAACAAGAAAATTAACCAAGAGATTTTATTGTTACATCATATTTGAGCCTGACCAAATCAAACACCATCACTAAGTAAAAACTGCCAGGGCTGAGAAGTTGTATTTGGAAATTTTAAAAATGATAATGTTGTAAATTTTGTCTTAAATATGCTGAATACATAAAATACTTCTTTATTAAAAAGGTTCCAGGGGAAAAAAAGTGGATTAGAAAGGGAGAAATTAGTTGGAATTGCCATGATGGAATTATACAGATCTGATCAAATACTTGCAGACAATTAAAAGATCTTTGGAGATGATACAGCGCTGTAAACTCCAGTTTCTTTTCTCTGTACAACTAATTCCGTTCTTCTTCAGTGGAATTCTCTTCCTATGGAACCTTGCACTTGTTTGCATTGAACTGAACCTTGACAAGGATAAACTCAGCCTAAGCTAAACTCTATCCCACTTTTTCCTGTCTCCTTTCCATACAAGCCACAAGCCCCTCTGGATGGCCCATGTTGGATGTGCAAAGGGAATGTCACCCCTAAAGGGACTTACTTGGAAACCAAAAATACAAATGTGCCATACAACACAACATTATTATGGACTATTCCCTGCTGCTTCCCAGTAGAAGAATTTCAAGGGAATTCTTGATCCTTAACCACAACACCACGTTTCATATCAGCGCTCTCAGGAAGCATTTGAAAGGGAAAAAACAGGTTTATAGGACAACAGAAAGAAAACTTTCCTTCATAGTAATTCCCCAACAGTGTTTAAAAACCCTCCAAAGTGCAGCAAGACAGGAAGAATTATATAAATTAATAGATGAGATTGCTACTAAGGAGCATAAATATCTCTAAATTAAAAAGAAAAACCCAGAGGTATCTATAAAATTCTTTGAAAAATCCCTGAAAATGCCCATTATAAGCTCTTTATTTACCTGTGATGAGTAAATGAAGCAACAAATATATGGGGGGAGGGACAGTGATTTCTCCACACCTCATTAAGTCAATTGCCTTTGCTTTTGTTAGTTTTTTTAAAAAAAAACTATCACAAGAGTTGGATGGGGTGTTGACAAAGTTTACAGTGCATGAAACCTGTCTAAAGGACATTCAAAAATACACTAAATAACTGTGAGGGATGAGTTAAACAGCATAAACCAAGAGGAAGAATTAAAACCTTCATTTCTTCATCTAAAGCAGGAAAACTGTGCTTGGCAGACTTTGCTTGGTGAAGCCTGTTCTGAACAGAGCCAGCAAAATTAAATAACGTGTTTAACATTAAATCTAACTTTGTATGTCCATGTAACCTATAGCACATTACTGTGAAATCCAAGACTCCCCATGACACAAACTGGGGAATGTGGGTTTTAGTGTCTTGTTCACAATCCCACGTTTCAACACAACATCAGAAAACTTTTAATTCAGGTAACCAAGAGCCACAGGAGAGCAGACACGAGTCTTGAGAAACTCTCTGAAAGTTATTCAAACTCACTCATTTTCTAATTTCTCTGCATATTACCTAAATTAATCCTTAAACACAACATTTTTGCTTAACCTAAAGCCCATGCCAGCAAACACTTGGGTGAAGCATAGCTTTAAAATAATTCATGTTAAGAAAAATCAGATGAAGATTTGGCAGTATTAATTCATGTTCCAACACCACCACTTGCATTCTATCCGTCCAAATATAGTGACTGGATATCAAAAACCATGGATGGAAATCCACAAATAATAAAAAATAAAACTCTGCTTTAAAGGAGAGTTTAAAGGAGAGGAAAATGGTCCTCTCGCATCTATAAACACCTGGACAGTTTATTTCCATTTTTCCAATAATTTCCATTATTTCTTTTAGTTATCTGATCTACATCAAACCAGGTTCCCTATGGGAATTGTAGGATATTTTTATCCTTCTAATGGAGCAGGAATAATGCAGAGATCCTGAAGTGGAGGGGATCAGAGCACCAAGCCCTGCTCTCTGTCATGAGCCAGACTTCAAATTCCATACTCTCACATCCCTGAAAACACCTCTTCTCCAAATTTAATAAAATCTCAATTTTTCTGATCAATTAAATTCATTAAACCCTCAATTTTTTAAACCTATACGATCCCTGTCAACTTCCTTTGCTTCCCTCCGCACCTGGAACCCCCCTCCCTCTAATTCAACCTGCTGCAAGATCCTGTTTTTCTCCTTCACAAGCTCCTCCCTCGCACCTTCCGAGGAGGGATTAGAAAATTCCTTCAAAACTATCCTGTTTGCAACCCATTTGCTTCCTCTGACTCACGGAATAAAGGTTGTTCTTGCCCATTCCATCCTTTTTACTGGCCATCTACATCCTTACGTCAAACTTCCCCTACAGCTCCCAAATACGCTCTCAACTCCTGCTTGAAAGATTTGAGTATTGCAGATTTTCCATCATCTGGAGCAGGGATTTAAGTCCCTTGGCAGAGCTCACCTACTGCTGAGAAATCCCATTTCACACTATCATGGAATATCCTGAGTTGGAAAGGGACCCACCACAAGGATCATCAAAGGCCAACTCTGACTTAGAAATCCAGTTCCCAAGAATTCCAACACACCCCTCTCCTCTAGCCACACTCTGAGGTACCAGCTGGATGAAGTCCTTGACCCTCCTTCACAAAACTGATGGCAAAAGGACTTGGAGAAAACGGCTGGAGAGCGATCCCAGGACCTACCACCTTCCCCCTGCCCTGAGGATACTCCAGGCAGTGCCCCCTTTGCCCATTGTAGCTGGAGAAGGCTGATCCAGGTGCTGCTCCTCCTGGAGCACTGGGAAGCAAGGACACTCCTCCTCCTTCCAGACCCCCATATGTGAACCGCCTCTGCCTACAGAACCCCCCTAAAACGACCACTCTCCAAATAAAGAGCACCACTCCCGATATAATCACCCCATAAATGTGAACCCTTTTACTCCAAACCCCCAAAATAACGAGCTCCCCTCCCTCCAGACCGCCCAAAACCGAGCCTCCCTCCCTCCAGATCCCCAATAGCGATCACTCCACCCTCCAAAACCCCTAATACGAACACACCCTCCCTCCAGATCTCCCAAATAACGAGCCTCCCTCCCCGCAGACCCCCCTAAACGACAGCCCCCTCCCTCCAAACAGAGCCCCCTTCCACCCACATCCCCCAATACAAGCTTCCACTCCCTCCACACCCCCCAATAACAGGCAATCCCCCTCCACACCCCCCAATACGAACATCCCTCCCCTCTACACCCCCCAATACGAACATTCCCCTCCCTACACCCTCCAATACGAACATCCCCCCCCTCTACACGCCCCAATACGAACATCCCCCCCCCTACACGCCCCAATACGAACATCCCCCCCCTCTACACCCCCCAATACGAACATCCCCCCCCTCCACACCCCCCAAAACGAGCCGTCCCCCCTTCACACCCCGCAGAACTACCCCTCCTCCCTCCAGAGCTCCCCCTCCGCTCTCCCCCTCCCAACGCCCCCCGGCCCTTCAGCCCCCCCCCCCCGTCCCCCCCCGACCCCCAG
>JAWWTY010000001.1:16673592-16712588 GCA_035222235.1 Margarornis squamiger
TGAGAAACTGCTGTCCCAGCCGCACGGAGGTGGAGGAACTGCTTCTCTTGGGGGGAGTTTGCTGAGAATTTATTGTGGTAGTTACTCATTGAGCTTTTCCCCGGGTTTACGAGTGTGTGTGTGTGTCTGTTTTGTTTTGGTTTTACCCATTTTTTCCCTTTCCCATTTCCCCCCCTTCCCCTTTAGGAATTGTTTGGCCTTCTTACTCTGTATATTCATAGTGCTTGATTGTATATAATTTTAATACATGTGAAAATACATTTATACACCTTTATTACAATTGTCTTTGGGTACTTTTTCCCCACCCTCTCTCTCGGGAGGGGGGAATCTGTGTGGCCAGCAGCTGGGTTTGGTAGGGAGCCAACCCAAACCTCCACGCCTGGTTAAACTGCAGGTGTGCAGGAGAAACACTTATTCTGGGTGGGCTGGGCATGGTGCTCATGGATTAGGTCTGGGCAAGGTGCTTATGGACTAAGGATAAAGCAGATTAAGATTAGACACTAGGAGAAATTCTTCCCTGTGAGGGTGGTCAGGCCCTGGCACAGGTTGCCCAGAGAAGCTGTGGCTGCCCCATCCCTGGGAGTGTTAAAGGTCAGGCTGGACAGAGTTTGGAGGAATCTGGTCTAGTGGAAGGTGTCCCTGCCGTGGCAGGGTGTGTGACTGAGTGAGCTGTAAGGTTGCTTCCATCCCAAACCCTTCTGGCATTCAGTGGTTCTGTTAGTCTTGCTGAGGTCAGCCAGCCTAAAGCGCTGCTGGGGATGCAGGCTGAAAGATGAGTGCCCCTAATTACATGGTGTAAAGCAGGAGTGAATGCTCTAAAAAAAGCATAATGCATGATTTTTTTTTAGAACAGGGGTGGGGAGAGGTGCTTCCTTTTATTTTCTCCTGAATAAATGCTACGTGTCTTACTTACAGCATGGTAGAAACCTTGTTCTGCTCTGGCTGCTCAAGGACACTTGGAAACATCTACAGGTGCACCCCAAAGCATCTTGACTACAAGAGGGATTTGTTCTGTTTCAGCATTGACTCTGTTGAAAGGTACATGCAGAATGTTTATAGGGAAGCCTGACCACTCCATTTCACCTACCCAGTATCTCACTGAGGGGCTCTGTAGTATCTGTGGCATGTCCAGATTCATCTGTTTGTGCTGCTCAGTTCAGAGCGATGTCCTGTATTGCTGTTGTTGGCATCATAGTGCTCAAGTGTGAGAAACATCACCTGTGTAAGACAAATCCTGGAAAAAAATCAATACCAGGGCTCCCTCTTGTGTGAGAAACGGCATACTGGCCAAGAAAATATCTCTGGGTACACAGCACGGGAGAGTTCCTTCTCATTTGATCAGAAGAGAGTATGTAAAACGAGCCTGCAGGCACGGGTAGCACCAAATAGGCCTGCCTATAAGCTGTTAGAGGTTAGCACTGTCAGCAGGAAACATGGCCAGAGGGGCTTAGGCACAACTTGGTGCAGGGTCTGACCTGTACTGGCCAAATCTCCTCTGTCCTTGCTAAGGTGGGCAAAGTATGTGCTTGAGGCTCTCACTTAGCTGTCTTAAAAACTGTCTAGAAAATGAAGGTGTGCTTGGTTTTAATGGGTTTATAGCAATTTAAGGTGGTCTTAAAATATTCTCTAATAACTATATCCTGAATTAAGGCTCCATGCCAGAGTTCTTTTATGCAAGCATGTGCTCTAGTAAACAGTCATTGTTTCTGTCTGGGCTAGCTGCAATGTTTCTGCTTTTTGTTAAGTTCCCATTCATTCTGCTTTATTGATGTGGCTGCTCACCCTCTTACTCTGGACAGTTATTTCAGGGTTTTTTCTTCATTCCACAGCTATGTTTTTCCCATGATGAAGCACTAGCCCGGCCACAAAATGGCACTTTCTTGAGCAGTGATGGTGGTGGCTGCTTCTCCCAGCCAGTGCTGCTCCATTCTCTGTCTGTAATTTTTGGCTGTATCCCGAAGCCCCAGGACCCATGACTGTCTCTTGGGGTTCTGGAGCAGCACTGCTTTTGACTTTTTGCCTTCCAAGTGAGAAGCACATGATCTAAACTGTGGCATTTCAGCTATATTCTAGGATCCTCAGAAAAGCAAGCTCTTACCGAGGAGGAGCCGCTGACTCTTGAAAGTCGAGCTGACTTGCAAGAGGTGCTGCAGAGGGTAAGGTTTAACCTTATATGATTCTTTCTCTGTGAAATCTTAATATCCTTTGATAGCTTCTACAAAACTGCTTACTTAATCCAGAGCAGTTCTGTGGGTTATAACATCTGCTGTACTGCTTCATGCCATTAGTATATTGTGTTATGCCAGATTCTCAGTAACTTTTCCTTCGATTTTCACAGCAATTAGTATTTTCTGTTTATCACATGCAGCATTAGATTCCTATTTATTTCTCAGTAATTGGGTATTTCATTTCTAATTAGTTCTGATTCACTTTTTGAGATCTTCACTTAACTTTTAGTCTTACCTCTTTTGCCCTTTGTGCAAATGGGCTTAATGCTTTCGCTGTAAATTTGTATTGAAATACTACATCATAAATCAAGTTGTTGTTTTACTTTACTGAAAACTTGTGACTGCAGGTGGGGAGGGTTGGGAGCAAATGGCATAGCAAAGTTGACTGCGGAAGCTGATGGCTGTCCAGCAAAAGCTGAGTGTGTGGCTCTGACACCAAGGCTGGAAAAAGTTACAGAGTGTGGAGAGTGAATGCTAGAGTCAAATGACTCTTCAAACTATGAAAGTAACAGGAATAGAATCAAACAGAATTGGTAGTGTGAGATCAGATTTGAGCCCTTTCTGTTCTTAGTATTGTGAAATTCCATTCATAGCCAAGTCCCTTTTTCCCTGGTTGTTTTGCAGGCACACACTATATTAAAAGCCCTGGAGACAAGAGTGACAGCTATTGAGTCGTGTGTGGCTCCTCTGCCCAGAAAAGTCTGAAAGAAGTACGTGTTTAACTGCAGGAGACTGGAGAACGTGAAACTTGTCCTTGTAATCCTCAGGGATCTGTGGAAACATTGCAAAAGCTGTCAGAGAGCTGAAAGACATGAGTGGCTCATGCTGTAATGAAACTGTTGAGTCTGCGTCCTAGCCAAGAAGCTGCTCTTCTTTCCCTTAAAAGGATACCCCAGACAGAAATAGATTTTTTTTTTTAAAAAAATCAAGACTTCTGATCAATGAATCTGTAGACTTCTGGTTTAATGCAAATATTTTTTAAAATTTTTCTCTCTGAAAGAATTTCTCTCCTGACTTCCCTGATATTCTGTATCTACTGAACTGGGAGTGCATTTTCTTAAACCAATGCAAAACCTTTCTGTGATGCTGTGATGTCCAAAAGAACAGCATTAAGTCACTTTTCCTTGTCTTGTCTCCACAGCCTTTGCTCAGCCCACATTCAGAGACAAGAATGGCCCAAAAACTATATGTTTGTTAGTTTGGTGAGCATTTTTTGCAAGTTCAAGGCTAAAATGTGACCTAAATAAAGGCATTTAACAGCATAAGATAAAACAGCAGTACTGAAAGTCAGATGTTTTACAACTTCAAGGGGAGGGAACCAAACAAGGCTGGTGGCAGCACTCCTTTAAGCAAAGCTTGGTATATGTTTGAGGAATTAATTCAAAATGATAACTAGGAATACTTGCTAGCAATTTTTTTGTTTTAGTGCAGATATTTGAGTTACTTGTCTTTGGTCTTCTGTGCATTTGACTAATTGTCAGAGTTTCTTGTACAGTATGAGTGTTCTACCTAAAGTTTTTCAATAAAAGCAAGCAGTTGTACTCTAAAGCAAGAATAATTTCTGAAAGTGGGTTTTTTTTTTTTATTATCCAACACTACTTCATTTTACTACTGCAAATTTTTAAGTTTTCTCCAAAAACTTAGAATAAATTTCCCCATTGGTAGGCACTGTTTCTCTTAAAAAAGCTTCTACCCTCCACCTTAACTGTTCTGTTTTGAAGTGGTGCTCAAGTTTAGCCTATAGTGATGGGTCTCATATTCTTTTATGTTCAGGTAAGTGAAAGATTTTGCTACTGACATACCTACCAGAGGAGCTTACATTACTCCAGTGTAATTTTTGAGGCAATTTCTGCTCTAACAAGTTGTTAAAATTGGTCAACAGAAATATACCTTATCCTGGATGTCTGAAGAGAGCCATGGACTGCCCTTTAATTGATGTTAGAGGTGAGAGGTTTATCCAGCCAGAGTTGGTGTCTAAGTGGGTTCTTGTCTATGTTCAGTTGTGAGATATTGGTTCAGCTCTACAATTTGATGAAAAGGCCTGGGTTTACTGGCCTCAGGTGGCACCTCTAAAGTTAAACATGTTCCTCCATTACACGTGGAAGGCACGTGAACTGTGGTTCAGAGCTGGTTCCCTAAAGACACTCACCAGCTGAGTTCCTTCTGACAGTTGTTTTGGTGGATTTCTGACACCCGTGTTCTCTCCTGGATACGGCCTCTGTGCAATGAAAATACAGTGCATATATGTGAGTAAGTATTCAGTGTAAGAAATGGTTGCTTTTTGTAAGGTAAGCTTGTGAATTCCAGAACTTGAAGAAAATGTCCTGACCCAGCTGGAATGATTTGGGTCTCAGGAAGCACTTGGGAGCCTCCTTTTGTGTCCCGGGTGGGGCCATGGCTATAAAAGGGGTGTGTGGGGACAGGGGCAGTGACTGAGAGCTGGGATACTTTGGGGATTTGCTTCTGGCACCAGCCACCAATTTCTTGATGGGAGTCCTGGAAATAGAACTGAGTGTATCTGAGAAATGAGGATGCTACAGATGGAGTGCTGGGAATGGAGAGTCCGTAGTGAATTTTGTCTGGTGAGTCTTTTGATGTCCTTGGTCTAATGCTGTGCTGTCACCAAGTCACTTCATTATGATTTAAACTGTCTTGAAATGTGCTGGAAGTACAAGTTGAAGTACAAAATGCATGTGTTCCCCTTTGTGTTCCCAAGGGACAGTGCTTTAGGGATGTGCAGCTTCTGAACTATACAGATAATTCAGGTTCTCACAGAAACCTGCTGGGCTATGATTCTGGGGCAGGAGTGTCAGAAAATTGGCATCTTCAGTGCCGCTCTAATAGTTATTTTCCTTGAAGTTCTCAAGATCAGAAGGTAATAGTGTTCCTGCCCTTTTTGCAAACCATGGGGCAGGATAAATGGTGTCATTACATGTGTTCTGCTCTCCGTGCTTTCTCACTGATGCACCTAAGTGCTGTGGCTGAGGGCAAGACAATCTGTGTATAACAGCTTCCTGTGCCTGTCTGTGCAGCTGGGTCAGCCACTGAGTGTCCCTTGGAATGCCTGAGATTGGAATAGCCCTTTGGGTTCATGAAAAGCCCCTGAAACAAACCTTCCAAAGCTGAAAGCGAGGTATGTGGCAGGGAGGGAAATCCAAGTTTGGTGGGAAGGTCTGTGCTGGTTTAGGTTCCATGACACAACCCACCATGTAGATTTGGTGGTGTGCTTATCTGCTTTCAGCAGGTTCCATAAGGAGCTGTATAGTCACATAATCTTTTTTTTTTTTAGGTGAATTCTGCCTGACCCAGTCCCCTATTCTCCATGCAGGGTGTAAGTGCTGGTGTCCTTCACACAGTTGGTTCTGGCTGTGTGGGAACTGAAAGCAAGAGACACGGGAGAGCAGATCAGCTCTTCAAGGAATCTCTGTGATTCTTACTGAGGTAGCAGCATCTGTGCTAATAAAAAAATTGAGGTCCAGGAAGAGACCCAGGCAAAATGGGACAAATCAACATTGCTTCCAAGAGTTTTCCAGGCTTTCTCAAGGAGCACCAGCAGCCTTGAAACTAGTGCCACTGAGTCCTGATGGGTCACTGCTTCAGTATTGTCCTTTGTCCTGAACCTCTAGGGTGTATTTTCTGAGTTCAGTAGCAAGGAAATTTTCCAGAAAACAGAAATCTTTCTCATTCCAAGAAGCTGCATTTTATGAACTTCCCATCAGAGCAGATCTTCAGAGCTGATGTGGTTGGCAGGAGAAGTCATCAGCAATGAGGCCCTTTTCTCTTAGACAGAAAGAAAAGCTAGTGCCCTTCCTCTGAAAGCCCCCAGCACAGCAGGTTTTCCAGGAGCTGATGGTGTTGCTGCTCTGGGTTCTCAGCTGTGACTGTGGGGATGGTGACATCATGTTCCTCCATGTGCTCCAGGGCACCCAAAAGCACCAGCACATCCACCAGGCCTTTTTGGGAGCTGAGGTATTGCAGCACTGGAGATGTTTTTTTTTTCTTCCCTAAAATTAAAACTGTAGGGGGAATCTTATCTCAATGACTTTTGTATCATAATTGAAACTTTAAAAAAAAGTTGACATTGTGTAATTTACCAGCTGACTTGCATTGGTTAAATTGAAAGTGCCAAATAGTTGTAGCAACACAGTTTATTGGTTGTATTTAAGCAATTTGGTGTTTGTTTACAAAGGGAGGCAATGGAATGTTTTGGGGTTTTCCTCCCAATATTTTGAGGTAGTGCTCTCAGTTTATTTCTGCTTTGCAGATGGTGCATTTCCCAGCAGTCCCACCCGAACTGTGTGACAGGCAAAAACCCCATGGCAAAGGATAACCTGGATTTTGGAGACTGAGAATTTAATGGCATTGGTTCAGGCTGTGCCATTTCAGTTAATGCTGAAGGGAAATTCAAGACTTCTCCAATGGGAGTATTTGCACTGGGCGTATGTAACAGAGGCACACCTTTGTACTCTGAAGTTAGTTACTGAGGTTTGGGATGGCTTTTTCAGTTTACTTGGTGAATTTTCCCTTTTTCAGCCCCGCTGGCCGAGCAGGAGGTGCAGCAGTGGCACGAGGGCTGGGGCTGTTATGTGGGTCTGGGAGTGCAGATTCCAGGTCCAGCCATGTCCTGCAGCCTCACGGGGGGATGTCCCTGCAGAAGCATCACAGGGAAGAGATGAGACATCTCCTGGCACTGGCTGGAGCGCAGGAACAAAGGGGAGCCTGAGCCAGAGACGAGGCACCATCCTCAGACATGCTGCCCCTGTGCCGTGGGACAGGAGCTGGAGGGGGAGCATTTCAGCCCTTTGGGGGGCTGCTATGGCTTCATTTTTCTGGACAAGAGTGAGAGGCAGTGTCAGCAAATCTGTAGATGAGTCTCCCTTTCCTCAGGCAACTCTGCTCTGTGTGACCAGTAATCCAGGTTGGATTATTAGGAAAAGGCTCTTCCCCCAGAAGGTGTTCAAGGCAGTGAAAGAGGCTCCCCTGGGCAGGGTTTGTGGCCTCAAGGCTGCCACAGCTTGAAGGAGCATTTGGACAATGCATTCATGGAGATGGTTGGGATTGCTGGGGTGTCCTGGGCAGGGCCAGAAGTTGGACTTGGATGATCCTTATGGGTCCCTCCCAACTCAGAATATTCTGTGATTCCATGATTATTTATGCTGCCACCACCCACCTTGCTCCCAAGATGGACCAGGAACAGACGAGCATGATTGGAAAAACCCCTGACCTACTCTAAAAGCACAGTGCAGGGAGAAAGAGGGGAAAAAGAGATCCTGGTCCCACTGTCAATCCAGCTGATGGGATGTCAGACTGCAATCCACTGTTGATCCAGCAGTCCTTGTTCCAGTGTCAATACAGCTGATGGGATGTTAATCGTGGTTTCTGTGTTGATCCAGCTGTGTCACTCTGGGCAATGGGATGTCCACTCAGCCTCCTTCGCAGGCCCAGCTGTTGGACCAGGACAGGTTATGAGCTGGGGTTCCCCTTCTCCACATCCATCTCTGGCCCACAGAGGGCCACAGGGGTGCAGAAATGTACCTGCACTGTGTGGAGGACCCCGTGCTGGAGCAGGGAGATGCTCAAGACAGGCTGTGACCCCAGGGGAAGCCTGTGCTGGAGCAGGCTCCTGTGGACCTGTGGACAGAGAAGCCCACTCTGGAGCAGGTTTGCTTGTGACCCTTTGGGGGACCCACCTTGGAGCAGGTGAAGAACTCTGACTTCTGTTCCTGAGCAGCAGCAGAAACAACCTGTGTTAATTGACCATGACACCGATCCCCTTCTCCCTGTGCTTCTGGAGGGGGAAGAAGGAGAGCCTGGGAAGGAGGTGTTTTTAAAGTTAATTTTACTTCTCATTATCCTGCTCAGATTTTGTAAGTAATAAATTCAATTAATATCCCCAATTCCTCATCTGCTCCTGCCAGGGGCAGGGACAGAGCCATGGCCAAGAGCTGCAGACACTCCCAGGGAGCTGGTGCAGGGGCTGCCCCACTGCCCACACCCAGGGCAGAAGGACAGGAGCCGGGTGGCTCTGCATGAGAGCCCCGTGAGATCCACAGTGGGACCTGCAGACCCAGCGTGCAGCCAGTGCAGGACTGGGTACACAGCACAGCAACTTGCAAATGCAGGACTGTAGCCTTGCCTGTTGACAGCAGAGGCATGATTAGGACAGAGAGAGAAGGCAGTGCCCAGCGGGGAGAGTTAACAAACAGTCTGGAGATTTTCTCTCGCTCTTAGAGGAGTCATCAGTAAGCCAAGTGTTCTGTAGATAAGAGGTATAAGAGGTGCAGGTTTAATAGAGGAAAGAGAAGAGGCCTCTCAGTTCTCAGTCTGATTCGGTTCTTGTACAGCGAGACTTTTTGGTGGTCCTTCCTCCATCCTGTAAATGTGGAAACAGTGCTCTGGCTGTGCATGCCTCTTCCTGACAGTATCCCTTTGTGCCACCCCAGTGGGGGTGTGGGTAGGGGGGTATACCCAAGAGAACTGTCTTAAGGACTGTAAAGGGACCTCTCTTTATGATCACCTGCTGTCTCACGATTTTGCCTCCTTCCTATAATACCAAGTTCACCACAAACAAACCCTTTTCCCATACATGGCTTTTCAGCATCCTTAAAGCTGCATGAGTGAAACTGGATTGGCTGAATGGGACCCTCTGGCCTGTGCTGCCACACATGAATTGACAGTCCATGAATGGCAAAACCCCACTCAATATGTAAAGGTTCCTGTGGATGAATGGGCCCAGGAGCTAGATATACTACTGCCTCAAAGACCAACAACTTTAGGGCTTCCTCATGGACCAAAGTCAAGTCAGAAGAAAGCTCTTTTCTTGGTTAAGTCATATAAAGGCTAGGCTATGATGGGACTATGCCTCCTCCAAAAACAATAATCCTAAAGCATGCTGGAAACTGCACATGGAAACTGGTAAACTGCTTCTGTGGCTGGAGTCCTGTGCCTTGCACTTTCCTTCTCAGCTCCTTTTACATTCCCCTCCTCTCACTCAAGCAGTGTGCTTGCAAGGCCAAAACATTCAAGCTCAGTTCACACAGCACAGTTTGCTGAGAGAAAAGGTTTTTTGGGGCTCCCGCTCTGCAGCTTTCTTCTCAGCTCTAATTCTTCACCTGGGCATGTTTTTGCAGAATGCTTCTCTCAATGAAATAGGTGTGAGGACACAAGAACAGTGGCAAACTGCTTCTGTTGCAGGAGGCAGCTGCCCTGCACTTTCCTCCTCAGCTCTTTTCCCATTCACATTCTGTCTCTCGCAGTGTGCTTGCAAAGCCCAAAGCTTCGAGCTCGCCTTCACACAGGGAAATGCAGAGAGAAAAGCTTCTTGCAAGACCTGCTGTGCATCTTCCGTCTCAGCTCCAAGTGCTATCACATGCCTTCCCTCTCTCAAGCTCTGAGGATGCTGTTATACCTCTTGAAAAGAACAGGGAGAAGGACCTGCAAAATGAAGAGGACTGTCACTTGACTGTGGAGGGAATACGAAATTTCAGAGACGGAGAAAGCCATGAGCAATCTTTTAGTCTCAACAACTTCCTCTGAGGGGGAACTTCTATGGGGAATGTTTCTTCCACTGAAACGTGTGAAGACACCAGGAGACTGGCAAAGTGCTTCTGTGCAAGGAGCCCAGTGCCTTGCAATTTCCTTCTCAGCTCTATGCGCTATCCCAGCCTGTCACTCAAGCAGTGTGCTTGTAATGCCAATAGTTTCAAGCTCCAGATCACAGAGCACAGTGTGCTGAGAGAAAAGCTTGTTGAGGCTCCTCTTCTGCAGCTTTTTTTGAGTTCTATTCAGCTGTGTGAGCTGAGTTTGATCGTTTTGGCCTTACAAGCTTACAAGTGCTTCATTGTATGTATAGTTGAGTAAGAAAGTGCAGATCTCCATTATGTGACTGTAGTTCACAGGCTGCAAGGGGAAAAGGCTGATACTTGTTCGTGCAGAGAATACAAGTTTCCAAACCTAGGGATCAAGGTCTGAGGAAGCCTGTTACCCTGGCACATTTATCTGTGAAAGATCTTTGGATCTTCACAGTCAGTGGTTTGGAGAGAATCAGGATGTATTTATGGCTTTTCCAAGCACACACCGTCATCTAGTGGACGTTCCCAGCTGCCACACTTTGAAACATCCACCACACGGCGGTGTGTACACATAGGAAAACAACCCACATGCTTTCTTTTTTATGGGAGAGAACCATGATTCTCTTTCAGGAGACCACAACCAAAATTTTTATTCTTTCTCCAAAATTGATTATGTAAGGGCATTGCTCCCAGGCAACCAGAAGCTCTTGGTGGTTATTACCTGACACAGTCAACCTCTCATCTGCCTCTTAAACACTGGGGCTCCATGCTGTCAAATCTTGGTATTATTTCTTGTAGAAGTACTTTGACCACTTCTCGAGCTTTATTGGTTCTGGTGGGAAATATCTCTGGCCAACCTGAAAAAGTATCTGTTGCTACCAATAGGTAGTGATACCCCCCTTTTCTTGGCAATTCTGAAAAATCAATTTGCCATTGCTGTCCCAGTCCATAACCTTTACTGATATGACCTATTTCAGGTCTTGGAATGATTTTTGGCCTTGTCTGAAGACATAGGTCACATTGTTGAGTGACCTGTCTAACCGTGGTATACAGATTTCTTCCTATTATTTTACTTGTTAGGTCGTTATATAAGGCCTCTGCCCCCCAGTGTCTTTTCTTATGCAACTGCCCTCAAGCATCCTGGCCAACCCCTGGCTGTAGCATCCAGTTGCTTAGAGAAGTATGCCACTGGTCTTCTATATGGGCCAAAGTCCTGGGCTAGTATCCCCAAGGCTATCCCTTGCTTTTCATGTGAGAATAGGGAAAATGGCTTACTTACATCTGGGAGTCCAAGCGCTGGGGCTTCCATCAGTGCCTTTTTCAGTCTCTCGAAGGCGTTCACTGATTCTTTATCCCACTGTAATTGTTTCTGGCCTGCATTGGTGAGTGCATACAGCAGTTTAGCAAGCATTCCATAGTTATAAACCCAGAGCCTACACCATCCTGTCATTCCTAGGAATGTACGCAGTTCTTTAACGGTTTGAGGTCTAGGAATCTGACAAATAGCCTCTTTTCAGGCCTGTCCTAGAGTTCTCTGGGCTGCACTGATTTCATACCCCAGGTAAATTACCTGTTGCTGGACCACTTGGGCTTTTTTCTGAGATAATCGATAACATTGGAGTCCTAAAAAGTTTAACATACTCACAGTCCATGTTGTGCACACATCTCTAGTTTTGGTGGCTATCAAGATGTTGTCCACGCATTGCAACAGATGGTCCTTACCAGGTGGTGCCTCCCAGGATTCCAGGTCCTTAGCAAGTAGAATTCTTGAAACCTTGTGGCAGCACAGTCCATTTTAATTGGGTCTTTCGACCACTTTTTGGGATTTTCCCATTTGAAGGCAAATAATTTCTGGCTGGCATCTTGGAGAGGGAGGCAAAAGAAGGCAACTTTCAAATCTGAAACAGTAAACCAGGCTAATTCTGGAGTTAATACAGTGAGAAGTGTATATGGATTTGCTACTACCGGATAGAGACCCTCTGTAATTTTATTTATAGCTCTCAGGTCTTGTACCAGCCGATATGATCTGTCTGGCTTTCAGACTGGAAGTATAGGGGTATTGTAACTAGATTCACACTCCTTCAACAACCCTAATTGCACAAATTTTTCTATAATTGCACAAAAGTATGGTTTCTCAGCTTGGCCAGTGGCTCCTTTTACTATTATATAATCATGTCCTAGTGGTATTAATGCTTGGTTTAAGACCGAGTATGTAGGCCCTGTGTCTACTAAAAATTCTACCTCCTTCTGCCTTTCCCTTAGCTCCCAAAGAACAACACTTCAAACTCTTATTCTGTTCTCTATGTTCTTTTCCAAACTCAGCCCTCATCTCACTCGCCCTCTCTTCTTAGAAACAGCATGAGTTACAACAAAGTATCATGTTTTAACGTTCTATTTTGGGGCCATTTCTCTTCTTCATCTAATTTATAGACTGGCCACCACCTGTTGCAATACTTTATAAGGGTCTTTTTGTTTACACTCCCTCCAGGGGTCCACCCATACTTTTCCAGTGTGCTAAAATGCATGCTAATGGACTTTTTACAGTGCTGCTGCCGTGTTTTCCCCCCCATAGCTAGTTATAGAACTTATAGATGTATGTAACTATAGTAACAGCAACAATGATATCTTATGACCAGCAGCAAATAACACTTGCCACACTTTGCTCGAATATACAGACAACACTTACAACAGTGAGCACAGGGGTTAGTTCGTGGTCTCTTCTGAATGGTAACAAGCTATTTTGCTTACATCTCCCCCCCACATTGATTAGATTGAATCAAATTATTAAACCTCTCGAGCACCAGTAAGATATCACTCTATATATGGATCATGAGCCCACACAGGTTCCCAATTCCTAAAGTCTTTGATCACTAGAGGCTCATATCCCTTCCGTTTTAAATGTTTTACAAATTCATGCAATATACCCCTTAATTCTTCAAGCAATTCTTGCCCCATTGGATCTCTTGCTGTAATTGTGCTGAACTCCAATCTATGCCCTAGGGTAGTTATTTTTTATGAAACTCTGGGTTTCATTTCAAAATATTTCTCAATCTATTCCACCACTTCATGTGTTAAGTGATTAATCACTGCACCTGTCTCTGACTGGCCCCCCTTCCCAAGGAACACAAACACAGATAGGAATTCCTCAGATTGCAGCCAGGCTGTGTCTCATTCACACTTCACTCTTTCTAGGCAAGCCCTCAATCACACACAGCAGGTTAACATACACAAGGTACTATGCACTTACCACATAAAACTCCAATACACTTACAACAAATAGAGATAACTATAACAACAATCAATAATTATATTCATTAAAACACACAAGGCACAGGACACTTACAACAAACACAAATAACAACAATAATCACTACTACACAAAACAGCTTCTACAGGTGTTATCCAGGAGATCATTGCCTAGCTCATGTGTTTCTCTCTTTTTTTTTTTTAATATAAAGAATTACCCCGTTCCCTTCTCCTGCTTCTTATACAATAATTAGCAGGTCCATCGGGATTCCCACAATTGCTTTATTAGTACTGGCACCCCCCTCCACCTCCTGAAGACTGTCTCACAGCAGACATCTCTGATTCCCTGACAGCCTCAACCCGGCACAGGCATCCCGAGCGACTTACAGGGTCCCTCTTTTACCCTTGAGGATTAAACATACCTTGTCCACAGCTTGTAGGCAGGTCTTGTCCACCCTGCAGTGAGCAGCTGGGAGGGAAGAACCTCAGACGTCTCAGGGCACACCCAGGTTGTCCATTCCTCAGTCAATCCTGCAGCTGGGTGGAGAAACCTCCTGCCTGTCTCGCCATAAATGACTTGTGGAATAATAGCTCCACCATAACCAGGTGGTTATAGAGAGGTACATTTATTCGGAGCCGGGTGCAGGGGGGATAGTTCCACCAAAGACATGCACACCCGCAAAACCTTGAGCAGTGGTTTGATGCGTTGTATGTATTACATATTCACGACCCCTTTATACATATTTACACTATTCCCCAGAAAAGGCAGGTCTATTATAATCAGTTCTTGGAAGTTATTCCCATGCCTCATCCCTTCACTCCTTCTTGCGCCTGTGTGCTGCTCTCTGGTGGTCGTTTGTGGTGGTCGTGGGGATGAAGGTCGTATGTCTTCCTCCCTTTGTCCTTTTCACCTCTGGTCCAAAACTTGCTTAGGCCAGTTTCCCTGGCAGGCACTGAAGAACCTTTTGTTTCTTGTAGCATCTTATCTGTTCTTGTAGCCATTTATGGCCTCAACTATGCAGTCTGCCCTTGTCACTTCAGCAAAAGTTCTTGCTATTACGTCTATTAATGCTTTCAGTGTTAGTTCCCTTAGCAACTTATCTCTATTCAGTGTTAGTACCTTATTAATACCTTATATCAAAATAGCAAATACCGGCAGACCAAACAATCGAGGCCAGGGAACTTTGCCCAGGAACCCAGGGTATTAAAGGCAATGCCTGGAGTTCCCTCGTGTCCTGACCAGTCCAGTCTCATGTCCTGGCTACTGGTCCCACTCCTGTTGCCACTTCTGCCAGCCCCTCCTGCCTGCTTTCTGTTCCTGCCTTTCTCGACTGACCCCTTCACCTGCCACCACTGAGGAAACATTCTGCCTGCCTGTCCTGCATCTTCAGCCTGCAAGCAGCTTCTCACTGGCAGTGAGAACCTTTCCTCTGCTTTTTACATAACCTTTCACTTTTTCCTACTCCCCTCTCGCTCTCTCTCTCTCTCCCTGCTTTTCCCCTTTGCTTGTATTTAGTGTTAAAATAAAGTGAATTGCCTGTTTGAATCCAGCATCTGGTATTTGTGTACCTTAATCTGGGCTTCCAGTAACTGTTTAAAAAACCACTTTGCAGCTCCATCTCTGACTGGACTGTAACAATATGAAATAGCAGATTGTAAAAATTATGAAACCTTTTTAAAGCGTCATACCAAATTCTTACTAGATTACTATCATGTCTCAAGAAAACCTTAAACGTTAAAGTTGACAAAATACACTGATTTAACTTAGTTGTATTGTAATATTATTCTCACTCATTACTTACTTGATAACAATTTTTAGTTTATATTAAATTCCAACTTTCTTGACTTTGCTATTCATATGAAACAGCAGGTTTTCCACATGACAATACTGATCACCAGTAGGATGAGAAGAACATTCACGTATTTGGGAATATTAAAATTAAAAAAAAAAAATAAAAAAAATCAACAGAGTGAAATATATATATTACTGAGGAAACATCCTGAGTAGTTTAGTAGATACCAAACTTTGATACACTTACCTTTCTGGATTATTAAGAAATGTCAACTTCATCTGAAGAACTCAATGCTAGCATTTTGGGCCTATTAAGCTTATAAACTATATAGAGACTACTTTGTTACTATTTTCAGAAATGTGTTAGCAGTACTACATAAATGAATAATGCACCAGTAAAGATTTTCATAGCAGAAGATGTGCACAAAATAGAAAAGCCTTTGTAGAAAGGATAGTGGTTTTTATTGTAGTCTTAGAAAATACTGATTATGAAAGATACAAAATCAGCTGTTGTAATCATCTGTTTATTTTACAATCTGTATGCCATCATACCCTTATGGTTTTAAGATAGTCTGTTCAAAGTATTTTAAAACATGCTTTAGCAAAGTATTTTACAATTTCAAAATCGAGTATTTCTTTACTGAAAGAAAAAAATAAAACCAAACTCCAAAAACATTTTCCTGAGAATTCTGTATCATAAAATTATCATTCATTCTTAACTTTTGCAAGTCAATGACACAGGCTGTAGAAGTCAACATGCAACTTGTAGGTCTACAGTATTTAATAAATATTTTAAAAATTATTTAGACGCAGCTGGTCAGGCAAAAACCTATCCTCAATCAAGTTCATTACAGGTTTAAAAACAGGATGGTAATTTTATGAGTCCTGATTTCCATGCTGGAATCCTCCATCAATAGCTATGTAGAATTCAGACTGAGGCTGATCACCAGACTGCAGTAGTAAAGCACAAGCGTTTAGTGGATGTTCCAGCGTCTAACTTGGTAATCACTGACCTTCTTTTCCAGCATCTACAGCCAAGTGTGTCAGGAATTTGGGCCACTGGAGAAGCTCCCAGCCAGCCATTGCCTACATATATGCTCCCACCCGTTTATATATAACAAGCGTTTACCCCAAGGAATTCTATTTTGAATTACGTGTACTATTAGGACAACGCTTTAATACCATTGTCCATGTCATTTCAGAATATAACCAGCTTTAACAGTGACAGTAGTCATGAATGGTAGAGAGGTTTGGGGCTTTCCATTTTGTTTTTTATTGTTTCTTTCTTTCTGGTTTGTTTTTTAAATAAAATGGAGACTTGAGAGCAAAATGCTGCCTGGGCTGGCAGCATGCAAGGGAGGCAGGATTAAATTAACCAGGAATCTACTGATACTGGAAAAAAAGCCCAGAGAGCTTTGTAAGTAATATATATACATGATCAACATATATTAATGATAGTAATTTAAGAGAATTTCAATTCAATTATCTGAAAGTATATGCAAATCAGTAGAACTCTCATGATGTCTCCCATATAGTATTTATTTCTGAATTTCCATTACTGCAAGCACTGTGATTTATACAAGCTATGCTCCACTAGCATACTTTTTTCCCTTAAAGTAATATTATGAAAATCCAAGGATATCACTAAAGATTTTGAATCAACTTTCAATCCCATAGGTGAGGTAGTGTTGTTTGCATTACATGCTGGTTATGAGAAGTCCTGTTGAAATCTGTCAAATTTCTAATTTTTGTTTTAAATAAGTGGCAAAATGTATTTATTAATGCTATGTTACCTATGGGTAGTGGGGAGAGTGGAAAAAAAAAGTCTTGTCAAGAACAATTTTTGTCTCACTGCAAGATAAAACTGAAAAGCAGTATTTACAAGGTCCTTTGCTGCCTACTGTACATGCACACAAAGACACAAAAAGCTAATATACATACTGAGGTAGGAAATGAAGAATTCCACTGGCTTGTACAAGATTCTTCATGTTTTGTAAACCAGCAAAACCAAAGTTTTCTGTGGTGAGGTTCAATACTTAATTCTGGTATTAGAATAACATCTAAATAACAAAGCATGATTGGTATACAATATGCATCCACTGCTGTGTAAAAATTTTAAAAATCAAGATTGTTTTCAGTAGCTGAATTTCTCCTTTGCAAAGTAAATAAAGGAAATATCTCCTGCTCACTTTCTTAATAAACTTTTCATATATCTACACTAATAGCACAAGTCATTGAAAACATACTGCAGATTTAGCCATGAAGTATGCTAAAGACTAAGATTCTCATATAGAAATTTACTGGTCCCAGTGATCAGAGAACAAATATTTGTAACTGTATGCAGTTAGGCACTGAAGTAAAAAAATGTGGTGTCCAAATACCTTAAAAAAATAAAAATCTGTCCTTAGACTTTCACAATACTTTGATTCCAACTTACTCCAAACAAGCAGCAAGCTTGAAGGTGCTAGGACAGTAAGTCACAATACAGCAGTGAATTTTAACAAGCCCATGGGATTCAGATGCCAGAGGATCCAATGAATGCTCATCCAAGAGCTACATCAGTTTCAAACATCTGCCTTTCACAGTATGTTCTTATTCCTCCCACTAAATTTACAGAAGAGAGCAGTATGTGGCAGCACTTCTGCTGTTCCAGTTCTTTTAACTCCATAGTGGAGAGCTAAGACAAAGCTATATATTCAATAGAAGCCTACTGCTATTCAATTTTACTACTACTACTACAAGACTACTACTTTTATTCAATAAAAAGCTACTCTGGGACAGAGATGGGAACAGCAGGAAGCAATGAGCTGTTCCAGAGTGCATTTGCCAGAATCTCTTCATACTGTCATGTTATCCTAACCCACCTATAAAATAAGCATTTACAAATCTATATATGCTTCTTAAGGTTTGCCTACCAGGAAATAAGAAATCGTAGAAGAATTCCAGGTATAGAAGTCATTGTGCATAAACACACCTGTTAGGAGGCTTTCACTGAGATGCAGAATGGCATTAGTTACTGTGGCATAAATCAGAGGAAAGTAAACTCCTGCACATGGAGTTTATACATTCCAACGACTTTCCTGAACGCTCCTTGGCATAACCACACAGAAAAAGTTTCAAGGCTGACACATACAAATTACGCTCTAGAACTACACAGAGCAAACCCAAAGCTTACCAAGTGATATAGTCACCATGTAACTGTCAATGTAGTTTCAGAAGATAAAGTTTCATCTTTCTCTCACTTAGTAAGCTACTTTCCAATAATGCTCAATCTCACTTTCAGTTGCAATGTTGAGAGGCTGGCAATAGGAAGAGATTCACTCATCTGTAGTGCATTTGTCAGTCATTTGCTGACAGAAGTCTGTGATACCACTGCTGTGTCCACACTGTTCCTCAAGTAACGTTTTCTCCAACGTTCTTATAGAAACTGGAAGCAGTCCTTGTACTTGATTGTATTCTGCATCACACACAGTTTTGACACACTGATAACAAGAACTCTGCTCATTTGTAGATATAACACCTGAAAGACCATCTGTTGATTCTACAGATGCTGGTACTGAAAGCTCACCGTCAGATAAGGCTGTCTGTTCTCTCTTCGGGAACAAAAATGACAGTGGACAATCTGAGGATGAATATTTTGCAAGTATTTGTATTTGCTCATGACTCAAGGCTGCTTCCTTACACACCTGCTGGCAAAGTCCAGTCAGATTCTGCTTTGTCTCACCCAGAGTCGACAAAATGTGGTTTCTTTCCTTCAGCAAGTTCTCCTTCTCATTTTGCTGCAAAAAAAAAAAAAAAAAGTGCTTTAGTCTACATTTTAACACAAAAACTATAGTTTATGTTCCTACCAAATCTAAAACAAGACTACAGATAACCTGGTCTGCTGAAACAGAAGTAATTTGGCATAGTGACTATCGCTATGCCAATTCACTCCTGGAAAGTTTCATTACTTTCACTCTTCCTTACATCTCCTTTTGCAGGAAAAACTCATATTGCAACCTCTACAACTTTGCTTGGAATGACCTGGTTAAGTTCCAGTAGCATTTGGCAAGAGGAGCAGTTATTACCAATCCTTTTCATCTAAAATTATGAGAAAGAGAGCTTTGCTAATAGATTTCTACTTGTCAGCATACTGGAAGCAGCTGTTAATCGTAGAATATACTGAGTTGAAGGGACACATCAGGATCATTGAGTTCACCTCCTGCTCCTGCACAGGATACCCCAAGCACTATGTGCTTGAGAGTGTTGTCCAAATGCTCCTTGAATGCTGCCAGACTTGGTGTTGTGACCAGTTCCCTGGGTAGCCTGTTCCAGTGTCCAATCACACCCCAGGTGAAAAAGATTTTCCTGGTATTTAACCTAAACCTCCCCTAACTCAGCTTCATACCGTTGCCTCGAGTCCTGTCACTGGTCACAAGACTGAAGAGATTGTTACTTGCTTCTCTGCTTCCGCTCATGAGGATTTTGAAGGCCACAGTGAGGTTTCCCCTCAGTCTCCTCTTCTCCAGGCTGAACAAGCAAAGTGACCTCAGCCGCTCCTCATACGGCTTCCCCTCCAGACCCTTCACCATTCTGGAGGCTCTCCTTTGAATGCTCTCTAACAGCTTAATGTCTTCTTTTTTGTGGTGCCCAAAACTGCCCCCAAAACTCAAGGGGAGGCTGCCCCAGTGCAGAGCAGAGTGAGACTATCACCTCCCTCAGCTGGCTGGCGAAGCTGTGCTCAATGTACCCCATGACATGGTTGGCCCTCCTATAAGCTGCACCAAGTAGAAATTATTACAAGACAACGTGCTGTACATACTGGAAGCCAGGATGAGGAATTTCATCAAGTAATTTTTCTTTCCTAAAAAGCTATATTACAGAATATTATCTACTTGACAAAAGTTTTCAAACTGTAATACTATAAACGATATATAAACTATAGTACTATATATATATATATACACTCTATAAAATTATATATAAACTATAATAATACACCATACTATCCCCTCTCAAAGCCACATTACAGAGGATACCATGAAAAGATTACAGACTAACAAGTCTGAGAGACTTAACCTACCCAGAGAAAGAGAAAGAATGCAGGACCCATCATGCATGAAGTAACCTGTATGTACCACACATCACCCTTCACAGATCTCTCTTTTCTTCTACCTACCTGGAAATTATGCCTAGACAGATATTAATGTTTGTGTATTTGGCTACAACTTCCACAAGTTTGATGATGTGCAACATCTGTTGCTGTCAGACATGCTCAAGAGCTCCAAACAAGACCTTCTCAGGAATTTGTAAAGAAACTTATCTCCACAGTTGGAAAAAAATATGCAACTGGAACATGTTTGTGCCTAGAGATGATTCCCTTAACTCAGACCCCACCTCAGAATTCTCAAGACTGAACATTCACTATCTAGACCTTGCACAGTGTTATCTGTCAAACAGCAGACATTCAGTCTGTTCCAGCCCAGGTCCACAGAGGGAAGAATATTACACTATACTTATTAGTCAGTTAAACAACTATATGTCTTATCTTGCAGATTAACCTTTAATGCCCCGTTGAAGTGTTGCAAAATATTGACATAGTTACATAACAGAAATGACAATACAATGACAAAGCCAGGCAGAAAGTTCTGCAATGTCAGAAATGCAACTCCTCTCTTCAGTCAGAATGATGTTTTTAACATAATCACCTGATTTCCTTCCCTCTCAGAGCATCATCTTCATTTAGCACAGTAAATGACCTGCTCTGTCAACTCATCAGGGCTGAACAGCACTGCAGGCCTTCCTTCAAAATCTATCTCCTTCATTGCAGAAGTAGGAACATATGTAGTGAAAGATGATGGATCACTTCAGGAAAATAGAGCTTCCAGCCCACAGCACTTGGCTCTAATTTTAATTTCCTTTCCACTCTAAAGTCAAGAAAAGTGCAACATGACTGTGTCTTAGCTGATGCAGGTATCAAATTCACACACAGTTAGTCTCAAGTGCTCCATGAACAAGAATTAAGAGTACAGCAATACTAAACAACTGAACTATTTAGTGCACAGGGTATGATCAACCATGACAGAGATGAGAGGGTCAGAAACGAAGACTTTTTCCTGAAAAGCCATGCTATTTTCTTGTCATTGCTATTTTGTGGATGACCCTAACCTCAGATTTTCTGCATTTTTCTTAAATTACATATTTATATTTTTATTGCCTTCTTAAGAAGGAGAGATTGTATTAACAGACGGCAACAGAAAAATCTGGATGCATGAATTCCTCAGCTACAATTCTGATGCTAAAGAGGCAAGCAACTTCCCAAATTCTGCTGTATCTTCCGCCTTTCTGCAAGTGTTTCATTTTAAAGATTCAGGACTCAGGAAACAGTTCAACAGCTCATGTTATTATGTTCCAAGAAGAGTACTTACACAACTAGCAATTGCGTAATTGTAAACTTGATTCTGAGCAATACCATGAGCTGAAGAACAAAAATCACATAGCAAGAAAAGGAAAGATGCAGAAAACTGTATGAGATAATGGTTTGGGAACCATTCTGTACAATCCAACTCAAAGATTAGGGGCTTTGGAAACACCATTCACCAAAAGTTATGCTGTGATACACTTTTATTTGAATAGAAAGAAGTCCACAGAAGGAAAAGTGTGTGTACTTTAGAGGAAAGCACAGAAAAATCATGAACTGCTATCAGAGGTTATCAAGACTTTATCAAGCTTGAATGGAAAAAGTAAGCCACCTCACTTTCAAACTACTGCCAGCTACCCAGTCAAGATATTTAGGAAGAGACTCAAGACAAGAGCAGTGAATATTTATACATACCAGTTTTTCAATTTCAGATTCAAGATTTTGTATGCAGTCAAGTTTTCTCTTGCGACATCGCTGGGCTGCAATTCTATTTTTACTTCGTCTTCGGATGTCATGAATACAGTCCAATTGTTCAGGAGTTAATTTATGCATTTTCAGAAATGATTGGAAGTCATTTCTGGAAAGTGAGATAATCCTTTGTGCATTAAATGGAAGCTTTACCTAGAATGTAAGATACAGTTGTAAGTCAAAGGTGAAACTGCTACATACAACCACCACCAAGCCAAGTTTTCATTTTAGGCACTCTTCACCACACAACCCACTTTTCTTCCTGCATCTCAGAGACCAGAGAAAACTAATGTAGCCATTGGATGACGTGGATAAAACCCAGGGGTTTCAACTATAATGAGTTCAAGCACAGGTGAAACAGAGTACTTTGCACATTTACACTAGACCCTCAAAAGCATATTTAGAGTGAGATGAAATCTAACACTGTATGCAGCAAATAACTAGGTGATAACCGTAACTGATCTTCTTAGAGTGTAAGGCACAAAACAGGTTTCAAGACTCACTAATATAGCCTAAAGTTTCCCCAAAGCTGCTATTAAGACTGCATCCTGCATACATTTTTATACCTTTTCCCCCACCCTGCAGGAAAAGTTCATCTGAAACAGGCATTTCCTCAAATACAGAAATCACAATATTTGTCTTGTAATTCTTAATGCTAGAGAAGAGAGAACCAGGCTCTTGCTACTGTTACATACCTGAGCTATAAAAGCATTTGAGATCACAGAGCGTTGATTAATACTGAAAAACATATTTACCTTTACAAAATATTCACCATGTTTTATGAGTATCAGTTGGATACTTTATTTTAAATCTTTACATTTGAGTATAGTAAGTAACAGCATATGTTACCTTGCTGTGGTCCGAGATCTGAATTTAGGTTAAGAAGCAAACAGAGAACTTTTCTCTTTGGTTACAACTAGTGACAAACAGGAAAAAACACCCCACAAAAAACAGACAAAGCACTGTCCTCAGGAATGATGCCATCTACTTCTCTGTCACATAAAGATGAGAAATGTATTTAATAAATTCTGCCCTTTTGTTTGGAATGCCAACTTTTTATATTGATGGCAGGTTCCGCTTATGTTCAGTCTCAGTAAGACCCTCCATCCTGAAAAAAACCACCACCGCCTAGTGCTTCAAGAGCAACTGAATTTTCGTAACACTGAGTGATCCATCATACACAAAGTTACACTGAAGTGCTGTAACTCCAAAAACTGAGACAGAAATTGTTCTAGGTGTATCACAAAATCTTTTGGGATTAGACTTCTTATATAGCACCTGCCTAAACCACTATCAAAGCAATAACAAAGAAAGGAAGTGCCAAATAATTACTGCAGTTGGAGAAACAAAGCTAACCTTAGTTTCAGAGAAGGTGATATTATTAAAGTCTTAAATACACAACTATTGAAGCTAGCTTGAAAACTTAATTTTCATTTCACAGTAAATCTGAAGTATCACGTCTCTCCTACCTTCTCCCCACAACTCAGAATACAACCAAGAAAACTGTTAAGTTTCTATAAAATGAAAGTTCCAAGAAGTTTAGTTTTCTTAAGCTTAACTGCAGCAGATTAAACAAAAAAAACTAAAAACCTCCATGCCTTAAGATTCACAACCTTTTCTGATAAAGTTGTTCAAGAAAAGTATCTTAAAAAGTCCAATATGTAAGCATCTAACACTTCAATGTAAGTCTCCATGAATTAACAGTGACCTTTAATAAAACCTTTGACGGTTAAAGTTTTAATTCCCAGACTTTTAAAACAAACAGCCACATGAAAAACCCAAATAAACCAACAAATCAAAAACAAAAAACCCCAAATATTTTCAAATATTTTTTTAAGGGGGCCTTAAAAGACAGGGAAGCAAAGGACACACCAGGATGTTCTTACCTCACATTCTTGTTCTCTTGCTGAACAGGATTCACTATCCCCCTCAGTATCAGTCTCCGAATCCTCTCCCAAACTTATCACATAATTATAGGGACATTGTTCTTGTTGTTGACCCTGAATGTAATCTCCACTGCTTATTTCAGATCTGTTGGAACATCCTTCAGTACCAAGGTTGCTTATAAAGGGGCAGTTGACAGAATTCAGTGTTGTAAAAGTTCGCTGAGAGCAAGGTTCAGGGCTTTCACTGATCCTGATACCCAGCCATGGACATTCTGATTTTTTCCCCGAACAGACTGGCTCCAAGCACTCTTTAGAAACTGTAGGTGGTAAATGTATTTGACAGGCTTCTGTGCTGTAAACATCACTCCAGAACCCTTTTGCCAGATGTTCTGCTACCTCTCTCTCTACACTGCTTCGATCACCAGCTGATGTGATGTTAGTGGCTTCCCTAGTACACAAATCGACCTTTGAAGATGCGTCACTTTGACTTTCAATTTTGTCGTTCCCAGCTCCAGTACCTGATCCAGTTTTTTCAGCGAGGACTGCGTTGTTTTGCATACTATTGAACTTGAAGTTACTGTATTGCTCATGAGTATGTAAAATAGACACAGAACTGAGTCCATGAGGTGCAGCAGAGTTTTGGGGAAAAGCAGCAAGATCCATTTTCTCCACAGGACATGAATCTCTCTTTGACTCCTCCTTTTCCTCAATGCATTCTTCCCCTTCTTCCATTTTTACCTGAGTCTCTTCACAGTTTGAGACCAGCTGCATAGGTACACACTCCTGAGCTTTTTGTATGCCATCATTATCAGGTACTTCCTTATCGAGAGAAGTGGCAAATGGTGGCACTTGAACATCTTTAATACTGGAACTGGACTCTGAAGTATGAACTTTGTCATTTCCAAAAGCCTTCTGGAATTTCCTATACTTTGGGCATTGGGAAGATAAGCTAGAAACCCTACCTTTTTCGAAATGTACGGGATCACAGTTTTGATTGGCATTATCTTGGAGAGCAGGCAATGATTTAGCATTTTCCTCATCTTTACAGAGTTTTGTGTCAGAAATTTGACTACATTCTTTTTCTAAAAGTGCTTCTGCTTCATCATTTATTTCTAGGTCTCCATCATCCGCACTGCCAGTTTTAGGGTTTGCTTTCTGACAACGCTGTGTACAACACTTCTTCCTAGGACATTCCTGCTGATCCAATTTAAAGTCCAAAAATTTGAATTTGAGGAACTGAAAACAAGACTCTTCAATGTTGCGTACACCCAAAAATTCTGCACACTTGCAAACTTCAGACACATTGTCTTTATTTAAAATAAGTTTAGCTGTATATGCAAACTGAAGCAAAGGACTAAATCCTTTAAGCGTTACCTATTAAAAAGAAAAAAAAAAAAAAGCAGAGATTAGTATAGTCAATAAGGGTTTAAGTAGAGAAATACACAAAACTCAAGTTTACCTGTCCTACCAGCAGAACAGACTACAAGATTAACGCAACAGACTTTTTCTACAGAAAAAACCTGGCCAAGTTCATTCTGAAACAACTGATACAATTTCATCCTGCCCATTTTGTGCCAGTTCTCTTCTTCACTCTTATCCATCACTTAAAAAGATGTTCTGGCAACGCCTATTAACAAATGAAAAATATTGCTGTACACTGAAAACCAGTAACTGGATTCCAGCTTCACAAAGATGTCTTCCAAAGTCAAGTTGCATATGAATTACTCTTGAATAAGATTATACTGATGGTATTTAATTGTACCTTTTGAAGAGCAATTACTGTTAATCACTCAGTCTTATGGAGTTTGACCACATATGATTATTTACTACTATAGCCAACTCTTTTCTTCACACATTAAAAGAATTGCACCCAAAAACTGTACACCAAACCAAATTCTCAGTTTAAAGCCCCCTTGGAGCAGGTAATTTTAATTGAACATTTCTATCTGCACAACAGTTGCCTAGCGGGAAACTAGAGATAAACAAAAAACAGTATTACAAATTGAACAAGATCTTCTACACATGAAAAAATTACTAAGGACTCAAGCAGAAAGCTGCAAACAGATTATGCAAACATATGCAAACATATTAGAAATTACAAGACATTTCTTTTGGCCTTTCTCTGAAAATGACAGATAAAGCAGTATGCTCACTACTAATACTCAAACTCCAGCCCACATTCTGCTTCCCTCCTTTACTGAAATGAACAGCATTTTATGCTAAATAAAGTGCTATATCAATGCATAAACTATACTGAATTCTTCTGCCAGCAAAACAATTAACTTTACATGCAATTTAATTTAGGAAGCAGTGGAGGGTTTGTTTACTTTAAGTGGTTGTTTGCCCTGTTGTTTTGTGGTTTTTTTTTCAAAGAATACAACACATGAAAGGAAGTTGAAGAAATCTGCAGAGTGACAGTTCACCGAAACTGCCTATACACTCTTCTGAACTACCTACAGAATTCTTAAAACAGCATTTGAAATAGGCTGTGGAGAGTAGTCTGCAGAGACTAATGATTACACCACCACATGAATTCATGTGGGGAAGTAGAGTGTAAAATACAGTTTATCCATAAGCTGGCAAGAAGTTTTCAAACTCAGTGTAATTAATAAATCATTAAAGTGGGTTTATGAATAAGCAGCACTCATAAATGAAAGTGAAAGAAAGAAATACTGTGGTATTTTAAAACTATACATTCTTTCTATTTAGGTAGACATACTACTAAAAACTGGAAGGATCAAGAGGGAATGAACACTTAACTCCTTCACTTTCTTTTACACATTCTTAGCTGGCTATGCTCAAAGAAGAGAGAACCCTAGAAAGACTTTTTCTGACCTAGAAAAGCAATTCCTGCAGTAGCCACTTATTCAATTTGTATTTGGGATAAAAATCTAACAGAGTAAACACTGACAGAAAGAACAACACAGAACCTGTAGTAGTTAGTCTTTACAATATAGTATATATAAAGAACCTGAATACAAAAAACACTTTTGTATCTCAGATTGTTGGCTGGTGTCTTTCTTTTTAAACTGATTCAAATACTTTGGATTATTAAAAAAGTTAAAAAAAACCATGTCAAGCCATGTGATCAGTGTTTGTCTCCAAAATGCAGCTTCACAGACTTGTTTCAAAATACTTAGCATTTCCCAGAAGAGAAGTTCAAGTTGCTGAGTCTTAAAATGCTTTTACCACGTAAGTGATAAGATCAAATTATTAAAAGACCAGATTCACTGTTAGAATTTTTGCTAGTTGTTTCAGCAGATTCAGTTCTTACATCAATAACACTAAATACATTAGGAGTCCTAAAATCCATACTATAGTAAGTATCAGGATTACATTTCTCCAGTTTCTGTACAAACTCTGGTCCCTTCTAACTCAGGTTTATTTCATGGGTTCATTCGAACAATGCTGCTTTGCACCAGAGATTATTTTTCCTCTCTCCAACTTTCATGTACATTTCTTATTCTTTCCCCAAATTTAATGTATGTTTCTTGTTCTTCCAATATGCTGTCTTCCACCATCCCAAAGCAAAATTCCCTCTTCAACATCAGAAATTTTTCATGCCGCTAATGTCCCTCTTTTATCCCAAATCATGGCATTGCATCCCCCAGCATGCGATTTCCCTTTCACATCAGCTCCCATCATTACATTTCTTTTAACCTGAGAGACATTCAGGATATCAACATATTAAGCTACTAGAAAAAAAAGCACAAGTAGAAAGGAACACAGACACAGCAAGAAGGCTGAGTGAGTAAAAGCGACATCTGGTACTATGCTGTAACCATTTTGTAACAAATTCATTGCTCAACAGAGCATAGCAAAGGCCACTGAAACTCTTTAAGGAGACCATTTGATCCCTTCCGATTTTCTGGAAAACCAGACAGAATCTGGCAACACAGAATCCTTGTGCTTATCTCAGGATGTTACAAAGCCTATGAAGTAGCTACTTTACTGAAGTACGGGCTTTCTGAATACATCATCTCTGCATTAACACTCAACTCACTCTCCTACATTAAGTCTATAATGTCCCTATATTCACTGAGCAGTACCTTTCCTCCAACTTTAATGATTACAGTTGAGTTGCAAACAATTTGCCTGTTATTGCCTCCTGGCAAAGCTAATTACCATAAACTACTTCCCAGAAATCCATTTATTGTTTAACAATCAACTTTTCTGATTACCACTCCCATTCAGCACAATTGGAGCAATTGGGAGGTTCTTCACTTTTTCATCTATAAGCACAGCATTTTATATTAAAATCCAATCACTTGCCTCCTATAACTCAACTAAATACCAACCACAATCATAAAATGTCTTGGGTGCTCTGGATACATAATAAAAAATGTTCTTTCCAATGGATGTCAGGTTCTGGCTCATTCCCACTGAATGCCTTTAAATTAAATCTAGGAATACGTATTTTAGGAGTATTACAAGTAATTGCAATACAGTTTCTCAGTGCAAACAGTAATAACACACAGTAGAAAAAAAAAGAAAAAAAATCAAGCTGCTAATGTTCAGTGTGTAAAAAGGATGGGAAACTAAGATGAAGAAAATTATTAACAGTGAGCAGCCAGAAATATATGGATGTTTATATTACTCAAACACACAAAACCAAATCTTAATGAAACTGATTCAAAGGTATTATTACCTTAAGCTTTATTTATTACTTGAAAATTACTCTCTTCTTACATAGAATAGTTCTACATTATCTCTTTACCATTTAAGGCCTGTTTTTGATGAATTTACATTCTTTGAATGCGGTGCATGATTTTAAAAGTAATACATACTTGATTGAAAAGATCTTCCCTATACATTTTCCATGACAGCATTCACTTATCTGCAGTCTGTGACAAACACTCATCTGTCTAGCCTTTACTTCAACCAACAGCAGCTACACAACTTGGAAACTCCTCCCTTCAGTCCTTAACCCCTTACCCTGTCCGTTAAGCACCAGCCGACTGTAAAAGAGAAACCAAAACAGATTAGAAGCACTGGCAGGTAAAATGCAAAAGGGAGTTACACTTACCTCTTCTGGTAAAGTGATGATAAGATCAGCGTCCACCTGACCCACAATTCTTGAAAGGAAGTAACTGCTGCAAGCTGCAAGCACAGCTTTGTGAGCCCGAAATCGTTGATCTTCCACTAAAATTGTAACATCACAAAGAATATCTTGCTTTCTTTGGTCATCAAGACTGAGGAGTACATTGGTACTGTGTACTGAAGATTCATACACAAAAACCACACTGTTGTTCTCTCTCAGAGACATTCTGTAACACAAGTGGTAGTATAAGGCTCAGGGGAAAGCATGCTTCTGTGCTTCAAATCTGGAGGAACAAAAAAATCAAATTGTACACATGAAAGTCATATCCACCAGGAACCTATTGATACTAAAATATAAGCAAGCTGTTAAACATGCACTGCGTGGTCTAATTCTTCAGATCAGTACTCAGTGTTTCATATATGTACCATTTAAAGTACTCAAACTTTAATATGTACATCTAAACATTGCTTTTGTAGTCTCATAGACTGAAAAAGGCATTTCAGCAATGAAGAACAGTTCTTTCCTAGGCATGCGATCCAGAGTCATAAATTTACCATAACATATAGAAATTATATGAGCTTTCATATTTAGTAATCAGTATACTCTACTTTCAACACTATGAAAATGCAAAGAGAAATAAAACAGATGCATTAAACCAAAATTTACAGAAATATTATGTGAGCTACTTCTGTTTACTAATTCACCTAGTACAGACTAAAATATTTGTTCTGCCTTCTTTTAAAAGTATTTTGCCTGCTAAATCAACCATTGTTGGCATTGTTAAAACACTGATTTTCTCTCTAGTAGGTTGGCATTTTGTTTTTAAATTGAAATTTTCCATCTATCTTAATTCCCTAATGCAGCCTTCTTTCCCCCTCTTCTGCTCTTTATTATTTATCAAGGTTGTTACAAGTTTGCTTTCCTAATGGATCACTATGATTCAGATCACAAGGCAATGGCATCCAATGTCTTTTGTGGCAAAGATCTCAAATAACAGTATTCACTGGATAATAAACAACAGTAAAAGTTAAACAACATTTAAAACTTGAAATAAACTCATATATAACTGTTCTGAATCTATTCTTCAACTTCCTAGTATTTGCAAAAAATTAAGAGCTAGGGAGAAGGCAGCTCTGCGAGAGAATGCAAAGTTTAACAGCATTTCTAAGTCTGATCTTTACAATTCTCTTTCAATTGAGCACTTCTTCCAGTTCAAAGGAAGGAACAAAAGATTACTAAGAAGTATCCTTGTATCTAGAGCTTGATCAAGAAACCACATAGTCAGATTTGGACCTATCCTGCATGGAAAACATGATATTACTATGAAAAGTTTTACCTTAACAAAGCACGTGTTTATATTACACTTTACTAGTAACTCCCGAGTTCCTGTAGCTGAGCATCATCACCCTTACTCACTTCAGCTGAGATGGGACTATTACATTATATTACTCAACAGAGGTTGCAACCATCTGCTGGCTCCCAGCAACAATAAAACTGTAACCAACGCAAATCCTCAGGTTTCAAACGTGGGAAACTTTCACAACATGGGCAGGACACAGGACACAGGCATATTTAAACACACTGTGGAAAAGAGCAACCACACTGCCCCTGGTTACTCACTACTCAAGCTATTTTCATGGCATGTAGGCATTTTTAGTGAACTTTTGAACAGAAGAAGGGAAGAAAAAGATCCATTTCCAATGGAAATGGTAGCTCAGTACCAATCTGCATCCCAGTGAAATGCATTGCATCAGCATTACCTGCCCTTCCCATTCCATTATAGAACACTGTATACTCAACTTCACCACCAAAATGTACCAATGTATTGTGAAAATAAAAGTTGAGGAAAAAACTCCCCCACCGTAGACAAATCTGAGTTTTTCCCATTAAGATGTGGCAGGGAAAAGTGCTATATACCTACAATACACTGTTAACCCTAAAGGGCTTGTTTTTGGAAGGAAACAAACAGTTTAAACATTTTCATCTACCTAACAACAAGACTAGAGAGATTTGATAACTTAAGACATATTTAATTTCCAATCAGTTTAAATGTGAATAATTCCCCATGAAACTGCTATTCATGAAATTCTGTTCTTACAAGAGCTTATGAGAAGTAAGCAGTGTCATATAAATTATATATTCCTAATTTGTTTGCTCTACAGCCTTAACTTACCATATCTCTCAGGTATTACAGCACACGCAGTTTAACAAAGTATAACTCTGTATGTGTTACAAGAAGGTAAAAAGGAAAAACAAAACACCAAAAAGGAACAGGGCAAAATGGAAAAGTTGAAAGATTAAATCCAGGGTGGTGGGGAACACAGGGAAGTATTATAGATAAGGACATATCTTGGGTGAACAGCTAGCCAAAACTCATGAGAGAGTTTAAAAAGCCTTTAAATGTTCTTTTTTCTTTCTTTAGGAAAGAACCCTCAGAGAATAAATGTATCATAGATGCTGCTTCTGGTTTTTCCCTTATGAAATAATCAGTTCCAATATCCAATACAGTTGTTACACTTCCACAGCACGGAAGGCTAAAAGGAATACTAGTTTGTTTCTATATATATAGATACTGTCAACCCTCCTTTTCACTTATCTCCATAAGGCACACACCATGTTTTCAAAACAACTTGTGGAGTATTTGAAGCACTGCCAGCTTACAATGTTGCAGCTGCAAAAAAATCCCCCAAAAAACCAACAACAACAAAAAAAGCAAACAAAAAAAGGAGCTTTCAACACTGAAACACTACCTTCTATTTCTTGAAAAGTGAATTAAATACTTAGTTTGAGCAATACATCATTTTAACACCTGACTCTGACAGAATGTTTTACTTCCTAATGTGAAGCTTTCATCACCCACATTACATCCTCGCTATATTTAAACAGGATGAAAGGATTTTTTTAGGTATTCATAATATAAAATGCAGCTTTTAAGAGACATTTAAAATATTAAAAGAAGCTTTATAAAAGGCCCCAAAATCCCCGCTCCTATACTGCATTCAAATACAAAATTTCTCTCAGTCTTCTTTATAAAATCTAATTACTGTCATACAAGATTAAAAAAAATCAAAAGGAAAAGAACTATACAACTGAAAATTCTGGTGAAAACAAAAAACATCAAACAGGAAAGGGAAAATGTAACCACTGTAAAAAGCTGTGACACTGAAAGAAGTAACAGAGCTCAAATGTCAGAATTCTGATTTCCAGTTGTGTAATAAAGGCACAGTACCACATTTATAACAGTATCTATCATGACAGCCACCTAGATTTTCCACAGCAGTGTGAGGACAAAATAACTTGCCTATAACTAGACTTTTTATATACATATCCACAACCAGAATACTTACTGTTACACCAAAAAGTACATCTCTTCTGTAAACTGTTTCTCTTCTACCCTAATTGTTCTTCTAGAACACTCAGAATTCTTAAAATTAGTTTTATTTATGGATGGACAAAAGATGGGAAAGACAGGAATTCAGTTATGCTTTTTAAAGAAGTTTTATATAACTTACAAGCATAAAATCACGAAAACTATGCCCAACCTGTAAAAAAATTACTGCATCTTCAGAAAATTTAGACATCTCTACATCCAAGTAGATATATACATATTTATTTTTAAAGAACATATAGAACACTTTTCTTAATTAAAAACAGTTCTGCAATTGAATTATAAAATGTGAATACACATTTGCTTACATATAGAGACCAGAGCAAGATGCTTATCAGGACTCACTGTCAAATACAAATTGCATCCAAGGCTCATTTTTCTCATGCCTTCATAGTTATGAATTATATTACTGCAGGAAAGGTAATTGTGAAGTACAGAGAGTGTAAGGTACTTTAAAATTAGGTTGCAGGTTTGCTCATTTGATTGCTTACAACTGGTAGCAATTACTGCTCTTTACTGGCTGACTGCAGAATAAAAGTAGATACAAGATCCTCTCCTCCTTCCCGCCACAATCTCTGCTTTAAAGAATCACTTGGTGCAGATCTTCAGGTAAAACATAAAGTCTCTACACTGATACTTCAAAAACAAAAAGTATATAATCCAAAGATGATAATCATCATAGCTGACACCAGGTAAATCTGTAAAGAACGGTTGTGGCTAAGTTAGAGAAGAAAAATAGTAATAGAACAAGTAACACTGCTGAGGAATACGGCTAATGCAGGGAGAGTGTAAGAGCAGGAACAGAGTACCAGAACAGTACTCATAATACTGTGGTGCATTTCTCATCCACACACATATAAATCTGGCACAAAGCAGATGAACTTTCACGCTCAGCCGTACCACCACACCAAACATCCTGTGGTCAAAAAATGTTCTGCAAGTGTTGGAGAAATCTGTAAAACATCAAGTTGTCACTGAAGCTGGCAAAGGCACGCACAGAAACCAGCTGACCTGCCAAAGAACTGCTTGTTGTTTCAGTATTGTGGCTGGAGGGCTTACCCCAGTAAGACCTAGAATCCAACTAGACAATGCAAACAGTGCAAGCCAACATTCAAGCCATCTGTGGTCAGTTACCAGTGGCACCATGGTGCTGTTTTTTGGTGTTGAATTATGCTCAAACCAGCCTGGCTCACCAAACTCCAAACACATATCCTGCTTTTTGAAATTGGCTGTTGACAGATAAGCTGGTAGCTGGCCTGTAAATTTCTGACTAGAAGTCAATCACTTTATACTATAGAAGTCCAGTCCTCTTTCATACAGTCTTGGGGTGTATATGTGGATTTTCCTCCCCTGGGTGGGGACATCCTCCAAGGATACTCCTTGAGGCTGAGCAAAAGAGATCTCCCCATGAGCGCTGGTATGGGTAAGTTACATAGAATCTCTGCTTAATAGTTATTTCTTTTTGCTAGCTTTAATAAAATTGCTTCAATAATTGCTTCAATATAGTGCACTACCTTACACTATACTAGTAGTTTTAGCGTTTATATTGTGTAGTAAATAATTCTGATTTTTTGTCTGATAATTTGTAATAATAAATGATTAATTTTATATAAACATTCTCATTTTGCCAATCATTAAAACCTGTAGGACAAAATGCAGTTCAATCACATCTCCAAGTCATTAAATTTAAACCATCGATATAATTCGTGGCTGATTGGATTCAGCCATACCTAGACTCCTCTCTGAAAAGAGGTTAAAAAAGCGAGGGAGTCTTTTCTGCACCTCATGACTCAACAGCAGGGCTTTTTTTTTTAATAAATTTTGTCTAAGCCTTCCCCTGCCACCTGACAAACTGGTATAGTAAGCAGGATGGCAAGTTTTGAGAAACAGACAAAAAGCTTAAGAGAGTTTTTACAGAGGTACAACATTGGTGAAAAGTTCAGGGACCTGGTAAAAGAAAAAGAAAAAAAGCCCTGGTAAGGGAAAAGGTTTCACAATTGAATTTTGAGAGGCTATGGCTGAAGCTGTAGAGAAAGGAGACAAGAAGCTAATTCAATCTTTGTCTAGTTTGGCTAAATCTTTGGCTGAAAACTTGAGAAACCGGTTCAACAGGTTGTCTCTGAAAATTCAGATAATTATGTAGCCCTGGAAAATTTTGTAATGCATTTCACAAAAAATCCTATATGCTTTTGAATAATATATGTAAATATAGAAATAATGTATTGTATAAATAATATGTAAATTTTTATATGAGATAGTAAAGTCATAATAATAAAACCAGTGAGTGCTTTTTACAATTGGTCTTCCTAGTAAACCACTCCCGAAAGTCAGAATTTGACAGAGTACCACTTTCTCAAGTATTTAATGCTCAGGAGTAATCATCTTCACTACACAAAAACAGAAAAACACACAACGTATGTATACTGACAGAATGTTCAATATGAGCATGCAAGATCAGTTAAAAAAAAAAATCAATCCAAATAAATAAAGCATACTATTAATTAACTGCATTGAATAACAGTAAGAACTTTTCTAGACTTTGAATGAAGATGCGGACAGAATATCTTGTATTTTGCATCAGTGTTAGGAAATCTCCCAAAATGCCACACATGCACAACTAAGGATTCTGTTAACTTGGAAAACGAGTCAGGTAACACCGATTCTGTATGCTTATAGCTGGTTTATTGTATACTTGAATCATTCTTTCTGAACAAAGATGATGAAAGTAACAGCTGGAGTGTTCCTGCCTGCCTCTAACATCTGCCAGGGCCTTTACCACAGAACACTTACAGTAAGACAGCTAACAGCCATAAATTTAGTATCCTTTATTTTATACTCAACCACCACAAAAAACAAGAGTGAGATTTCAGCATACCAAGGGGTATGATTTACATCCAAGGAGAGTGTTTTGAACATGGAGTCAGCTGATGCTGGAATGATCTTCATTACAAGAAAATCCACAACTAAAAAGAATGAACGAGTCAAAGAAATGAGCTCCATTGGCTCTGAGACTCCAAGGCAAACAGCCAAGGAATATCAAAATGGCCCTTAAAACTGAGATACAGATTTGAGAGTGCAATTTGTTGTCCCTTTTGCTTCTATTTACATTACAATATTTGTGATCTGTGTACAAGTTTACTAAAATGCTTTTTGAACATTTTGGATTAGAATGTTTCAAGTGTCCTTAAAAACACTAAATGAGAACACAGAAATCAATAACGTTCATGCCTTTACTACTTTGAAGGCTTATGCTTTCAGGAAAAACAGCTGAGTATAACTTAGTCTTAACTCTTGGCGCGAAATCCAAGGACCTGGAAAAGAAAATCCAGTATTTAATGGCCACAAGATACAACAGCAACCCCAAATCCAGAGGCAGCATCCATCCCTACGTTTGCTTCCCACACATCAAAGTTTGTCTTCCAAATCCTTTTTTCCCCTCCAAACTACAGGTTTTTCAAATTTTGGAAAGAGTAGACTGAAGAGCAGCATAGACTGGAGAAGGTTTTGACATAGAAATTGTTCGGTAATTTCCCTCTCCTTCTGGACAGCTTAGAGCCAGCCACTCCAGTAAGCTGAGCAGAGCTGGTTCTGCCAACCAGCACAACTTCACTGTGCCTCTGTGACCAAGATCAGCAATTTCTTCATCACCAGCTGAACCTTGAAGAAAGGACTCATCCAAACGCACCTGAATGCAATCCAGTCTAGCATCCAAACATAACAATTGCCTTCTAATAACTCACTGTAAAATAAATCACACAAGTCTACCTTGTTAATATCAAGAGTTAACACAACTAAAAGCAAGTGGCAATAAATCAGAAAAAAAAAATTGACCTGTGTTCCTTCTGTCTTAAGCTCCACTAATAGAGCCATGGTACTAGCAAGAGCCAAGCAAAAACACACGAGCTACATGAGTTACATCCTGTGAGATCAGTGCTTTCTTTTAAAGAGCAACAGCCTCTTACTTATTTTGCATCAACAAATAAATCCATTTCAGATATTCCTATAAAGAAGAGCTAACCTTTTATTCCTAGAGTTGGATATCAATTATGCAGCTCGACTATGCAAATCAACTCCACACACCTGGTTTTCCCTGATCTTCACCTACCATAAACTTCCTGTATGAGATCCAGTCAAAAGTTACCCAAATTACTAAAAATGTAACCAAACCCCTGCTCCTTAGTCTTTATTTAGTGAACAAGCATCCTCTAATGCCATACTGGATATAAATCCTCTTTAGCAATCACAGTAGCTGTCACCTGTATGCAAGTGAAGTTCTGAAATAAGAGAGAGCACAGAGCAAAGCTCCCCTTAGTAGCTGCAGAACCCAGGCAGGATGCACCTTGGCTGTCATGCTCTCTGAGCTGGCTGAACTTGGACATCCACATGTAAATTCAGTTGTGGTCACCATCATAATAAAACTAGCAAGATTAATTTATCACCTAGCAAACAATAAAGGTCTGTTCAGTTATAACCATGCTTATAATGGATCTATATTCTTGGAACATGTTAAATACATGAATAGTTGGAAAAAAGACAATTGTAGACCCCCAAAAATACCGCCTGGAGAAAACACCCTTGGGACTATTCCTTACTCTTATGCTGATCTATTGAGTAAGTTCTAGCAGGTCTAGCATGTCTGTCAATTCTCTTACAATTGACATTCATTTACTTTAGCCTACAAAAAAAATTTCTGTCATCCACAGATGTGAAGTCCAAAGGGACAACTATCACTTACTACTGCTAAAACAAGACAGTTTAGATAACAGACAATGTATTCAAAATACACTGCAAAGGCTTTTTTTCTAAAGTTTCATCACTCTGTCCTTGACACTGGCTATCTCTCCTTTTATGGAAATAAAGTTATATTACAGATAAATGCCTACAGCAGTTAATAGCTGCTGACTCACGTTATGCTGACAAAGAATGAACAAGCATTTTAGAGTTCATGCTTATTGCTTCTTCATCTTTAGTTCAAAAAGACTGTAATCAAGTGATAAAAAGGCAAAAACTACGCTTTGCTGCCTAGAGAACAATGCCTTCTCCTTTAGAAAAGGGTACATTTAGTCTTCAGATATTAGCACAGTCATAATTCTAAATTGCATTCTTTATCATCCAGTCTAACACCTAGATGATATTGTTCACAGTTTAATTACATAAATGAGCTTTTTAAAAGTTACCAGGTTGTATTTTTGTAACATAATTCTTACCACAGCATTTGGAATCTTGTCAAGTCACAAGCTAGTATAAAAAAGAATCACAGGAAGTCTGGCGAGTTCTGCTCTGAGAGTCTTAATTTGTTTTCCAGGATTTAAGCCTGAATATACATTTTAAAAAAAAAAATACTTGCAAGCTATATGAGAACTTGGTATATAGGAGAGAAAGCGGGGGGGCGGGAAATAGATCCTGAGAATACTAGTAGTCACAAGACTCCAGAAGCTGGGATTTTAAAAATAAAAATAGATTGATATCATGTAACCACAGAATTTTTCAACAGAAGTCTGAAAAGCTTCCCTCAAAGGATGACAAAAAACAAAACAAAACAACTACTACTTTGCAGTTTACCATTACCTTAGACAACAATAATTGTTTAATTTTTGGATCAGGGATCAAAATCATGGTGTAGGATTTGGTTTGTTTCACTGCTAGTAAACTAAATAGGCCTGAAGGGATTTCAGAGACTCCTTTACAGCCCTTTGTATTCAGAGAGAGTTACTCTGTAAAGGTAAGAACAATGCACCGACTTTCTAAAGACCTTTAAAAAAAAAACCCTCAAGGCACCTAACAACAACAACAAAAATAACCACAGACACAACATCCAAAAAAAACAAGTAAAAACTGGTTTTTTTCTTAAATAAGAACTAGGTTAGATAATAAAATATTCACTTAGGATAAGAAAAGCATGCAAAACTAAAATCTACTGTCAAATCTTGCCTTTACTTTAAGGACAACCACCTTTGCATTCAGAGCTACATATTCTACTCTTTGCCTCAGATAAATAAAACACATGAATTATTTTGATTTAATAACTGTCACAATCCATTTACAAGTATGTATGTCAAAATATTTATGCTGAATACTAAATTAACCATCTGTGGTTCTAATGTATTTTACTCTAATTTAGAAGGACACAAGAAAGAACCTGTGAAAACAGAGATGCAGTTATATTGGCAAATCAAAGAAAATACTGTTCAGAAATTATATTTAGAATATAAATTTCTGGTATTATCTCTTTAATTCTGACTTGTTTCCACAAGTGCCCTTCGCAGCATGTGAAACTGAAAAACTCCCTGCAGATATTTTAGTCATAAATCAGAAAGAATTCAGAAAAATTTCTGTCGAAACAGAACAGCACAGGTTCATCAGAACTGATAATATTTATATAACAATAAAGGGAAAAAAAAATAAAATACAAAGACCAGACTTCAAATAGTAAGGCTAGTAAACGTCTCTTATAAATCACATAAAGCTGTGTTTCAGTTTTCCCATCATGAAACTGCAGACCATTTCCTATCTGACAATGTCAAGAGACATAGTCTTACTAGCTGAGCTGTAAATAAGCATTTTTGGGATGGTACCACATTTAGATAGTGATCGTCAGGCTCTGGGGCCCCAATATCTGAAGGATGTGGATCTTCTGGAGTGAGTCCAGAGGAAGCCACGAAGCTGCTACTGAGGGCTGAAGCCCCTCTGCTATAGAGACAGGCTGAGTGAGCTGGTGCTGTTCAGCCTGGAGAAGAGAAGACCCCAGAATGATCTTAGAGTCCCTTTGAGTGTCTACAAGGGCTCCAAGAGAGCTGGAGAAGAACCTGAGACAAGGGCATAGGGTGAAAGGACAAAGGGGAATGGCTTCCCACTGATGGGACAGGGTTAGCTATTAGGAAGAAATTCTTCTCTGAGAAGGTGGTCAGGCCCTGGCACAGGTTGCCCAGAGAAGCTGTGGCTGCCCCATCCCTGGAAGTGTTCAAGGCCAGGTTGG
>JAWWTY010000001.1:16712688-16831520 GCA_035222235.1 Margarornis squamiger
CCTGGCCTTGGACACTTCCAGGGATGGGGCAGCCACAGCTTCTCTGGGCATCCTGTGCCAGGGCCTGCCCACCCTCAGAGGACAGAATTTCTTCCCCATATCCCAGGCTAAGGCCAGGTTGCATGGGGATTGGAGCAACCTGGTCTAGTGGAAGGTGTCCCTGCCCATGGAATGGGCGTTGAAACTGAATGAATTTTAATGTCCCTTCCCACCCAAACCATTCTGAGATGTTTCTAGAATCCTGCTGACTGATAGGCTGGTTGCTGTCTGGGTCATGAGGACAGTCAAATTTACTCTCTCTATCTTGAAAATGATGCATTTCAGCGTGTACAGCACAGCCTGTGCTTTTCCTGCTTCGGGATTTCTTCTTTCCTGCAGCAGCTTTGGTATTTTGCACTAAATATCTGCTTACAGCCCATTATAATCTGATGTCCAAAGGCATCTTTTAAATAAAAACGAGGCTTGAATTTATTTTTCAGTTCAGGCAGTGGCTGTGTGTGTTCAGTGAGCTCTGCTGATGTTGGATCAGATGGTGAAAAGATCCTCTCTCTGCTGGTCCCACCTCGCAGCAAAAGCAGCAGATTTCCCTCTGTGTCCGAAGTCAAATGAAGCAAAATACTTAAAGGGCCTGTGATTTCACAGTAAAGTCCTGTGACCGTGTTGGAGCTGCAGATTCCGGAGAGAGGAGGTTGATAAAGGCTTGTTTTGTTGCCTTCCAGTTGGGATGTCTCCTGAGCAGTGCTGTGAGTGCCAGACCTAATGAAGCCTGGTGTCCCAGGGGCTCGGGGCTCGCGCTCCGCTGCTCCGGACCCCGGCAGGGAATTGCAGAGCAGTGGAAGGTTTTTCTGTCATTTCCAGGCCTCTCTTCTGGTGGCCCGAGAAAGGAGAGGTTCACCTCTGCTGTCCCCAAGGCCTTTCCCCAAGGATGAGGATAAAGGAGGGCCCACCACCCCCATTCAGCATCAGGGTGAACTTTTGCGGCTCTGACGGATTTTAAGCATGTATGTTCCATGGAAGCTCAGGATGTAGAGAGTTAAGTCATAGAAGGAAGGCTGAGGGAGCTGGGGGGGCTCAGCCTGGAGAAAAGGAGGCTCAGGAGGGACCTTCTCACTCTGTGCAACCCCCTGACAGACAAGGGGAGCCAGGGCAGGTGGGCTCTGCCCCCAGGGAACAGGGACAGGAGGAGAGGGAGCGGCCTCAGGCTGGGACAGGGGAGGGTCCGGTTGAACATCAGGAAGAATTTCCTCATGGAAGGGGTTGTCAAACATTGGAAGGGGCTGCCCAGGGAGGTGGTGGAGTCCCCATCCCTGGAGGTGTCCAAGGAACGACTGGACGTGGCACTCAGAGCTCTGAGCTGGGTGACAAGGTGGGAATCAGTCACAGGTTGGATTTAATGGTCTTGGAGTGTCTCTACTCATGGAATCTGAGCGTGAGCCCCAAACTGAGTGTTAGAGAGCAGAGGGAGGAGACACCCTGAAGGTTCATGTTTCTCCTAAGGCTTTGTTGAGAGAGGAGGTAGACTGGAAATCAGAGTGTTGGATGTGGGAAGCTGAATGAAAAGGATGTCTAAGAAGGAATGGCAAAAGTGGGTTTCAAGTGAGAACGTGGGAAGGGATGCTGCAGACAGGGCATGGCCTTGCTTTGTGAGCAGGTTGCAAGTCTTAAATCTGAAATATTTGACTTCCCAGGAGATGTTTGAGGATAAAATAGTAGGGGAAGAGAAGAGCATGCAAAAACGTGGCAGCTCATGGTTGTTATAATATCCAGTATCACTTCCGAGTACGTGCCCGCTGTCCCAGGGGAGGTGAAAGGGGGAAGTTTGCAAAAGGTTTGGGAACAGTCAAAAAATTAATTAAAATATTTGTTAAAAGACAGCAAGACTCACTCTTCTAATAACTGAAGGGATTCAGGAGAAACTTCCCAGTGCAGCTTTGAAAAGAAGTATTTAGGGGAGCAAGTCCCAGAGCACTGGAGGTTTGGATGTTGTCTGCTCCCTAAGAGCTGTTTTCCAGAGGCCGGATAGAGATCCCTAGAGGTGTGTGTGTTTTGGAAATCATGCACATTTTTGGGGTGGCTTTGATGTGATTGTCACATGTAAGGGGAGCTTGAAGGCCTTAGATACCTTCTGCAGTGGGGCAGTCATTTCAGGCAGGTGGGGGTAATGGAGTCGTGGAATACCCTGAATTGGAAGGGACCCACAGGGATCATCAAATCCAACCCCTGGCCTTGCCCAGACACCCCAACAACCCCACCCTGTCCCTCAGAGCGTTGTCCAAACACTCCCTGAGCTCTGGCAGCCTTGGGGCTGTGCCCACTGCCCTGGGGAGCCTGGACAGTGCCCACCACCCTCTGGATGGAAAAGGGATGCTCAGGCATAACCTCGTGGCCCCAGAAGATCCTTGAGCACTCACAGCAGCTGAGCTGCCACGTTCCCTCCCTCACTGCGAGCGTTCCGCGTGCCATCTCCGTTTGGAACGCGGCATTCATCTGGAGTATTCATTAACATGGGGAATTATTTGCATATTATTAGCATTATTACATGGCAATAAAGCTGCTGCTGGTTCTCCCCTCCCTCCGTGTATCCTTCATCACCCGCCTTTAGAACGCTCTGAATCCTGTTTGTTGTGTGACAAACTGGGCTGATAAATCTCGTTACTCACTTGAATGGCTGGGAGACTCAGTGCACATTACTGAATTTGGTGAATTATGTAATAAATGCATAATTAAAATTAAACCCGGAGCCTCTCGTGGAACCTCCGAAAATGCCGTTCGTGATGAATTATAGAGAAATGTACATGGGTATTAAAAGTTCAGCCTAATTATTTGGATTTATTTTTAATCAATATTTAATACGCTACCTATAAGGTCCTGCAGACCCACAGCAAATGGGCTGTTGTGGCTTTGCTGCAAAGCACTGAAAGTGTGTGTAAGAGTCAGATGTTTATTTTCATGGGGCTTCATATTTTAATATTTGATTACAGAAGAGTCCCCTGAGCACAAAAATTTCTTGAGCCAAGAGAAGCATATACAGGGAGCTGGGTTTTACCCAAGTCTTTTCCCACTTGATCCCCTTTGAATGTTGCCCAGGGAAATTGTGGCCTCCCCATCCCTGGAAGTGTCCAAGGGCAGGTTGGAAGGGGCTTGGAGCAACCTGGAATAGTGGGAGATGTCCCTGTCCATGGCATGGGGTTGGATTAGATGATCCTTAAGGTCCTTCCAACCCAAACCATTCCATGATTGTGGTTTATCAGAGGAGATTCACAAAATTAGGAGATCATTTACTCTAATGGAGCAGTGCTTGGTTGTTCCCCCATCGAATTGGCATTAAAATCACCTGAAAATCTTTCCCACAATGTGTTTCTGCCCTCCTGGTTCTTACTTCAAGGCAGCTGCCCCAAGTGGTGTCAGGTTTGAACTTGAGATGTGCTAAAAAACTTCTTTTCTGTGTGCTTAAAACGGGCTTTGGAGATATTTCCTTTGGAAAGAGGAGCGATGTTTTGAAGGCAAACAGCCTGCAAGTTTAATTTTGAAAGGTTTGTCTCTTAAGTAGGAAATTGAATAGAAGGGATTTGATTCCCCTAAATCCCCGATTTTAGAGAAAGCAGCTTGAGATCTCAGTAAGAGAATTAACACATGGGTTAAACTTACAATAAGAAGCAGGACTTGGAAAATGCCTATTCAGATGCCGTTAAGGGAATAATAGGATTAGTTCTTGTCGTGTCAGTGTAGATTCCTCAAAGTGGGGGCCCTGTGCTGGGCTGTGGTGGTGCCCTGCCCGTGAAATTGGGGACAATGCCAATAAAGATGACTTTTCTTGGAGGCAGTTCCTTTGAATGTTTAAGCTGGTGCTTGTGTACACACAGAGCCCAGGTAATTCAGGGTGACAAATAAGCCATTAATAATCCTCTCCCCTCCCCAAAAGTGTCGTTCGGGACCGAGGTGATCGTGATTGTGGCTGTGTCACTGGGGGGAAAAGTCAGGAATACACCATGGAAGAGTGGTTTAAGTTCCTGTAAGCAGATTTTTATTTGTTTCTATCATCTGTTGAAAGCATAATACGTTTTGTTTTTTTACCTGTTGTTTCCATTATGTGTTTTTTTATAAGCCGTTTATGCCAATGTATATATATTTTAATGTATATACATTATATCCATCGTTTAAGATAACGCATTTTTGTGTCTTGGCTTATTTATTTATGCATTTATTTATGTATTTTCACAATTCCTGACAATCCACAGTCCTGCAACAAACCATTCTTTTCAGTTTCTTGTGTCTGCCATTTCATAATCATCCCGTGTGTGTCTTTGTTTTTAGCCTAAACGGGAGCGAACGGAGCGTTAAGGCAGAATTGGGGTTGTTTTGACGTCACCTGATTTCATCATAGAAGGTGCTGTAGGAGATCAGCGTGCTGGAAAACTCCCAACAAAATGGTAATGAGAACCAAGAAAGGCTTGTGTTGTGCTCTCACTCTCCTGCTTGTCTTCAGACACAGCTGATGCTGCTTTGCAAAGTTCCTCTTTACTCTTCTGTGGGTTTTCCTGTGGTGTATAACCCTAGATATCCTGTAATTCCCAAAAAAATGCTTTGAGAGCAGAGGGGAGTTTAAGCACCAAAAAAATCTGCTGAGAAGTTGTGGATTTCCCATCCCTGGAAGTGTTAGACAGGGCTTGGATCAACCCGGTCTAGTGGAAGGATCCCTGCCCATGGCAGGGGTTGGTGTGAGATGATATTTAAAGTCCTTTACAACCCGCCCCATCCTGGGATTCCATGACTAAGAATGAAATAAAGTTTTGGATATGCAGATAATTGGCAAATGTACCAAAATTTGTCTGTAAATCCTCACCAGTGGAGCCAACGAGGCAGGCACGAGCTCAGGCTGATATTTCACTCCACAGCTGGGCGTGTGTCAGAGCTTTCCCGAGTACTCCTTGAGCTGGAACTTCAGGAAGAGAAAAAAAACACCCCAGAAAGAAGCTTTACAGATTGGTCTATTACAGAGAGTATTTGCTGTGTTTTGGCACAGGGTTTATTTAGGGGGGATGTGTGAAGCTTTTGAGAGAACTCTCTTCACATTCTGAAGTGACAGACTCGTGCCGCTGACGCTGCCTGGTTCGAGTCGCAGCCAAATCCGGGCTCGTTCCAGCTCCAGTGTGTGTTTTAGCAGAGTGTTACTCCCTACAAGAGTCATCTTTTAAAGCTGAATAATCTTCTAGTGCTGCAGGACAGCAATGTGGCATATTACAGAGCTGGCAATTCGAGATTGTAAAGAAAGGAGTTAATTTGGAAGAGCTGCACTGAATGCACATATGTATGTATAGAAATATATATATATTTCTCATCCCTGGACTGCTCTTGCATGAAATCCTTCATTCTGCTCTCCTCTGAGCTGTTCTTTTCTTACTAACAGGAGTTGTTCTCTTCTAACCCAAAGTGCTTATCCATATTTTAAGTATATATCTTTTTAAATGAGTCCCTTTAAATTAACATTTAAAGGAGCAGAGATGTGTCTGTGGTGTAATTAATCCACTTATGGCTGATCGTTATTTGAGGTCATCGAGCCTCTTTGTACTTAATTTTTTTGTGCTTTTTATCCAGCAGGATCTTTTTTAGTTGGCAGTGTAAGAGTTGATTTACACCTCAAAGCAGACTATTTCTCCTGGAGTACTGGGTTCCTCAGTTCCTTTTAGCAGCACAAATGGTTGGAAGTGTGGAAGGATGTCTCATCCCAAGCTAGATACCCCAATTCCTGTCCCACTAGAAGGTGTAGTTACCAATCTGTTGGAACCAACTCTTCCAGTATTCTTTTGAAGGCTTTGGAATGGTGAGTTTACCCTGCTGGGATTTTTTATTCCAGCTGACTTTATTTATCTGTCTCTTCACTGAAATGGTGCTCAGGCATTGGAAGAGGCTGCCCAGGGTGGAGGTACCATCCATCAAAAGGTGTGGCACTTGGGGACTGGTTTAGTAGTGGCCTTGGCAGTGCTGGGGTGGTTGGACTTGATGACCTCAGAGGTTTTTTCCAACCTTAAGGATTCAGTGATTCTACACGAGGTGTCCAGTCAGAGCTCCCTCTCAACTGGCAGCACTGACACCACTTGTGTCCTCTCCTAGAAATCCTGCTTTTAATTCCAGCTTTGACTGGATACCCACCTCAGACAACAGAACTTTGGTGGGACAAACTCCCCCACCCCATCAGGTCCTCTGGTGCCTCTGGAATTTCCTTCCCTTGGAATAAGCTACAGTGTCCCACTGAGAGCTTCAGATCTTCCCTGCAGCAGCAGGATGGTGTTGACCACACAGCAGAGAAGTGTGGATCGATTCCTGTTGTTTTAAGCATTATTTCAATTTTTATTTCACCATTTAAGCTTTAATTGATAGAAAATGGCTTAGTTAATATTTGAGCATTACTATTTATTTAATTTTTTTCTTTTCTTTTTTTTTTTTTTTCCTTTAGGTCTGAAAGGTTTTTATGGGTGGTGAGATGTTCCAGTGCTTGGATCAATGTGTTTCGTTTATTGTTGGGAAGGAGTGGATTCTTTTTGTTCTTCTTTGCTTGAGTTATTTTAAGTTGCTGTAATTACCAGTCAGCAGAGCTGATCCAGGTGAGGTGTATCCACATATCACACAGAGAAGCATGGAATGGTTTGGGTTGGAAGGGACCTTAAAGACCATTTCATTCCACCCCCTACCATGGGCAGGGACACCTTCCACTAGCCCAGGTTGCTCCAAGCCCCATCCAGCCTGGCCTTGGACACTTCCAGGGATGGGGCAGCCACAGCTTCTCTGGGCAACCTGTGCCAGGGCCTCCCCACCCTCCCAGCCAAGAATTTTTCCCTAGTATCCAGTCATGTACAACACAGACCAAATAAAACCATCCCAGGACAGAAAAAGATCCAGAGGAGCTGCCACAGAAAACAGCACAGGGAATTGGGAGCGTCTGGCCAACAAGTTTTTCAAACTCAGTTGATCTCAGAAGTGGGATGGAAACTGTGATATCCACATGGACCAAATGAGGCTTCTTTTAGCAGAGAACCTTCCACAAAAGAAACTGGGATTTTGACAAGGGCAAGCAGTGACAGGAGAAGGGGGGAACAGCTTCACACTGAGAGAGGGCAGGGTTAGGTGGGATATTGGGGAGAAATTCTTCCCTGTGAGGGTGGCCAGGCCCTGGCACAGGTTGCCCAGAGAAGCTGTGGCTGCCCCATCCCTGGAAGTGTCCAAGGTCAGATTGGAGCAACCTGAGATAGTGGAAGGTGGAACTGGATGGTCTCCTCAAGGTCCCTTCCAACCCAAACCATCCTGTGTTTCTGTGGTTTTATAAAAGCTTGTCGGAAGTAACTCCACTCTCCAGGATATTTAACGTGCTCTGTTCTCACTGAACCCTCTGAAAGAGTGAGGGTTTAACTCCCAGCCTGGTGTGTCTCCCGAGTTCAGACATCTCTGCAGAAGATTAAGCAAGTTAGAGAAATTAGCTTTGATCCCTTTTTGCCAGCATAGGATTATTCCGCATCACGCTGGGTTTGAAGTTCATGTCTAATCCAGTTTTACACGTCTCGGGGGACTGGGCTTCTCCCGGCTCCGTGTGCTGCAGCCTCTGATTTAGTGCTGCTCACTTGATACTGAGATTCAATTTGCATTCCCATTGCTGCCTCCCATTCCATCCCTGGGCCACGTAGGGAATGCTGCTGCTTCCAGAGGCACCTGGATCGTTATCCCTGTGCTATCTTAGATGCTCACTACTCACTCAGTGGAGATTCTTGTATTTAAACCACGCTCCTGCAAACAACTCTGGGTGTCTTGGTGGCTTTTCAAGCTGCAGAATGTATTTACATCCTAAGAAAAGGTTTGTGGTGTCCAGCGTGGATCGTTGTGCACGGAAACAACTGGTGTGAAACAAGATTACAAGAGCCACGTGTGCAGAACTAATGCTGATCAAGGCAAAGAGGAGGCTCCTGTTACTCTTTTCCAGAGGTTTAAGCACCAATCCTGAGGTTCTTTTTAATGCACTACATTTTATTTATGATGTTTGTAAACCCATAGGTTTTCTTCCTAATAAAGGTGTATTTTCAGGCTGAAAAAATCCTTGTCTGTGATCCTTTGAAGTGCCTTTTTATGGGCACTTTTTATTCACTTGTCTCCTCACACATGCCCAGGATCAGGGTATCAGACCAGCAGAGCAGTTCAGCCCATGAGCTGTTTCAAGTCCCCAGATGATGCTTTTAGAAGTGACAGTGTGTTTTGCTGGACTGACACAGGCTGGGTCACCTGCATCACTCCCAGGGACCCTTCAGGAACTGCCTTCTGGAGTAGAAAGTGCTGGATAGGTCAGAAACATGCTTTGTACAACAAAAAAATGTGTTTTATAGGTCGGGAGTTAAAATTTCCAGTTTCTGAGAGTGTCTGTATTTTAGTGGGAAGCCCGAGGGATCCCAGAAGTGAATCCTGTTCTCTGTTCCTGCCCTGTGCTTTATACACACCTTGTAGTAATATTTCATTTTACCTAAAAAATGCAGCATTCAGAGAAGGCAGAGACTTTAAACACTTTTGCAGCCTGGCTGGCAGAGGATATCCTTGTTTTTCCATGCTGAGTTGCTTGGGCAGCCTGTGCTGTTCCTTCACTGGCAACAGCTCACTCAGAACCCAAATCCATCCCAATGACACTGAATCACAGAATGGCCTGGGTTGGAAAGGACCTTTAAGATCCTCTCATTCCAACCCCCAGCCATGGGCAGGGAACCATCCTCCTCCCCTAAAGCTGCTCTTGGCAGAAAAGTGCCATTAATCCTGATGGGAAGCAGCATTTTCGGGGATTCCACATCACCTACAAAGGCAGGTTGGGAATTGTCCTCCTCCATCCTAACAAAGCTTTGACCGGACCGGGAGCACCTTCTGTAAAAAACTTCAGCTGTTTTTAAGCCAAGCAGGGCTGGAAGGTCTCGAGGCTGTCAGAGTGACTTATCCCCTCTCCCTTGGAAATGGCCTTTCTGGAAGGCTGTGGCGGATGCTGCGTGCGCAGCCGTCTGCTCTGAATCCTGGGGAAGGGCTCCGGCAGATCCATCGCGTGCCCTACTTAATTCGAGATGTTTGGCTTAGTTTTTTTTTTATTCTTTATTATTTTGTTTTCTTCCCATCGCTACAGTAAAATTATTTTTACGACCCCTTGGGTATTACCTGCTTTTATAATCTTCCTATAATTAAATTTACAAATCCGCCTGTGAGCTGGTGATGTGTTAAAACCTTGCAAACGGGACCCTTTGTGTGTTAACCTGTATTTATGTTACTTTTATTCCTTCTGGCAGTAATTATCCTGGCTCTAGGCCTAGGATTAATCTATAAGATGCTGAACATGCTTGATTTTCTTTTTCCCCCTCCTTTCTCTGTGGCAATCTCATCTTATGCAGAGCAGGGCATTTTTAAAACCACTTCCTATGAAGTAGTTTTAACTGTTCCCCCTCTTAAGTGATTCACAGGAGGAGCCATGGCAGAGGTTAATTGATCATGGATAGGGAAAGGAGAAGTGATTCAGCCTCTGCCATGGAAGTGCTTGGCTGTTTCTGAGCCTGGTGGTGCTCAGGAGACCATCACCACTCACTGCTCTGTAGGACTTTGGGGGTCAGGATGGAGAAGGGTTGGGTGTGTTGCAAAAGCAGGACAGGGGAAGGGGCTGGAGCAGCAGGAGGGGCTGAGGGAGCTGGGGGTGCTCAGCCTGGAGAAAAGGAGGCTCAGGGGGGACCTTCTGGCTCTCTGCAACTCCCTGACAGGAGGGGAGAGCTGGGGGGGGTCAGACTCTGCTCCCAGGGAACAGGGACAGGACAAGAAGAAACAGCCTTAAGTTCCCCAGGGAGGGGTTAGATTGGATATTAGGAAGAATTTCTTTACCAAAAGGGCTGTCCAGCCCTGGCACAGCTGCATTGGTGAGATCCCCATCCCTGGTGGAATTTAAAAGCCCTGTGGATGTGGCACCTGGGAACATGGGTTAGTGGTGGCTTTGGCAGTGCTGGGTTGACAGTTGGGCTTGATGATCTTAAAGATCTTTTACACCCTAAATAATTCTATGATTCTGTTACTTTGCTGTGGTTTTAGAACTGTTGGGCTCGAGGACACTGTGGTACAAAATCCTTAAAGAAATGGAGGGTTTGCACTCACCTTAAAATAACTTGATGGAACATTTATTCATTGTTTTATCATGTAAGAATTAAAGGACGTTAGAGAGGTACCAACAACTTTCTGGAGTGAGGGTTGTGTGAGAAATGAGCACAGTCCTTGGCATGGGCAGTCCACAAATTGCAGGCAGCTGGGAAGGACAGTTGTGGTTGCCTGGAGAGGTGGTAGGTGCTTAATCCCTGGGAACATTCAAGATCGAGATGGATGGGGCTCTGAACAACCTGGTCTGCTTGAAGATGATCACTGCAGGGAGCTGGGAGTAGATGGTCTTTCAGGGTCCCTTCCAACCCAGAATATTCCATGTCACATGTCCTCTCCTCCTGATGTTGGCCAGGTTAGTGATCACCTGCTCTATCCCTTTGTAACGTCACATCCTTCTTCCTCTCTGTGGTTTGACCAGCAACGAGGTTGGGAAAGACCTGATGCTGTTTCTGGGCTCCTTTGAAGGTGTTCCTCATGGCTGAGCTCCCTGGGACGCACACAGCCATCCCCAAACAGTGCTCCAGGTGGCCTCAACAAGTTTGTAACTTGACTGTTCAGCCTTCCTGGAGCCCTGGATCGATGCAGCTCCGTGGTCCTTGCTGCTGTGTCAGGAGAAGTGCCCTGGGCTGTAGCGAACGGTGCCCATCGGGAATTTTTCCTTAGAAAACCTTTCTGGAGTCATTGATTTGCAGCGTGTCTGAGCCAAATTTAAGCATGGAGCCACATAGATCTGAATTTAGCCCTGCTGGCTGTTTTCCCTGGGAGGAGGGATCACAGGGATGGATTTGATTGCCTCGGAAAATTAGTGTTGATTTCAGTGAAGAATATTTTATTACAGTGTTTGCATTGGCATTGTCTTCATAGGATAATGGCTGAGAGTTTCCTGTGTTTCCTGTGCTTGTGTGTATTTAATGATTTAATCTATTCCTTCTGAATACTGGCTTGGACAAAAAAAAATAAAAGGGGCTGGCTGCCTGCTCTTAATATCCCCTCATAAAATAAAATCACTAATCCCAAAGGTGGAGTTGCAATTAAAAGGAAAAAAATAGTATTGGAAAGTATTGAAACTGAGTAATATGCTCCAAAATAGACACTGGTGGTGGTGGTTGCTCAGTTGAGGAAGCTGATGAGGTTGTAGTGCTTTCAAAAATTGGGATGCCGTTACGGAATCGTGGAATGGTTTGGGTTGGAAGGACCTTAAAGTTCATCTCAGTCCAACCCCCTGCCATGGACACCTTCCACTATTCCCAGGTTGCTCCAAGACCTGTCCAACCTGGCCTTGGACACTTCCAGGGATGGGGCAGCCACAGCTTCTCTGGGCAACCTGTGCCAGGGCCTGCCCACCCTCACAGCCAACAATTCCTTCCCAATATCCCTGTGGCACTGGGAAGCCATTCCCTGTGTCCTGTCCCTCCATCCCTTGTCCCCAGTCCCTCTCCAGCTCTCCTGGAGCCCCTTTAGGCTCTGCAAGGGGTTCTCAGGTCTCCCTGGATTATTCTCTTCTCCAGGTGAACACCCCCAGGTCTCCCAACCTGTCAATTTATTTATTTTATTTATTATTTTTTATCACCTTGGTTATTTCCATCTAGTGGTGTGGATTCACAGTCTGGGTTTAAGCTCTTTGGTTTCAAGCTGGTGTCTGTGAGAAGGTGCTTCCACTTCCCTCTGGCACGTTCAGTGCATTGAACAGCCCATGGTCACCTGCCTGGGCAGGACAAGTTGGAATTTTCACCTGCATTCAGCCCTTGGCAGGCTGAGGATTCTGCCATGGTTTTTAGGGTACACCAACAGCCTTTGCTCGTCCAAGTGCAGTTTTTCAGGACAGAACCAGTGCAGTGTTGTCCTTGGACAACAAAATGCTCTAAGATGAGCCCTAGGAATTACTGATGCTCTGGGGAGGTGCTGAAACCTCATTAGGCACCAGCAGGTAACGAAGGCTGTGTCTGTAGCACCAGCCCTTCCAGGAACAGCTCCTACCTCCCTGTAGTTTGCAGTATTATGGAATATCCTGAGCTCGAAGGGACCCACAGGGATCATCCAGTCCAACTCCTGGCCCTGCACTGACACCCCAACAATCCCACCCTGTCCCTGAGAGTGTTGTCTAAACACCCCATGAGCTCTGGCAGCCTTGGGGCTGTGCCCATTCCATGGGGAGCCTGGTCAGTGCCCACCACCCTCTGGGGGAAGAACCTTTTCCTGACATCCAACCTAACCCTGCTCCAGCCATTCCCTCAGGTCCTGTCCCTGCTCACACAGGGCAGAGATCAAAGCTGCCCCTCGTGAGGAATTGAAGGAACCATCATGGACATCCCTTTTCCTCTCCTGTGTTACAAATGTAAAATAACAAGTTGACCAAGCTATTGGTCTTTAAACCTTGTTTTCCCCTACTTGGGCTCTCAGCACTCCCCCTCCAGCTCCCTCCAAGCCCCTCAGGCACTGTCTCCACACTGGGAAGGTTCCCCTGCCCTGAGGACCCAACCACACAGACTCATATTGATGTTCAGCAGCATCAGGCAGCTCTTTCCACTTCAGTTTGGGCTCTGATTTGCAAAGATCAAGGCAGATAGGAGTTGTTGCTGCAAGTTGTGCATCTGGGACTCTCCCATATTCCCACTGGCTGCTTGGAGCAGAGGCAGAGAGCTCCAGGACAGGGCAAGTGGGCAGCAAGCTCAGCATCCGTGTGTTTTAACCTGCCTGTGCTTAAAACTCTGAAGTTTCCCCTCATCTCCCTTCTCCAGGCCACGGCATGTTTTGGATCAGGAGGAAATACCTTGAGACAGTAATGAAAAAGGCTCTGTGGTGCTAAGGCTGCTCAGAAATTCAGTGCTGGCCCTTTTTAAACCGGGCTGAGTCTGGCACTGGGGGAACGAGTGTAATCAAGTAAAGGTATCACGAGCACACAGTTAAAATAATAATGAAATGCTGGAGCTAACGAGACTGAGGTGATGCTTTATGGGGGCCAGGGAGTGTATCCAGGTCTGCCCAGAGAAGCTGTGGCTGCCCCATCCCTGGAAGTGTCCAAGGTCAGATTGGACAGGGCTTGGAGCAACCTGGGCTAGTGGAAGGTGTCCCTGGGCATGGCAGGAGGGTGGATCAAGATAGGATTAAGTTCCCTTCCAACCCAAACCATTTGGTGATTCTGTGATTCTGTGTCTGCGAGTTTCTAGTCAAGGATGTTCTTCCTGCTAAGGACTGGGAAGACAAATAGAGGGGTGGCTGGGAGGGGAGGGTTGAGCATCTCTTAAAGGTTATTGCATGTTTTCTGTGAGATCTGGGTCTTGACTCATAGAATCACTGAATACTTTGGGTCAGAAGAGACTGTAAAGACCATCTAGTCCAACCACCCTGTCATGGGCAGGGACACTTTCCACTAGGCCAGGTTGCTCCAACGAGGAATCCTATCCGGGATTTACAGCAGTGTATTTCTGGATCAGGAGCACCAGTCAGGCTGTGTTCCCTCTGAGCATCTCCCCTTTAAAAGAGGCTGGGAAGCAGGAGCAGAGGAGCCCACATGACCCATCACTATCATCTACTGACATCAGAGTCTCTCCATGGGCAGCAGAAGGGCTCCTCTCTGGCATTATGTTTACCAAAGCTGCCTGGAGGGGGTTATTTAAGCAGCAGCGATTTGAACCATGCTCTTGACATAATTTTTCTCCATCTGCAGCCCAAATACCAGCCTCTCCTCTGAACTCAATGACTCTCAGATGCTTTCAAGGTGCAGTCATTCCCTTTGTAAGCACCTGTGACATTTGGAGCTTCCCAGCCTGATTGCTACAGCAGGAATCCAGTGTGGATTCAGGAATCCAGACCCTCTAGGAGAAACACATCATTTATAGGAGCGTATGTAGACATTTGGGTTCAGGCTGGATGTGCTCTATGAATGATTTAAACTAGATATTAGGAAGGAATTGTTGGCTGTGAGGGTGGGCAGGCCCTGGCACAGGTTGGGCAGAGGAGCTGTGGCTGCTCTGTCCCTGGAAGTGTCCAAGGCCAGGTTAGACAGGGCTTGGAGCAGCCTGGGCTAGTGGAAGCTGTCCCTGCCCATGGCAGGGGGGTGGACTAGATGGTCTTTAAGGTTTTTTCCAATCCAAACCATTCTTGGATTCTATGATAAATAGGTTGCTTTGCAGACTGCAAATGTGAATATTAAATGAATCATCTTTTTTTTCTAAGTGAGCTTCGAAACCTTTTGATGTGGGAACAGTCCCATCGTGTGATTCCGTGGCCACAAAAATGTACTTTTTATTTCCAAAAGGAAAAACTCCAACGTGGGGAGAAATTCCCAGGAGAGAAGTTTAGCAGCTTTCAAAGCGCTCTGCAGCTCTGTTTCTTTGTGTGTGGGCAGGAAGATTTCTCTCCCCTCAAAAGACACAGGCTCCTCTCCCGAAAATCCCTCTGGGCTTTGGCGTAGCCTCCAGCACCATGATCCCTTCTGATGGTGTGTGAACTTACCTGAACCATGGGAAGCCACCAGTGCTGGGATCCAGCTTGACAGAGAAGCTTCGTGGAACTTTGCTAGCTGTGGTGATAGCTGGGGTTCTCCTGGTGTTCAGAGAGCCCAAACATACCGTGCTCAGAGTCCACCTGGCACTGCCTAAGAGGGTGTAGAGCAGTTCGGGGAGATGTTTGGCCCCAATTGAAGCACCTCATATGGTTCAGACCACAGCTTGGAGACGTCTAGAGCCTGGTCTAGACAGCTTTCTCTCACCACTTGCCTTTCCATGTGCTGCCTTTTCAAATAAATATATAAATGCCTATTCCTGGGGTGAAATTCCCAAAGGCTCCTGGCATCTGAGAGAACCAGCAGTGCTGGCCAGGGTGGCGGAAGGGAAAATTCCCCGGTGTGCCCCTGTGCAGCCACTTCCATTCACAGCTCCACGGCTCCACTCAAGCACATTAAGACATGAGAGCACGTGGGACTTGGGACTGCCAAGAGAAGAGGCCTGACAGCTGTTCAGATGGAGCATCCAGCCCAGCTGTGCTGCCCCTACTGAACCTCCAACCCCAGTCACGCTCATCTCCGTGGAGAGGTGGGATGCTCAGCTTTTGGAGGAGAGCAGGAGCAGCTCCAAAGTCCTGCTCACAGCTTGGAAACATCTCTGATTCCTTCATCAGATCGCAAAATGGTTAAGGTTGGAAAAGCCGTCTTGAGATCATCAAGTCCAACCATCCCCCAGCACTGCCAAGGCCACCACTAGCCCATGTCCCCAAGTGCCACATCCACGTGGTTTTTAAACCCCTCCAGGGGTGGGGACTCCAGCACTGCCCTGGGCAGCCTGTTCCATTGCCTGACAACCCTTTCCATGAAGAATTCTTTTCCTAATATCCAGCCAAAACTTGAGGCCGTTTCCTCTTGTCCTGTCCCTTGTTCCCTGGGAGCAGAGCCTGACCCCCACCTGGCTCCCCGCTCCTGTCAGGGGGTTGTGGAGAGAGGAAAGGTTCCCTCTGAGCCTCCTTTTCTCCACCCCCAGCAATGTTGGATTAGATGTTGGATTACGTTAGGATTTATCAGTCTCCAGCTGAGTTTGCAAGAGATCACAGACTGTGCCCCAGAGCCAATGCCAGAGCAAGTGTAGCTGTCAGGGAGCTGCCAGGTGGATTTTGGTCCCTGTGGTCCCTTCACCCCCAGGATTTCCTGATCCTGAGGCCTCCGGGGACAATAGCACTCGCTAATGCAATTTGAGACCCATCACTCAGTGAAACCCTGTGGGAATCCAGCACCAACTCACTCCCACCTTTGCTGAGCCCATTGCTTTTGCTGCAGGAGGAACTGCTGTGCTCAGGTGTTTGTCCCTATCTCCATCTTACACCAAAATACTTGTTTCCAGTGAGGAGAGGCCGTGGTGTGTGATGGAACCCCAGCTGCCCTCAGCACCAGCACGCCATCCGTGCCTTTGTCCTGCTGTGAACCACAGTCCCAAAGGAGGGCAGGGAACAGCCAGGCTGCAGAGAGGAAGATCAGCTGAGGAAACCTCCCGTAGCAGGAGCTGTGTGTGAATTTAGGGGTCGGGTAAGGATAGAAGGGAGGTGCTCAGCCAGGCTGGGATTGTGTTCATCTCCTCCCACGCCTCTGGAGGAGTCTGCTCCAGGGAAAGGAACCACTGCAGCCTCCGCTGGCTGCCTGAAGATTTCTCCAGGAGCTGCAGTGGGAGCCTGGAGAGGGGGCTTGGACATGGATACTTGTGTTTTGGTGGGCTGTGACCATGCCTGGGCATTATGTCTGCTGGCTTTGGGCAAGCACTGTCCACCAAACATCATCCATGCCCAGAGAAGCTGTGGCTGCCCCATCCCTGGAAGTGTTCAAGGCCAGGTTGGATAGGGCTTGGAGCAACCTGGTCTAGTGGAAGGCATCCTTACCCATGGCAGGGGAGCTGGAACTAGGTGATCATTAAGGTCCCCTCCAACCCAGATCACTCTAGCATTCTGTGATTCAGTGACCTTAAAAGAAGCATAATCAGGGAGAGCAAATGGCATATCTACTTCTCAAAGTATATGACAATGGATTGGAATCCAAACACCTACAAACATTATGTTGACAGTTCAAATGAAGTCATTCACAAAGTATCTCAACACGATTCTAAAGATTAGTTGAATGTTCTTGAAGACACAGGCTCACATTTAAAGACACACTGAGTTACTGACAGCCTGGGCTACACCTCCTCCACTCTCCAATGTATGTCTAATGATTAAACTTGATTTATACGTCTTTCACCAGTGCTTTTAAAGTCAATTTACCCTTCATAGCACACTTTGCCTTTTATAAAGCTTCAGTAGCTGATTGGTCAGTTGAGCCTTACTTTAACCTGCTAACTCACATTTATATAAATTATTACATTTTCCCTTTGTTTTACTTAACAAGACCAAAACTGCCTTGCACCCTTAAAAGGCCCCTAACTGAAACACACTGCATACTGCTGGAGACAGAGTGACTTTTGTGTTACAGACTATGATTTGTCACAGAAAAGGAAGCCTTTCCATTGCTTTTTCCCCACCCCCCAGAATGCTTATCTCTGAACTAGAGGTAGGGGCAGGGAAAGCTGCAGGTGGCTCCTCACACATTACCCCCACTGTGGTCATACTAGGCTGAATTAATACAGCTTAGTGATTAACTTCAAAATTAACTTCAGCAGTTAATTTTGGCTCACTCAAGGTTTTGCTCCTACCCAAATTTGCATCAACTATGGTTTTAAACCATAGGTTTTTAGTTAAACCTATGGTTTAACTAAGGACTGCACGTAAACGTGACTTATAAATATCACAAAGGTTTTTTCTACCCCCCAAAACCTGCCCCATGAAACTTCCAGTGATCAATTTCTACAGGACAGTTAAAATGCCAGCACTCAGACACAAATATGTGAACCCTCTGACTGATCTAACACTCCTTTCCCACCCCCCACACCAGCATGCCCAGTGCAGGGAAAAAGACAGGACTGTGATTAAAAGGAAATTTATGAAGAATTCATATAAACATTTCGATTATCAAGACTTGGAAGGTGTGAATGACATGACAAGGAGACTTTTTCAGTTATGTTTCCCTAAACAGTAGGGTAAAGTTATTTGGGATTCATACAAACCATGTGCAAAGACATGTCTGTTCTACACCTAACAAGAGTGCCATCTGATCCAAAGAATCAGGTAAAGGATATGGGTTTTAATACTAGACCATTATTTATTACTACTCAAAATATTCTTTGCAGAAGAATTTTAGAACCTATCAAAAGCAAATAAACATTTTACACACTAAGATCTTGCATATTTTCACATACAAACCACTCGAAGATAGAGCTGATGGAGGTTAAACCTCCACATTAGCATTCTGGTGAGAATCAGCAGTGTGCTAACTTCCCAAACATTCCACTTACTATGCTTTTATTCACTTCACAAGATGCACTCAGATAATAAGAGCAGATTCTTTTTCAGAATAAACTGGGAAATGTACCCTAGAAATTTTAAAGAATTTCAAATCTGAAGGTATTCAGTAGTCAATTTGAGGGAAGCCCATCTAAAAAATAAACAAAGTGGATATTCTGCTTTCAGCAACAACTGTTTCTCTCTGCAAATCTGGCTATTTGGGCCTCATCGCTTGCTAAGATACACACAGGCTTACTCACATGTGTTAGGGCATCCTAGAGCAATTATGCCATTTCAGTCACCTGGAAAGTTAAACTCATATCACAAATCATATTTCATGGTTTTCCTTAGATGCTTCAATTCAGACTCACCATGCTGACAGGAATACACTCCATTTTTTTTTTTTTGCACTGCGGTGTAATACTCGAAATCAAACAACTGACTCTAAATAACCAGAGCATTCAGAATGCTGCATAACCTTAATTTACAGTGTTTCTGGATTGCAATTATTCCATTGCTACAGCCAGATGTTTTTCACACATAGAAAAACTGCCTTCCTGAAGCCTCTCAAATAAATGTGTCTGTCAAAAACCACTTTACTGATAGAACATTTTCCCTCTTCTTTTTTAATTCAGCAAGCATTTGGAGGACTGAGTTGTATGTGAATTCCGTATTACTGCTGTACTAGCACACTAAAACATATAAATATAATTTGACAAAAAAGCAAGTGGCAATTCTTTTACAGAGAAGCAGGTGACGATTGCTCTGTGACTGCTACATTTTCACGGCGCCCCAAAATACGCCAAGCATCTCACCGCACAGAACGACACAGACAGGATTTGTACCTCGTTGTCTGCGGTCTAAAACAAACCTTCCCCGGCTCCGACGAAGGGAGACAAACACCGAGCACGCCAGCTGCTGTTTCACCCAGGCACAGCGGGGCTCCCCCGCACTCGCAGCGCGAAGGGCCAGGGAACCGGGCGGACACCGGAGGCACTCCCGTGTCACCGGGGCACAAGGGCACCCCTGGGAAGGAAGGGGGGCGAGCAGGCCCGGGGCGCAGGGAGGCGATCGGGGCGGCGCGGAGGGAGCGCTGCCCTGCCCGGCGCTGCCAGGGCGGCCCGGCCGCGGCGCCCAAGGCCCGGCCCCACGGCTGCGACCGCGGCGCGACCCTCCTCACCGCTTCCCCCGCCGCCCACCGACCCACCGCCAACCCTACAACGCGCTCCGGACACCGACAGCTCGCCTCCGTGCCGCTCGGCTTTACCTCGCAGCGCCGCTCCCGGCACAGCTCCCGGCCCGGCTCCCAGCGGGCAGTGCCCCTGTCCCGGCCCGACCCGGCCCGGCTCCCGGCCCGACTGCGGCGCGCCCGCTCAGCTGACCCCTCGCGCCGCTCCGCCCCGCCCCCCCTCCGCGCACGCGCACCGCGCCCCCCGCACCGCGCCCGCCCATTGGGTGCGGCGCTCACCGCCGACGCGCAGCCGCCCACAGCGCAGCGCGCTGCGCATGCGCACTGCCCGCGGCGCGGGGGAGGGCCCCGTCAGAGGGGCGGTGTCGCGGCCTGCCCGTTTCCCTGCCTGTCTTCCTGCCTCCTTCCCTGCCTGCCTGCCTGCCTGCCTCCTTCCCTGCCTGCCTGCCTGCCTGCCTCCTTCCCTGCCTCCTTCCCTGCCTGCCTGCCTGCCTCCTTCCCTGCCTGCCTGCCTGCCTGCCTCCCTCCATTCCCTCCTTTCCTCCTTCCCTCCCTCCTTCCCTCCCTCCCTTTCTCCCTTCCCTCCCTCCCTCCCTCCCACCCTCCCTCTCTGGTATTAAACTCCGTGTACTGTTTTATTTATCAGCAGCAGTGAAGGGCAGTCTTCTCCAGAAACTCTTGAATCAGTCATTAATGATGGCAAAAGCTGCACTGCCCGGAACACTGATGGGGGTTTAATTGTTACGATATTTTAACTGAGTTTAACAGTCTTGTTTGTGTTTGAATGGTTGTTTCTATGCCTTATAGAATTGATGCCTAAAGGTTTGGTGTGTATTTTGTAGATTTTTAGAGTTTTAGAATTATAGGTTTTCTTGCTCACATATTAAGTGGTGTTAGAAGTTACTAAAGTGATTCTCTCACACATTCTCAGGCTTTCTGAAGGTCATGATGTTTTTCAGAGACACCTGCAAGATACCTTGAAGTCAAAACAATAGAAGAGCCCAGAAGCCCTTGGAGGTGGTCCAGGGGGCATAGCCTAGGACCCTGATGGGTGGGCCACCCAGAGAAGTGGAAATGATGATTGATTATGGATATCTAATATGTTAATTGGTAGGAAGAGTATAAAACCTGTAACCTTACTGAGGGTGGGGTTCTTTGGGGATTTTTGGACGCAGAGATCCTTGTTGAAACAACGTGTGTTTTGTAGGCCCAGCGGAGGCCCAAAGCCTCTGAACTCCCAATAAAGGTATTGTCTATCTTTCTCCATTAATGTTCTCTCTGAGTGCCTATTTTCCAGGATTTTAGACATCAGAATAAAGCAAGAAGAATGATGCAATCTGTCTTGCACCATATTTAAATGTCGCATTCTTTTCTCTGGCTGTTTCTATGCTAGGCTTTCAGTTCTGGCAGAGGCTGGTGCTGTATGAGGAGCGGCTGAGGCCAGTCGACCTGTTCAGTCAGAAGAGGCAACAACTCCATCGTGAGGGGAAGAGGAGGGGCAGACACCCATCTCTGTGCTGAAGAGTGGCAGGACCCGAGGGAATAACAGCCTGAAGTTGTGTCAAGGGAGGTTTAGGTTGGATATTAGAAAAAAGGTTCTTCACCCAGATGGTGGCTGGGTGCTGAAACAGGCTCTCCAGGGAAGTGGTCACAGCACCAAAGCCTGATGGAGTTCAAGAAGTGTTTGGCTGGTGCTCTGAGGCACGTGGTGTGACTCCTGGAGATGGTCCTGTACGGGGCCAGCAGTTGGGCGTGGTGATCCTTGTGGGTCCCTTTGAACTTGGCATATACAGTGATTCTGTAATACAGATTTTCCCTCAATATCTGTTTGATAACTGCCTTTCATCACATTAAGAAGGCAGGGTTTCATTGTTTTTAGTTGGTCAATATATTCACCAGTGCAAACTGAGTTGCCTTACAAAATAACATGAGCAGTTTGTTGGAAATTAAATTTAAGGACAGCTATTAGATGATGATATTCAAATAGTACCTTTTGGGTTGAGATTTGCGTACTAGCAGTACTTAAGGTATTCTGAATCTAAGTTTCTACAACTGCTCTTCATGAATTCTGTGACTTAGAGTTGTCATGCTCTTACACATGTTGGGAATTCTCAATCCTCTTCACACGTGAAGTGCGGAGCTTTTAGACAACTGTTTAGATGCTAAAATGGAGTACAAGATGTTTGCAATGTTTAAGCATAAACAAAATTTAAAATATCTACCACTGGACGAAAATTTGGGGGTTGCTTTTTGGTGGTTTTTTATTTTTTTTGTTTGTTTTGGTTTGGTTTTGGTTTGTTTGTTTCTTTTTTTGCAAAGATTTTTGTGGGGAAAAGAAGGGCACAGAAGAGAGAAGAAACAAACCAAACCAAAAAACTAGTAAATCAAAGCAAAAGGAGTTATTACTTTGACTGGAAAATTGACTACCAAATCTTGGACTGCACCTACCAAGAAGGGATCTTCATCTCCTGTTCTGGATCTTTGGGCTGGTGGCAATGCTTACTTCCCACACAACAGGGAGTGAAATTACAGCATAATAGCTTGCTTCTCACTCATAGTCTGAAGAATGCATATTTTCCACACTGAAATTAGACAGAACTGGAGGAGGGAAAAATAAAAAGTTAGTGCATTTTTTTCCCAAAAGGAGAAGTAAAACCAGTGAAAATGATATCTGGAAATCTAAGACGAAAAACAAGGAAGTATATCTTCCTGCAGATTAATAATAAATTCTTTACAGCCATAACAATATAAAAATGTAGATGATAAATGCTCACAGAGTTAGTGTGCATGATAACAAATAACAATATAATTAGAAGAAAGCAAAGGAAGATGTTCCTTTTTTTGAAATAGATTTATTTTTCCGATACATTGATGACATTAATGGTACTCTAAGTCCCATTTTATCAGATGCTGTTAATTCCTTACGAAACCTGGCTACAGCAGTCTCTTTGCTGGTGGTGTTTTACTGCTTCTGGCACGCTACATACACCAATCTCAGCTACCACTAGTTTGTGTCTTGATTTACCAAGCTCTGGCTGGTCTATGGATGGGTAATGGCCCAGAGAGATGAAAGTGCTCTAATCTAGAGGTTAATTGTGTTGACTACAGGGCACAGCCTATACTATAGAACATTTAGGTCATCTTTAATATTGGGTGTGTTCTTTTGTGCCCTTGTCCCCTCTTCTTACGCTTCATATGCTGAAGCTGGTTTCATACCATAGAAACTTGGCTAATAAATTCTCCAGATGTAAATGGTGACATATTCCAATGCTAAAGGTGAGATTCATCTCACCTGTCTTTATCCATCTAAAATTGAACTGTCTGGTCTAAGCTACTCATCTAGGCTCCTCTCTAGTTGATGGAACTAGATAAGCATCTCCATGGGGTTATTGTTCCCTACCTATGGTAGGTGTCTGAGACAGCTGTGATAAAACTCCTTTTGGAGGAGCCTGTCTCATGCCTTTGCAGTGGGGGTGTGGATAACTGGGTTAGGCTAGGGACATAACTCCTAGAGGACTGCTGATTGAACCCATGTCCCTATACTTCTGTGGGATGCTGGAATCAGAATCCTCTAGAACAAAAGTGTTGGGGAGTCGTTGAGAAAAATCAGTGCTGAAGGCCAATCTTCTGGCTTCACAGGGCTGAAGACCCCACTGTACACATGTCCACATCAAGTATGACCTCTGTAGGCATCACATAGATTAGTCCACTTACACACCACTAAATAAAAGTCAAACCAGTCCCTCCTGTGAATTTACAAACACAAAAGCTGTTTTTTAATTTATATTTAGATAACATTTTCTGACTGTAAATTAATCTATCAAGGAGTTTCTATGGTATGTATCTAAGTGACTGAAACCTCAGGGCTATCCCAGTATGTACAAGCTGAAAATCTGCCTCTTATTTTTAAATACATTATATTAGAATTTATTTCCATACCATCTTTTGCTGTATGTGTGTGATACTGTTCTAATCCTTAGGAACACACATGCTTATTTTCCATGGTTTCTGCCTTACAAAAGTCTTTTGTTTGTTCTGGGAAAGCATGGTGTTAAACAGAGGAAAATAGTTTTACATTTTCTGTTTACAGAAAGTGAGAAAAAATGCTTTCCACCTAGAAGTAAATCCTATTTGAGTGAATTGTCTTTTAATATGCATTTGTAAATGTAGTTCTCTTAAATCTACAGCTAATTTGGTCTGAATTCTCCTCAAAGCTTGTAAAAACAAAAACTGACTTCTTGGTTAAATCTGGTTTGTTTGGTTGGGTTTTTTTTTTTTCAGATACCATTTTTAAAACCAGCAACCTTTAATTAAGCAGTAATATTTCAATAGGGGAAAAAAAAAAAGGGACTTTTTTTCTTGAATAGACTGAGTTTTTTTGATTCCCTGAGAAGGGTTATAAACCATGTATAAACAATGACAAAAAGGTGGGAAACAAATTTAAAAGTGTCTAGTTCTGGAAAGTAAGAGGTCTGCTTAGATAGGCTGGGGGAGGTGTATGAGAAGACCAAAGAATGAGAATTGCAGCAGGACAAGTAAAAAAATCCCATAGGAGTACTTAAAAGAGGAAAACAATTGATTTTTCCTTGAAAAATGGATTTGCTTTCCTGGATACCTGGAGTAAATACTGGTCTTGGTTGTAATTTGGTCAGTCAGCAATGTCTGATTTGATTTATCTGGTGAAAGACCAGAACTGTTCAGAAGGTGAAGTGAAATTATTGCAGTCAGACTGTCCAGACCAGACGTTTTCACACAGCAGCTCTCTTGAAACCTGGGAGAAAACGCAAGAGTATGTGGGAAAGCCAGAATATGTCATCCAGGGCTCAGTGAGTGTTTGCAATCTTGAGTAATGCTGTGGGATCGCTGCTGTGAGGACTCTGCATGAATTAGCTCCCTGTGGCAGAAAACCTCTAAGTCTGAAACCAGAAGGCTCTTAATTTTCAGGGAGATGCCGATCTGCACGTAGATTGATGGAAGCACCAGGGCTTTGGGAAGATGGAGGAAGACCTGGTGAAATGCCTTATGCTTGGGGAGCTGAGGGTGTACATTCACAGGACCACAGACTAAACACATAACAGACCCCACTGTTTTCATATGCCTTTCCACTATGAAGGGGTCACGCTGTGAGTCACCTCTTCACAAAACAACCTACTGGGGAAAGAAGAGCCCATTTATTTTCTTTAATTTTTGATACAGTCTATTGATAGTCTCCTGAATTAGCAAATTGGGATGACCCCTCTGCACACCCTTGCTTTAGGAGAACTAAGTGCTGGTAATGTTATATTCCCACGAGTCTGGCTCTTCCTTTCACTCTAGCTGCTCTAACCCAGAAGTCTGCTCCATAGCACTTCATTTTCAGGGCTATCTGGAGTACTGGTTTGTTGCCCCTCTAGTAAAATGCTAAGCCTAACTACCCCAGATTATAAACCAGGGACTGTTCGGTATATCTGTGAAAACAGGTACCCTGAGTTTTCTTAAATGAGAAAAGTATTTGTGGGTGTGACACTTGAAATGTTGAAATTTTGGACCTCTTCCCTAAGAACTGTAGTCACACCCCTGAGAGGAGAAGGATGTTGAGTCATAGTAGAGAAAGGAAAGAAAAGCTGAATGTTTTTATTATTGCAGTATCTATCCCAGAGGTCAGATGCAACCAAGACAGACAGACAGATGAACAACAAAAACACTGGTTAAATGACTCAAAAGGTTAGGTTTTCCGGCACTGGACTGAAACAATTCAAGCACTCTGAAAGAAAACATGGAAATGAAACATATTTTCTTTTTGAGTCTAATGCCTGAGGAAAGCTTAATTTTAACATTTAGTGGTAGAAAATTCCTGATGGGCTTACACTTTGGCTGTCTGACTGAAGGCTACTGTAAATATATCAGGACCAGAATGGAGAACAATGAAATTGTGTTTTCTTTTGGAGGTGTCTGACAGTGGCATAAAGTGACACATGAACTTTTACAGCATGGTATAACAAAATTTAAGTACCTTATGAAGATACTCCTTTCCTTAAATGAATTCTTCATGATCACCCACCTTGCTTTTGCTACACAGGATGATTGCAAAACTGAGTGATGCATTTGAAAACCTGACTTAGCCAAGTATTTGAATGCATAGTATTCTTTCCTAATCTTAATATGCTTTCCAGTCTAAGTTTTTATTTCATAGCATAAGGTTCTTATTGTAAAGTGCTTTTCTGTACTAATCACACAACGATTTGCCAGGAAAATAGTTTGATGGTTTGACATAGTCACTCTCCTGTTACAGCTTTCAGAAAAGGGGATTTATTTTTCTGATGTTGTATGTTTCCCTATTTGTCATAACACAGGAAAGATTGATTCAGTGCCTGCTTCTCTCTAGAGCTGCACATTAAAATGCCCCACAACAGAAGCCGTTCAGTTTCTGGGACTCATTAACCAGTTGGAGCCAGGGTGATTGCTGGCTTGTTTGTCACTGTGGTGATCCAGTAAGAGGAGGGAACCAACCTTCACCCATCTGCTGTATCTATCTGGATTGCCTTCTGTTCTCAAGTGACTGTGGCCAGTCAGCCCATCCATGTGCCTGGGTGTGACTGCAAGCCATGATGAGTCATGGTTTAAGTGTACAACTCATACTGAAGGAAAAATGAGGTCAATTTTAACTCGAGATTTTATCTCCAGGTTAGTTCTGTGAAAGTCACCAAAACTGCTACACAGACCGAAAGGTAAGCCAGTGCAAATAAGACATAGAAGGAGATACTGCCATCAACATGCAGAAAAAAGAGAAATACACCTGCAATTCTCTGTACTGCCTCTGGTGGCTTCTCAAAAACAGAGCATTAGATGATGCACAAACTAGTGGTCAGTGCTTGTCAAGGGATGAAAGCTGACAAAACCAGCAAATTGGAAAGTGCACTTGCAAATCTGGAACTTGTTATAGAACACGTAGAACTGATTATACAGTGTCATTTCCTGATAACTTGGTTCTTTGTTAATTTTGTCTTACGAGGTATAGCTAGCACACAAGTCAGTGAGTTTCCTACAGTGCTGTTCCTCTCCCTTCTTTGTACAGCTCACGATTCACACTGTGAAGTCTGGTTCTACCAGCACTGGAGGAGATTCACAACCTTTTATAGAAACCTTTTCGAGCTGGGTTTTTCACAGTGCAAGGTATGAGCTTCCTGAAACCACTACCGAAGCTTATCTCAGAAACACAGCTTTTCTTCCCCTTTCCCCTCACAAAATCACAACATGGGTGTAAGGCACCTCTGGAGGACATCTGGTCCAACCCCCCTGCTCAAGCAGGGCCACACAGAACCCAAGACCATGCCCAGATGCTCTTTGAATATCTTCAGGGATGGAGACTGCACAGCCTCTCTGGGCAACCTGTGTCAGTCCTCAGTCACCCTCACAGTGAAGAGGGATTCCCTTATGTTCAGATGGAGCCTCCTGTGTTCCAGTTTGTGCCAATTGCCTGTCAGTGGATGCCATTGAAAAGAACCTATTTCTATCATCTTTATACCCTCCCTTCTGATATTTGTACCCATTAAGATTCCCCCTCAGCCTTCCCTAAACAGGCATGAACTACTAAAGGAAGGCTAAAGAAACTACTAAAGAACTACCAAAGAAATAGGCAAAGATGCCTAGTCAAGGACATATCTGCTCAGCACAAACCTCTGGTGCTGTTTTTGCGTCTGTCACACGATTACAACACTTTTTGAGACTCTCTGTTTTTCAGAGAAACATGTAAATGTTGTGCTTAATGACAGTGTAGGTCTTGGGTGTTTGTTGGAGCCAGGGTTCTGTTCCAGTCAGAGCTTATATAGCCTGGTACCTTTCCAAAATACTCTGAAAAAAACCACTTGTAAAAGTCAGTGAAGACTGTTTTATACATCCTGGGTTGTGCAGCAGCCTACTGTTACATTATGCCTTGTGTGTGGTTCAGTATCAAAACTGGACAAACCTGTCTTAGGCTTGACAGCAGTTATGAAAAGCAGCTTATGAGTATGATTGTGATAGTTTTTTTGCATATTTTATAACTTTTCTGAAATTAGCCTCTACCTCTTTGTTGCAGAGCTCATATAGGGTCTTCAGGAGAGACCAGCTGAGTTTCATGTTGGCTGCTTTACCTCTCAACAAGTACTTGTAAGGTTGAGGAAAAGGAGGAAAGGCAGAGGGAGTGGACTGCCACACTGCTAGAAGGCTGGGAGAGAGTCAAATTCTTGTGGCTCCTTCTTTGCACACAGACTTAGCGAGAAATAAGAACTGCGAGGTTGAATTTTCTGTGTTTGCTGACTGTTGTTTGGCTTAGAAGATTAATTTTCTTGTATCATTTCTGGAAGGGGGGTATTTTTGATTTAGATGGAGCATAGAGGGGTGAGAAAGTAATTATATTAGGATGTGAAACCAGCCAGAGTATTGTACAATGTAACTTCACTGCACAAGTTAACTGTAAGGTCCATTGTGCTTTTAGCAAGTTAACTGGATGCTCCCTATGATGATCCCTATTATCATAGCTGAGTTCCTACTTGGCTTGGCTCCATACTGCGAGATAGATAAAAAAACCCTTGAAACATGATGGTAGAGGTTGTGCATAGGGGTGAGAAAGATGAGGGTGAGAGGAGGATTATGTGGGCAGGGGTCGGTCGCTCCTTGCCCTACAGTAGGGCATGCACAGACTGTTGCTCTTAGGTCATGAATAGGTGGTGTTTGGCTGCCATTCCAGCATCACCTTATACTATATCCTGGCCCTACATAGTGTAATGTGGCGCTGATCAAACAGGGGGCCAGAATGGCTGAGCTGAGCGATACTCATCCAACCACTGAGACTGTGTTGCTCTCCAACACAGAGCACTGAGCATGGGTACCAACCAGCTGCTGAACCTCCTGGTAGCCCTGGCCTCGCTGTGCAGGTAAGCACAGTTTATCGATAGGGAGCAACTGAGGAAGCAAATGTTTTATATCCTTTCTCATATCCCTTTAATTCCCTTTTTACTAGCTAGTACTGTAGTAAAAGCTGTTTATAGTATTGTATGAATGCCAACTGATAAAGAGTGTTTTGTATCCTTTTTAGCTTTTTATTCTCTTTGCTAGTAGGGTTTTTTCCTATTCTCACTGCAGTAGAAGATTTTTTGTAGTGTTTGAATGATTGTTGTACTCGTCTTTATTCCGGGCATGTATTTAAATAAACTAATACAATTTCATATGCCACTATGATTCTTTTTCTCTTGTACAAAATCCTTATCTTTTTATCTATCTAGCAAATTCTGCCTGTATTGACTCAGGGACTATCCCAGTATGTCACTGATTGTACTAAGGCTTTGTGTAAGACTGTTGTCTATGGGTGGCTGCACTCCATGAGAGGTCAAGACCCTTACAGCCTTTCTAAGAGTATGCCACCATTTATAGAATCTGCAGAGTGATATCCTCTCTACCTGCTTATGCCAAGCACACTGCTACTATTTGGGCTTCAAGAGGGGCTTGGCAGAGCAGTCTGCTGCTGACTAACCTGTCAGTATGCCCAGGGTCAGTTTAGGATTTCTGAGTTGCTCACAGGAGCAATGTTCTCCGTTGTGTGTTGTACCTGTGCATATTATGTACTTCTCCTCACGTCCTTCCCCCTCAGAATGACTTGGAAAATTCAGGATTCTGGAGTTCAGATGGAGTTTTGCAGCCTCAGCAGAGGCTGTGGATCTGGTAAGATAAAAGTCTTCAGCCCTGAGTGCTTGCTTGCATGCCTTCCCACTTGTGAAAGCAAGCTACTGCTAAAAACATGCATTTTCTTTCACCTTGTGCTTTATGACAAATGCTCTAAATTCAGAATTGTGGTAATTATCTCAAATGAAGTCCCTCTAAGAAAGAACAAAATACCAATGTTCTAATGTAATGCTTATGAATTACTACCTGGTAAAAAAATGTCCCCACCTTTAATGTCTCACATGCAGTCTCAGAAAATGAGGAAAATGTACTAAACTAAGGCAGCAAAGGACTGTGTTGCACAGCAGTTATTATATACCAGGAGATATATTATACTCACATACCTTTCAAGCAGAGGAATGTAGGAGAAACTGCACAGCTGTCACAGTGCTAGGAGAAGAAATCCTAAAATCATAGTTTAAGTAACAAAAATGTGCAATTGTTCGCATGCAGAGAGTAGAATATGAATTAGATATTTTTCTTTATGAACTTAAATATATGCTGAAACTGTGTGTAGATACACCGTAGTGACTTCTGCTTTATTAATAGATTGTGAGGTGTAGATGAGGGTGAACAATACAGGGGCATTTTTATCAAGGTTTCTGAAGTAAAATAAGAAATGAAACAGAAGCATTTGGGAAGGGAAATGAACCACCCCTGCAGCTGGGAATGTAGGCTTTGGGATTGGCACTTATAGCCTGTGTGAGTAATATTTATGTGAAACAACACAACTGTAGGATTGTGCGTTAAATACTCCAAAGAGAGAGTAAAATGGAATATAGTATAGGCTGAATCCCTCATCTGCTAAGACATTTAACAGAGCACATGTCAGTAATCAGGAGAGTAGTCCCACCAGGATCTGAATGAACAAGCCTTTAAAAATTTATTTGAAACGTACCCTGTTCTGTTGCATATCAAGAAATATCGAAGATATTTTTCTCTGTCATTCTGATCTGTGCTATTTTAAGAGTGCTTGGCACCTTCATTGGTAGCACAATGTGATTTAAAAAACTGAAATGATATAACAGAATGAGAACGAAACTTCCAAACACTAGTCTTAAAAAACAAGGAATAAGAAAAAACCAGTTTTGAGAAAATGCTCTTTTGTAATAATAATTAATAACCAATTTCACTGTCTTTGGGAAATTGCTTTTTTCACAATTGTTCTCTATATAAGGCTTCTAAACCTGTCTGTCAAAGTTAATTCAGAATAGTTTAAATGTAAACTGATATATAAATAAAATGCAGTTTTAGGTTCTGTCCATTCTGTTTCTCGTTGTGTAAATCTTGTCCCTTTGACTGAGAGAGGTCATGTGTCATCACAGGTATGTTTATTTGGATTAGTGACTGTTCTTCTACCAATGAGAAAGTTGTAACTGCTGTTATATTGCTGGCAGTTGTATTTGTAAGGGCATGATGACTAAAGCTTCACATGTTTCTATTAATATAAAGTTGGCTGTCATGCTATCAATACTTGCTGTTGCATAAAGTGAGAAATAGTTTAGATAACCACTTAAAAATTGGTAGAAACTTCTCAAATGCACACTGTGGTATAAATTTGAGTTTAAAGGTTCTCAGTTGCACAGCATAAAAGAAAACTTATTTCTGTCAGGACATGAACAGGCTGATTGTTTTTTTTATTTGCTTGTTGCAGTAGAAATGGTGCAGCACAATAAACCTACTGAAGAGTTGGTTATATTTTCTAGGTACTTTCTGGTTTTGAAATAACACTATCAATTACCACAAGTGGCACAAGTGGTTGTTTGAATTCAACTGCTGCCAAGTATTTACACTGCTGATGCTGGTGAGAATAGAGAGATCAACATTAGAAGCAACTTCTTAAGTCATACCTTATTATTTTCAATATTAAAATAAAATTATGTTTAAATTAAATGTCTCATTTGTCATGACATTCCTATTCCTTAGATTACAATGTATCTTAACAGTTGTGTAAAGAATAATATTGTAGAGCAGCCATCTGCTGATGCAGAAAGCTGTGATTTGTCAGAATGGGTAGGCAGCCAGAAGGACGTGAGTTAACGTGCAGTCATGCAAGGTAACACAACTCCACACTGGTACTATAAATCCAGTATACCCTGATGAACAATAATACACAATATGTTTGTTTCAATCAAGAAAGACAGCATTTTTTCCGGATAAGGCCTGTGAAGGGGCTCTCTGACAAGCAAAGTATGATCACAACACTGTAGAACCATTGAATATCCTGAACTGGAAGGGACCTACAAGAATCATTAAAGTCCAACTCCTTGCTCTGTGCAGAATGGCTCCAAGAATCCCACCATGTACCTGAGAGCATTGTCCAAACACTTCTTGAACCTGGGCAGGCTTGGTGCTGTGACCACTTCCCTGAAGAGCCTGTTCCTCCAGGCCTTTAATTGTAATCTGAAAGCAAGTGCCCCTAGGCAGAGCAGAGCACACCGCAGGAACTTTCCAGTGGATTGCACAGCTCAGCCTAGGGGGAATTGGCTGTGCTCAGTGTCTGTCCATAGAAGGGTCACTGTATTAGCTGGGGTCTACGTACCCACCTTAACTTCTACCCCAAGGTTAGGTAGGGCCTTTAGTTTATGCCTAAATAATTAGCAAAAGCTTCTGTTGAAAAATGAAAGAGCAAATGTTTTATTTGCAAGCATTACTCTTCAGTGATTCTTCTGGGGAGCTAGAAGAAGTAAAATATTAACCACACTGAAAGAGAAGGGTGGCAACTTCACAAATCCAATGACTGGTGTGTTTGAAACATACTGCATTTGATATTGCAGTTCAAACAGCAGTAGTGAGCTTGTGACACAGCAGAACGCTGCAAACACTGGACTGTGGGAAGAGCTTGGAAATATGCCTAGGTATATGTATGTACACAAATATACCTGGTTTTGTAAAACTGAGCTCCTCTTACATCCAAAATGTAAAACTGATCAGTGTGGTCCTTGTTTCTCCTCCCAACCATGGCTTGATTTACTCCATCCTTTCCTGTTTGGTCTGAGGATCTTCTCAGAGTGTCTGGTTGTGTTTCTCGACATGCACAGGCCAGCCAAAGCCAGAGAAAGTTGGTGCCTCATCCCTTGTTGCCTGCTGTGCTTGAGTTTTGGGGTGCAGGAGTCCCACACAGCATTTCCAGTGTCCCCAGTCTGTAAGCACAGGTGAAGCCTGGCCTCCAACAAAATGCAGCCCTTTGCCTTCTGACTAGGGCATGTCACTGAAAAGAGAAAGGACTTGGCCCCTTACCTCAGGGCTATGAATTATATTAAAAAATATAAGTGTAAAATTTGGGTGGGGAGCCCTGCTACACAAACATTAGGGCCCTGTTTCTTGTTTGCTTTCCCACAGCTCACAGATTTTGCAAAATGAGAGGATCTGCATGTGTGCTTTGACCTCTTTAGCCTATTTTCAGGTGATGGGGACACTGTTCTCAAAGATGACAAGGCTTTCCATTTCTTTCTTCAGAGCATTCTTCAAATTATTTTGGTAGAAATTGCTAAAAAGTCATGAATAACAACTGCCATCACCAGTTTTCCTTAGTTCTTCTCATCTCCTTCGGATCACTAATACTCTAGACCGTTTTGTTGATCAAACAGCTGCTCTTCTGAACACATCACCTGGCTTTTATTTTAATCCGTGTGCATTATTTTAAGCTTGGAATCGATGGGTTATAAGAACAGGGAGCAGGCCACTAAAAATGTGACAATTAGCTTGGACTAAACTGAGCTTGTTCAGATACTGCCAGAGTTTCAAACAGTGAAATACAACACATTGTCAAGAATGCTAACTTCCAGGTCCAAGAGGTACTTAATTCATTTGGCTACATGGCCATCATAATAGGGCAAATATTATGGGATATATATATATATTAATAATGAATCTTCATCCAAAAGGAAAAAATATGGTATTTTGGTAGATAATGACCTGGAAAATCCTTACAGTGAAAACATAAAGTTTAACCACTAATGGACTGAAGTGGAATTAGTTAACCAAAAAACATCTCTGGAAAACAAAAGAGAAATGCTTAGAAAAGTTGTGCAATTGTCTGTTGAGTTTATAGAAGCTGTTGAAGTATAAAATATGTTTGCATTATAAGAAAACAAACTTCTAGGAAAATGAATTCCAGACAGGAAATGTGCCTCCAGTCTATCAGTGTCAAAGCAGACACACTAGACAGAGTCCTCTCCCTACCCTACAGGCAGTGACAGAGAAATAACCTTATACTAGGGAGAAAAGCTCTTGAACTGGAGAGAAAAATTGTCATTGGTGGTTAAAAAAAAAAAAAAAGAAAAAAGAAGAAAGAAGAAAATGGAATTTGCAATAGCATTGGGGAAAAATAAATCAACTGGTCAGTAGGAGATTGGGAAGCAGAATAGTTAAAACAAGTAGTTTGTTGCTACAGACTCATACAATCAGGGACAAGCTGCCCATGTAGAAAGTTAACTGACTGTTAATAAATTAAGACAGTTATGTTGCTACCAATACATTCTTTTTTCCTTTCAATAAAGCTTTGATGTGGGTATTAAATTAATTTTTCTATAGAAAGAGCCAGCTGACAGAAGGTTGGAGCAGTTCTAATGCAAAACACAATGAAATGGTTCAATTCACAAAAGAAAATGAGAAACAACAGTTCTAGTGGAACGAACAGGTAACAGAAAAGTTCAGCCCTGAAAGTTTTAATAAGCAGCATTAAAATGAAATATTTCTGTTTCATCAAAAAAGACTTTTGGCTCAGACCAGTGATGTGTGGTTAAACTGCACACAGGTTTTCCAGAAATAATTAGGCAGCTGGATGGAATTGGATACGACTTCACAGAGTGCATAGCCCAGCTTTAAAAAAAAATTAGTCACAAGATCCAGGAAGAAATCACCTGGAGTTGCAACTGGAAAAAGTAGAAAGCCATATCAGCTTGTTGGCTGTTCAGACTGAATGGACAAAGTGGGCTACAGTAGGCAAAGTGGGCACCAGAAAGGATGCCAGGGAGCCGAGTGCCTGCCTCCCTCCCTCCCTCCCTTCCTCCCTCCCTCCCTCCTTTGATGATCTGCTCCTGCTTGGAGTCCCCAGATGAGTCAGCAGATGTGTCCTGGGCTTTTTGGTCCTGCAGACCAGCTCTGGGGAGGAGGGCTGCTATGAAATCACTGCATGCTTTTCTGTTCTCTGTATATGAATAAAATGGTCTCACACAGTTTTCCAAGGAAGTCCCAAAAGACCCACATACACTGTCATGAAGTTTACAGTGCACATCCATCTTCTTTTCTGACCTTTATTACTCTGCTAAGATAGAATAAAAAGTTTATTCTTAAGCTGAGATATAATGAAAACTGTCTGAAGGTCAAAGAGTGCAGATAAGCAAACTTGTTTGTAGGGTACATTTCCTGAATTTCTTAGCTCAGATCACCAAGCAGTAACATTCTTTCAGCATGTTATGAAAGAGGTGTTCTACCACTGATCAGCTGTCTTTCTCCAGGCTTTCCATTTATTGCAAGAAGCTTAAGATTGAACCCCGAAAAAGGTCAAGTTCTTGAATATAGTTGTCCATATAGTTCAGACAACTGTCAATTTGTGTCTCATACATTTTCATTGTAGCATTGGAGGTTTTTTTTAGCAGGAACGTTTCCATTGTACTTTCCCTCTCATTTTCCACTGCATCTCCTTTTACTGTTGAGTGCTCTAGAGCTCTATGGAGTTGCAGGATCATTTGCCCTGCAGGTTTGAAGTTTTTGTTTCTTCTTTGCCACCTGATGGTGCCTCTGGAGCCCTGGTGACAAAGGGCCACATTTTCTGTTCTCTGGAGACCTTGCTGCCTTTCACCAGTTACGTGAAAAGCAGCAGGCAGAATCAGCCAGGCAAGCTGGGGAGTACTCCCTTTTGCTCTGCTTTCCCTTGCAAGAGGTGGAGGTGACTCAATAAGAAACAGAGGTCACACAAACCTGCTGAACTCATCAGACCCCTAACTTCAAGAGAGCAATGGCTGCAGCTTCATACACATAGTGTAAGGATCTCAAGTTCCCTGTCACGTGTGCTCAGTTTGTGCCCATGCCATATCAACCTTTGTGTGGTTGGCAGAAGAGTTTGTTGATGAGTATTTGGTTTCTGGGAGGTGTTTTTCAAGTGAAGACAGAACAATATGGGTGGTGCTACCCAGAACCTGAGTTTTAGGTACTTTTTAAGTCCACATAACATGGCTCAGAATACCAGGAGTCTCAGTCTTAACAGCATTCCCAGAAGGCTGATACTTGAGTGCAGAGAGCCAAGTTTTAAGTGCATCATAGAATTTTAGAAGTGGAGACCCAGCTGGTGGGTGACTAGATCCCAAAGTCCCTAAACAGTCACTGGAGAAGTAAAAGACCTCTATAGGTCTTTTAAACCACTTACAGTCTGAACAAACATCTACTCCCTGCTCTTGACCCTGTTTCCAGGGCGGCATCAGCTGCAGATAATGTGTGATCTGAATAGCTCGTGTCTCACTGGGGCATTTTCTCTGTTGTTCAAGTCCTTGTCAGATGTCAGAGGAGATCTTCATAGAGTCTTAATTTTCAAAGCTGAAGTATGGCTTGATAGGACATGTCAATTTATTTAAAAAAATAAGATATTAAAAAAATCCTATTACCCAGTTGCTGAGAATGAAGCCTGATAGACTTGGCATGCTGCTAACACAAACACTGCTTGGTTTTGAAAACTCAGCTTAGGCCTTACAGTGGCAAATCTAAGACTACTGTGGACTACTCCTCTTCTTCTAAATTCATCCGTTAGTTAGCATTGACTCTTGTAACTAAAATGGCATTTAGAAATGTGTTTAATAAATAATCAAATGGGGCTGGAAGTATTTCTTTATTTGTTTTGAAATAAAAATCCTCAATGATGCACCATAAGGCTGAGACTAGCTGAAGACGATGTGCTTCATAAATCCTCTGCTTGCTTCAGAGAGAGATTAAGTAAATCCTGCTCTTGAAACAGAAAAGTGCATCATCAGACAAAAACCTTCAAATGCTTGAAATCATGCTGAAATAGTAATTTGGTTTGTTCAGCTGTACATATGATAGGTCCGAGCTCAGTATCTGACGTTATTAAGGCACTCCAAGTTCCTTATATTTTGTAGGCATATGTTTCAATACTCCTAACTGAAGAGAAAAAAGGAGACAAAAAAAGGAAGGGAAAATGAAAGTTAAAGGGGGAGGGAGAAGAGGAGGAGAAGGGGAAGGGAAGGGAAGGGAAGGGAAGGGAAGGGAAAGCTTTGGTTTTGATTAGTAGAGATTAGTGATGATAAAGCAAATCAGAAAAGTAACAATGGGTAGCCAAATTTAAAGGCAGAGTCTTCTTCCTTCCTGGATTCAGATGTTTGATTATTTTGTATTTGAACTTCACATCTTCCTCCTTCACAATTTACAAAGACCAAAAGAATAGCATTGACAGCATGGGGGGGATCAAGCTGTGAGATGAAATCACAAGCAAAATTGTCTCTGGTCACATATGCTCGTCTGAAGTGTGCATTTGTGGAGGAGAGAGATCCATGTGCTGAATCATCACTAATGCAGTGAAACTCTTGGGTTACAGAGTAAGTTCAGCTAGGAAATACTTTAGCTGTATGTCTCTACTTACCACATGCAAACTGAAAATTTCACTTGCTTATTGCACATCCAAATTTGAGCAGAGGGCAGAGAAGCTATCTTTAACCCAAGTACTCCTCCTCTCTCCATTTCCTATCAAAAGCAGAGGGGATTTTTTCCGAGAAAAAGATGCCACAACCACAACTGTGGGAAACAGTTCTCTATCTCATCTTTGAGGCAGCTGAGATCTCCTCGTGGTGGAAAAATGGGGAGGGGTACGTGAAGACAGAGGAAAGGAGGAATGGGACCTATCTGACAGACACCCATGGCATTTTTGTCCTAGTCCAGTTATTTCTGCTACATTTTTACAAAGAAAAGAAAAGCAAGAGGAGTATTTCTAAAATTTTTTAGTAGTATTATGCTGTTATTCTTCTAGTTAAGAGACATTTCTAAATGTATTTTTTTTAGTGCTGTGTAATTATTTGACATTTCTTCTGTGTTTGCTTACTTTTTTTTTTAGAATTCATATAGTTTCATCTAATGGCTCTATGGAGTCACTTCATTCGGGTTGGCATGGCTGAAGATGTTTGAGTGGGAATAAATGTGCTTGGTAGGAATGACAAAAGAGAATGTTTTCTTCACTACTTCTGCATTACAAAGCATCTGACTTATTTGGCAGCTAAACTGGACCTAGACCCAGCTCAAACTGCTGCAGCATGATGACTGGGTTTTGTATGCTCCTTACAGAATGAAGATCCTTACTGCTACTAGATGCTGCGCGGAGCTCTTTAGCTCACTGACAAACAGCTCAGTGGAAGGGTCTTGTTGCAGTGCAGTGTTTGAACACTCCAAGTATGTAATTAAATTTCAATGAACCTTTAGCGGTCAAGTTTCAAGCTGAGGCACTGGTCTCTTTGGCCTCAATCCAGCAAAACACTTCAGTGCATGAATAAACCTACTTTGGATAGTCCTATTGGCAAATCAGTGGGAACTACTGATTGCTTCAGGTTAGGTATATGTCCAAGAGATTTGTTTCATGTGGCCACAGTGCCCCCCTGTAAGTGATGTGTTGAACCAGAGCCTAAATCCAGTTTACCATGTGGTGCCTTTTTGGTGCTGATGATTTCTTCCCAGGCAGCCTTGGTTGTTTAGATGTGGACACCCTTATTTCAAAAGGAATATTAAGCACTTTTAAATGCCATTTTGTCATGGTAAACATTCAGTGATTATTCCATTTTGGACAGTAATATAGTGGCAGATTTACTTTGGCAGTCAAACTGTTAGTTAAAAGTCCCTCGGGCAGAAACTGCAGGATTAGAAGACCATCATAAACATCTGAAAACACTGCACATATAGTCATACTCTGGAGGTACAAAGGTATCAAAACCTGACAGTAAAAATGATGTCCACTTTGGTAAAATCCTGATTATGCTTTCTTTTGTGTTCTTGTGTCACCTTTAAATACAAGTGTAACTAGAATTTTGTCTCTTGCCATGTTTCAGCCAAATGACAAAACATAAACCTCTTTTATTTATTAAAGGAGAATTCTGAAGCAGCTGAAGGAGAAAACCAAACTCGATAGCATGCTTTTTCTGCTCTTTTTCCTTTCAGAATGTTCTAGGAATCTGAATTTTCCAACCCCATGGTTGTTCAAATAGACTGTGGGCTGTGCAAAAGCCACTAAATTCATTATTTGTAAAACAAGCCTAGTATTCCAGCACAACCACTTCAGCTCATTGAAACTCGAACTGTGGCTGGAACATTGCCCGAGCACTTGGGCACTCTTCCGAAGGTTGACACTTCCTGTATTCAGATTACTTAACCTAAATACAAAAAATAGGAAGATAACACTTATCTTTTCTTTTAGAAATGTGTCACTCATGAATACCAGGCTGTATGAGATTTAAGAGTTCTTAAAATTTGCGAGCAAAAAAGAATCACATTCTTCAGCTGTTCTGTACTGTGTTATTTACAGGATGTTTGACTCTTAGTTTTTGTACCATTAAATAAGCTCTCCAAAGTGGCTGCATTATCAGTGCTATCTAGTCCTTTGAAAAAGTAAAGCCGCATAACTGGATTTCCAGGCACATAAATCCAGCTGAACTCAACAGAAGTAGTTTGGACAAACAGAAATAATAATTCATAGAAATCATATAATCACAGAATGGTTTGGGTTGAAAGGTACTTTAAATATCAGCTAGTTCCAAAGCCCTGCCATGGAAGGGACAACTTCCACCAGACCAAGTTGCTCAGAGCCACATCCAGCTTGGCTTTGAACACTTCCAGGGATGGGGCAGCCACAGCTTGTCTAGACAACCTATGGCAGGGCCTCACCTCTCTCACAGGGAAGAATTCCTCCCTAATATCTAACCTCAGCTTACTCTCTACTCTCAGTTTGAATAAAAGTTTGCAATTATGAATTCTCTCAGCTGCTGTATGATGCTGGAACTTATTTAGCTTGGGTGCTTATGTTACCTGTTGTTCAAGGTGGTGTTGAAAACTACGCCTCTCTGCAAGTATCTCTAGTATTTTTAAAATACTGGATATCCCTCTTTTGATAGTTTCAAATGTGATCAGATGGTGATAAATTAGTGTACTGACCTGTACCTAGATATATAAAGAATTATTAGCCATAAACACATAAACAAAACTCCACTTGGACAAACATAATTGTACACTCAAAACATTGTCTGAGGTATCTCTGCCTTGTAATAATAATGTCCCATTACCCACCAGAGGGAGCTCAGACAGTCAGATGTAATGGTATCTTTTTCTGATGTAAATTGATAAGAGCTATTTAAAGGGTTATAAATAGATTTAAGCACATTTTTGGCAGTTAGTGTATGGCTAGATGTAATTGATATTAGCTGGGAACTGCAACATGCATGGGGTTTTTTCCTTGAAAGAATACTCCTTTTTTGAAATTATTTCAATAAGAAGTGTTCACATTCTTGGCACAGATAACTTCATCAGGAGATATTACTTCATATGTGACTAGTTGGATTTTTTTTCCCAGCCAGGGGAAAGAACGCCCTGAATAAGCATAATATTTGGAACAGCATTAATAGTAGTATGTTTGAAAGTGCCTGTGTGTTCCATGAATGTTAGCACTTATATTTTTTTGTACTGACATCTAATCTGTAAACATACGTATTGATGTACTTGCAGAACAATGAATACAAAAGGGTCTGACTACAAGACAGTCAAGGTTCTTAGCAGGTAATGTTGTTAAATGATGCACTGGATTCTGACTACTCTTAAAAAATTCAGAGTCTTTAACTTATTTCAGCCGAGTAATGTGACAGTCAAAGGAACAAGCTGGGCAGAGCGCTGTGATGAAATGGTTGTGGGGATGGTCTGTGGCCACAAGGCAGTCTGGGCTGTGCACTGAGATGTGTCATACACTTCTAAGAAAGTCACAAGATAGAGGTGAAAGTTTTTCACTCAGAGAACATCACATCACTATCCCTTCATGTGGAAAGTAGGGAGGTAGTTAATAAAAGTTCCAAACTCTACTTGTGCAATGAAAGCAGCAAAAGCCCATCAGTGGGGATGCAGTTATTTCAGTACTGAAGTGCTCTGCCTTCAGTGTAGTTTTTACTCTGCATTGGTTATTTATCAAGGCTTTATTTATCTTTAATGCAAATACAGCAATTGGCATAGAACTGAGCTGCATGATCCCTATGGGACCTTCCAACTCCAGATATGCTACGAGTCTATGATTAGCAGAATAGGCTCATATCCTGCTACTGGTTATTCCTCTTTCTGTAGAAGAACCATCTGCAATGCTGTGTCTGTATCACATCATAGCTCTGTTGATACTACACATAGTTGACAAAAACATAACCTTAATGAAGTAAATATTCCAGTATAAAATATTAGTGTAAACTAGTCTTGGAAAAGCCTTGGAAAGCATCCAAACAAAAGCTTCTTAATGTTGAGCTAAGGACAACAGCCAATACATCCCACTCACTGGTGTGAGCCATAAACAGCAAGAAAGCAAGGAGATCAGGCAACAGCTCACTCACCAGTTCCTCTTCCTAGCTGTACCTACTTCCTTTCTATCACTTATAGTTCTTATATCACTTTACTCATTCTGAGCACCCAAAGCACAGTTTGGCATCTGGCTGCACATTTTTTACATCAGCACACACATCCTCATTTCATTTCCCTAATTTCTGCAATAAAATTTAGTATAAGAGTCAGACAAATAACTAAATTCACAGACCACCTGCTCTCATATTTTCTAATCAGTTCAGAGAAACCAAGCGACAATGTCTCACAGCTGGCACCTGCTGGCTGGTAGAATATCTTGCTGCTGTAAACTAGCAATCAATTGCAAAACATCATACGACTGTAACATTTGGAAACCATCTCAACCACATGGTGATCATCAGACCATGTCATGAGATCCCCAGTCAGTGGGATCTGAGCTCTAGGCTGATGCTGCTTACTCAGTGGAGAATACAGATACATGGGTTGTGGTCAGGGAGGATTGAAGGAACTGAGGTTTAGAAGGGGGAACTGATGACTGATGTGTAGAAAAGCAGAATGACTCATATGCTAAATCTTGTGCTTTCTGCAGTGTAAACCAGCAGAAGTAGGAAGCCTGGGCTGAGTGTAACAGTGATTTATGAATGGTTGTCACCTTTCATTGATACGGTATGAGTAACACATGACATTACCTGTAAGGAACACTGAAGGACCTAGAGGTGACTGGCACATCCAAAGCAAGGTAGATTTTTTTTTTTCATTCCTATAAAATAATCTACTTTTTTGAATTTAAAGTGTCAGCCACGCAGTTTTGGTGTGCATTGGAAGGACCAGCTTGATAACTCCCAGTTTAACATTGCAAAACCAAGGTACTCAGCGAAGGAAATAGTAACATCGAGACTGCCCCTCCAACTTTGCTTTGCTACCTTCCCTCTCTCTTCAGTGTGCATTGTGGTACAGTTGGCAGTCACAGTGTCTGGTCCTGTCCCAGAGAAGTCTATCAGGAAGGACAACAGGGCCCAGTGTTTTGGGACTTGTTCAGTAATAGTCCTAGTCCTTCATTGCTGCACACCTTCCAGGCCTCCCATGAAAACCATTAATAGTTTCATCATGGGTTTCCCAAGGATGTGCATCACCGTATTATCCATGCTTATGCATGCCACGACACTCCACCAGGAGGGAGACAATCCTCAGTGCTGAGGGTGCACGTGTATGGCCGTGGAAGTATATGAACGGGAGAGAAAAGTCATGCCAGCAGCCAGGTTTTGTCAACTCTCCTCACAATCCTGCTGGGCAGGGCCAGCACTCCTCCTGCTCCATCACTGCCTGAATCAAACTTCCTTTCCCTGCAGCCCTCTTCTTCCAACATTGGACATCTGAGCAGAGAGGCAACACTCCTTCCGACAAGCGCCCCCTGTTCCTTTGGGTACTTCTACTTTGTGCATTTAGCAAGCAAGGAATTTTATGTAGGAAAAAAAACACCAAGTGGCTCTTGACTTGTAGACTGTGACTAGCTCGTTTCTGCAAGGTGGAGATGTGGAGATGAAGTAGCAAAGGGCCGAAGGCAGAGCTCCCTAACGAGCCCAAAGGAAGGCTGAGAACACCTCTCTATCCTGCCCTTGTCTAGTTCTCCCCACTATTAATGTGTAATGCTCACAAAGACCTAGGCGGCAGTAAAGCTTCTGGTGGGAGGTGCCACACTTCCAAAGATCATTAATTCACAAAGCCAGTCAGAATAAATATAATCCTGGAAACGAACACATTAGAAAACAAAGCTGCCGATTCCAAACCTTATGCAGGTCCTTATCTTCCAGACTTTTCAAGTATCAAATTACCCTAGTCTCTGGCTGTTTGAAGACTGCATGAGTCATATCCTTGCTAACTGGAAGACTTAAATTGTGTTTGTTCAGCACTCATTAGGATAGAAGGAATTTAGTTAGCAATGATATGGAATGGAAAATGCAGGTCTTGTTTTTATTTTAAACCCATGTACTTCACTCTTTTTTAAGTGATTTGAATCAAACCCATTAGCCATTATAATGGCATGCTTACCTTACCTAACCTGAATAACTTGGATAATAGCAAGAAATACACTTTGTTTATATAACAGACTATATCTTTGTAGTTGTTTGCATTTAGCAGATTCTTTTGTCATCTGAGCCTTTCAGATGTCTTTCCTTGCCTCCTGATGACTGCTGAATTGACAGCAAGAGCCTCAGACTGCACCCTTGATTTGCTGAATACAAATGCAGTTCTGCAGTCAGAAGTTATAAAATTGAACATTTCATTGGCATCAGATCTCAAAAGCTGAAACTGGTTTCTAAGTTCTTGAGTGACATAATCAGTAAAACCATCTTTGAAATAATTGTAAAAAACTTGTCTGTACAGTGTGATACTTCCAATGGACCTAACTTCCAGACCACTTTAAGGTCTCTCCTTAAATACTAGGACACAAATCACATTGTCTACTTGGAAAATACAGGATCAATATGACAAATGTTTTATTATAAAGCTTAATTTCAGCTACTTATTCAGCAGAGTTCCAAAGTATCTAGGGAAAAAACTCAGCATATCAAAACTGGAGATTTGTTGAATACACAAAGTTTCTCATTACTATGGTCTTGATAAGAAAAGGAAGAGTTGGGTGATAGATACAGCAGTTACCTCTCAGAAGGCTGTTCTAGCCTCCTTTACACTTTGCAACACCTGAGTGATTTCCTGGGTTATGTTGACTTTGCTACATTTTAATTTAACTTACCTATGAATATTTTTGTGGGAATTCCATTTGTCTACCCTCCTGTCTTTGAATCCCATTTCCCCTACTATTTTTCTTTTAAAAATAGTTTTCATGAGATACTTTAATTTTTCTACCTTGGTCCTTTCAAGGTAAAAAGAGCTATTTTTACGTAGAGGTCTGCCATCTAATCCACTTACATCCAAAGCCAGTCTGTCAATGAAATAATTTTATGTACTTTGTATAGTTTTCAATGAATTCACTGAAACCACCAGACTGGATGATGTTTTCAAAGCTAGATGGAAAAATTACTAAAATGATAAGAAAATGAGAACACTCTTGTTAATACACATAAATACAGACCCCAAAAAAGTACATCCTAGACTCCGCAGTGTTCTGTGCTGAAAGCAAAGCCTTTATGTTTGTTCAGGGTATGTTTCTCATCAGTGCAAAACTCAAGGCTTTTCCAGCATTTCTTGCCTGATATTCAAAGTGGATTTTATAAATTATGGATGGGTTTTTTTCCCTCTTCTACTTTCCCAAGACAGAGTGAAAATCTGATCCTCAGATGACAAGGAGAGAGAAATAAATGCAGTGTTGCAGTGCCCAAGGAGCATCCCAGCAAGAAGCACTGCCTCAGGAGTGGTGATTGCCCATGGTGTCTTTGCACTGGCCACAATACAGCAGTAAGCAGTGTGGGGCATGGACGCTGGCACTGCCCTGGTGGCTCAGGAGGAAAAGTGGAAACAAGGTTGTCCTCTCCTGCTCCCTCTTCATGCTCTCCTGCTGCATTGCTAGCTGCTTGAAGCAATGCAGAGCCTGTTTCCACGTGTGTGCTGCAGGGAACACTGTAGGCAGTTAGCACAGAGAAATAAAGGACAGCTTGCATGGTTTTTGTCCCCTTTGTTGCCAGGAGTTGTTCTGATTTACATAAAATTCCATTTTTATGATAGATTAGTGATAATAATCAAAGCTAAAATTCTGGTGGAAATCTTATGTTCATAGGTTTCAGTTACTAAGACACATTTCAGTATGAATAACACATTGAGTTGAATTCCAGTCTCATGAAGATGTAATGAGCTGCATCTGTCAAGCAGAGGTAAAAAGACAATATGATTTGAGAATATTCAGATCATAAAATGGCTTTTCAATATCCACTTTTAATGAAAAAAATGAGTAATGCATAGAAATGGAAGTATAACAAAGAATTTTTCTGTTGATCTAGGAAAATACAGGGATAAATAGAGCACCTAAAACTGACATTTTCTTCCTGGTTATTTGTATATCCCTGATTATTTGTATATTCTGTCCCTACTTACAGCCACTTATGTTTCAAAACAGACCAGAAAATAAGAAAAAAATATCCTCACAGCACTTTTACTGACGTATTCCCCGTTTAAACTATGATGAAACTGGGATTCTATGATTTTTCATCTCTTGCATGCCAAAAAGTACGAGAGCCAAAAGAGCCTCAAGCTATCTTTACACTTGAGGAAGGAAATTTTGATCTTATCTGTTTCCTTTTATTTTCATAAGTCGCTAATTATTACTGGCAGTGTGATCACTTGATAAATAATAATTACGTTGCTTCAATTTTTAATGTGCAGTTTCTCAGATTTTATACAACAATGTAAAGTTGACATGGGATAATGAAGTACAGTTTTGACCAGTGAGGAGATCTGTTTTAAGATAACTTCCAAACACCTCAGGCATAAGGAAAATAATTCAAAAGAAATCTTCACCAAACTAAATTTAACATATATGTATTCCATATACTAACACTGTCCCTGCTGTATACCTTAGTATGATCCAAATTTCCAACACAGAAACTATTTATACCATTTTCTAGTGTGTCCATATCTTCTTAAATTGGAAGAAATATGTTTAGAAAAGAAACTCGATCTACTAGAACATATAATGGGGATAGATTAACTTCAATTATGTTACTTGAAATAAAATATCCATTATATAATGGATGAAATATCCATTATATTAAGCTACTGGCTGGCAAGCATTAAATCAAATATAGACTTCTACATAGACGTCTACATATAGACTTCTACTCCGGATCTGTAGTCAAGTATTATAACATATTAAACATATCTTTATTTTAAAATCTCTTTCCAGCACAGGACCAATCATTTATGAACTCCTCACACAAGCTAGTTGGGGGTTATGAGGAACCCTGTCTTTTTTGATACTGTATTCTGAGCTTTTCCAGTTGCTCCACGCACTGCGTCTGGGCCAGCTTCAGTGTTCGGTTCTCCTCTGTCAGTTCTGCGTACTCCTTAGCCAGCTGAGCAGCATCCATGCTTTCTTTTTCCACTTGTTCCAGCCTGGCAATCAGCTCCTTTCTAATGATTATGAAAAAAACCCCAAATATTAAAAATGGTAGTATTCAAAAATGTGTCATCGTGTGTTAGGTCAAAGCTGGACTGTAGGTTGTTAACATGGTATTACTTGAGCTTGTGTGAAACAAGGTCCTAGAAAATTAATTTATTAGAGTCCTCGTATTTCCATTTAAAAGATGAAGCTTGCAAAGCCTCTGATAGGTTTGCTGTTCAGTAACCAAACCTTCAAAATGCTGGTTTCAAGTATTTGTATTTGAGGCTGCTCAGCATGGAAGATAGATGGCTTTAGGGAGTTCTGAGAGCCTCCACAAGTACCAAAAAGCACTCCTAAAGAGCTGGAGATGGACTCTCCACAAGGGTGACAGGACAAGCGAATGGCTTTAAACTGAAAGAGAGCATGGTTAGATTGGATATTGGGAAGAAATTCTTCCAGGTGTGGCTGGTGAGACACTGGCACAGGTTTCCCAGATGAGCTGTGGAGGTCACATCCCTGGAAGTGTCCAAGGCCAGATTGGATGGGTCTTGGAGCAACCTGGACTAGTGTCCCTGCCAATGGCAGTGGTTTGGAGCTAGATGATCCTTAAGGTCCCTCTCAATCCAAACCATCCTATAACTGTATGATTCTATGTTCTCTAACTTCAGTAAATGTTGAACATGCGCTTCATGGGGGAGAATCAAGTTCCTGGAGATTGCTTGCAAATATTTTATCAGAAGAGTAACAATTTATTTTTCTCTCAATCCCAGATATAATTGAAAGAGAGCAAGGTTTTTTGTTCTGGAAGATTTATCAGTAAATTCTGTGAAGTGCACCTGGTTTCCTTTTGCCTGCTACAGATGATTCTAGTAGATGCTAGGCACATGAATCTGAACTACATATATTGTTTCTATAATGTGTTTAGGCTCAGATGTTGGCCCTGCTGCTGAGGAAGGGCTATAGAGCTGCAGACCTGACTCCTCCTGGTCCTCTTAAGAGCAGACACATGCGGATTCAAGCTGTGGCTTTTTCTGGATGGAGTAACACAGTGCCCTGTATTCCCACAGCTGGCCAGAAGCTGGAATCTCCTATATAGTATCAACTGAAACTACCTCAGCATAAGTTAAGATAAAAGAGGTCTTAAAATACACTGAAGGCATGAGTAACTCACGGGGTTAGTGAATTACTAATTGCTCTCCACTGAGTCATCCAGCAGGCTAGCCTGACCTCTGGTTTTTGGTTTTTTCTTTTTTTTTTTTCTCTTTAAGTCAAAAATTCACGCCTCCTACAGGAAGTCACTTCTAAAAGGTTCTTAGTTCTTTTGATCATTTTATCTCAGAGATAGTTAATCTTTAACTGTTCATAGCCCTATGACTTTATTTCTCAGTCATGTCAAAACAATGCTTGTAGATCATCAGTGGGAAGATGCTGGTACCTTCAAAGTGAGTAGCTTTCACTGCAGTCCTTAAAGGAGCCCTCTTGTCAGTCTAGACCTATGCTTTCAGACAGGAAATTCAGACAGATCAGGAATTCTATTCCCACTGGTCAGAGTACTCACTAAAAGTAGCATTTCTGTATTTGCTGATCATTTACATTACTTGTAGCTGCAAAGCTACCACTTCCAGCAGCAAAAGTGTAAGCACCTGGGATTTGAAAAACCCTCCAATATGGCCTTCTCTTAGGATCAGTTTGACCTTCCTCTGTCTTTACTGCAGCTTTCTTTGATAGCAGAGTTTGCCTGTGGTTTGCAGTCACAGTTACTGCAGTTCAAGGAGTCACAAGTTAGAAGAGACTGCTTCCCATTAAAAAAGTTAGCAGCCACTACAGAAATTTTAAATCATCCAAAGAGGCAGGATATGGACAACCTCCTGTAGCCAAATATGTTGGCTTTGCTTTATACCATTGAGGTAATGCAGAGCAGCTATGCTGCAACAAAGCCTCTTTCCTTTCACCAGGCGAAATGTCTATTCAATCAGGCCTTGGAGAGAAAATATCAAGAGCATATTTTTGTTCAGCAAAATTCTGTTTACATGTGACACTACAGAGTTGTAACGTTTTTAAAAGCAGCAAGCCATTAACAGGTTCATTGCTCTTTGGTTGGCTGGTTTGGTTGGTTGCTAGATCAACCAATTTTCAAAGGGGCCAATATGATCTTGCTAGATAGCTACTATTAATGGGACAGAGGCCATGGAGGGGTAATTGCATGTGTGCTATAGAGAGAGAAAAAGACATTTAGGGACAATGACGTTTTACAAGTCTTTAATCACTTCAGTCTCTCAGGGCTTCCTCTGGAAGACTTCAGTTTCTGGAGACCAAAAGAGAGCATCAGCAATATTTCTTCTCAGTTATTCTCTGGTGCAATGCTGCACTGAAGGATTAAATTAAGCTCTTTCAAATTACAGACTGTTAAAGTAGAAGTGTCCAAACAAATTAATTCAAAATCATTCTTCCTTACTTTTCTTACGCTCACAAGCTTCTTAAAGGGAGAAGCAGTGAACACACTAATAAGTAATCAGCATCTTCAGAGCAGGTAAATCTTTTCTTTGGGTACCTTTAGTACTTGAAAAAGAATGGTACTAACTACTCTGTTTGGGCTTGAGCCAGGAGTGGCACAGACAGACAATGTGCAAACTCAGACAGCTCTATTAGTGTCAGTCCTGATTTGATAAGATGAGACTGTGCAGGCATGGCTTTTGTGCTTCTCCCCAGTAATATTCAAGCAACACAGATATCTTCCCACCACAACCCCCCTCGATCCCCCCACCCTCTCCGGAATTTAGCTTTGCTATTAAACAAACTATAAATGGACTAAAATAGAAATATACTCCTTGCTGTAGTCCATACTCTAAGACCTCTCTCACAGAAAGCACTTGCACTGCTTCTGTGAATCTGTGATCCAGTAGTACCGTGTGGGCAGAAAAGAGCAGTTCAGCCACCTTTTCTGTATTTTCTGTTTGGGACAATATCTCCAGTTGTCTCCCAGTACATCGGAGGCAAATAGCTGTCCAAATAACTAATTTCTAGTAAACCATCAAGGAGCTAATTGTGTCAGATAATGGCTACACATGTGTGTTATTGATTGAGTGCCCATGAGATTGTGCTAGAAGTCTGAGAAATGCTACAGGTTGGATATTAGAAAGACGTTCTTCAACCAGAGGGTGGTTGGGTGGTAGAGCAGGCTTGCCATGGAAGTGGTCACAGCACCAACCCTGGCAGAGCTCCAGAAACATTTGGATGATACTTTCAGGCATAAAGTGTGACTCTTGGGGATAGCCCTGTGCAGGGCCAGGAGTTGGACTCGATGATCCTTGTGGGTCATCAAAAATGGGTCAGCATATTCTGTGATTCTGTAGTAAAATTGCCCACTTATGAGTCAGCAGAACCTACTTATTTCCTTCCCATCAGGATCAACACCTGTTTACAGGGCAGGGTGATGTTTCAGGCAAATACTGTCAGCCTGCCACAGATCTAAAATTAGAATACCAGGGATTGCTAAATGTTATGAATGGTGTAGTTTACGAAGCTCACAAAAGGATGAGGACAGTAACATTTGATTCTGATCTAATCCAGGATTTGAACTTAGCTTCCAGAGGTTAAAGAACACCATACTAACCTCTTGCACCATCTAGCCTTTGTTATGGATACTTAATAAATAGATCTAGCACTGTGTAATCTGTGTTTTCTGTTAATGGTTACCCCAAGTTTAAATATTAACAGCATTGATAAGGTATTTTCTAAACTAGTGCTGAGGTACTCAAAGCTTTGGGACAATCTGTAATGTACACTCTAAGCGTTTTTTTGGGGGAAGGAATTTGTGAGGGAAGGAAACATTTGTGTGTTTTGCATCATAAACCACAAGCCGTGCCAGAGCAGGATCAAAACACAGCATGATCTTAGGGAAATTATTTCTCTTGGCCTTAATGACTGACCATGCAGAGAACAGAGCTCTTTAACACTAATATTCACAATGAATAAGTACCAAGAAAAGTGACACGCTGAGCAGATAAATCTCTCTGGAGATGAGTGTATTTAGAGATGGACTGGACACAAGGAAAACAGTTTCTAGAGTGTAAAGAGTCAGATTAGTCTTTCCCTGGTTGTGAACAACGTATTCAGGATCACACATCTGTGGCAGAATACATTTCTTCACAGCTAACATGTGTCTGTGTTCTAGTGACCATAATATCATTTTCTCTTCCCACATTTGACATGGCTTTCACATTAGGAGGAATCATGGGACCCTGTAATGTAAGTGCTGTCTGAGGAGACTGCCCTTGTGTGTTGGTCTACTAATTAATTTTTAAAACAATGAGACAGTCTGTTTTAATGTAAATGAAAATATGTCTCAGATGCCAACACAAAAAAGGTCATAGAATCAGAGAATGGTTTGGTTTGGAAGGGACCTTGAAGATAATCTAGTTCCAACCCCCCTGTGATGGGCAGGGACACCTTTCACTAGACCTGGAAGTCTCTCTTTGTATTAGAAAACCTGCAATTTAATTTCCACTGTTTGGTAGGTACCATATTTTGCATACACATGATGACAAAAAATCAGGTCTAGAATGGGAAAATTATTGAGCTAAAAGGTTGCCTTTAAGGTTCGTACCAGTCTTTTTCTGCAGTAACTGAAAGTCTGAAGACTACTTATCTTAAAATGCTGCAAAGACACTCCAGAAATAGCGTACTTGGAGAAACCATCTGGGCTGGAAACCTTAGAACAGTCCTGTGGTCATGAGAACATCCTAAAGCAGGCTTCCACAAAATTAAGCAGACATCTCCACGGCATGTAATTGGCCAAGAAGGCCACTGGCATCCTGGCTTCTAGCAGGACCAGGGCAGTGGTTGTCCCCCTGTACCTGGCACTGGTGAGGCCACATCTCGAATCCTGAATTCGTCCCATTCTGGGCCCCTCACTGCAAGGAAGACATTGTGATGCTGGAGCATGTTCAGAGAAGGGCAGTGTAGCTGGGGAAGGGTCTGGAGCACAAGTCTTGTGAGGCTGAGGATGCTGGGGGTGTTTAACCTGAAGAAAAGGAGGCTCAGGAGAGATCTTCATGCTTTCTACAACTGCCTGAAATGAGGTTGTAGCCAGGTGGAGGCCAGTCTCTTCTGCCAGGTAACAAGGATGAGAGAAAATGGCCTCAAATTGTGCCAGGGGAGGTTAAGATTAGATATTAGGGAAAAACTTTTTCTGTAAAGAGCTGTCAAGCACTGGAATGGCCTGCCCAAGGAAGGGGTGGAGTCACCATCCCTGGAAGTGTTAAAAAAACCATGTAGATGTGGCACTTGAGGACATAGTTTAATGGTGAAGATGGTGGTGGTGCTGGCTTGATGGCTGGACTTGATGATCCTAAAGGTCTTTTCCAACCTTAATGATTCTATGATTCTATGTCTACTGTAACGTGCAAAAGAAGAAAAAAAATCATATCCATGGCAAAGAAAAGGAGTTCTCCTAAACCAGGTGGTGATCAAATGATATTTTCTAGAGAGTTATATTAAAATTGTCTGGGGGAGGATAAAGAGATAACCAGACAGTGCTAAGAATATAATAAACAGCTAGCAACCATGGCAACTCTAATGTTTAACTACATAATCCAGGGTCATTATCTAGTAATAGGAATATAACAAGTGCTCAAAATAACCAACCATCCCACCCCTTTCACCCAAACTTAGATACCCCAAAACATCTGCTATGGAAATACATGTGTGTTTCTGGAACATAAATTAAATTACATTCTGTGCCCTAAATGTAGTGTGTTCTCGCTTCCACACCCTTTTCTTTATTTTCAATCATGTCTCCCATTTCACAGAGACTTTTTCCCTTGTACTGCATATTGCTGGCAAAAATGGAAAGATTCTGAGTGAAGAGAGCAAAGAAAGCTATGATTGTATTAGAAAAAAAAAATCTACTCAGTGTTCTTTTAAATTCTTTCACTTTCTTGCTTCTTTTTTTTGGTCTTTTCCTTGAGTAACTTCTTTTACCCTTCTTATTTGCTTTTGTCCTTTGATTTTCCCTTTTTTGAAACTGCAGCCTCTCTTTCTCTCTACGTTTCCCATCTTCCTGTGAAATAGTTGCCTTCTCTCCTACTTGCAGCCTAATGCAATCTCTTGCCCTCCACATTGTGTACAAGAGAAAGGATAAATAAGTTCTGTTCTTGCCTTGATGAAAAGCCATCCTTGTCATTTCACAGCACTGCCTTTTTATACTTGGCCATACTTGATGCTTACACTTCAGTGAGAGACAAGTCAAGCTAAACCTTTGAAAAGTTATAGAAGATTAAATGTTTTTGATGATTTTAAAACAATGATATTCAACTTTCTATTTCTTAAAGATACCTCTTTTAGAAATATACCTGCATATATTATTTAATGTCTGAAAGGTTACCCTTGTGGTTGCATTTGGCAAAAATGTACACTGAATAACACTATAAATTTGTTTGTTCCCATTAAAAGAGATGAAACTCGATCATTGTCCATTTTATCAAAATAGTATTTAAAAGAAATAGATAATAGATAGCAGGGGTATTAGGCAATAGTGAATCTTTATTTTCAAACATTCAAATTCAAAGGTAGAAGAAGATAGAGACAACCAAAACAGGGGCAAATCTCAGGAAGCTGCAAACGTCATCTTTGCAATTTGAATATAGCTGCTTTTGAGGCTACAAGCTTGTCCATCTCATCAGACTTTATAAAATAGTCAAAGCATCCTTCCCTGCTAAGTATGAAATACTCAGCTTTTCCACCAATGAGGCAACCAGAGCTTCTCTGGGCAACCTGTGCTAGTGTCTCAACACCCTCACAAGGAAGAATTCCTTCCTAATATCTCATCTAAACCTATCCTCTCTCAGTTTAAACCCATTCTCCCTTGTCCTATCTCTACACACCCTTATCCTATCTCTACACACCCTGGTCTCTCTCCATCTTTCTTATAGGCTCCCTTCAGGTACTGGAAGGCTGCAATTGTGAGATGTATGTACTTATGTATGTATATAAGTATAATGCATTATATATATATATATAATGCAAAACACACGTGCCACCCTAGCCATTGTAATCCACTCTTCTCTTCATTCAGTATATGCTATTCCCTAAACTTCTTTTAACTCTCAGACTGTAAGTGCAGAGAATGTTTTTAGATATAAATCAGTGATTACTACATCAAAACTCTCTTTAACGTCTTGCTTACTCCTTCACCTCCACACTTCCACTCCCTTTCTATCTAATTTTAAATAAAAATTAAGGTTAATATACTTAGATATGTATGCTTACATGTTTATATATGTGTTCTATTATTTTCCATTTCACTTTCCAATTTTAACCAAACTTCCAGTGGTGAAAAGGTCCTGGTTAGTTTTTGGAAGGTTTAATAAAAGGACACTGCTACAGAAAGGAATGATACCCCAATGGTGAAAGGCAGTCTCATGAGACTTAAAATACTACAAAATGGAGAATCTGCCTGAAGGGAGATGTTATAAACAGTTCATATCTGGAGAAAAACAAATCTTCAGTTGGCACTTGCAGCTTCTTAAACCTTAAAATCAAAAAATCACCCTGCACCAACGTGTAGGAAATTAAACATCTTTGATCCCAGTGCTTTAGGAGCACTTCTTCAGATTAAGAAACATGGGCAGTGGTGAAAGGTACTGCACTGATATTTGTCATGTTTAGGCATTTCACAACTAGACAGCACGTGAACACATTTGTAATATGTATATGAATATGTAATTAGAGGGCACAGAAGAATCACAGTAACCTAATTCCAGTTGTTCGGCCACTCTTAACATACGTTCACTGGGGCATAGAATCCACAGAACAGGTTTAGCAAAGGTAACAGTGGTGGAAGCACCCTGACATTGTTCCACTGTTGGCATCCACTGGTGGAATAAACAAAAATCCCAGCCCCTTAATTCACCCAGGATGACCATTGCAGAGAGGCTGACATATGGGCTCAGGGGTTGATTAGGACAGCTGGGATCTCTGGTAACATTTTGTGCATGTACCTGCCATTCTCAAGAAGCAAAATATTTCTAATTCAGACTCCATAAATTAAAAGATTACATTCAAACAAGATATTTTTTTCAGTCAAGAAAGTGCAAAAATATATATAAATGTCTAGTTTTTAGAGGCTCCAAGCATATTTCATCAATAGGCATAACTGTTTCAGGGATGTGTCAGTAATAATAATGGGCCAAATGATGCAAATTATCTAAGGCTACCTTTTGGGTTTATACATCAAAAGTCAAGTCCTTAAACAACCATTTAATATTTTACATTCCGTCTGGATGTTGAGAGTAGGAAAAGACACGTGGGCTTCCACTGAATTCACTTGATTGCTAAACACATATCTAAGCAATTAGATATTAGACAATCAAATTTGACAAATCTATGCAGAATTATTTGAATTAATTATCTTTTCCTCATATTTCCAAATACACCAATTACACTTCATTGATCAAGTTCAATTAATGATGACTCAAATGCAAACACTGAGTTTTCATGCATTTTTCCATGCAGGGACAATGTAGAGTTAATCTCTTCTGGCTATTTTTTTTCTTTTTTAACTTGTGTGCCAGTCTGTCAGAAAACTGAGTGCCACACAGATCCTTCAGTGGAAGGATCCTTGTAGTGGGAAACCTCAAGTAGCTCTGACACTTTCAGTAAAATATAATTATATTGTGCCTGTAGCCATCAACCCCAATAAAGACATCTTGCACTCTTACCCTGCATAGTTTGTATTCAGGGAGGTTTTCTGCTATCTTGTAAAAACATGATCTACCAGTTTCTGTCCCATCAGCTTGATTCTGCAGCTGAATGATTCCCATAGTCACACACTTGGCTGAACTTCAAGGTCAGATGGGTAGGGATTTCACTACTCACTCTTTTTTCTCTCTCTGAATTTCTTTTTCAGGTTTCTTGTGGAAAAGGACCAAGAGCCACAGAGTGCACTTTGCCATTTAATAGTTGTGCAGAAAACGACAGGGCTATGAGTACAGGCCATGATAAGAAAAAAAGTCTCCAGCTTATGCACTTTCGATGCAAAGACCTAAAATGCCAATGTACATTGAGCCAATGTATATAAAAACAGTGCACCTCACAGAAACACATCTACTAATACTGTAAAGTACTTTAAGCCTAACTGAGGATCCATTGCATTCTTCGTATTTGCACCAGTTGAGCTGGATTGTTATGTGACGTGGAGGCTGACAATGAAGGTTTTAAGGGACATCCATACAGCTGAGGGCCCAGAATTAGGACAGCTCTTTATGGCCCCATTTGATCTTATGGAGCAATGGCCTACTTGTGCTCTTCTGTGCCTATCAGCCCGAGGCATGGAATAGAATCATAGAGTCATAGAATGATAGAATGGTTTGCATTGGAAGGGACCCCAAAAATCATCCAGTTGCAACTCCCCTGCCATGGGCACAGACACCCTTCACTAAATCAGGTTGTTCAGAGCCCCATCCAACCTGACCTTGAACATTCCAGGGATGGGGCACCCTGTGCCAGTGCCTCATCACCTTCATAGGGAAGAATTTCTTCCTAATATCTCATCTTCCTAATACCCGAACCTTGACTTCAGTCAGTTTAAAGCCATTCTCCCTTTTCCTATCCTTACATGCCCTTGTAAATAATTTTTTTCCATCTTTCTTACAGGCTCCCTTCAGGTACTGGAAGGGTGCAATTATAAGGTGTGTGTATATATAAGTATATATGTATATAAAGTCAGAAAATATTATGTGAAACCCTCATGTTTAAAACAGGATTTTACAAAGGGATTATATAACAGTAAAATCTTTTGGGAAATTTACTCACTTTCTTTCTTCCAGCAGGGCAATTTCTTTCTTGACCTCATGGTATTCTTCTGCTATTTTGCAGTGCTGTTTATACACCTGCATAGATTCCTTAGAGTCATGACAGGGAGGCAGAGGCTTTAAGAAAAAGAAGAAGAATAAAAACCCACTGCTTTTGAATGAAATATTAGTTAAAAAAATATATATTTTGAAAGATACAATATTAATTTTTTCCCCTAACTGCAGGACTATTTCCCCTAACTGCCAACTATTGCTAGTGATGGCCTTTCATGGAAGAATTAAAAAAACAAAACAGCCCCATTTCCCTGCATAAGAATATGTGTAAACCTTCAAACCTTTTAAGAATTTTCAGAACTCTCCTTGTCAGCTTTGCAAAGTGTTCCTAAAGATTGTTCCAAGAAAGATTTCTCCCTTACATCCCTCTTTTTCAGCTACAGTGATATATGAATGCTAAAGTTAATGCATGGGTCAGACCCATAACACACATGAGCATCTTTTCACTGCAGAAACTACAGCTCTGACCAGAAGGGGAATTTGAGTGCAAACAAGCTCTTACTCTCCAGTTCTGTAAGATGAGAACAAAAGACATGAAACGACATGACTAAAAGCTCTATTTATTCTTAAATGCAATACTTATTCCAGTTTATTCCTAAACAGGACGGGACTGTGAATTGGGACACTAGGGTTGATTCTGCTGGACTCAACAGGAGTTAGACTGCTGACTCCAGTGCACTCAAGATTTCAGGATGGGTTCTATCCCAGCAGTGTCTCAAGCTGTAAATAGCTTGCTCAAGATAATACTGTTTCGCTGCAACTCTATTTCCTGTAGAAGGGGATAAGTTTACTTAGTAGAAAAAATGAGGCTTAAATCAGCTTATTTGCACAGCATTTGACATTTTCATGTAAAGTGGAGGTGAGTTTGAGAGTAGAAGGATGATGGCAATTAAAAAAAGAAACATCAGGTTAAGAAAGTGACACATCAAAGACAAAAAAGCATTATACCTCCTATCCTAAGTAGTGATATCATTGCAGCAAAACTTTCAACGTTTTTCCAATGCACACTGAATGTAATAAATATGGCAAACCAACCCACTCAGTCCTAGAACTCCTCACCTGAATTTCAGTTGAGATCTTGAAAATACCTTTTGGTTAAATGTAGGTACTTTTTGTTCCTTAAAAAGAATACGGCTTAATGCAGGCTTCAGGCTTATCACAATTTGGCTATAACACTTTGAGAAAGTATTTTTAAGTTATTAGCTATGAGTCTGTTGACTGTAAATGAGCTCCAAATAGCATGCTTGAGCCACCTGTTTGAAGCAAAAGGAAACACTTGAAATAGTTCCTTTACTGCCCAGTTAAAGAACATCCAATTGCCTCTCACAATATTAGTAGATTTAGTAGATTATTTTACATTTTTTGCTGTCCTACTTTGACTCTTTGTAGTTTAATATTTCTTTAATGACATTGTTAGGAAAAGTGCAAGTCATTAGACTTGTGATGTTGTAATCCTTCTTTTTTTGTATTCTAAACTGGAAATTTAAATTTCAAATTCAGAGACAAAGATTAAAACCATTTTTATCCAGGAGACTTGGTAAGTTGGTTCAGATGTAACCCAATGCACAGATGTAAGCAATGTATGGACTTTGAAAGTACTTGTAGGTAGTATGTGATTCCTCACTGAAATTTTAACATAGACACCGATTTCCCATGTTCTAAATGTAAAAATGCTGCAGCAGAATTGTTTCACAGAACATTGCTTCATTCTCTCTGACCTCAGAGATATTGGGAACCCAGCACAAAGGCAGCCCATTGCTTAATAAATCTAATCCCTAGGAAAAGGCTTTTAATTGCATTTCTACGTGGATGAGCAATAGCTCCATTCATACAGCCACCCGAATAATAAGCATAAATTTAACAAGCCAGAATATAGAAGGCTCAGTGCTCTAATCCAAGAATGCAAGGATGAGCCAAAGTAGCATCTCTGGTATCTACCAGAGATCAGCCAGCAACAAATGCCTCACAGTAAAAAAATTTTAAACAGTACGAATGGGAAAACCCCCAAACAGTGATACTTCAAAGGAAAACCAAACCAAGGCAACAAAAAATCACCTTGGATTTGCTACCAATTTAGTTTTGACTAGTCTAGCTGGCGTAAACCAGTTTAAAAATTAAAACAGTGTTCAGTTTCTATGGTCCAGCTTCCCACTCAAAAGTTATATAGAGAGAGCTAAAAATTATCTAGTCATGCTGAAACTTAGTATCTAAGTTTCACTTAGGACCAGTTGCTGATTTTCAATCCCCTCATTTCCTCCTCAGTGACAGTTTTTCTTACACTGATATTTTAGCACTTAAAATAAACTTACAACAAATAATACAACTAGTTTATTAATGTTCTGTTCACACAATTATTTTCCACCTTGTCTGATGGTATTAAGCACTATATAAAGATCTTTCTAAATTTTCTGTGTATTTTTCTTTAAAACATAAATTTGGTTATGTTTTCATATAACTAGATAGAATCACATCATCGAATCATATCATTGAATGGTTTGGGTTGGAAGGGAGCTTAAAGATCATCCAGTTCCAACCCCTTGACAGCGGCAGGGACACCTTCCACTAGACCAGGTTGCCCCATGTGCCATCCAGCCCGAAACTGAACACTTCCAGGGATGGGGCTGGACGACTTGGCTTGTTCTTTTGCAATTTGGAAATTTCTATGAAAGGCTTTGGCGATAGTGTCTACAGCATCCATGGGTAATTTCTGGCCAGTAGGATATTAAACTGGTGAATGCATTAATTATTTAACAAACACCTCGATGGCAATCACATGAGAAAAGGAGAGATACAAGCCTCCATTCCATCTGGAATGACTTTTTTGAATGTCTGTGGCCAGACCATGGAAAGTGTTGCAGGTGCTACCCTGACAGCACCCCATGAATTCTGTATACAATTCTTTTGGTGAGAGTTTGCTAGTTTATCCAGGTAGCTAATTAGAGAAGGCCTTAATAAAGTTCAATTTGCAGTATGTTTTTTGGGTTTTGGGTTTTTTTTCACTCAGAAGCAAACTTTAATTTCTTCTTAGGACAGCCCAAGCTTTATACTTCGTGGAGTACCTTGCCTGTCCATAAATTAATATATATAAAAGCCTACCTGCTAGACAAGCTAAAAACATCCCTGCCAAAGAAAGTTGCATTTATTGGCAACAGTTGCTACTTTTAATCCTGTTTATTTCAGGCTTCAGTGTCATCCACCCTCATTTTTCTGTGCTGGCAAAATATGTACATGCAGCATCTCTGATTTGTTCACAAAGCTACAGCTTTAAGTTATACTAGTGGTCTATCCTATTATGCCTGATTTTCAATAAGATCTGATTTTTCCTTTGCTCCTTTGTTGAATAACTCACTGCAACATTGAGAAATATTCAATTTCAGAATCCAGCAAGTAGACATTAAGAGATCTTTTTATCGACTGTTCTGTAATTGCACATATATATGTACATCTCTACAAGACATATGAACTACTCATTTAGACTTTTGTTTGGAATCTAGATATGAAAGATATTGGAAGATGACATGCAAATGCAGTTCATGAAGTAATAGAAAGAATCTGAGCAGTTCTGCATGCTTTTTAGGGCAGGTTGTTCTAAATAAAATCTTTGCTGGGGGACACGGGATGACAATTTTCAGGTATGATTTTTTGGTTTTTTTTGCTTCACTCACATAACAAAGTATGTTTTGCTTTGCCACATGAATATTAGTGTTCCATATCCACAAAAGCTGCATAGTTGACAGTGCCACTGAAATGTTCAAAAACTTTAGAATTTTATTTTTTTAATTGACCACAGTTTGTTTGCATTTCCTTTTTGACTCAACTGTGAAAAAGAAAATGAAAACTTTCTCCTGAAAAGCCTGAAGTTTCAAGAAAAAATTGTATGAGGCAGTTTTGCCAGCTCACGTGAACTTGTCTAGGAAGCAGTCTTTACCACTGCTTTAACTAAAGAGTGGGGTCTCGCTGTTTATAATTTTGGTAACTTTCAGCTAAACTCTTCTGGAAAACTGGCAAGTCCATTGCCAGTATTTTGCATGGTGGCCCATGTTCATTGTGCAGCCTCCTGTACTCTTCCATGATGGAAGAAACCACATCACTCCAAGCAAAAGTAGCACATTGCAGCTACTGGTTTGTGTGCAACTGAACTCTTCAACAAGTTTCAGATATCTATTTCAGGACATATCTTGCATTTACTATATCTTTACTGTGAAAGTAAACAAGTTTGCCCTCCAAACAGTTCAGGTCAACTGGGTGAGAGCAACTGAGAGTTTTGCTCTCCTTTGCTGAGAGATTTTCCATTCTTTTCTAACTTTAGGATGAGGTTCTGCCTTTGTGAACATTCATGTTGTAAATAATCACAGACCATAGCTATTACAGCAGCATTACAGGAGACTTATCAAGTTCATAGGCAGTCAAATCTAATAATAGAGTACCATGGTATTCTAAGAATTCTCACAAAAATTAATGTTAAAATATCAATAAATATAAAAAAATACCTATTACTCTTTAAAACTGCAGTATACTTTTAAGCTTTCTAAAACAATTTTATGTGTCTAACAAGAATCTTGGCATTCAGTAGAATCAAAGTTCCAGAGTAAATAATGTTTCTGCGAAATTCTTATATCATGTGCAACAAACTGTCCCTTTCATAAGATTTTCACTGCTTCTTTTGTATAGGCATTTGCCACTAAAGCACGAAAAACTATCCTGTGGCTCAGAAAACTGGTATTATAAATGGGTGGAGCTTTTTCTGTGTTGCAGCAGTTTTATTTTAATTGACTACATTAATCTCCACAGATTTGTAAAACAAAACTACAAAATATGACATAAATGCCACTGATAACTTAGCAGGAATTTCTTCATAGTTTCTTTTTTTTTTAATAGTAAAGCTGCAAAAGCAACTTACATAGGGCTTTTGTGTTTAGTTGGCTATAAATCAATTTTCATATAAATCACTTTTAAAAAGAAAAGAGTGATAGTAGTTGAGTTATTTTATTACAAATTGCTTCTTGGAATGTGTTCCTCTCACTGTAAGTAGAAAAATGTAACTTTCAAACAGGTGATTTGAAAATTAAACATTTTTAGACTGAACCTACCTAGTACATCAGAAGACACAGACCAATCATTTTTGCTCTTCAGAGAGAAGCTCCAAGTAGAACTGTCCTTTAGAAAGAGTCCTTCTAGAGAATTAAGCTATTTGATAAGTCTCCTAGAAAGACCTTCTCTCTAGTCAATTATACCTCTACCTCTGTAGAGATAGTGCCAGTACTTGGACAGCAGGGTTTGTTCCCCTGCCATGCCAAGGCTGCACTGAACTTTGCCCTGCCATCACTTAGTGGTACCCAGGGAGCAGGTATGGTAGAATTGTGGGAGGAAATTCTAAGGCTCCGATTTTCCAAGTGACTTGGTGAACTTACAGAGCTTTCAAGCTGCTTTCAAAATCCAGCCTGAAGATCAGCTAATTTGAGCTTTTCTTTGTTTGTTCAACAAGTTTCAAAATTTTCCTTTGTATGTTTGAAACATGGAAAGTTACTACCTTATTATATAGCCCCCCAACCTGCATTTATAGTTTGCTTCTTTAAATACAAATGCTTTAGAGTGTATTTATGGCCCAGTGATGAAAATCTTGTGGCTCTAGGTGTGATATTTTTATTACAAAAACATGTATGGACATTCTTAGAAATTCAAGCATTTCAGGCTGCTATGCCACAGTTGATTAACAGGTTCATTTACATGACATCTCATGTATGCTGCTTTATACTAAGTCACTTTGGAATTAAGCAATTAAGAATTAAGACGGAATGACAAGGCACACCACCATTCAGTACTTATGCAGGTCCTAGTGAAGCCCATGTTGTAGTGGTTTCTGTAACACAGGATCTACCTGGCTGGCATGGTTATGTTAACACAAGTTGCAACCACATGTTGTACAGTTCTGACAAACCTCAGTGGTCTGGATTATAGTGATTTAAAAAAATAAGAAATAAGAAAAATAAGAAAATGTATCTAGGTAAATTATAACTTTATAACAGTTATTGCTTGTTTGAAGTTTTAAAGCAGTATAAAATTATTGTAATTACATTAAATATTTCTCGTGTGAAGCTGTGATCCAGATCAACAAAAGCAAGAAAATTCAAGTTTTCATTGCTAAAATTAAATGTACCATTACCTCTGCATCACCTCAGAACCCCATGTTGACTTAACTGCCCCTGACTCAACATAAAGGCATTGAAATATAAATATGAATATAAGCTTGAAAAGCTAAAGGATGAAGCACTACCACTAATTTTATACTTTAAAGTGGTTGAGTCCGACAGATAGCCCTCAAAAGCTATCTTTTCAGCTACCCCAATGTTACCAAAAGAGTTTCAGAATGGTAATAAAGATCACATGATCTGAATCAAAGTCTTTGATTGTTTCTTCAAATTTCTTATCATATTGAGATCATGAGAGTAAGGAAGGCTCTCTTAAAAAAATGTCCAGTACTTTGCAGACCTATAGGGTGTACTTAGTGGAATTGCACTAGTGTGTACTTAAAAACTTGTCCTGAAGGGCTATTATTTATCCAGCAGACTTGAAAGCTTCCAGAGGAGCATTGCCAGTCTATCATGAAATGACACATTTAGAGTATATTATAAGTTCTAGAAATATGGGTCAGAAAAGTCCTAATAAAAACCATCATCACTTGTCCTATAGATTACCTATATCTAATGCTAGTAATTTTGCTTTTATGTACCAAGAACAGTAATAATAATCATACTTTGCTCTTCTAGAGACATCTTTACCCACTGATCTTAATGCTCTACAAAAATGGTAAAAATCAACCTAATTTCAGAGATGAACAGAGGGACGAAGCAACTCCAGGATTAGGCAATATGTCACTGACACAGTTGGAAACAATGCACGCTCTTTACTTTCAGTTCAGTCCTTCAGCCATGAAACATTATTGCTTTTCTCAAATTGAACTCCTCTGAGGGTAAAAAATGTCAATCATCTTTGCTGCACTGGAAGGTCAATGAAGTAAAGAGTTCAGCATACTATCCTGTTCCTTTTGTTCCAAATCTTAAACTGTTATTCATTTCTTTAATCATTCCTAGTTATGCCTAAGGAACCTGCCCATATTCTGAGGATGAAAGGGATAGAGCAAGCAGAGTCTCTGTCATCCTCCATTCCTTTCTCACTCATCCTTTTGATTAGAGCAGCAGGAGAGAAGAGTCAGCCCTTAAAGTCAGCAGCTCTCCCGTGCTGTCTTACTGGTTGATGGGTACAGGAAAGATGACATTACTGGACAAACATGGTCTGCAAATGCCTTTCTCAATTTACACTCAGGAAGCAACTGCCTTTACAGCAAAATATCAGAGGAAGTCTAAATGCTCCTGGGAAAACAGATGATCTGAAGTACTTTACAAAAGCCAGCAAACACTCCAGAACCGCCACAAAGAAAAAGAAATAATTGCTGGATGCAGAACTGGCTCTGTGCCTGGTGAACCATGGAGCTGGCACCAACTGCTCATTGTCCCATATATCAGGGCTCCATCATCTTATGCTGACCAATCAGTCTGGTCACAAAAGGATTCATCAGTTTTATCCCATGCTGTCTGCAGACACCTGCCAGGGCCACCGTTAGGGTCACGGACTGTGCAGCATGAGCTGCAGTTACTTGGATGAGGCTCTCATCGATCCTGATGACTAGCTTTAGTCATCCAAAATTAAAGGTAAAACAGCACTACAAAATAAGTCTTTGCCTTCTCTTGGAATGCTTCAGAGAAAGTTGATGACATCACTCAGAGCACAGCCTGCAGGCATGGGAATATAGTACCTGGCTTATTGCTTCTCCTGGCAAACACAGGAGAACTCTCTTCATTGCAGTGCAACAGCATGTCCTGAGTTTTACACAGGAATTGTATAAAAAATCTTAAAAGCAGATGAGACTGTTACGATAGTAATGTCCCTGCAATTGGATTAAAAATGCCAAATCACATTTTCGGCAGATCTTGAAAAGACAATGTTTTCTTCTAAGGATATATACAGTCTTATTTAACGTTAATAGGCTAGAAAAGCACCACTGAAAACTTCCACCTTAGTGTAACAACCAGAGGCTTTTTATCACAACAAATATAGTGACTGTGACATAGGACTGTTGTATCAAAAAAAACCACCTGTTTACCTGCAGCTGCTGATCTAGTTCTGGAAATGCCAAAGAGAAGTTTTCAGGGGAATCATCATCTAAAAAGTAAAAACAATGTTAAAAGTCAATGTCTACCAAAAAGGGCCCTTCAAATAATCTAGCTGATGAAGTTCTATATTGTTCTATATAGCGACAATAATACTGGGATCCTGAAAACACCTCCACATCTCATCTTATACAGCTGAGATATCTTAATAGACTTCTTGAAAATACTAGTATGTTGGTAATAAAGATAATGTTTAGGTGCTGGAAAACCAAAAAATCTATTTCATATTGCAGTGATTAAGAAATAAAACAAAGGCAGTTAGTTCAGTAGAACATGTAATAATCTAATAAAACCAGTAAATCCAAACTGTCTTTCTTCCTGGGCTCTCTTCATTACACTGCAAAGTAAAGAACTCTCTAAGGACAGCACCATTTACTACCAAAGAGTTTGCTGATTGAACAAAGGCAAAAATAATCACAAGGACATGCAAACTAGTCTGGCAACCCTGAAACACAAAGCGAAGGCTTTGGGGTCACCTAACTGTGGCCTTACAGTACCTGAAGAGAGCCTACAAGAAAGACGGAGAGAGACTATTTACAAGATCATGTAGTGACAGGACAAGGGGGAAATGCCTTCAAACTGAGAGTAGGTTTAATTAGACAGTAGGAAGAAATTCTTTCTTGTGAGGGTGGTCAGGCACTGGCACAGGTTGCCCAGAAACGCTGTGGTTGCCTGATCCCTGAAAGTGTGTTAAGGCCAGGTTGGATGAAGCTCTCAGCAACCTAGACTAGTGGAAATTGTCTCTGCCCAGAGGTCGGGCTTGGAACTAGAGGATCTTTAAAGTCACTTTCAATACGAATGTTTGTTTGTTTTTAGTACAGGCTTCCAGCAAAGGTGGGACAGACTGTGCCAGTTACATCGGTGTTGGGATGTGGATACCTGCTCACTAGTAGCTGGACTGAGATCAGAAATAGGAATCACACTCGGTAGCAACACAACTAGCCACCACAATCCTTCTTTCTCAGCGACTTTCATACTATCAGTTTTGCATTGATTGTGATGACTCTTTATACATCTCACTACAGGTTATGGGAGGTGAGGAAAACATTCCTATTAGCTTGCAGTCTGTTATTTGTAATGTGTCAAAATTAAAGGAGGATGGCTCTCATAAGGGAAAATTGCTAACAGTTCAGATCCTGCAACATACCGTATGCTGGCAGTCTTGTACATGGCAACAAAACCTCAACAAGATTAAGAGGACCACATATCAAAGCAGAATTCTGGATATTCTAAAAGAGTACACAGTAGGATCTAAATTATTTGTCAAATATTTGATAACTTTTTGTCCTGCCCTCTCTGGTCATATAGCAATGGAAATTAGGGGGGAAAAGTAATATAAGTCACCTTATCCTATGAAAAATAAGCATACAAGCTAATACATAATCAGAGCCTTACTTTACTAACATAGCTAGAGCTGGGCAACCCCTAGGAAGGGGTGCCCAGAGAAGGAAAAAAAAATACAGTGATACAAAAGCAAGAGCTTTTGAACTTCCTCAGAAAACAAAGTGAAATTCTTATATTTTCATACGGTAGGTGTCTTGCTAGCATTACCAAGTCACATCCATGTCATGTGTGTGTGTGTCCCTCTTATTTTTCATACCATATCCCAAACATGTCCATTCTGGAAAATACTTAAATTGCTTTAATTATATAGGATTGTATCATGCTGATATGCAAGTGTTTACCTTTAATTTGCTGTTGCTTTCTTGTACAATATTTATAAATAGACTAATTTTCTAAAAGAAGACAGATGAATCATATGGCAAGACTAAAATGAAGGACAGAATAAGACTCAGTCCAACTAGGGGTACAGCTGCTCTACAAGTATTTGGCTGAATAGCTGTTAAATATTCTGACAGAGATATTGGACCAGAGTCATGGATGGCAGTTAAGCTGCTATTTGTTTTGATAATTCCAGTAGTACAATCTTTGGTAGAGTAGCTTTAAGGAGGGACCTTGAACATTTTTAAAATTAAGAAAAACATAGCAACCCTTCAAATTATGAAAAAAAATTTTGAGCAACATCAGCCAGTAATTACTTTTTCACTACATCAGCTATTAATAAGAAAATAAAACTAATGCAGTGTCAGAATATTAGAAAATAAATTGGATTAACCTCATCAAAGAACCAATTAAAAAAGTTTGGAAGTACTTTGTAAAGGATGGAATGGAGAGAGAAATTAATATAGAGGAAATCCTTTCAATAAACAGATGTTCCCTGCTTATTTTTTTGAACTCAAGTGACTGAGTCAATGGTACTATATATAGAATGTACTGGTATCCTAACCATTATGGCATACCATAGTACATTTTATAATGGGCCTGCCCTAGCATCTATTGAACAGCTGCTAGGGGTTTTTTTTAGTGATACTAGTTTAAGACTTGTTTAAATCATCATCTGATGTGCAGCACATCAACGAGAAATGCTGTAGACTTTAGTGGCTTCAAAGTTCCTGATTCTCTTAGGCTCTTTTGAGATTTTTAGCTCAAGCATTTAGTTTAGTAAAATTAACAGAAATCCTCATAGCTGGCCGCAACCTTGTTTTTCACAAAAAGAACAACAAAAGATTTTCCCCACAGCTTTCAGGAAAATAAATTAGAGCCTCAAATCAGTCTGTACTTCACTGTTGTCAAAGCAACAACCACAACAATAACAACAAAAATCACTCGGTAAAAACTAAACACATTTAAATTACACACAAGGGGAAAGCAAATGAGAGCAGTCCTTCAGCTCCTAAAGCTTTTTTGACGGTTTTCAGAAAGTCAAGAGGAAAGATATAAACTCTTGCACTTTTCTTCCAAAAGAGTCACTATTGCCCCTACAAGTTGAAACACTGCATTTCGCAAAAGATCAGGCAAAATTACATAGACTTCTCGCCTTCAGATTGTATTTACTCTGAAAATCAGAAACAAGAAATGTCTGAAATGTAAAGGAAAGTATTTTGCAGATCAAAACCGTCTCAGAACTTTCTCCTTATCTGTATGTATTTGTATTTTCTACTCCATATCTCCTTAACTAGCAAAAAAATTTTAGAAAAACCTCTTTTTCTCAATTCACTATCAATTTTTAATGAGTGCTTGGATTAGGAATCACTGATATAATCAAAGTCCCCCTTTACAATAAAGTTAGCGGCTTTTCTGTACCAAAACCCTCTGAAAATATCTAGGCTGATTCTTTAACAAACAGCATCTCACCCCGTGGTCACTATAAAGAAACTCACAATGAAAAAGGATTTATAATTCAAACTGGGTGTTGAAAATCTATTTTGTTTAAAAATAAAAATATGAAAAAAATCAGAGACGGGAATTTGCTACACCTAAAAACCAGTTAAGATTCTGGTCAAAAGGAAACCAGAAAGAAGGAATAACATACATATGGATGTTATGGACACTTCAGGAAACTCAACAGCACTGACCAGTCATCTAAAAGAATCACATCAGGGACTTCATTACAGCCACCTAAGTTATCGTATCTGTAACATGATTTCTAAAGGAGTAGCACTTCCTGATTGCCTATAGATCCCAAATATAAGTTTGAAGTTCTATATTTAAAAGTGGTCTAAAGACCTGTATCCTGACTAAAGTCTTGTGGGCGACTTTAACCTGCAGGATGTCTGCTGGGAACTCAACACAGTGGAGAATAGGCAGTCTAGGAGATTCCTAGAGTGTATGGAGGATAATTTCCTGTTGTAGCTGATAAATGAACCTCCCAGGGCTGGAGCCCTGTTAGATCTGCTGTTTGCAAACAGAGAAGGGCTCGTGGGAGATGGGGTAGTTGGAGACCATCTGGGGTACAGTGACCACGAAGTGATAGAGCTCTCAATACTCGGTGAAGTAAGGAAGGGTATCAACAAAACCTCTGTCCTGGACTTCTGGAGGGCAGACTTTGGCCTATTCAGGAGGCTGGTTCAGAGAGTACCTTGGGAAACAGCCCTTAAAAACAAAGGGGTCCAGGGAGGATGGACATACTTGAAGAAAGGAATCTTGTAGGCACAGAAGCCAAAAGGTGAGCTAGCAGGGAAGGTGACTGGACTGGCTGAAGAGGGAGATTTTGCAAAAAATTAGGGAAAAAAAGAGAGTTTATCACCTCTGGAAAAAAGGGCAGGCAACTCACGAAGAGTTTAGGAATGTAGTTAGGTCATGTAGAAAGAAAATTAGAGAGGCAAAAGCACAACTTGATCGGGCCACTTCTGTTAAGGAGAACAAAAAGTGCTTTTATAAATACATAAACAGCAAAAGAAGGGACAAGGAAAACCTCCATTCTTTGTCAGACATGGGGAGGGGAACATAGTTACCAAAAATGAGGAAAAGGCTGAGGTACTTAACATCTTCTTTGCCTCAGTTTTCAGCAATAGTTAGACAAGTTGCCCTCAGGATAACTGGCCTCCTGGGCTGGTAAACAGGAACAGGGAGCTGAATAGCCCTCCTGTAATCCAGGAGGAAGTTACTGACCTGCTGAGCAACTTGGATTCTCACAAGTTTGTGTGAGCAGATGGGATCCATCCTAGGTGATGAGGGAGTGGAAGAGGTTTCCATTTGTCAACAGTCCTGGCTCACTGAGGAGGTCCCAGATGACTGGAAGGTGGCCAACGTGACACCCATCCACAAGAAGGGCTGGAAGGAAGACCCAGGAAACTATAGGCCTGTCAGCCTGACCTCGGTGCCTGGCAACATTATGGAGCAGATCATCCTAATTGCAATTACACAGCACCTAAAGGATGGATGGGGGATCAGATCCAGCCAGCATGGGTTTAGGAGGGACAGGTCCTGCCTGACCAACCTGATCTCCTTTTATGACCAGGTGACCCACCTGGTGGATCAGGGGAAGACTGTGGATGTAGTATGCCTGGACTTCAGCAAAGCCTTTCACACTGTCTCCCATAACATACTGCTGGAGGAGCTGGCAGCCCATGGCTTGTACAGGTGCACTCTGTGCTGGGTTAGGAACTGGCTGGATGGCTGGACCCAGAGAGTGCTGGTGAACGGTGCTGCATCCAGCTCATGGCCAGTCACTAGTGGTGTCCCCCAGGGGTCAGTGTTGGGCCCAGTCCTGTTTAACATCTTTTTTGATGATCTGGATGAGAGGATTGAGTGAATCATTAGCAAATTTGCAGATGACACCAAGTTGGGAGGGAGTGTCGATCTGCTGGAAGGCGGGAGGGCTCTGCGGAAGGACCTGGGCAGGCGGGAGAGATGGGTTCATTCCAAGGGGATAAGGTCCTGCATTTTGGCCATAAAAACCTCATGTCGCACTGCAGGCTGGGAACAGAGCAGCCAGGTAGGAAGGGACCCGAGGGTTCTGAGTGATAGGAAGCTCAACATGAGCCAGCTGTGTGCCCAGATGTTCAAGAAGGCCAATGGCGTCCTGCCCTGCATCAGGAATAGTATGGCCAGCAGGCTCAAGGAAGTGATTCTTCCCCTGTACTCAGCACTAGTTAGGCTGCACCTTGAGTACTGTGTCCAGTTCTGGGTTCCTCAGTTTAGGAGGGGTATTGAGGTGGTGGAGTGGGTCCAAAGAAGGGCAATGAGGCTGGTGAAGGGACAGGAGCACAAGCCCTGTGAGGAGTGGCTGAGGGAGGTGGGGTTGTTTAGTCTGGAGAAGAGGAGGCTCAGGGGAGACCTTATCACTCTCTACAACTCCCTGAAATGAGGGTGTAGTGAGGTGGGGGTTGGTCTCTTCTCCCAGGCAACTAGCAGCAGGACAAGAAGGCACAGTCTCAAGCTGTGCCAGGTGAACTTTAGGTTAGACATTAGGAAGAAATTCTTTACAGAAAGAGTGATCAGACTGGAACGGACTGCTGAGGGAGGCGGTGGATTCACTGTCCCTGGAGGTATTTAAGAATGCACTGGATGTGGCACTTAGTGCCATGGTTTAGTTGACAAGGTGGTGTTGGGTCATAGGTTGGACTCGGTCCAAGAGGTCTTTTCCAACCTAGTTGATTCTATGATTCTGTGATTACATGAGGAACACTTGATAGTTTTTTGACCCAAAGACTTGGTTCATGTGCACAAGAGTGTGATCTTCCTGCATGTTTCACGGTTCTTATGTTTGCTTTGCTTGTTGCTGGAAACTGTTATTATAACAGAGAGCAACTGAACTCTATTAAGACTGAATGTCTTTATACAAAAGGCTTACTACCTATGTACTTATGCCCTGAGGCATTCCTCCAATATATGCTAATGTTGCACATTTGAGAATGAATCTTGCTTTCTGGAAAGCTTCACATACTAAATGATGTTCTGGTCTCCTGGAGATGCCAATATCCCAGACTTTGCCATGTAGACAAATGAGAAAAACACTTCACATGTCACTGTCTAACTGACACAGTGTCTGGTCCAATGAAGTGTAATATCTAAGTCTGTTCCTATATGGCTGCTCCATTTATCTGAACTGTGGACTATAGGCAATAAATCCTTTCAGAACAACATCTGATTTACTTATAGTATAAACTTGTAAATTAGTTTGTCCATGATCTTAATAAAGATAGACAGAAATAGAATATAAAAATTTAAATGTATTGAAAGCACATTAAGGCTGCTAAATCAAGCACTCAAAACGTAGAAAATGGCAATCACAGCTCTGTTTCCTTGAGTAACTGAGTTATGATGCAGTATTTAATTATACAATCAGGTACTATTTTTTTTTCTCCTACATGTATTCAGATTTCTTGCTCCTAAGTTAAAGAATTAAATTGGTAACATAAGTAGGTTGTTATCCTGTAAGTTGATCAGCCCTTACACAGGAAAAGTTCTCAAACTCAACTGCAAACGCCACAACTTGCAGCGGGACAGCACAGGCAAACTGTGTGTCAGTGTTCAGTCCTGACCCTGGGAGGACAGTGAGATCCAGCAGCTCCGGCCCTGTATACTGACAGAAAACTCATCAAATTCATCCTGGAAGGCTGTGTGGCTAAGTGACTGTGACTTGGCAATGCTGTGTGAAGCTCCAGGGCTTCTATTCACAGCCCTGCCTGACACGACCTTACACAACCTCGCAGTTACCTCACTCATAAAATAGTGGGGAATAGTCACTGCCTCTCCCAGGAATAGGATGTGAAGGCTTGCTCAATAATAAGAATTACGGACCTCCCAAAAATAGAAACAGTCCATAACACAGGAGATAACAGCAAAATCCTCCTGCTCCATATACCTTCACTGAAGCGTAAGCATCCTCAGATGAATATCCTTTTGAGGGTATCTCACATGAGTTCCCATCTAATTCCCCAAAGACCAAGCCACTTCCTTCTAGGTTGGGTGTGGTTTTAGGAAATTAGCTTTGTAAATTTTAGCCATATATTTTAGCAATCCTTACTGCTTTCCAGTCATTGTGCTAGAAACCTCTGTTGCCATTACAACCAAAATAATGATGGAGTAGGGATTTGAAGGTTGTCTTTGAAGAAGCAACCATTGCAAAACAGTCCTGCATGATCAACTAGGAAAGCAAAAAGTTCTTTAGGGTCACTAGGATAATGAGCATAAAGAGGAGTAAAATAAGTAATTTTGCTATGCTTGCAAAAATATTACACTGTTTCACTGTCTGTCAGGTTCATTAAAAGATTTATTTTTGCCTTTTTTGCCAATGATTTTTCTGGAATGTGCTATCAGAGGTAGACTAATTTCAAATAAAAGAACTCGCTAATAATTTCAAACCTAGTCATTTATCACCACGTCATGAGCAGAACTTTTCAGCTAGACTCAAGCTTTTACTCTAAGAGGCAAGGTGAAGAGATATTTACCCATAAACCTTCCCTTCAAAGTATTGCACAAAACAAATCCACTTGCCTAAATTGCATGAAGTTCCTCTTATAATCATTGTTTCTTAATATGTTCGTAAATGAGAATGATAAAGATTGGGGCAAATTGAATTTCACTCATTAAATGAAGTTGATATTGATAAACCACAACGAATTTTCAACTTTGGAACACTTATTTAAATCTTGGAACATCATATTAATTTCAAATTGCATTAGTTTCCAAGTGATGTATGATGGGCTGGAATGATATGTTCCCAATTCATTAATTTAAAATGGTACCTTAAGTCAAAACTGGTGCAATACGATTGGAAACCTATGTCAGTGAACTTGAGTGAAAGAACCAAACATAGAGATCTATATATACAGGAATAAGAGATACACAATAAAACTGTCTTATATAGCACCTGCTGATGGGCTGCTCCTGAGACTTTTAAGGAACTGCTTATCCGACTTTCACATTAAAAATACCGCACGAAGCTGGCCAGGATTTCAGTTATCAGGTGCTGGCTGACAAATAATATAACACAAATTATATCTTATACACTCAGGATAAGCCAGCTCCAGCCTTGTAGGTCAGTTAACACAAAGTAATTTCTTCTCATGAGTTGAGAGCAGTTTCTCCTTTCACTGCTTCTCACACCCAGTACTTGGTTACAATCCTAGCCAGTGAGATAATTGGCACCCAGAAGAAACATTCCATTTCCCCTTTTTATATCCAGTTATGCTGCCAGTTCCTTCTAGTAAGCAGTTGTATAGCCCCGGAAGGAGAATGCAGCCTTTTTCTGGCGAAATGTGTCACTGTGCCTTTCAAGTGAGGTAGTATTTAAGGAAAAGCTTAAGTCAGATAGATTTCCTCACCACTTAACCCTGGTGAAGAACTTATCATTCATGCCTAGCAGTGCATGAGCCTCAACTGATGCTTTACTACCACACTTACAGCAGGTACCTCCTGTTTGAACTGAAAACAAATATCCTTGTCAAGGAGAAAAAAAATTATTAAAGAAATATAAAACAGTAAGAAAAAGCCCTGCCTACTGTGGAATACCTAGAAGTCTATCTGGTGAAGGCTTTTGCAGCTCATCTTAGAAAAAACAAGTTTTAAACACTTGTTTTTACTCTCTTGATTCAACTATAGTTTGCTGTAAATTTTCATACCTGTTCAAAGTTTATTTCCATTGCCTTTTTAAAATACATCAAACATAATAACTCTTGAAACTTTTGACATGGTAAAACAGTATGTTGACTTAGGCCTCCTGGTAGCCCTCAAAGGCATGTGATGCAGGGGGGAAATGGCATTCCCTCCACCAGTTGCTGTTTTTGAAACCAGTACTCACAAAGATTCTGGATAACATACTGCAGGAACACTTGCATATATACGATAAGGGATTCAAAATTATGGAACAGTTTGAAAATACGTAGCAGAGAAAGATTACCTTTCTCTAACTGGGCTTGTTTTTTTAAGCATTTGGGAGAGAGGCTGGAGTTATTAGCAGGGAAAAAAAAAACCAAACAAAAACCCATGATGCAATGTTAAGGAAGTTAGGCTTCCTGCCTTTCATATCCCCTTCTTCCAAGCTATTCACAACCCTGTAATTTCCTACTGTCATCTCTTGTCACAAACCAGAGATTTTCCCATAGTTTCAGCTTTACCTGATTTTCAGTGTCTCACATAAGCATTCTTTTCCCATAAATTGCATCTCTCTTTAAGACCTATCTTTGCCATAATTCCTGTAAGAGATTTACCATATGACTGTATTCTGAGAGATGAGAATTATTCCTTGCTGCTTTCTGTAATAAAAATTACTAGATTATTTTAATTTATAAAAAGGGTATATAGATAATCACATGTATTTCTTTATATTCCTTGTCCCAATCTTTCTGTGTCATTCATCTTTATGAAATGAGAGTTGGGTTCTATAACATATGAAGATGTTTGGTTTTTAATTCCCTTGCTTAGGGAATGAGATTGCATTTCAGTATTGGAGCTGAAAATAAATATTACAGAAAAATTATCTAGGAAAGCTAATGCATATTGTGAAATATTTCTTAAATAAGTGTATTCAAGCTGAGATGCTGTTCACACAGAGCTCAGGAAGCAACCTCACACATCCTACAATGCATACAGTACCATCAAACACACAACAGCAGTGGGTTTCAGTTATCCTTAAACTTCATGCCATAAACACATCTCAGCCCCGAGTCCAGGCACTCACCTTTAGCAAAAACAACAGCCAACTATTTTGGGGTTCTTTTCAGCTTCCTTTCTTATTTATTTCATTCTGACTTTCATTGTTTGACAACAGCTCTCTGGACCCTAATAATATCGAAGGGGCAAACTAAAAATATTCATTTATTCCAAAGGCCAAAGGGCCCATGTACGTACTGGGTATGTCTGGGGAAATGAAAGCTCCATCAGCACTAGCTGATAGGATAAACATCAATGAAATTTCTGCTGCTTTCTCAGAGATGCCATGTGGGGCATGCACTTCCTGAAACCTTTCACCAAGCTGGGCATGGGCGGCACTTTTCAACCTTCCTGCTAAAAAAAGTCCCTTCCTGCTCCAGGCTCATCCAAATTTGTCCTTTTCATTTTCTTGTTTTACAGTTCCATAAAATCAGATATACTGCACGTGCAGGTAGATTTGATAGTTAATTACAGTCTTAAGTATATTCCACAAACCACTGAAAGAAAGCAAAGTTACAGACTGTCAATCTAGTGGATTTAGTCTAATGATATTGTTAGTGTAAACACCAAAATTAATCAGACAGGAAAACTGATCATGGCTACCACTCAGGAAAAAAAATCCACTCATTATACTGGACTACATTGTATATTGTAAACACTGGTAAGTACATGTAAGATTTAAAAGCAATTATTTCACTGTGGTTTACTCCATAAATGAAACTGTACCTGGGGAGTCATTCAGGCTGAAGGCAATTCGTACTGGCTTATCAGCAGGTACCCTGGCGGTGGTGATCATGTGGGCACTTGAGTCAATGCTTTTACTTGTTTGTTCCAGCTGCAATAATACAAATAATATATTTATTACAGAGCATGTGACATCGTTCAATAAGTGAGTTTTAATGCTTTCCATGCACTCTCAGTTACCTTTCCCATTCTAGCTAAGCAACGTTTAGAATCAAAGTCAAGGGAGCACCATTTCACTTTTCTATTTAAAAAGGATTTAAATGAAATTCAGTGCAGAGACTGCCTTTATTTTTGCTATTTATAGATTAGAAAGAACGATGGCAAAGGAAGCCACCCCTCTCCTCACCTGCTTGCTCCCCGCCATTGCCCCTTCAGCAAGCTTTGACTCGTGGCAATGCTGTGTGGTTCTGAAGGTGAAGAAGGAAGAAGGGGTGGGGAGTGGAGAGTAACATGACCCCAAGCCTGCCATGTGATTGAAAATGTGCACACCACTCCACATGGTGTCAATGAGGAGGCACTCATTCTCCTATCTTCCACCCATCACTCCTCCAGCCCAGCTGTGCCTGATAGTGGCACACTTCATGGCCAGAAAGTTATGGGGTCTCCAGACCTTGGTGGTGGTTTCTCAGTGGAAGTCTGTGCAGGTGTGGGGGTCTGTCTGCATGGGTTTGGCTCCTGCATCAGGACCTTAGTCAGTCCTCCATCTTCTGAGACCATCAATTACAAAAAGTGGTTTTACTGAGATGAAACTCAGTCCATTAAGAAAACAGCTAGTTCATTTCAAACGTGGCACTAAAGAATTGTTGGGCAACAAAAGAATTAGCTCCTATTGATCTCTAATACTGTAATTAAAACATTTCTGTACTCTCTACTCGGAGCTCTACTACACCTATTTAATATTTTGGTTGAACAGTTTTGGTTAAACTGTCGAATAGCTGAACACAAGCAATCCCCTTGATTATCTAGCACAAAGCTACTAAAATTCAAAGATATTAAACTTCTGATTAGCTTCATGTGTGGAGAACACGAAGTCAGTGGGACTTCATGCATGCAAATGATCTGCCCATAAAGAAATTATTTTAGGACTGTGGACTGCTATCCAGCGTGCATTGTATTCATACCAACCGTGTGGACAATTATGAGAGTAGCTTTTAAATTACTATAAAAACTTCTTAGTTAATTAGAAACCAAATTCTTCAGGAAAACACAAAGAATTTACTAATTTGTTATCAGCAGACAACACAGCATTTATCAAGTGAAAACAAAAGTCACTTTACTAAGCCAATAGTCTTGCAGTTTTTCAGTAAAGTAGATATTGTATTGCAGGGAAATCCTAACAACTCATTCTAATTTACACTCAATTATTTGGGTCAAAAGGTCCATAGAGCAGAATTATATTTCAGTCTTCCTTGATGGTGCACATGTGAATCAAATACTTCCCTGGCATCGCTGCCATGCAATCAGTGAACAGGATCAAATTTGGTTTTTGTCCATTAATTTTAGCATTTCTTGTTTATTTGTTTTGTCTGTTTGGATATTTAGTTAGCAGAGTTATATGGTTACTTGTTATTTGAAGTGCATAATCTTTTCTTAAAATAACAACAAATGATCTAAAATATTTACTTCAAAAAAATCTCCTTTGAAGCTGAGAGTGTCTCTTTCTGCTAACACGCAAAGGATACCAGGAATTGTTCTTAATTCTCCATTACTAATATTCAAGACATACAAAAATTGATCTGGTATCTATGCAGCAGAGACACAGAGAAGTCAAATAATTCCAGCTGTGTATGTTTTTGGACCCAGGAAAAGACCCTTGGAGTCAACTGAAATATTTTATTTTGAAGTGTGTTATATCAGACTAATTACCTTTTACCTTCTGAGCATTATTGATCTCTTCCCCATCTCCTCATCCTCATTTCATAAGAAATATTTGATACATCTTTTTTTTTTATTTTAAAAATCCCACAGAATTACTAATGCAAAATTCTTTATCATATTTCCCTTCCATACATCCCAATACAAGGTAAAGAAAAAAATACCACAAAATGAAGAGATTTGAAGGGATAAGCACATCCTTAAAACAAGGCTGTTCATCATTCTGTGTTGTTGGTACACTTTCCCCTGACACTGACTATATCAAGGGGTCTTCCACGTAAGAGTATACTTAACATTTCCCATCAGAACCTAAGAAATTAAAATGATGCATCCTGCTAGAGGTTTTAAAGTTGCTATAACAATATTGCTGTAAATCTGTTGTTTTATCCCAGTCACATCCTCTGTGGTGTGTGATGTTTTTAAGTTACCTCTTTTAACCATTTTTTTAATGTGAGGGCAAAAGTCAATACCCTTTCAGTAAGAAATGGTGAATTCTACCAAAACACAAAAGAGTGTTTTCATTTTATTCTGATACTGAAAAAGAAATCTCATCTTTTGACACAGCAGTTACCCTATTATCCATTTTTTTAAATACCGAATTCATCCATTCACTCCTTTTTGTGCTGAATCCTCAAGCTCTTCATCACAAAAAGCAATCACAGAGAACAGAGAGGGGTGGAAGAATCCTGTGTGCAAACAAGGTGATATTAGGAAACATGCACACCAACTGCCCCCAGTTCCCCACCTGCTTTCTCCATGCGTGACAAACAATATTGCTGCAGACAGAGATGAGGGTGAGTGGGCAACCTGGAATTTAATGAGATTTAATGAGCAGCTCTCTTCTTCCTGACAATTGCCTGTCGAGCTGGCTGCTGTTCCTCTGTAAAAAGTCTGCAGCGGATCTCAGATTAAATGCTAGTACAGCTCTATCGAATTTTTTCACACCTGTTGCCTTACCTCACCCAGCGGAGTGTCTGCGCTTGTATAATCCAGAGCCAGCCACTGCCTTGGCTTGTCGTTGCCTTTATGGAGTAAAGCTTCAATAAAAGAAAACGCTGCACCTGCTGCATAGCAACAAACTGACAAGGTCTGAGAAGCTGAGACAGCTGTCAGGGCAACATGCTGCTACCTGCACTTCCCATAGGCTTTTCTGTCCCAAAAGATCGCCCTTTTCGGCTTTTCTCCACAATTCTGCTTTTCTTTCTTCTCCTTGCCCGTGATGAGAGATTATGACGTTGTCATGCTTTAGGGAGGAAAAAAATCCTTCTGTCACAGGCATTATTGAGCAGCAAACTGTGGTAAGCCCAAGATTTTTAATTCATTAGTTGTGGCAAACCTGAAATACAAACAGACTTGCTTCATAGGACAGGAATGTTTTCAGCATGACCCAATCAGTGTCTGTGTCTATTCCAGCAAACTGGCAAAGATAGCATGACTGCAGTCAGCAAAAATGTCTGCAGCTCCAATCAGCTTGAGCTGACACTGCCAACTTGGACAGGCTACAAGTGCACTCTCAGATGATAGCAGGGACTATCAAAGCTAACAACAAAGGATGGGCTTGGCCTCTTAGGCTAGGTTCATGTTGACTTCTGCCAAGCCAGGCTTGTTTAATAGCAGAGGCTAGCCCTGCTCTTCTGAAGAGGCAATGGGAAATCTCAGAATAGAATATATATGTATTTACAGATCAGCTGGTGATGGCAGTGATAACTAAAGCTGACTCAATTAGAGATTTGACTGAACTCAGAGGATTTCTTAGTGTGATTTTGGATAGCTTTTTTTTTTAATTTTGAAACCACTGGCAAGCAATTAACAGATAAACCTTGAAATATCAAAATAGCTTAATTTCTTCATCGTAAACTTTTATTTTCTATTGCCAGAAATGAAAAGTTTAATCCCTGTCATGCACGTGCAATGCCTTCATGACTTTGATTGCTTTGATGGCTACCACTGTGATTAGAACAAATGGAGAAAAATGGAGAATATTTACAAAATGATTATACAGAATATCTTTATTGTTCTGCTCTTGAAAAGGGGGTTCTCCTTCTTTTGTAGTTCAAAATGCATTTCATATCTTTAAGTTCCAAATGGAAAGAGTTTCTCTAACCCAGATCTTTGTAGACACTTTCCTAGATTCTCTTGGCTCAGCTGAGATATAGAGAGGTTGCGGGATAAATAAAGACAGTCTGAAGTCTTTCCTCACCCTCTCACCTTCTGGCCCTTGTCCAGGATTGATCTCATCAGGGCAGAACTCTGCAAGCCAGCAGTTGTCCTTGTGGCCTCAAAAGACCTCATTTATACTTCAAAATGACTAAACTGCAAAAATATTCTACCCATACCACCTTTCCCCCAGCAATGACCAGGGAGTTTATCAGAGAGCTACACCATGAGTTAGGTGTCTCCTGAGGCTGTGTTTATCCGCAGTGTGATTTCAGAGCAGACTACGGGCCAAAATAGCTAGTGGAAAGTGGGACTGTGCCTCTGACTACACTGACCATTCTCTCTTCTCTTGAAGTGTTTTTGAAAAGATTGAGGGTTCTTCCCTACATGCTGCTTTGGAAGGGGCCGAAGACAGATTTGCTTCTGATCACAACCATTATCGCAAATAACATCCTACTGCTCAATATAATCAGCAATTGGTACTGATCTCCAGCTCCGCATCCAACTACTGTGAAAGTGTTTGTTTGAAGACACAGAAAATCCCGGCTTCAGTGGAGTGATAAGAAGCATTCTGCCCCAGTTTCCATGGAGCCAACGTGTCCCCCAGATAATAAGATACTCTTCTGTTTTGTAGGGAACAGGTGGTATTTGGATGGTAGGAGTGTCTTCATTACATGCCATTACAGTAACGTCTAGGAAAGGCTCTCTACATAAAATCTTGAAACAGATAAAATTATCAATAGCCATCACAACAAGGGTCTTGAATAGAAATGATGCCTCAATAGCCCAGGGATGTTTTTTTCCAGGTGGTTCTGACAGCCCGTGTTTCCAGACTAACACTTCATCGTACTCACTTTGAGTACATTGTTTTGTGTCTGCTGTATCCATGCTTTTAAACTCTCACTGTTTCTAGTTAAATTTGTATTATTCACAGAATTAAGGAATCACAGAATGAAGAAATCACAGAATTGTTAGGGTTAGAAGGCACCTCTGGAGATCATCCAGTCCAACCTCCCTACAGCAGGTGACACAGACATGTTTCCAGGTGAGTTCTGAATGTCTCCAGAGAGGAAGAATCCAGGACCTCCCTGGGCAGCCTGTTCCAGTGATCTGTCACCCTGAATATAAAGTTCTTCCTCATGCTGAGGTGGAACTTATTGTGTTTTTGTTTATGGTCATTGCTCCTTGTCCTGTTTCTGGGTACCACTGAAAAGAGTCTGGCACCATCCTCTCAGTACCCACCTTTGAGATATTTATACGCATTATTGAGATCCCCTCTCAGTCTTCTCTTCTCTAGACTAAAATGGTCCAGCTCCTGCAGTCCCCCCTTATAAGAGAGATCTCCAGACCCCTCATCATCTTTGTGATCTCTGCTGGACCTTCTCCATAGCTCCTTGTCTTTTTTGTCCTGAGGAGCCAGAACTGACACAGTGACCCTCTTCTATGGAGATTGCTGCTTCTGAAAACTGTGAACGATGGGCTAAGATCCAACACCGCACAAAAAAAGGACCCCTGATTTGCATTTAAATATCAGTTCCTTGGTTTATTCAATGATTAGTCAACTGAAACTACTACTTTATGGGAGGTGGCATACTTTGAAAATGTGAGAATATTATAGTGTTCTGCATACAGAACATCAAATTTGAAGCATCAGGCTGAATAATTTGACTGGAATTGTTCTAGCATCTATTTATTATTGGGGTGATTGTGCTAAAACTCCTAACAACATGGATTTAAACAGACCATTTTAAAAGGTTGTTTAAATTACCTTATAAGAATAAACTATGGAAGATCTCACTTTTAAACTATGGGGAAATTGAAGTCTAGGATGCTTCACTTCCTTGCCTTGCTCAAATAATAGTCAAAGGCATCGTCAATTTTGGATAGAGAGAAATCCGACTTCTCTTACTTACTAAATAGGTGATTAAAATAGCTACACCAAAAGAAATTGCTCTCCCATTTCTTGCAACACAAAAAATACTTCTTTCTGAGAGGTCGCACATACATCTAAAGTCATCTCTGTGAAAATTACAGAATGTTGAGATCTTCAGTTGTGGGGTTGGGGGTTTTTTTGCTTGGTTTGGTTGTGTTTTTTTCCTCAGGAGCACAGCCTGCCCTGCTTCCTTTTCAGTATACTCTTAGTCATCAGATACCCGGTCTTCATGAAAAATTCTTTTAATCCTGCATCCCATTATGAAACTGGTGATGTGCTAGAAGAGGACATCATGTTTTATTAGTCAGAAACACCTGAAGGGAACATCTCCTAAATTAGGAATACCGAGACTTACTTCAGCAGTGCAAACACACAAATTTGCAACAAGTTTTAGGATGACGTATAAGGCAACAAGCAGGAGAACAAGAGGGCACAGTCTTAAGCTTTGCCAAGGGAGGTTTAGGTTAGACATGAGGAAGAAGTTCTTTACAGAAAGAGTGATAGGGTTGCTCAGGGAAGTCATCAAGTCACCGTCCCTGGAGGTATTTAAGGAGAGACTGGATGTGTCACTCAGTGCCATGGTCTAGTAGGCAGGGTGGTGTTAGGTCAGAAGTTGGACTTCATGATCTCAGAGGTCTTTTCCAACCTAGCTGATTCTATGACTGTATTCTATGACTTTTATTCTACAGATGTTAAAAAAAGAAAATATCTGCAATCTAATAGAACACCTGTTGCTTTCACTTTTTTAGCTGCGCTACTTTCAATTCATCTCAGTTTCCTAGTATAAATAGTATGTTAGTAGTGTATGAACTCATTCATGCTAAAACGGTGTTTCACAGATTGCCAGTCACTATTTAAAAGCACACTTTAAATATTCCAGCATATGGAAGATGTTCCAAGAAGCAATTTTAAAAAAAAATGTCCTTCCCAAAACTGCACACAGAGCAAAATCACAATCCCAAATCCCAAGTCCTGACAACTGGAGCAACCAACAGTATTCTTAGGTATTATCTCCAGTCTCCTTGCCTAGGTAGCATTTTAATGTACTTTTCAAAATAATGTAAAATAATGCAAAATAATGTACTTTCCCACAAAGCTCTACTCTCATAAATGGCTGAACTTTATAAGATTAAACTAAATAATTAACACCAGCATGAAATATACATAGAGCACCAACTTACAAAATGGCACTTCAGTAACTTTACAATTAATAGCATTTTGATATCCAATAGATGAATTCCTTCTCTCCCTCTCTCCCTCCCTTCCTTCTTCCTTCATCAGGGTGACTGTCCAGTTAAATAAACCTCCAGGACTTTAACCTTTACTTTTACCACAACACTGGTACATTCACAATGACCTCTTTTGAAGTTGTTTATTAGAAAACGCCCTGCTTATTCCTTACATGCGAATTGTATTGCACTGCTTAAACAATACCTTGGTAACTGTTTGTAATGATTTGATTCATATATATACATATATCGCTTTATTTTTCATGTGTCGTGGCACTGAAATAGCAGTAGTATTTAACACCGCAGGTTTTTTAGGCAGCAGGAGTGTGTCTCCTATTCAGACAGGAGATCACACTTTGGGGATTTAGGGTGCAAGACTAGGAACAAGCCCCATGTCACAGCCCCAGCTCCTGGTATTAACCCACCCCATGGCTTTTGGCCCTGACTACACTATGGCGTGATTACCTTATTTGTGCAACATGGTGCGGTGTCTTCTGCTTTACAGAAGTGCGCGGCACTTATTAATTTAAATTCCCTTCAACACTCCAAGAACCACGCAGGAAAAGACTGGGAGTATCACACAGTGTCAGCTATGACTCTCCATTACAGCTGGGAGGCCTTTGCCGTGCAAAAATGAGGGCTGTTCCCTCTCCCCTCCATCGCTGTCCCCCCACGGCCCTCCCGCCATGGCTCCCCCGTCACGGCCCGGGCCCCGCCCCTGCCGCCAGCCCCTCGCGGCCCCGCACTGCGCCTGCGCACTGCGCACTGCGCCTGCGCGCCGCGCATGTGCCGTCCGGTCCCGCCGTGCCGCGCGCCCCGCCCCGCCCCGCCCCGCCCCGGCCCGGCCCGGCTCGAATCGAATCGAAGGGGAGCGGAGCGGCCCGGCCATGGCGCTGCACGTCCCCAAGGCGCCGGGCTTCGCCCAGATGCTCAAGGAGGGCGCCAAGGTGAGGCCATCCCTGCATGGGTGGGTGCGGGAGGAGGCTCAGGGCGGCGGCGCGGGGGAAGCGCCGGAAGGCCGGCGCGGCGCGGCCCGGCCCGGCCCGGCGGTACCACGTGTGGCGGGCGGCGCGGCCCGGCCCGGCCCGGGGCTCGCTCCCTGCTCCGCTCCGCCGGCCCTGGCTCCCTCCGCATCGGCGGATCGGTCCTGCCCGGCCCCGGTTTGTGGCTCCTGGCAAACGCAGGCTTCCAGAAGGTTCCGCCGGGGCCGGGATGCGCCGCCCGCCCCTCCGCGGCCTCGCCGCAGGCCCGGGCCGCTGCCCCTGCACGGCCGCTGCCCCTGCATGGCCGCTGCTGCGCCCTCCGGAGCTGCGCTCCCAACTCGTGCCCGCGCTGCTGGGAGGGCTTCCACAGGGAGCACGGCCCTGCAGCTGAGGCTGTTCAGAAGCGTCCGGCTTGTTACAGACACTGCTTGACTGTTTCTGTTACTTTGTCTTTAAGAGAAGAACCTTTGTCAGCTATGCAGAGCAATATGATATTTTCCACATATTTCCTTTGCATAAACACATTTTCATTGTATTTAGTGTTAGCATAATGAAGGTTTTGGTAGTATTGAAGGAGCGTGCTTTAATAAAACTAAAGCTTTCTTTGAAAAGGACAGCAAACAGGTGTGGGTTTTGTTCTTTTTATTCAACAGAAGGCTTTGGATTGGAAGGGACCTTAAAGATCATTTGGCTCCAACCCCCCTGCCACTGACAGGGACTTCTTCCACTATCTCAGGTTGCTCCAAGCCCCATCCAACCTGGCCATGAACATTTCTAGGATGGGGCATCCCCGGCTCCTCTGGGCCGCCTGTGCCAGAGCCTCAGCACCCTCACAAGGAGGAATTTCTTCCTAATGTTTAATCTAAAGCTGCTTGCTTTCAGTGTGAAGCCATTCTCCATGTCCTGTCGCTCTAGGCCCTTGTCCAGAGTCCCTCTCTCCAAGCAAGGGCCTTCTGTTGCAGGGGAAAATAAGAAAATTTCTGTTTGCTGCTACTTAATAGAAAGAAGAATGAAGTTAGCAGTTCTGAAAGCCCTCTGTGTTTCTTTTTAGAACCGTTGGAGCCAAATAATGGTATACGTCAAGGGCAGAGGCAGAACAGGGAAACAAAGCGGTCTGACTGCTGGTTCACTAATAGAGAATTCAAGGCCGAAATAGCAAGACCTGTCTTTTTCTCCAAAACAAGGAGTCAGCTGGCATTCTGAGATGTTTTTGTATGTAGAGAGTAAATAGTAGAGAGTACCTTTTTCTTTTCTCTTTTTGTCCTACTCTTCTTAAGGCCGTTTCTGGGAATCCCATCTTTAATTACAGTTTCCAAACCGAAGCCAGGCTGATCATGGCCTTAAACACAAATGTTTTACTAATCATTCTTCCGAATTTTCAAACTGCTTGTGTTCGAATGTAGAACTGAGTTAAAGGATTTTTGTGGAATACAAAGCTGTAAATAAAGAAGTATGTACAAAAATCTATGCTAACAAAAACCTTTGCTCGTCTCTGATCTTGTGTTTGTTGTTTTCTATTTCCCTTTGGCATGTCACAAGCTTTTTTAGAAGACTGGGGGAATGCAAACTGTATTGAAAATTAAGTCACTGCTCAAATTTTCTGTTCAGAAGCTTTTTGTGCCTTCTGAGCTGCCTAGTTGAGAAGGAGAAAAGAGGTTCTTCTCTTGCTGTCTTTGGGTAAGGTATGGTTTCCATTTAAACTATAAGTGGAATACCAAATGTAAACGAGTAAAAAGCTTTCAGGGACTCACTAGATTGATGCTGCTTTGATGAGAAGTTACTAGCTCATCACTTTCTTTTTTGCTAGCCTAATTATGATCAGATCATTTTTCTGTTCAGCATTATTCAGGACTAGAAGAAGCTGTCTATAGGAACATCCAGGCATGCAAAGAACTTGCTCAAACCACCCGTACAGCTTATGGACCAAATGGTAAATAAATCCTAAAATTATTGGTGCTTTTTTTATATGAAAACAAATTATGTTTTCCTGGATAGGTTAATTAAATAATATGCTAATATTTCTGAAGAGAGAACTGCTTTTTCAGAAACTATGGATTTCTCCTTAATATAAGACACTTCCAAGTGTTACTTGGAAAAAATATTTTAAGTTCTTAAATTATAAATAGGGCTAACATTTTAATGTGCAAGATACACCTGGAAGTTACGAAACTGTCTGTGTGCAAAATAGTTTTTGCATAACTAATTGTTTTTAATTTTTTTTTTTTTTGTTTGTTTCCCCCATTAGGAATGAACAAAATGGTTATCAACCATCTGGAGAAGCTTTTTGTTACAAATGATGCTGCTACCATCCTGAGAGAGCTGGAAGTAAGTTTTCTTGCTTCAGAAGGTGGCAGTTGTGAACTGTTGTTCTGTTCATTGCTATGGTTCTGACTGTCAACAGAAAAATACGTGGCACTCTGCCAGATGATTTACATATGTCACTTTGTAAATCATTTACCTCTTTCACTGAATTTGAGATCCACAGTGAGGAAGGAATATAACTCTTCTGTAGAGCACCATGAAGTAGTTGTAGGAGGTGTGTAATAATTCTCTGCTTTTCTCTAAACCAGTGTAGATTTAGAAGAGAGTGTGTCTAGAAATACAGTGTTTTGGAAAAGTCTGAATGAAATAGCTGTTGTGTTCATTTTCCATTGTTGTTGGTTGCTGTGTTCTCCTCTCTGCTTAGAATGCACCAATTGAGTTTAAGCTGAGGACACAGTAGCATCCTCCTGTAAATACTGTAAAAGCATAGAAGGGCTGTTCTGTCCTGACTTGTCCTTGTACTATCAAATTCATATATGTGACACAGCACAGTATTTTACTGAAGTCTATACTTACTGACAGAAATAGTGTAAATATAAAATATTTCCTTACAGAATGCATTGTGTTACTGTTCAGTATGAATAACTGTGGAAGTCTCAGTTCTGTTTTTAAAAACTAATCTGCATAATAGTGACTTAATCTGATGAATTTTGAGTGTTACCTCCTGGTATAAAATGACAACTGCTCTAATTTTATTCAAGAATAAAGTGGTATATTGCATTTATTTGAAAGAAAAGGGAAGCAATCTTTAAACAAAAAAAATCCCCACTAAAATTAAGTTTTAAGTTAGATATCTACTTTCTTACACATGAATTCAGCCTGAAGATCTAAACTCCAGTCTGCTTTCTTGTTGCAGGGTTTAGTTGTGAAGCCACTGCATCCTGTAAAAACAGCACAGGACCAATATCAAAGATGTATGATTCGTCTTGTAGGGGCAATAGTCAGTTCTCTGATTTTTTTTTTTTTAATATATATTTGTATTTTTTCTTATTAGGGAAGTCAGCCGATTAAGATAACCTGTGCTGCTTACTTTTCCAATTTTGTGCATTCTTAGTATCTTTAGATACAATTTGAAATAAGAGAGCTAATACTAGATGCCCTGAAAAGCCTAGAGCTGCAGGCTTAGGTGGGATGTTAGTAACCAAGATGTGTACCTTCTTTTAAAGGTCCAGCATCCTGCTGCAAAAATGCTTGTGATGGCTTCCCACATGCAAGAACAAGAAGTTGGAGATGGAACAAACTTTGTCCTTGTTTTTGCTGGAGTTCTTCTGGAGTTAGCAGAAGATCTTCTGAGGATGGGGCTATCTGTCTCAGAGGCAAGTTATGTTGTCATTGCAATTCTCATAGCTTGAATCCAAATTACCATTGGTCAGTATTCTTGGGTTGCAATATCGTGAATCATCTGCTTTCTTCTGAACTAGCGTTTTTAGATAAAGATGTTTGAAGGGGAACTGTGTGCTTTGTTGCTTCTGATTGCTTGCTTCCCTTGAGAACTTTTCCATTTGCTGATAGGAGATAAAAGCTGTAGGAGGTCATGTAGTAAATATTTCGTGTTTGCTGCACAGGTGATTGAAGGATATGAAAAGGCTTGCAAGAAAGCCCTAGAAATTCTTCCAGACTTGGTGTGCTGTTCTGCAAAGAACCTTCGAGATGCTGAAGAAGTGGCATCTTTGTTGCACACTTCAGTGATGAGCAAACAATATGGCAATGAACGTTTCTTGGCAAAGCTAATTGCTCAGGCCTGTGGTAAGTGGACAAGAATAGATGTGTGCATACATCTAAAAACTGAGCAGGTTTGCTTATAGTCACTATGGCTTCATGTAAGATGGAAAGTGTGGTTAGTTTAACAGGGTGAATTGGATGGAATGCTTTAGCCTCTGAAATGGGGTAATTGGTCTCCTGTTGAACTGTTCATTGGCATTGTGGCTGAGAAAAGGTTTGTGTTTCCTGCTAAAGGTTTATAGAAACAGGTTTGTAGTCTTTTTAGTGCAGAAACCCTCTTTCTGCCTCTTTTTTTATCATTAGGAAGATGTATTGCACTTCAGATGAGCTGTTACTAGTCTCAGCTACAGAACAGAGGAAGCAAGACTGTACTTCTGTTGAGTTTTTCTTTCCCTTTAGATTGCCAAGAAAAGACCTTCATATTTAGTTCCAGTGTTTTCTCAAATGAGTCAGACTTCTTAATGAACATGTATGAATGGATATTTCAGCTCAGTTAATTACTTAGCAGCCTGAATAGATGTTGTTTATTGATTACTACATTGTAGAAAACCAAAATTTCTGTTTCTCTTGATTCCAGTTATTAGCAGGTAATACTTGTTGAATTTAGGTAGGCATCTCAAACTACTGAAATTTAGTACTTTGGAAAAATTCCAGGAATTATTTATGATGCCATTGTTCTATTTTATTCATTAAGCAATACAAATTCTTTTTTTTTCTTACTCTTTTTTTTTTTTTTTTTGTCAAACAGTCTCTATTCTTCCTGATTCTGGTCATTTCAACGTTGATAATATCAGAGTGTGCAAAATTGTGGTAAGTTTGAAGTAGCTACCTTTACTGTATTATTAAGGTAAATAGTTTCATGAGGGTTAATCTTTGAATTTGAAAGAGCCTTTTCTATTCTAATTTCTGTAGTGTTCTGGCATGCATAGTAAATTTTGAAAATTGGTCTTTACTTTCCTTGTTTAGTGCCCAGTAGCAGCTTTTAGAACCAAAAATGAACATTGAAAGTAATCTGAAATGGGGACCTGTAGGATAAATCAGTTGTTGTTGAATCAGTTAAAGTCCTATTCTTTATGCTGCAATGATAACTTAGTGTGTTCCATCTAAAGGATTGTAAGGTCTGCTTTTCATGCTGCATAGTGCAGCTGTCTGAAAATAAGTGATCAGTCACATGATGTTCGCCCATTCCTAGAATCACAGAATGGTTTGGGTTGGAAGAGACCTTAAATCCATCTAGGACCTTGCCGTGATGGATTCCACTATCCCACATAGTTCCAAGCCCTGTCCAGCCTGGGCTAGAGCACTTCCAGGGATGGCGCAGCCACAGCTTCTCTGGGCAGCGTGTTCCAGTACCTAACCACCCTCACAATAAAGAATTTCTTTCTAGTATTTAATCTAAACCTACGCTCAGTTTAAAGCCAGTCTCCTTTGTCCTATCACTACATGCCCTTGTAAAAAGTCTCAGATTCCATTTATTTACTTTCAGGGTGCTGGTATTTCTGCTTCCTCAGTACTGCATGGCATGGTTTTTAAAAAAGAAACTGAAGGAGATGTTACTTCTGTCAAAGATGCAAAAATAGCTGTGTATTCCTGCCCTTTTGATGGTATGATAACTGAAACTAAGGTATGTTAAAGCTCAAAAGAAGTTACATCTCTGTTTATGCTTATGTGCTCTTGTTTTTGGACTTAAATATAAATATTCTTGATAGTGATCGAGATATTTTGGTTAATATTGATTCTATGAGTTTAAAAACAGTTCGTAGAAAATGTTTGAACCTAGTGTTGCTTCACAGGGGTTTTGAGACTGGGGAAGTAGTGTTGGTTTTGTTGGGTTATTTAAACCAAACTGCGTGCCTGAAAGTCTGAATCACAAGTTTGTTTAGAAATACCAGAATTGCCCATTTGGCTCTTTTTTCTTTTTTCTTTTTTTTCTTTTTGACTTGTTTTACCTTGTTGCCTATGAAAGGTGTCAGTATTACAAAGCAGGATGACTTGATGTTTACAGATAGGTTGGGAAACAAAATGGTTTGTGAAAAACTTGCAGGCATGTGGTTTAATGCAGAATTCATAACAGCATATGTGTTTTACTAGGGCACTGTTCTGATAAAGAATGCTGAGGAACTGATGAATTTCAGTAAAGGAGAAGAAAATCTAATGGATTTGCAAGTCAAAGCTATTGCTGACAGTGGTGCAAACGTAGTAGTAACAGGTGGCAAAGTGGCAGATATGGCTCTTCATTACGCCAATAAATACAATCTTATGTTAGTCAGGTAAGTACTAGAAGAGCATAAAAACATTTGGTCTACCAGATTTATGAAGTGTACTTGCCATCTTGTCACTTAGCTCTCAAACCAATTACTAAAAAAATACTACAGATTAGTTGTTTTTTCAGTGAATCAAAATCTGACCTACAGTTTGGTTGTTTCATATCTTAAGTTTCTTGATAGAATTGCATCTCTGTATGACAGCTAATAGGGGAGTAATTTATGTGTATGGTACTGCTATTCTGGTTTAAGTGCTTTTATAGCTGAGCTGAAATGAAGAACATCAAAATTTGTAGATGTAGTAAAGAGGGATGTGGCCTCAAAGGCATGTGAGACTATGCCATAGTGGTTTCTCTTTGTCGCAGTCCTCCTGTGATGATTTAGCAATGATGAGATACCTCTGTGCATCTCTAATGTGTTTATAGATGACAATTCTTAATACTTCTCTGTCATTTTTCTCTTTTGTTTGTCTTCTTACTTGCAAATAAAGCACATTTGGAGATCCTCAAAATATATTTTGCATAACATAAAGTAGATTTTCTAGCAACAGCTCTCAGCATCTCTCAAAAATAAGTGGTGCTTTGTTGAAAGCTGTAAATTTATTGGTGGTATCCAAAACATTTGCACTTCTGAAAACGGAGCGTGATGCTGTAATGTCTTGTATAACAAAGGATTATTACAGATAAATAAATTCAATTCAAGTTTTTTTGCACGAGAGGATGAAGTTTAATAATTTCCATGTGTTTGAACCTCTTGCTTGTTTTTAAATTTTTAGAAAATAGTCTTTGTGCAGCATCACTGAAAATAGATATTTATAACTCAAAAAATTGAGTGGATTTTATAACTTGATGCAGTAAATGTTGATCTTGTCATTAGTTTACAAAATGCTAGCAAGTAAGAGAAAACTTATGTGTTAATGTTACTCTGGAAACTTCTTTTTAAAGGTTGAACTCCAAGTGGGATCTGAGGAGACTCTGCAAAACTGTTGGTGCAACAGCCCTACCCAGACTGGTATGCACTTTTTGAATGAGGACCAAGAGAGTGAGAACTGATGAGCAGGTTCACTTCTTAACTCTTCTATTTCTTTCCAGACTCCCCCTACTCTTGAAGAAATGGGTCACTGCAGTAGTGTGTATTTATCAGAGGTTGGGGATACACAAGTTGTTGTGTTTAAGCATGGTATGTATGTTCTGTAGAATTGCTAACAGTGCTGTTCTAAAAGGTGTAATGTTTGTGTGTGTTTTACCTGCAAGAGATTTAATTCGGTAATGTATGTGTTAAACAGAAAAGGAGGATAGTGCCATTTCTACTATCCTCATTCGTGGATCTACAGACAATCTGATGGATGACATAGAGAGAGCAGTGGATGATGGTGTCAATACTTTCAAATTACTCACCAGGGTAAGTAAGGACAACACTTGAGTTATCAAAAATGAAAATAATAGAAAAGACAAAAAAATCTAGGAATGCTATTATTAGTTAGCCGAGAGTTGAAATTGTGTAAAACCAGCCCAGAAATCCCAGACAAACCCCACTGCATTATTATCTTGCTTTTTATAAAAGAAGTTATTAAAGACATTGGAATGAATGAGTAAATTCTGGTAGATTTCCCTTATAATGCAAGTTTATTTGGAAGCTGTTTCTTAATAAGTCTGTGTGGAATGAAGTTCTGTTGCATTTTTGATTGAGTATAAAAATTCTAAAAAGTAAAAATGAATAAGACACTTTAAGCAAAAAACCTCTGTTTTGGTGTGATCTTGTTCACAGGATAAACGTCTTGTTCCTGGAGGTGGCGCAACAGAGATTGAATTAGCCAAGCAGATCACATCTTATGGAGAGGTACAGCAAATGGGCTTCTTGACTTTTCATTTGTTCATACAGACATCCTACAAAAAATACAAAAACTACTTTATTACCAACATATGTATATATATATATATATATATATGTATTAATAAAAAAGGTGGGGGAAAATGCCTTCCTGTCTTAAGGTTTTTGAAATGCCGACATGGTTTTCAACTTCACTTTAGACTTGTCCTGGCCTTGACCAATATGCCATCAAGAAGTTTGCTGAGGCATTTGAAGCCATTCCTCGAGCACTGGCAGAAAACTCTGGAGTAAGGGCTAATGAGGTCATCTCCAAACTTTATGCTGTACATCAGGAAGGGAAGAAAAACGTTGGATTTGACATTGAGGTAAATAGCCTCTCATGTTACTTGGTGCCCTGAAGTACAGGGTTATATTTAAAAGTACTTCTAGTGGAATGAAGTATTTTTAGATTACTTTAAATCATTGGAAGCTCTGCATTGCACAGTCTAGAATAATAACTTGTTAGGCTTGAAATACTGAAGTGTTTTAATCAGTTTAAGCAGTTAAATTCAGTATAGTATAGTGGCCTTATTAGGCCAGTAGGCTAGTAGGAGGTGAAGTGGGATACTGAACTAATGTGACACAAGATAAGTCTTCAGTAATTATTGATTTTGTCTTCCTGCCAATGGATTAGGAATGAAGGGTTTCTGAAGGGAGAAGATGAAATCAGAAAAGTGATAATACCTTGCTAGATAAAAGCCTGAGAAAATTTTGAATAATGTTTTTCCCCCATCTGATAGGCTGAAGCTGCTGCAGTGAAGGATATGTTGGAAGCTGGTGTATTAGACACATACCTTGGAAAGTTCTGGGGTATCAAGCTGGCTACAAATGCAGCAGTAACTGTCCTAAGGGTTGATCAGGTAAGCTTACATGTGATTTGGGTGCTGAACTGAAACCTTGCAGAACCCTCATGCAAAACAGGTGAATCTTCTAGGGATGCAAGGCATAAAAATAATGCTACTTGAAAATGTGGTTTGTTTATTTCTTAAACCCAGGAAGTCATTTGTTCAAGAGCTCATAATCTGGAATGTTGCTGCTTCTAGAGCAGTTAATGTTTGTTGGTTTTGAGTTTTGTTTTTTAAAGATTTGACAGTTGATACTTGTATTTAGAAAGCTGTCCTAATTTCTTTAGAAACAAGATTTGATAGAAGAAGCCTCTCATATATTGTTTTTACATGAAAATCCAATTTTTAGGAATTAGGAAGGTTACAATCTTAGTGATAAAAATATTTTCTGAAACTTTAGCAAAAATGTATTTACATGTAAAATTTCTGTAGATTATTATGGCAAAAACAGCAGGCGGTCCAAAAGTCCCTAAGCAACAAGGACATTGGGATAAAGATGACTGGAAAGATGAGCCTGAAAAATAGTGTGCAGTAAGCTCTGTTTCTCTAGCAGAGAGGTATCTGTGTGTGAGTGCATGCATGAGTTCATTGACAAGCACATGTATCTTTGGTGACAACACGTAACACTGCTGTCTTCTGCTGCCTGCCGATAGCTACATCCTGTACTTGTGCCTTTGCAAATGAATTTTACTCCTAAAGCCAAATTTTCATGGAAGGGATGACAAATGTAGTTTCGGTTTTACCTTTTCACTATAGCAAGTGCAGAGAATGAACCTTTAACATGGTAGGACTAATGGACCTCACAGTTTTCAAGTGTGATATTTAGATGGAATAATTCAGAACAATAGCTCTGATAATTCTGTTTTCTGTAGTGTGCATCCTATGAACTAGTCTGTTGTTGGTCTATTTAAGCACTCACTTTAGACTAACTGATTTGCATGCAAAAAGGAGGTAAAATACGTTTTTTGTTGTATCAGCATTCACCTTCTGCCTTTTTCAAGAAAAAAAAAAGTTGCTGAGTATCTCGATTAGATGGATAATAATTTTCACTGGCTTAGGTTCAGAGTAGGGAACCTGCATGAATTTAGTGAATGCTAATAGTCAGCATCATCTGGCTCTAAGAGTAGGGTAAGAGCCTGATTCTAACGTTAGCTTTTTCTACTTCTCTGTTCTCTTCAAGATCATTATGGCAAAACCAGCTGGTGGCCCTAAACCTCCATCAGGAAAGAAAGACTGGGATGAAGATCAAAATGACTGAATCATTTAACTGTATTTCTTAAAGTGATATGACTGTTGGAGTTTTTTAATATCCCAGCTGAAACCTGTTGCAGTGTTTTGCTGTTGCCTTTAAGTTATGAACAGTGTCCAATGGAGTGCAGAACTTCAATAAATGTACTCACTGTTAAAATGTTAACTCTCATTTTGTTTGACCTAGCATGACATGGTTGTACCCAATCCATGAACATGTAGGGATGACAGTGTGTGGGTGTGATGGGCTGACCTTGGCGGCAGCCTGACACCCTCTCCCAGCAAAGATCAGGCTCTGAGATAAAGATGGGATATCACATACCAGTGACTGTCACAGGCAAAACTCAATGTGCAGGGAGACCAGCCATGAGTATGCTGCAAGGAGCTCATAATCTGTAAATGTTGCAGCTGTTTGTGCTCTTATTTGTGCTCCTTAGCCAATACTTGAGTGAAAACACTCAAATCAATATTGAAATAATTAACTGTGGCAGCAGGTCTGTGAACCCTGCCTACAGGAGCCCCTCTGCTCTGCTCTCGTGAGACCCCCACTAGCGTACTGCATCCAGTTCTAGTGCCCCCAACATAAGAAGGGCATTGAACTGTTAAAGCAAGTCCAGGGGAGGGTCACCAAGTCAGTAAGGGGACTAGACAACCTCCTCTGTGAAAACAGGCTGAGAAAGTTGGGGCTGTTCAGCCTGGCGAAGAGAAGGTTGCATAGAAACCCTGTAAAGGGGCCTACAGGGAAGCTGGGGAGGGACACTTCATCAGAAACTGTAGTGACAGGACAAGGGGCGACAGGTACAAACTAAAAGGGGGAATTTACGTTAGATGGACGGAAGAAATTCTTTGCTGTGGAGGTGATAAGGCACTGGAACATGTTGTTCAGAGGAGTGGATGCTTCATTCCTGAAAGGGTTCAAGGCCCTGTTGGATGGGGCTTTCCAACACAAACCATTATGTGATTCTGTGATTAATTTTTGTTACATGCATCTGTGTCCTCACCCTTTTAGAACGGTCACGCTCTCAAAACAGCAGCTTGATAGCAGTGAACTGCATCACATTGTAATGACCTTAAATGCTGAACAGCACTAGCTAGTGTGATGCAGAGTGCTGCAATCTTTCAGCTGAAGGCCCCTGTTAAGATTCATCTTAGAAAGTAAACAAACAGCTTGCGTGTCTCCAAGTAGCTTGAAAGGAGAACTGCACTTCAAGCCACTTCACTAATTAATCCTTTCATTACTCTTGCCAGTGCTACTCTATCCCACAGCCAGGAGGGAGTGGAAGGCTAAATCAAGTCTGGAACTATCTTATGCCTAAATAAGGCTGCCATACAACAGCACTTGTGCTTGCTTTAGTCAGTTGCTGGCATGGCTGAAAAATAAACTCAGCAAGTTTTCTGAAGGATTGGCATACTGCTGTAGTCAGCTGTGTAAGTGCTAGTGCTGTAAGGGTTACAAGAACACATAAGACTGCCCATTTTCTTAGTAAGGCTGCTGTGAAAAATGCACTGAATGTAAGCAACTGCTGTTCTAACATGGAGGAGCCAAGATTTTCTTTACATGAAAGCCAACATGAAGCCTAGTTTGTGGAGAAGAGAACTTGAATGTTCAAAGTCACTGCAAGACTAGTTTTCCTAAGCCTGAAGTGCAGAAAGTCAACCCTAGACTTCTGTACTGAAAGGGAGACAGCCAAGCCAAAACACCAACACAAGAATTCTTAGTTTGCAACTTGAGGGCTCCTCTACTGGACATAAACCAACATGGAAAGAGAGCTGATAGTGTCAGATGTGTAGGAAGAAACAGTTTCTTATGCTTGGAACCCAGGTATGAAAAACACATGGAATACATGATGGTCAAGACAACTACAATTCAAAATGATAGCTGGTTTCTTTAAAGTGAAAAAGCTGCTGATCAAGATTTATACCATCTCCAGAAAACAAAGGAGCAGTTGCTTGTGTATGTCAACACACAGATTACTCAAAAGAAGCTCAAAGCTGTAATTTTGAGAAAAATTTTTATTGAAAAGTAGTGAAAACTGGAAAAAGTATAAGTTAACCACTCATCAGTGTGTCTAAGAAGCATTAAGTGAATTCCTGCTGTTGTATACAGTAGCTCCAACACATTAAAAACATGATTTGCAAGTCTCTGCCTTCTCTTAGACCACCTGAAGGTGACTGCACACACAAGACTCTTCTGATGAGTTACAGGAGCCGCTCATAGAACAGAAGATATGCTTGTGAGCTTAGCACTTTGGATGCAGAGACAGCTTGTACATGGGTATCACTGATGTGGAACCACTGCCCTTTGACTGGTTCAGTTTCTACAGCTGAGAAAGGAAAAATTAAGGAGTAAAAGTTATTACAAAGAATTGAAGCAATCAATTCTATTACTGTTCTTCAATAGGAATCATAAAATGGAATTATGGAATCTTTAAGGCTGGAAAATACCCCCAAGATCATCAAGTCAGCCTTTCACCGATTGTCAGCTAGACTGTAGCACAGAGTGCCATTTCTTGCAACATTTCAAGGAATGGTGACTCTACCCCCTCCCTGGGTAGCCCATTCCAATGATTAACCGCCCATTCAGCAAAGAAATTCTTCCTGATGTCAAATCTGAGCCTGCCCTGGTGCAGCTTGAGGCCATTTCCTCTCATCCTGGTTGTCTGGGAGTAGAGGCTGACCCCCACCTTGTTACAACCTCCTTTCAGGCAGTTGTAGAGAGTGATACGGTCTCCCCTGAGCCTCCTTTACTCCGGGCTAAACAACCCCAGTTCCCTTAGCTGCTCCTCATGCAGCTTCATCAGCTTTGTTGCCCTTCTCTGAGCACTTACCTGTCATGGCAGGGGATTGGAACTAGATGATCTTTAGGGCCCCTTTCAACTCAAACCATTCTGTGATTCTACGAGGAATAATACATAAAACATTTCTCATCATTTACCTTGAGGAGATTGTCCTTGAAGGACAAGATCAGAGAGGTGGTTGTTTGTAGTTCTCATTTTAACATAGGCAGTGTAGTGCCCAGATCTCATTGTTCCACTGTGTTCAACAACTCCATAGAGAGAGTATAAAACCTTTGTATTCCCTTCAGCCACGTTCTAGAAAAGCAGAAGTTTAGCCATGTCAGTCAGGTTTGGGGTTTTGAGGAATGCAAACTCTGATTTGTTTGCAGAGGAAATAGAGGCTGATCATTACAGATCCATGCAAGCACTACAACTATGATCAGCGCAGCACCCTGACTCGAGTACAAGTTACCTGGTTTTATCACAAAAAATAACAAGCTTGACAAGCATTCTACAAAGATTCTGCTGAGCAGCTTTGTTGTGAAAGCACATTAGAACATGTGAAAGGAGAATCTGACTTTTTCCACTTACTTTACATTTAACTGTGCAGAAAGGAGCCAAGTCTATCACTTCTGGAAACTTGATGTGCCTGTTAACCTTCCGCAGATTAAATCCAGCCTTAAACAGCCAAAGTAGAGGAAAACCCCATAATGTTAAAATGGAGCATATCAAAACCATGCTTAATTACTGTATGTTTCAGGTTAAAGTTTCAACAAAATTGGTTTTACATTACACAAAATGGAAAAGGCAATATTTTAATTTTTTTTCTCCATTGTCCAATTTTCCAGCATTACCTCCTTCCCACCACCACCCCACCCACCCCCCTCCATGCTGCACTGGAGCACAAGTTAAGATGGCTCTTCAGCTCACTCTTATATTAACTGCATGGTAGCAAAAGTGAAAAAGATTCAGCTCTAATGTACTTCAGTACCTATGAGTAACTTTTGCTTCTCAGATACTGTAACATGCCTGAGGATCTGATCTTACAGGGTCAGAACTGATATAACTTGTGCTCCCACCTTAATCAAATAATCATCCAGTATCAAACTGGAAAAACAAAATGAGATGATGATGTTATTTTCTTCATATTACAGTTGCTTGGAATAGGCTACACATTTCCATTTTCTGTATGAAATTGGTTTTCATCTAACTAAAGTTGCCTCCCTTATTTTTCAACTATTTGACCTAAACAGTTTTAAATTTAGAAGAGGCAATACTGTCTCCCTTTCCTCTTTCTCTCTTGAAAAGCTAAAGCCCTAAATTAAAATTTCTTCTACAACCTGGGAATAAAGAGGTAAGCCACTTTATTTCAGTGTGTGCAAATAAAACTTAAGTTGCTTTGCTTTTCTTTCCTTCTCCCCTCTGCCCCTACAAGGCTCAGAATCCTTTTCTGCCAACTTATTTAGAAAGGGATAATATTCTACCCATACCTACTGAAATCTGAAGAGGCCATGAACTGCTGCAATAATAGGAAACCAGGAAAACTAAGATACTGTTTGATACAGCAAGCACTAAGAGTATTGACAGAATATGTTGCAAATAAGCTTGAAAACAGTGTTTTCCAATTCATTAAGGGAATATTCTTTCAGGAAAACACACCCCAACACTTCAAAGACCATAAAACCCAATGCTGCACACCAATGCCTTCCAAAGTTTGGGAAAAAGCCCAAAAGCTTAGGGAAATAAAACTAATGTTAGCATAGGAAATTAATAGGAAATAAAACTAATGTTAGCATATTTTCAAGTTAAGCTAGTACTACGTGCATATATACATATTAAACTGATATTATATACTTACATCAGCCTGGTACTTACATGTTGAAACCTCTTCAAGTGAAGAGTTAAAATTGGAGGAGCAAGAGAGATAAGCATCTGCTTTTTGGCATTAGTATAAACATACTTCTTTTCACCTGCAGAAAAGAAAAACCACCAATGTTTAACATCAAAACAAATATTGTAGGAAGAATTTCTTTATTTTCATTATATGAACTGTTATGTCATCTACTACAACAACTGAGAAGCTGAACATTCCTCTTTAACATGATGAACTGCAATGAAAGTAGAGAAAGTTATACAAATACAACTTTACGTATATTCCCCCCACCCTTATCTACCCAACCAGTGGGTAAGGACATATTGAAAGTTTTCCTTTAAAAAAGAATTTGTCATACTTTTTATGTTGTTCTTTGGTCCACAATGTCTTTGTGTACATACATCACACAGTAGTTTATTGGTCTCAGTAAGTTTTTCATTACGGGTAAATTGGTACAAACAGTGATGGATTGAACCTGCTTCTGGGTTCAGATCTTCCCTGTTTGCCAGAGTACAAAATGCCATCTCGGGATCTTCTGTCGATACTCTGCATGTCTTGTTGGAAACAGTCTGAAGGTCATCTAAGGTACTCATATCAGATTCATTGGCACCCAAGTGCAGTTTTGAAAAGTCAGTGGCAAGCTCTTCCTCATCTGCATTGTCATCATCCTTATCTTCCAAAGACAGGTTGTCAAGGCCATTGACAAACTTTATAGGAGAATCTAAGCCTTCCACAGGGAGATCCATGAGACACTCATTTTCTACACACTCTTCTTCTGGCTTTCCTGTATTTTCATGCATGCTCTGAACTTCTGTATTATTTCCCTCTATAGTCAAGTGTTTCTGAGTTACACTGTGGTCTTTGCACTCATCTGATGATTCCTCTTCTTGCTTCATATCAAAAGTTTCAGAGTTAATTTCTGTCTCTGATATTTGGTTATAATCATCTATCTCGGACTGTCCAGTTGCACAGAGATCTGCCAAGTGAAGCACCTTTCGTTGAAGTTTTTGCTGGCGGCGCTGGCTCTGCACATTTGAATACATAATATACAAGAGTACAAAACCCACAGTAAGTATAAATTATAGTTAGCATTTCTTACCACTTCTTTATCACAATTTTTGTTGCATGCACAAGGAAGGAGGGAAGGACAGTAATCTATGATTTAATGAGGTGATCCAACTCCACCAGTGCTGAATGTATTCTCACTCAGATATACTTCCCACTACTTCTTTTCACACAATATCATCAAAATACAGCTAATGATTCCCCTGCTATCTTCCTGATTCTTACTTATGTCTGTATTCTAAAGTTTTGTGAATATTCTTACAATCAATGACTAGAAAACAGCTGTCTGATGCAAATTAAGGCTACTTCATACAGGCAAACAAATTCTACATTACTCTGGATAGTAGCTTATTCCCAGCCGGGCAGCGCTTAATAGAATAGATAACTTCTTAACAGCAAAGATACAGATATAATTGTTTTTTTCAGTTGTGCATTTGGGTGAGGAGAAATTCTATGTTGTCTCCTCCATCTAAGGAAGCAAAAAGAACTTGTTTTAACAAAAATTGCAAGCACAAAGTGAAATACTTATCAAAACCAACCTTGGCTTGTTTTTTGGCCTGTTTTTTTGCTTTTTTCTGAAGGTGCTTATTTGTACCAGGGGGCTCATCCTTCTGCTTAATGTAATGGTCATTGATTTGATCCTCTTCATCTTCAGACTCCTTTTCTTTGTTTTTTTTAATGTTTTCTTTCTTTGTAATTTTTGCTTTCTACAAAACCCAAAAATCCACAAAACAACCACAGAAATAGAGATGTTACTGTCCCAAATAACAAACTAGTATTCCAAAGAAAACTGCAGGGATGAGATGTTATCTGAGTTTTCAGTTCAAGATACAACATTTTAATGATATACTATACAACTAGCTCACCCCCTGATGTTAATAGAGCGTCCATGTCAAACAAGGACTTGCAGAACAAAACAGTATGTAAAATTAAGGCTATCAAGTGCCAAATTCTGAACCTGTAAGGGGGCAAAATTATCATTTCCTCTAACAGATCTCAGTAAATGAACTGGAGAGTAACATTTTACACAAGCAGAGACATGCCACAGAATTTGTTTGCTTCTGGTAGAGTGAAATTTGTGCACGGCAGAAGACGTGATCCCTCTGGCTGTGGGGTTTTCATTTCAATATTTACTCATTAACTTTTGTATCAGTGGTGCTACACAACAAATCTGAAATATTACTTATACAAATTATCAATACAAAACACAAAGCAAATCAAATTTTGAGTGTATAAAGATTGATCAAATAAATTAATATTGATCACGTAAGTATTCACCTACTATCCTAACAACGTTTCTTCACTTTATTCCACAATCTGAATATTAGAAGTGTTCTTGGACTCAGTGCGGAAAAATGAATCTAAAAAGTAGAAAAACACCCCCAAAGCATTCAAGAAACTTGTGTGATTTTCCAGAGACAATTTATGAGCCACAACTTACAGGCATTTACAGAGCATTTACAGGCAGTTATCTTATTCTCTATCTTTCTGTACAGTTTTAGCTTGCAAGAGACTTTCAGAAAGATGCTTAAATTCACTCCCTACTGATTGTATAATAAAAGTGTTTTCATATAAGCACAAAAAACTAAGCTAAAAAGCAATCATGTACAATTTCTTACCTGAGCATCTATTACAGGAAGTGACAAATCAAGGAAAGATTCATGGACCAAGGATACCTTTAAATGAATAATCAAGAGTCCAATTTAATTTTGTTTGGAAGCAGCTGGCTTGCTGTCAGTAGGCTTATGTGCATGTTTGCATTCAAGGCCTGCTTTTACTTGTGCAGACAAATGAAAACACAGCTCACCTACCTTCACAAACAGCTTCCAGTGACCAAAATCTAGCAGTCCCATTACCACAGAAATAAGGAAGAAGTATTTTTACAAATTTCAGTGATCTAGTTGTCTAGAATGTGAGAATGCAGCTTAGGGTCTAAGAGATTGATAGATGCAATCTATCAAGATATTTACCTAACCCACTTGCTAATGCCCTCAATTACTTCATTCTCAGAATATAACATCCCAATCAAGCCTTCTTAATTGTTCTGGCAATCCCACCATCATTTCAGTGTGGGGAAGGGAATGACACAATCACCTGATGAAAAATGGAAAGGGTCTCTGACAGCATACCACTGGTAGGAGAACAACTCATTTGCTCTACAAACTGTACTACTGGAAGGTGTTCATTGGGAATCTAACAGGGCAGCTTGCTGTAGCTGACCTCTTGTTCTGGAAGGCTTTGGAAAGGAACTGAAAGCTTAGCTTTATAACATATGGGAAGAAAGATTCCAGCCAAATCATTCCCCTTTTTGAAAAGCATGCAGCTAGTCAGTTCTGTCTCTACAGACAGTCAACTTTGAGGTTCTCCTGCAGATTACAAATATTATACTTCAGGTTTTCGAAGTGGACAGTTTACTTACAGTTCTGCATTCCTCACACATAATTGTGCTGGTTAATTCTCCACCAAAGATTCGATCTACAAAACTTTGTATTCCCTTTTTCTTTTCATATTCTGAGAATTAAAAAAGTATAGTAAAGTTAATAGAATATACTGGCAGCCAATTTGATTATGGCATACCAAAGAAAGGAGAATACAATATGCAACGTGTATGATGGTACATACTGGCCTGTTCTAGTTTCCTCAGCACAGGAAGCACAGCAAGATTCTTAAATTAACAATATTTTTATATCAAAGGCATGGGGGTGAAAACACATTTGCAGAAAACAGTTTGGTTAAACCAACACCTTTACCACTTTCTCCACTTACATGCATTTCCCTATTTTCTCAAAAGTACTGCATACCAGTAAGAATTCCTTTTTTTCTATCAGGACTTAGCAACTATCTGAACTTAAAAAACAAACACCAACTTTTTCTATATAGGCACCTGACAAACAAAACCAATTTCCTCAAGTTGTATTTTCAGACCAGCACAAAGTTTGCATTTAAATCTTCTTTTAATCTTAAGTCATGTCAAAAAGTTTAAAAATCCTTCTGTTCACTGTTTGGGCATTTTTATACCACTGTTAAGTAACTGGACTATTAGGGGCAGCATAAACTACATTCACATGCTAATATTTTAATTTCTTAGATGTTTGAATAGTTAATCACTACCCAAACATAATGTATGTCTACAGAATCAATTCTCTCTTATCCTGTTAAAAAGAAAACATCACTAAGTTCAGCAAGATATTTAAATATACAGTAAAACTATTGAGCCTCATATTCTGGATACACACATATTCAAGAGGCGGCATAAAGTTGTAAAATTAAACATGCATCTTTTAGTTGATACTATTAATGTTACATTATATACTTCAGCAAAACAGATTTTAAAGGTTACTGATGACGTGATAATTTATTTTACCTTTGATTTTCTTTTTAAGTTCTTCTTCGTTTTGTTTGTTAGAGTCAGTCAGTGCCTTCAGTATTCCAACACTTATTTGCTGAAATTTAAAAAAAAAAAATACACTGGAAAATTTCCTAAATTAATTCAGTTAACCAGTTCATTTTTTGAAATGTTTCAGATGGAGTAAAAATTATAATCTTCACTAATTAAGAGAATCAATACAAAACCCACAAATACCTGTAGAGACACAACACAGTTCCTGCAGATATTAAAAAAAAAAATGAACTGAGAAACAGGCTTGCAACCATAATGTTCTAATTAATATGTAAGAAAATCAGTCTAAGTATGAAATAGTTGCCCAAATTAGAACTGTCAAAAAAAAACCCAAAAAAGCCAGCCAAAAAACCCCAACATTATGGAATTTCCACGCGTGCATTTCAGAAATTAAGACAAAAGTACATTCTTTAGGGTGACTATACTCCAAATCCACCTGTTTGCTAATCTGCTTCAAATAAGTGCTATAGGCAGCATAACAGCTCCACACAGGCTGATGTATCTCAGAAAGAAGGTTCTTTCTCCCTTCAACAGAGGAGAAGGTCTGGGGTATGGAGAAGAAAGGTAGGCACAACCATGAAATTAGCACTCACGTGGATTTCCTCTGTTCTCATTCCATCAAGTAAGTAACGAAGCAATTCATGACTGTCTTGCTGCTGATAACCTTTAAATCTTATTGCTCTGTTAAATGAAACATTACTTGTATATAAGTATAACTGAAGTCAGACATAAACAAAGCAAAAATAACTCACACTAGACACACAAGGACGAAGTCTCCATAACGTTTGTCTACAAAAGCAACAAGTGTCTACATGTGGTATTTTTTAAAATACAAAGCCAGCTAATCAGTATATGTCATTGAATTTCTTTCATTTTACTGCTATTCATTTATATTTTGCTCTTTTTAAGTATTTAAGTACTCTACAAATTCTATATGCTGTGATGTGGGCTCATGATTAAAAAAGGGAAAAAACTGACCCATCTTTTAAACTACAAACCTTTTCATAGTCACTATGACATGCAATTGTACAGATACTCACTTTTTACAAACCTGAGCAAAAAGTTCCTTAGGAGTGACTACCCCTTTTTTTGTCTCTTGCATTTCTGTCAGAAACTGATGCATGGCTAATGTCAAAGGACCTGGCTGATCTAGTTTTATCAGCTGAGGTTCCTGTTTGAAAGAAAAGCAACAGAGCTCTTTTGCCTTAATTCAGTGACTGATTCTGCTATAGTAAGTTTTTCCTTACTTAGACCCTTCAGTTCTTGAAAACCTTATTTTAATATAGAATATATAAAATTCCAAAATGGCAGTAAGTTAACCTGACAAACACAACACATGATTTAGCATGAAATGATACCAAAACTCATTAATTATTTATTGCTTAGTTCCAACTCTGGATTTCTTGCTTTTACTAGGAAAAAGCTGAATTTCTTAAAAAAAAAGCACAACTTTTCTTTCCCATCCAAATCCCTAACTGTAAGGACAGGTACATTATTTAAGTTAGTGATACAGACATCCTCTAGTTTCCTACTTTGCATTTAGGCAAGTGACACTATAGCAAGAGTTACACATTTTCATCCTTTAAATAACTTAATCATAATGCAATCGTTCCTTTTATGACAACTAGTAGTTAGAGTACTGAACCACTGCTCTTTCATTCTGAACAAATTGCCTCCACTGAATTCTGAAGCAGGTTTACAAAAGTCAGTGGTGAAGTTCCTGCTGATTTTACATCTTAATCTTTTTAGTATTTAGCTGAAACACCTTCAAAATCCAGAGATAAGTATTGCTTATTCCCTTAACAGACTGGAAGGTGGGGACAAGCACTATGAAGGTCAAAGCATATTACCATGGACAACTCAGGTGACTCGATTTTAACTGTTGTGCCAAGCATTTTAGCTTCTTTAAGCAGCTCCCTCAGGACTGGAGTTTGTGATAAATTCTGTAGAATATAAAAGACAGAAAAGAGTTTGATAACTGGGGACAACAGGAAGAGCTGCTGAATTCCACTAGTCATGGAATTTGCAGTAACCAGATTAGCAGCAATTTATCTTTCCCAAACACGGAACTAGAATGATTAACTACTACTCTGAAATTTCCATCTGTGTTTAACAGTTAAAGGTACATTACATACAGCTAAGAGGACTTCCAAGTGCCCTCTATAAACACTACTTTAAATTGCAGAAACCCTAAATCTATATTTTTTTACAGATTGATCTTTTGTATTATTTGTGTAAAATAAAAGTCTATTTACTAGTGTCTGTTTCTAAAAATGAAAAGATAAAATGCAGTGTATGTGGTTTTAAAAAGTGTTTAAATATAAATCAAAAGCAGTTTATTAAAATCTGCAAGTACAGTGGGAATTTTGTTTGAGAAAAGCTTCAGTATCAAGAGCCTAAAAGCATAGATAACATGTGAGTTTTAATACACTTCTCAGATGAACAAGACACAAGGTGGTAAAGCATGCAACATGCTCATCCTCTTAATATTTACTTTTGATTTCCTGTTGTTGAGAGGGACATTTTTGTTTCAGTAAACACCCATGGTCTTTGAGTACTAATCTCTTACATTCTAAGAGGTCCGTTACGGTGATATGTCAGACTATTTCATCTTTTTTTCCCTAAACTAGGAAGTTGGCATGCTTAATTATGTCAGTGAAAAATGCTGTCCCTCAAAGACAAGGCAGGTTATTTTATTTCCCCTCAGAGCAAGTCTGAACATGCAACTCCATTTCTATGAACTTCTCTGGGCCAACACACTATTTTTAGAAAGAACCCATCATTCTTGGCAGCTGAAAAAAATCACATTCTAATTGTGTCACTGTAAAATGCTGAGGGGGGCACTTGTGGGCTTTTTTTCATTTTCTTTAGAACTTTTTGTCCTATTCAAAGTTGTGGTTTTTTTTTTTTTTTAAAGCAACAGTAACTTCTGTACCTGCATCACGGCATTAAAGAAACACGTATTCCCCAAGTTGCTAAGTCCTTTCACAGTGACTTCTAGGTTAGTAGTTGAATGAGAATTCTCTTCTTTAAGTGAGACTTCTTTTTCTTGTTCATTTTTGCTGTCTTTTTCTACTTTTTTGTTTTCAAGTTCTTTGTTCTCTTGCTGTTTTTCTACTGAAATAATTAAAAAAAAAACATACCACATATTAACCTGGTAAATAACAGGAAACAGGCTAGGAAAAATTTATTATAGGCAGCAGCAATCTACAATGTTTTAAACTTTCATATATGATAATTAATTCTGTAATTGTGTCAGTGTAACAATACTGGTTTAGGTTCTTAAACTGTCTAGTAAGAGAAGTTAAAAAATACACAGAACAAACCAACAAATAAAGATCAAGATCCACCTGAAATGCCATTTCAGATTAACATGCAAATTAAACATGCCTCTTGGCCCACAAGCCATTTGTGCCAATATCTGAAACTCTGCAAGTGTTATCTCAAATTTCATTCCTGTGTCAAAATCGCCTATGTTAGGTCTTTCTACAAGATCCAACAGACACCCATTGTCAAAGCATTCTCATATTTATTTCATGTAGCTAGAGGGTTTATATTTTTCTAGACATGTTACAAGTATTTTTCCCAAAATTACTTCAGTGTATTGCTCAAAATTTCAATGACCTATTTAAAAAAACCACAGGGATTTCAGGCAATTTCCACAGTAACACACACACTGGTTCTGCCAGTTTGGTTAGGTTTCTGATAAATAGCACTACGGGCCAATATTAACTTTAAAATCAAGTAACACCAGCTCAGAGAAAGCAAGGGAAACTGACAATACAATCTTTGGACAAGAAACAGATAGATGGACAACAACAGATGAAAGACTTGTACGTTTTCCAGTTCAAACCTGAGAAGAAAATTTTGGCAATTGATATGAAGTTCAAATATTAGATGTAGAGAAACTATGTGTCTGGGAAAGACTAACCACTCAAAAGAAAAATCTCATCTGCCTTCTGAACAAATGGAATTTGGAGACAGCCACGTTGGCATTGCTGAACGTTTGTGACCATTTCCAAGAAGCCTGTGATTTCATGCAAGTATAGGATGGCACTGGAATTTCTGACAGCCATTTGTTACAGCATTTATTTTTATATGCAAGGTCTTCCAAGTTTTCTAGTGGAAAGTTGCACAAAACCTTTTGACTTTTTTTTTCCCCCCGTTGTGGAAACTGGGGGTTTTTGTTGCTTTTTTGCTGGCTTTTAAACAACCATGTTTTACAGATAGACTGTAGACTGAAGATGAGTTCTGAAATCACTGCAGTTGCCTATTCTAAATGTACAGACCCACTGACAAAACCTCTTGTATATTCCTTCCATTAGGAAATGTGCTGCAACAGCTGGAGACTTAGTCATTCCAGCTGATACGTTCACAAATACCTAGAAAAATACTTAAGAAAATCAAATCAAACTATCCTTCAGCAATGACTATTTTCCTTTAGATCTCAAGAGAGACTGAGTGACACTGATGAATAAACACAGCACTCTTAAGTACTTAAAGTCAGTTCCCTACTCACAGAAAAACTGAACATCACATTTTAAGAAAAGTCAGAGTAAAACTGTCTTTTTTTCCTCCTGTTCTTGTATGTCTTGCCTGTAGAAGTTTAGAGGACACTGAGCAAAATCCTGATCCAATTAGGTCCAAGAGCTGGATATTACTTATGCTATCAGAATTGTGACGAAGAAAAAAAAAAAAGGCAGAAAAGGCTTCTTCCTTTACCATAAGGTGCTAAATTTAATTTAGTGTACATTCTGGATTTACAGTACTGTCTCCTACATTTAGTGGCCTTTCTGATTTACTGTATCTATACTATAATTACTTACCTGTATGTGATGAGTCAATACAAACTTGTTTTCTAACAAAATCCACAGTCTGGCCCAACTGGGTTGAAGTTTTATATGGAACTTCATTATCACATATGTAGCACCTGCCTCCGCCGCCCCCAAAAGAAAAACAATTAATGCTATTTTTTTCTATTATTTAAAAATCCTAAACTATTTGCTTGTTTGATGTGATTCATTACACAAAGTTATAAAATTACAAGATTTAGTTTCAGATTTAGAAGTCTTAGAGAGGAGCTTAAAATAAAATGTTTAAAACCTATCTTTAGTAAATTATTTTGCTGACTGGTGGTTGCAATTTACAAATAAAAATTAGAGTCTTAGGATATGTGCTTAGAAACCTCACTGCCAGAAAATTTAAAGAAAAATTAAAAAATTTGCCAAAAATCAAAATACTAAGGTATCAGTCCCTAAAGGAAATTACTTACGAATGTTATGGCATGGAAAAATACTCTGGTTCTTCTAGCCAAGCAAGTACTTTGTTATATTTAAACTGGATCAGAAATAAATTAGTGTCCACCATTAGACCTGAGGACTTTTATTTTTCTTTTGTTGCCAATATAAACCCTATTTGTCTCTTTATGAGCAAAGAAGCACATGGCTAGGCCAGTAATCTGCTTTAAACAAAACTGTGAGAGAAGCTGCAGTGATAAAGGCTCAAGAAGGGCAAAATTCTGCCAGAACACACACACATGAAGGCACTTTACATGTACCAATTTTGCAGTTCTGCCCAATCAGCTCTTTGAAGAGGTGAAAAAAAGGCAGCAAAGAGAATGCAAATATTTCTGCACTTTGGAACACGCCACTTACAGTTCTTAGGGACAAATTTATTTAGCAGGATTCAGGATTACCTTAAGTCAGACTCAATTTTCTTATATTAAAAGCAGGAGCAAAGTGCTTCCCTAAATCTCTAGCATCCCTGGCATTAGCTGCAATTGTCATATTTCTTCATATCTCATTAAAAAAATTGGCTCAACTTTTGGATCCCTCATTGTACATCTATTGTCTGTCTGGTTAATCATAAAAATAGACATTCTCACTCCTGCAATAACAAATGATAGTTACTTCCATGGGCAGTTTTAACATAATAACCCTCTACCTGTCAAAAAATGTGTAGGCAACCTTGAAAGAATTGAAGGACTGGAAAAACTTTTGTTAGCAATTGCTATTTGACCAATGAGGGAAAAACACAAGTAGATCCAATTGCTGTGTCATACCAGCACTGAAAATGTGTACAACAGCACTTGGAAATGCAGAGGAGCAGAACACTCCTCTTCCTCTCTAAGTTCAAAACATTTCTTGTAACTGTTTGCAGGTATTATTCGTATCGAATGTGAACCACATATGCATGCACACCACAGAGATTTATTTACACATTCATATCATTAATGCAACTGCAGCTTTGATCAGAATTTATGTACTAGGTCCACTATGTAATGCAGTTTTTGACTGTTTTGATTTATAATAATAATTTATAGCCAATATATCAATCTCTGAATCATTTCTTGGGCAAGGTTGTACAACTGAGAAATTCTAGGAGGAAGGAAAAACATCTGGCTTTGACAACTTCCTCTCATTCACAAATACTATGGTTAAAACGCATGGACAATAAAGCACTTAAACCCCAATAATTTTAACACTAATTTAAATTCACAAAAAGAAGTTCACTAGTTCATTAGTAATACATATTATTAATAATGTCCATTTTCATTTTCTAGAGTTCAATAAACCTAAGTGCTAAATATGACCAAATAAATAATTATATAAAATGAACATAAAGACAGATACTAAGTCATAAAACAAGGTTACTAAGCAAAATGAAAACTTTTTATGTCAGGTATAGTATTTCTGTAGCACAGTTTAGAAAATTAGAGGTCCTCCTTATATATAGTAATGCATAATTCCTTTAAGAGAAGGAAATAATACCAGGGAGATGGATTTTGTATTGCTTGTAGCATCTTCTAATTCTACAGCTGTGCTTTCTGATTACAAGTGGTAATAAAAAAATCATATTTACTGAGAAAATAAAAGTAAATTTTTCACTAAGTGCATATCAGAAAGAACCTTCTTCAACAAATTATAACCCAGCCTCTGTTGCCCTTCAGCTATGTCTTCTAAGTGTCACCTGACAAACTCACCACACATTCCAGTTGTCCAAACTGAGAACCAAACAGTGGGAATCTGATCTTGGTGTTGCATAATGCTTTAAAGCATGCTGGTCTGGAGAATTTCTGCCACAACCCTACAAAGTTGATAACCAGAGATGTCACAAAATCCAGCTGACAATCAATGAAACATACATAAAGTCACAGTATAAACAAAGTATTAAAATGAAAACTGCTTAATTATGTTACACTAATTAGGATCAACAGATGGATTTCTATTTCAAGATAGCTATTTCTGCAGATAGAAAGGCAATTTACTGGGTGCAGAATAACTATAAAGCTGCTCTGGGACTGAACATTTAATTTACAAAGTTCAGTTTGAACACCTGAAAGAACGAAACAGAACAAACACTTCTTCAGCATGCAGAGTTCTAAGTTTAATGAACTAATGTGACCATTAAGATCTTACTGTAAAAAAGTCACAGATTAAGAGCATTTTTACTTTCTCAGCAAAATAATTTGAACTTTCTAAAAAAAGACCTCAAGATGGTGTTTTAGCCTTAAGCTTGCTAAATGCCTTTGTGCCAAGCTTTCAAGTACTTCATTTGGTATTTAGAGCAGACATTTCTTTAATCACACTACAGAATACAAAATCATTTAGGTAGTACCACCTTAAAAATAAAAGAGAGAATATAAGACTTTAATTAGAAGCTCTCTTGCTCTACCATATTATGAGACACTGAAAGATATGAAGACAGATTAAGAACAAAAGAGATACCCTATGTCCACATTTTAGGCATAACCATATTGAAGGGCCTTCATCAGTCTCGTCCTCCTCAGGCTTCTCTTGTGTCTTACTGTCTGCCTTGCAGTCCTGACAAACATGCCATTCCACATTCAGCAGTGCCTTTTTCAGATGACCTTGGTCCAATCCTTTACGAATATGCTTGCACATAGGTTCTACAAAATAAAAACCACAAAAAGGATGTAGATAGCATAACAAATGCAGATGTTAAAGACACAGGCAGCAATCCAGAAGTTAGGATAGTGTCTCTCAAGTCAATGAAACATTGACAATTTATCAGATCTATCAGAAAGAAACCCTTTATTACCCCGATTTAGAAAGATGGGATACTGTTGCTGCATCCTAAACTATTGTATTGCTAGAAGTGTCCCTCAGAGATACATCTAGTTAGAGGAGTTGACAGAACTTTTGGATTCACACCTACCTACCATGTCAGGCTTTTACTATTGTGGTGTTATGATTCCTGGACCTCTCAGGGAGCAGCCACCACCTATTACCACAGTTCCTAATCACCAAGGCTGCAACTGGCTGGCCTATAAAAGTGGAGATTATAGAGGTGCTGCTTCTAGCTGAGCTGCCTCAGTGAAATTATGCAGCAGATAATGGTAAAAAAAGAATGGCAGTCATACTTGCCGTGCTGTTATCACTTTGCCCTGCAATACTACAACCTACTGGGAGAGCTGCAGCTTCTGGGCCTGGCATGAACTCCATCTCTTTAACCAAACTCTGCTAAGAACAGTTATACCAAGAACAAGCATCTGTTGCTAGGAGCCACTCTCGAAAGTTTAATTATCTTAGTTCTTCTTGTTTAATTTTTCAAGTTGTTGGTTACATTTCTGCAAAACAACTATTGACAATTATGCTGTTTGCACAATTAAGCTGTTTGCACAATTAAGTTGTCTAAAGTCCTTTACTTTGAGGTGTTTTTATTGCTCAGTGTAACACCTCTGAATTCATCTTTGTTGAGGACCACATGCAAGATTATAGCCTCAAGATAACAAATTTCTTTTTGCGTAAGCTGAAACTGGTGCAAATTTTTGTATCTACAGTTCTGTTCCTGTCCAAGATTACAGTGCAAATGCTAGCCAACAAGACACAAATACAGATATTTAGATGCATTCTTTAAGCCTTAAAAAAACCTACAAACTTCATCTACAACTCCAAAATAGTCTTTAAAAAAAAAACAACCAAAAAACTTTTGTATTTTGCCAACTATGACTACAGCTGAATTATTCACAATGATAAGTCTTAGCTCCATTTGTGGCTTTACAGACCTTTGTCATGATATAATAACCAATTTATAGCCAAAGAGCTGAAATGCCAACAGCAATGACACCATAACTGATCTCTTTGCTGGAGAAAAAAAAGGAACAGTTACAACAGACATTGACCCAGACTCCAGGAAACAAACAGACAAAAAAAACCCCCAAACCAAACACGCCCTCAAAACTGCTGACAACCAAACCAGACAAAAGCAGCCAAAAAAGCCACCCATTAGAAACAGAAGCTACCCCAAGAAGACCAGGACACCCAGGAAAATAAAGTAGAGTAGACTTGAATTGAAACAGGCCATCACATAAAGCCTCCTGGCTAAAATTGTAAGTGCACTCTCTCACAGCTAAATTAGCATGGCTCAACTGACTTCCCCAGTAGGGAATCAATGAAACAGATAAGCAAGACACAATCTGTGACCTACAATGACCAGGGTAAACAATATAAAAAGATTAAATTTCAACACGGGGTGAGATCAAGTAGAGCTAGAATTAAATTTACAATTTGGTATTAGGAACAGAAGGAGAGGAAGAGGTTTTAACCAAAATACACTATGACCAGAATGCTGAGGTGTCCAAGGTCAGTACTAAATCAGCTGCTAGAATAAAGACAAATTATTTCACCAAAAATTTTAATCACAGCCTTTATTCCTAAAGAAAATTTCATTAGAAAATGCTATTTAAGCCTTAAGCTTAATAGCTGACCCTATAAACCCTTTACAGTTTGAGAATTTTTATACAATCTGTGTATCAGTAAAGAACTGTGTGTCTGAGTTTCCTAAAAACTAGAAAATGATCTTAGTTTTCAAGGTGGGATTATTATTTTCTAGCATACTTAGAAAAGTAGCAACACCAATATTTCTTGTGTTTAAAAAATCCACATTTTGTAAATGAGACTTCAAAGCCAATGACTAGTGTAAAGGCATCCTAATATTAATCAGCTTTCAAGATTTCTCTGAGGTTAAAACAAACATTGGGTCCACAGACTTCTCTGAGGAAACATACTCAGTACATCCAGACACTCATCACACTGTCCAGTTTTGCCTTTGATGCGTTTCTTTCCCATATTTGTAATCTGGAATTCTTAAAAGGAAGACTGACCTAGGAAAGAAAAAATAGTAACATTAGAAACTAGTTCTTGCTTTTTTTGTTTATTGCTACACAAGTTATTTCTATGGCCAAGCTGTTCCTTGAGGTGAATTAACTTGTCTTGACATTTTCAAAAGAAAACAATAGTAATTATATTCTAACATGAAATAACTGTAACTGTTGTATAGACAAGATCACCATGTGGATTACAAAACCCAAATGATTTAAAATCTTCAGTCAAAAGCATTGCACAAAACAAGAAGATTGGAAATTTTAGTACCAAAAATCCTATAAACCTTTAGGATTTGTACTTTAATAACAACACTGAATTTTATGAAAAAGAATTGGTTTTGTCCCAATTGAAGGTATTTGCAGTTGCAATCTTTCTGTTCTGTTTGTTGCAAATTCTTTTTGTCTTGATGAAGTCTGACAAACACAAGCACTCTAACATAATTGAAAATACACAGACAACAGGAGTTCCAATTTTTTATTGGAAATTTTTTTACTGGGAAAGATTTGTCAGTACCTTTCCTACACATCAAGCAAATAATTCAGATGGGTCTGTTATGTGCTATACCTGTAGACTCCTGACAAGAGGTATCTACTACTACAGACACCTAAGCCAAATGCTTGGCTTCAAAAAGGTGGCTACTGCACATATGGTAGGAGATTTTTACTTTCTAGTCTGTAGCTCCTGCACTAAAGATCATCCAAAACGCTCAGGTAAACTTAAAACACAACGTCTTCTATATAATGAAAACAAGGAAGCTAAAAGGCTTCAAAATCAAGTCTCTGCAATCTTTGCAGGCTAGCCTAACCCTGCTGTCCACTCTTCACATAAACACATCGTCCTTTCAGACCCATTTCTTAGCTCACGCTCAGCAGCACACCAGCCACAGAGCACAGCTGCCTGCCTGGAGTGGTCACAGCCAAAAAACTAAGCCAGACCGAGAGATTCAGAGAGAAACTAAGCAGGGAACAGCTTAGGCGTGATACTCACAGAGGACTTTCTGTATGAAAAGCCTTTTACAAATATGTTTCCCTGAGTATGTGTACATGACCATGCTCTTAGGGCAGATGAACCAGTTGCTGATTGAAGGTTGACAGCCATTTCATCGAGGACAGAAATACCAACTTTTGCAACTTAGTGTGTTCAAATTGTTTAGAAAAAGAAATGACAGTACATCCAACAATCCTTCCCTGCAGCACATTTTTCCTGCAAAAACTACAATACTTACCTTATACAAACAACTTTTAATTGTTAAAATTCTTTCCAAATTGTCAGGAAGTAGGGCAGCATGAACAACTGTTAGCTATTAATGTAGCCCATAAATTTAGCACATAATAAGCTGTGCCTGGGCAGCCTCGTCGGACAGACTCTGCACCAGCCTTTCCACGGCACAGCCCTCACCAGGAACCGCGGTGCGCAGCCTGAACAACTGATGCATGTTGTACTTTGTGAGGTAAGCCTGGGCGGTGTGCAGACGTGCACTCGGGACCGATAACCTGGTAACAAGCCCTCAGGCTCCCCCTCACAAACAAGCCCCTCACACCGGCCCTGCCGCCCGCTCGGCCCCCGCCACGGACACGGCCGCACGCGCCGGCCCCGCCCCGCCCCGCCCCGCCCGCTTCCCATTGGCCCGCGCGCGCCGCCCGCGCCGTGACTGGCAGGCGCCGCAGCCAATGGGAAACGCCGGCCGCAGGGCGCCGGGCGGGGAGGAGGGAGCAGGCCGCGGCGCTCGGAGCGCGGTGGCGGCAGCACCGCGGGGCGCCCGGCCCTCACCTGCCGGTGCCGCGGGGCCAGCGGTTCGGCGGCGCATGGTTCCGTCGCGGGGCCGATGGCGACCTCACCTCATCGCCCGGTGGCGGGGCGGCGCTCCCCCGCTGCCATGCGCGCTCCCGGCGCGCTGCACTGTGGGGCCGTGACGGGGCTGGTGGTGGGAGGGGTCTGCGCGTGCGCGAGAGCCACGGACCTCTGCTCCTCCGTGTGCTGCTGGTGGGCGTGGGGCGGGGCGGGGGAGGGACGGGGGCACAGGGGCAAGGGTCCGGGTAGGGGTAAGCGTAGGGGTAGGGGTAGGGGTACGGGGGCAAGGGTAGGGGTACAGGGGCAAGGATAGGGGCACGGGCAGGGGTGCAGGTACAGGTACAGGTACGGGCAGGAGTACAGGTACGGGGGTACAGGTACAGGGGTACCGGTACGGGTACAGGTACAGGTACAGGCAGGGGTACAGGTACGGGTACGGACAAGGGTACAGGTACAGGCAGGGGCAGGGGTAATCGCAGTTGCAAGTGGGCTCCCCGGCGGAGGCGCCCACGGAAGCGATGTCCACAGCAGCCCACCTCAGGGCAATGGAAACTGCGTGGGCTGTCACGATGTATCTGCGTGCCCCAGGCTGCCCGACACATACGTGGCATTTACCAGGGGACTTTTTGTAACTCTTAATATACATTAAGTATACAACTCCCTTGTGAGAGGAGGAGAAGGTGCAGGCACTGATCTCTTCCCTCCTTCGACCCGAGGGAGTGGCCTGAAGTTGCGTCAGGGGAGGTTTAGGCTGGATGTTAGAAAAAGATTTTTCACTCAGGAGGTGGTTCGGCACTGGAACAGGTTTCCCAGGGCAGTGGTCATGGCACCAAGCCTGACAAAGTTAAAGAAATGCTGGGCAATGCTTTCAGGCATATGGTGTGACTTTTGTGGATGTCCTGTGCAGGGCTCAGAGATGGACTCGGTAATCTTTGCAGGTCTCTTCCAGCTTAGGATATTCTGTGATTCTGTAATTATGATTTACATAAGGATAGTTAATGAACTTTCTCCCACATTCAAGCTGTATTTTTCTTCCCTAATTTTTGTTTTGCTCAGGGAACAACAAAAATGACTAACCAAGAAGAAGCAGAGATACAAATTTCAGAGCTAGATTTACTGTCTAGCATGTTTCCTTATGAGGAAGAGTTTGCTGTGACAGACCAGCTGGCTCTAGCTGAACTGAAACACTATGCTGAAAATGAGTCTGCAGAGGTGCTATCTTCAAAAGTTCGGTTTATACTGAATGTAAAGGCAGAGGTCCCTAATGCCTCTATGGTACTGTAAACACCTAATTTTATTTCATTATTTTGGGGGATTTTAGGACTTACTTGAACTAAGCATTTGCTCATTTGTTTTTAGGCGGAATTCTCTATGGCCTGTGCTTTACCATTTAAATATCCAACAGTTCTACCAGAAATTACTGTGAGGTATGGCAGCTAATAAAAGCATTTAGAAGCTATAGTATACTACACAAATACAGTTACAATAACTGAAAGCAGTCCTTTTTTTTTTTTTTTTAATGGTTTAAGTCAGGTGGACAACAGTGTTGAAGAAAATCCAATCTACAAGGTTAGGATTTCTCTGGTGTGCTCAGCAAATAAGTGAGGAAAAGGGAAAAAGTATGGAGCAGTGCCATCATCTGTACAGAAGGGTTACTGTAGATACCAGTCATAGGTCTGATGCTCAGGAAGAGAGACTGTTGCCTGTTTTGATAAAGCTTATCACTAACTAAAGGAATGAAAAGGTAGTCAGTGGTCTTGTTCTTCCCTTGTCACAATGCTGTCGCTCCCAGCCTTCTGATATTTTTTACTTCTGTTTTATTTCTGTTGCATAGTATGGGAAATTAGTCCAGCCACCATTACACCACTTTCAAGTACCTTTTTCTTGATTTTGATTTACAAATTGGTAGTACTGTATGTGAATTTGAGAGTTAGCACACCAATTAAATTCTAATTGAGACTTTTTCACAGCTGATATTACTTAAATAGCAAGTGCGCATCATGTAAATATGCCTGATTTTCTTGTCAGCTTGAAGTCAAACTTTTGAAAAGTTACAAAGCTGGGGAAGAGTCCAGAGACTAAGTCATATAAGGAGTGGCTGACGGAGCTGAGCTTATTTAGTCTGGAGTAAATGAGACTCAGGGGAGACCTTATCTCTCCCTGCAGTTATCTGAAAGGAGGTTGCAGGGGTTGGCTTCTACTCCCAGGCAACCAGCAACAGGACGAGAGGAAATGGCCTTAAGCTGTGCCAGGGAAGGTTCAGGTTGGACACAAGAAAGAATTTCTTAATGGAAAGAGTTGTCAAGCATTGGAAGAGGCTTCCCATGGAGGTGGTGGAGTCACCTTTCCTGGAGGTGTTCAAGAAATGACTGGATGTGGCACTCAGTGCTCTGGTCTAGTTGATGAGGTTAGGTTGGTCAAAGGTTAGACTCGATGACCTTGGAGGTCTTTTCCAACCTTAATGATTCTATGATTCTGTGATTCTAAAAACATACGAAGTTGTAAGCACGTGATAACTGCATTTATACTTTTCTTTAGGTCATCATTATTAAGCCGCTCTCAGCAGATTCACCTGAACTCTGATCTAAAAACATATTTGATGGAAAACTGCAGTGGTGAGCCCTGCATGTTGAGTGCAAGGGAATGGGTTAAAGACCATGCAGCTGCTTACATTGACAAAGAGCCTTCATCTTCTTCAATGACAACTTCAGGTGCCGTGCAGTCAGAAGTCACCACGTTCACTCGATTGTGGATCTATAGTCATCACATTTACAACAAGCAAAAAAGAAAGAATATTATTGACTGGGCCAAGGAGCTTTCTCTTTCAGGGTTTTGCATGCCAGGGAAACCAGGTGTTGTTTGTGTAGAAGGTTTGCAAAGTAGTTGTGAAGAGTTCTGGTCAAGGTTAGTTTTTCTTTGTACTTAAATGCCATTACTAGTTAGAATATTACATTTTTTTCATGTTATACATGTGGCCAGAAGGTGGGAAATCCAATCACCTTCCAATTTGTAAAGATCTGCCAGTATTTCTGTTTACAATAATGTATTTACAAGTCTTAATATCCACTGCTGCAACACTGCACGTTGGTTGCAGCAATCAAAGCAACCATGGTGCAGATTTATTTCTGTTTTATTTTCCTCTGTATGTCACTTTATAGAGATGGGCAACAGTACTCCAATTGTGTTAGATATGTGTGTTTTCTAGCACCTTACATTCATGTTTTATTCTGCTCCCATCATTTATGTTTCTGGGTGGTGAAGACTAAATGAACATTGTAATTGGATTATAACAGCTAAGAGAGTATGAGAATTCTTAGCACTGGGAAACAGAAGTGATGACAGAAATGGAAAGCACATCTTCATTAATTATTTTGTGAGGAATAAAGGAATAACATTAAGGTTTTGGAATCCTGAGGAGATGTTAAAAAACCAAGCTCCTGCTTATGAGTGTTTGCAAGTGAGCAGTATTTCTATGACCAGCTCATGAACCATTAGCATTATCAATATATATTTATGCAAATGGAATTTATTGACTTTTGTGATAATAGTTATTCCATAGTATTTCCTAAAACAGTCTTTCTTTTACACATAGATTACTATTTCTCCAATTGCTTTCAGAGTAAGAAGATTAACGTGGAAAAGAATTCTCATTCGGCACAGAGAAGATGTTTCTTTGGAAGGTGGAGGACATGCTGAGATTCAGAACCAACGAAAGTTCTCCACTTTGGAAGAGAAATGTTTTGATGCACATGGTGCCAGGGGAAATCGTATGAATTTGGGGCAACTCTATCATTTTTTAGAAGAAAAAGGATGTGCTGATATTTTTCAGATGTACTTCGGGGTTGAAGGGCGTTGAAGGGGTTGAAGATCAGCACAGGCTCCAGCACCCCTGTTTATAAATTAATCCTCATAACAGCTGTTCTGCAACAGTTGGTCACAGAGGGAGTTAATAATTCCTGGTTTATGTGATGAATACAGTTTTCAATGAAAACAAATATCCAGTTAATTCCTGAATAATGAAAATGACTATATGAATGCTTTATTACGCTTTCTGATTTTAAGGGGATTTAGGGTACATATTTAATTACAATGAAAAAAACCAACTGTGTTGGATAACCTACTGGGCAGTTAGAGAATTGAATGAATAGATGGAATGTGGGGAATGAATATATGAATAAGAAGATACAAAAATGCAGTGTGGAGATCTCAGGAGAGAGAACACTATGTTTACATCAATTGCTACTGTTTACATACACTACATGAAGACTTTTTTTTGTAGCAATCTTCTGCTTCCTCCAAGGAAGTTTATTAAGCCACGGGATCAATATTTATTTAAAAGCAAACAAAAGGAAGGAGCAAGATTACAAGAGTCTTGCTCGTGGCAACAGGATGAGCTAGGATGCTCTAAGGCGTAAGAACTTTCTGTAGGTACAAGTGTGTACGCAGGTAAAAGAGACCGCGGTGGCTTCAGTGTATCTGTAGCTGAAGAGTTTATTTGTGTAAAAGCCACAGTTAAGCAAGGATTGGACTCCCTCTTAGCACACTCCAAAACTGTGGAACAGTCCTCAGCCTTCCGAGTTCACAAGTATTCATTCCTGTAATATAAAGTACATTATGCTGCGTGTGTTTTTGAGTCCGGTTTTAACAAAGCTGTATCAATGGATCCTGATTTTATGGACACTGTATCTAGATCCGATGTCTGGAAAAGCACACATCGGTTACTTTGCATTAAATGTTTTTATTAAATTAAACATTGATTAAACATTTCTGTACAGACCCGGTAAAACTGCTGACGTTCAGGTCTCCGGTGCGGACTTGGCGATCCTTTGGGGTGACGTCTTTGCCTCTGGGTGAAGCTCCCCAACGCGGAGGCGCCACGGGGCGCTCCAAGTGCCCGCACGTTTCGGATCGATCGCTTTGTTTTTCCGTTCCGAGGCAGGTTCCGCCCGCCCCGCCCCGCCCCGGAAGGGCCGCGCTGCGCCGGGCCCGTCCCGCCGCTCCCGGTCCTGCTCCCGGTGCCGCCATGGGGGGCAAGAACAAGCAGCGAACCAAGGGCAACCTGCGGGTGAGCGGGGCCAGGGGCAGTGCGGGGCCGGGGCGGGCAGTGCGGGGCC
>JAWWTY010000001.1:16831620-16861165 GCA_035222235.1 Margarornis squamiger
AATAGAGGGGAGTAGAATACATAGCTTTGATCACCCCCACACAGTGATAACTGGCCCCATCTGCTGAACTAGGACAGTCCTCCAGATGGTTTAACATGCTAGCCGTACCCCAACATCCAGATGGCTCAGTAAGTCACTAACTATTTCCTCCTGGAATACAAGGGGGCTATTTGGCTTCCTGTCTCTGTCTACCAGCTCCAGGGGCCAGTTGTCCTGAGAGCCACCTGTCTTACTGGTAAAAACTGAGGCAGAGTAGGTGTTACGTACCTCAGCCTTCTCATCTCTGCTAACTGTTTCCCTCCAACAGAGAATGGAGGTTTTCCTTGCCCCTCCTTTTGTTATTTGAGGAGACCTTTGGAGGGTAAGAAAGACAGGCACACTCCACGCAGGGGTATGGTGGAATGATGGAATCGGACATTTATTAACATGGCGCCGGCTTATATAGGGGTGGCATGGGACTTTCTGGAAAGGGGGTGGGATTCTGGGAGGACCATGCAAATCCTCTCACAGAAAAGGAAAAACAGGGAAGGATTATAACCACAAGGGGTGAACGAGGGTAGAGGTAACTATATACGGGAAAAGCTCCACTTTGTCAGAATCTGTCCAATCAGGGGGCAGGGATAACACCAAAGTCCTTTTTGTGTAGCATGCAACAATGCTATTTAACTTTACAACAGTGAATTCATAAACTAGGAAACCCGTAACAACCTGATAAACGGCAATAAACTGTCTCTTGTGCAGGATGCTTGGTCTCGTCAAGTCATCTTGTGTTCTCTCTTCCATTTAGTGTAAATTCATACTCCTACAGTTATTCATGTATTTATACAAGGACTTTTTGTTATCCCTAACAGAAATGGTCAAATTAACTTCAAATTGCACTTTTGTTTCCCTGATTTTCTTTCTGCATGATCTAGCTATCTTCCTAAATTCTTCATAAGTAGCCAGCCCTTTTTTTCACAGTTGGTAAACTCTTTTATCCCTGAATCTCCCTGTTGAACCAAGCTGGTCGTCTTCTCTGCTGGCTAGCCTTTCGACACACTGGTATAGCCTGTTCCTGTGCACTCAAAACTTCCTGCTTGAAGCACATCCAACACTCCTGGACCCCCTTGTTTTCAAGGGTTGTTTCCCAGGGTATGCTCTGAACAGTCTTCTGAATAGACCAAAAACTGCCCTACCTTTGTTCAGATTTGAACACCAGGGGGTAAACCATAACGTAAACTCATACCATTCTTTTGCCAGCCAAGGTATTCCAACTGAACAAAACTTAAAAGGGTTTTTGGGATCTGATACTGATAAGCATACAGAGTCCCTACCAATTGATCTTGCCAAAGTTGCCCAAACATTAGTCCTTGTATTAATTACCCATGATGTTAAGGGTATTGCCTTCATCATTCCAATGATTGATGCTGTGATGCTGGTTCTTTTGATAACTTGACCCATCTGGATGGTACCCCTTTCAGACCAGTATCTGTGGAAACACAAGCATGTCCCTTCCCTCAAGTTATTAGAGGGAACGGACCCACACAATTTCCAGTTATTGAATCTTTAGACAATACTTTTGCTTTGGACATTTCTGGATTGCTGGAAAGTCCAAAGTGTCTTTGCACAGGTGGCAAGCCTCCTTCCAATCTGTTAAAAAACATTTAACACATATAATGCCTTATTTAATTGTTCTTGAGGGGTTAACCCGATATTCCCCCTTTTTTTTTTTAGTAGCATTGCTTTTGAGGGTTTGTGTGCTCTTTCAACAATAGCCTCACTTGTGGGGGAGTGTGGGATTCTGGTGACATGTTGAACTCCCCACAGGCTAAAAAATTCTTTTGTTGCTTGTGAGATGTACGCTGGCGTGTTGTCTGTTTTTATTTTCTTTGGTATGCCCATGGTAGCAAAAACAGTGGAGAGATGTCTTCTGACATCTTTGTCTTTTTCTCCCATGTGTACTGTGTACACGTGCATGCTTGTGGTAAAACAGTCCAAAATCTTCAAATATCAGTCTCTTCGCTATTGAAGGTCCAATGTTTGATGTCCTTTCTCCAGTCTTCAAATTCCTGGACTCTTACACCCCTTGTCAGTCCTCGTCCATCTTCTAAATGATTGTTAATGGCCCAGCTGCAATTCTGATTGCTAACCTTTGTTAAGGTTCAGTGTGCTGGTTTAAAGGTAAACCGGCAGGAGAAATGAACCCAACTCAAAAAGAGATCACAAGTCAGAATTACAATTTAATCAAAAGACTACAATAAATACAGTGATACAGAGAAAAAATTCATTTGACCCACAAAAACACAAATATACAGCCCAGCACTGTAAGGCATGAACAGCCCCTGTGCTGACACCACGTGGCCCCCTGAGTACAAAGTAAAAGGAGAGAAGAAACCTGTTTGTGAGATTGATGGTCGCAGTCTGATCAAGACCAGCAGTCACAGTCCTGTTGAGGTTCTGGTTCTCTGGATCCCACGAGTGGTACCAGAAGTCCCCAAACCCCAAGATTATGTATGCTCAGGTTCAGATGGGAATGCCCAGTACCTCCCCCAGGGCAAGGAATTTCACAACGGGTGATTTACTCTGTGAGTCATGGGGTATTTGGAATCCTTGATGGCTCATTAGCAGACATGACCCCTCAGGCTGGGTGTGAAGGTGCTAATGCCTCCCCAGAGAGGAGTTATTACGGCTGAGTCATTGGTGTGAAGAGAGGAAAACTTTCCTATCTCACAGAGTTCTTAAGCGCCCTGCTTGTAGCCTGAGGGGTCAGGTGTGCCCTGGGCAGCTGCTGCAAACAATCCATTATTAACAGTTCATGAGAAATGACATGGAGGGTGTAGAATACACAGTCCTGGCCACACCCACACAGTGACAAACTGGTCCTGGCCACTATAACCACGACATTCGGATTCTTGGGTTTATAATAGTTACCATTTACTATTTTTGGGTCTAAAGTCTAATACCCAGAGATCAGACATTAATTACTAACCCCAAACTGAAAGTTCAGTACCAACTGCTGAATTCTGAAAGGCCAGCCTGAAAGATAAACCTGAGTTTAATTACAATCCCAAAACAAAGGTTTGATATCCACTGCCAATTACTAAATTAGAAAAGTCAACTAAACTGTGTAACTCCAGCCAAGTTAAGAAGCTTAGGCTTAGAAAAAATAATCTGCCATAAAAATAAATGGATGTGTTTAAGTTATTAAAAGTAACACACCTGGATTAAATTTTTACTGCAGGCCAGGTGCGGTAGAACCGTAGATAGCTGTAGGCTAAGGTAGTGTAAGAATTAAACAGTTGCTCTACAGTGGGTTATTTTTCAAACAACCATAATGCAGCTTTATTATCTGAGCAGCATTAGCTGCTACAGGAGTAGATGTTTTTAAGAATTTCCTGAAAGAATTTGATCCTAAGCTTTGCTCCCTGCTTCAGACTTCCAACATGTTACCTGCTAGGTAGGGCTAAGAAGATAAGTCTGAATATGTAACAATAGGGTTTAAAATGTATGCTACAAGGTGTTAAACATTGATTTCCAAATGTAAATTGCATGACGTGTAATGGTAGAAATTCACCTGTGTACAATAAAGCAAAGGTACATTTCATGGTTCTCTCTTACATGTGAAGAAGTATGGATATAAAATGTATTTCAGTCTTGTTTGGCTTGAGTATTCTCCCAGAATGTATGTTCTTACCTCAGCATGTATTGTAGTTGCTCAGTATTTGTATATGTTGCTAGAACTTAGACTGTATAAATAGTGAGGGGGTTTTATATGTATGGTAAAAAGTATTTTAAATAAATTGTACATATATATCACTCAGTATGTTTGCAATTAACACCTACTTTATATCTAATTCATTTGTACCTTGGAAATGCCAGGCTTATGTGTGAGTTGCCACACTCCGGGGCGGGTCATGCCCTGCCTCCAAGAGTTTCCTGGCAGGAGGGATATGCAGCAACCATCCACAGCAGGTCCTGGTCCCTGCCCCACAGTCAGCATGTCACCTCTGCACTGGTAGAGCAGCTGCAAGTTTGGTCTTCAACTGGACCATAGCTATTTTGCCATTACTGAAAAAAGCTGATACTGCTTTTGCTTTTTCCCCTTTTTTGTACTAATTTTACTGGCACTGGAGTGCCTAAAGAAGTCAGTCATAATTACTCTTCTTTTGCAAGTATGAGATTAAAATTGGATTCTAAATGGCTTAGTCCTTCGCACATCAAACTGAAACATCCTTGTAACATTACAAGCAGAAAATGAATGCCAGCACACCTGTGAGCATCCCTGCTTCAGCTGACCAGTGTTCCACAGGGGTGTTCTCATGTGGGACAGCCATCGGGGTATGGCAGAACACTTGCTGCTTCCTTACCTGTCTATGCATCTTGCTAACCATACACTGGGTGTGAAACACAACTTACCTGAAATGCTGCTACTCCAGCTTGGTCTCTCTCATCTTCCTGTTAAAGGTCTTCCACATCTTGGGTGATTGAGGGGAAGAAAAGTTCTCGAAAAAGATTTTCATGTAAATGAATGAAATTTTTCCTTCCTCCATAAGTGTTCAACATTTGTGCTGTTTCTGTTTTGTATGGATGAAAATGAACCATATACTTGCAAGTAAAGCCTTTTTGGCAGCGTGAGTTCACAGTGTCTCATTGCAAGCTGTAAGAAACTCCTGTTGCTCTGCCAGGCACTTCAGATGTCTCTTAAAGGGCCCAGAAAGATACATAATTAAAATGGGTGATGCTGTCCTGTGAGGAGATTAGCACCAGGGAATTTTACTGCATGTGATAGTCTACTGCCAGCCGGCTTTTGAAGTTGACTGTTCCTTAGGTAAGTCTTAAAGCAGTTGTTGGTAAGGTAATCAAATACACTGTGGTTCAAATTCAAGAGATGCACAACTATCACTTCTATGAAACCACATTATCAGTAAAAATCCCAATCTACAGAAGGAATATAAAACTTGAAACTGGTGTTAGTTTTCAGCATAGCCAGAAGTTCATACCAACAGCTGTCTCTGCTGCCTTGCAAAAGGAAAAGAATCCTATTTTTCGGACATGTAATGACAGTACTGCACATGAAATTGAAATAAAGGCTCCTACCTACATTCATGTTGAAATAGAAGAAAACTAGAACAGCTTCTAAAGGTACTGTCTACATGCTGACCTTAACTAGACTGAGCACACCAACAACTACATGGTCAAATTACAGTAGACTCAGAACAGCAGTGCTTTGTCACTTTACCACCCCTGGAGTAGACCTCGCCACTGGCATGTTTATGTGCTGTCGTTATTATTAGGAGAGGTTACCAGAATGTAGGATTGGGTAATGAAGTTAAGCTAAAGCTCTTGTAAGGAAGAATGGTCAGGCTTTCAGTGTCTGACATGGAAACCAGGATGTCCAGCAGCACGACTGCTACTACCTCTGAGGCTTTTTGGTGCTTCCACAGTTAGCAATGAAACACTTTCTGCACCTGCTTTTTCAAATTTGGCCAACAGACTGCATAGAAAGCCTCGGTTTCTTGAAGGAATAATAATAATAATAAACAAGATTTGTAAAAACTTAGTCATCAAGGATTTCCACCACTGCCAGCAAAGTTTAAAAGTGCAGCCTCTGTCAAGGCTTCTCACGAATCTGCTCAGGAAAGGAGCAGGTGGGGGCAGGCAGGAAAAAAACATGCCATGCAACAAATGTCCAAACACAACAGTTTTGGAAAGCTGCTTGCATTTCCTGACCTGTCAGAGACTGCACAGTTTTGCCGTCCTGTCTTCAGTGGAGGTTTGTAATATCCAAATTAGATGGAATAGTTTAAAAGGTAAACCTTGTTCCAACAGTTAAGTAACATTCCTTAGCTGCCAAAGTCATGGAAAGCTTTTCATGAACTAAAGAGACAAGAAAAAGACTTTCATAGCAGTTATTAGCAGCAAAAGAGGAATGACTACAAGGAGAACAGAGCAGAGAGAATTTTAAACGATGAGGACCTTTTAGATAGTGTGTTTTGTAGTTTAAGAACAAAAGGCACATAAGTTTCACACATACCTCTAAGAGGCAATAAAGAAAGTAATTAACAGCCTGATGCAAGTAAACCAAAAAGGCCAGTGATACTTTGTACTCCTTCACACTTCAAAGGGACAGAAAATAGTCACCACTGCTCTACCAATTTAAGGGAAAGATAATAATTGGACAAACACCACTGGAAAACTCAGTACAAGTAAAAGATTTGAAAAGTCAGTGTGGACGGTCTTAAAAAAAACACTAAGAAGAAACTGACCAGAAAAAAAACCCTAAGAACAAAGGTTTTTTACAATTATCGACTGGTATGTGCTTTTCAAATTCTACCCTTCAGGCTAAGACAGAGTGTTACACAGATGGGAGACTGGGAGAGGAGCAGGGAGGCACCACCACAGCACGAGCAGCAGGAAAGAGGTTGCAGAACCCAGGGAGCACTAAAACCAAGCCTAAAAGACAAACTGAAGCCTGACCTGTGCTGACACAAAGCTGACACCCACACCACAGGAACGAGGGATTTATGATGACTTTATTTGTTTTGCCTTAACTTTGTTTCTCTTCTTTTAAAGTTGCTCTAGTGTTTTTTTGGAAATGGAGAAGTCTCTGTTCTTTAGGGTATCACTGTAAAGTGAGGTCCAGGGAAATCTATCTCAAACCTCCACCTCACAGAGGATCTCATCACAAAGCTCCAGAATTTGCATGGGAACCAAAACAGGAATGTGTAACTTACATCCACTGCAGTCTAGTAGGTAACAGTATCTTAAACAGGAGCACATTCAGAAAGGAAACAGCACCTGTCTTTTACTGGTATGTGATGTATTGTTCAGTCTTATGACACATCAGTGAAAATTCCTGATTCACAGGAATCTTGCTGGGATTCAAGATTTGTTTTTAGCTCCTTCTGTGAACACAAAATAATACCCTATTTCAGAAAAAGCAGCACTGTAACACACACATGCAAATGTATGTAAAACAGCTATGATAGAATATACTTGGAATTCATTCAGGATTGCATTTGCAGAACAAAAATTAGAACATTCTCCAGACAGAGACAAAATACTCCAAACAAGACACTGCTTTTTTCCTCAGGTTTTACAATGACAAGTTTGGAACAAAAAAAAAAACAAACAAACAAAAAAACCAGAAAAAATTTCCAGAGGAAGTTCCAAAGCCATCTATGTTAAAAGGTAACTTAGTCTGACATCTCCTTCTGCCCCAGAAGTCTGATTCACTGGGAGCAAAAACTTGCATTTTTCAGTAAAACTCACATGTTTTGTAGCTTTAAGAGATTTCCCAGCTGTGGCTTCATTCAACAACAAAGCCCAAAAACCTCATTAGTGTAAAAACGCGACAGAAGAGGGTTTCTCGTTCTCAGCCCATAAAGGAACATTCTAGCTGTAATCCTGGGAAGTCATGTTCCTTCAGACAAGTGGGTAAAAACACCTCATGATATGTCCTCAAAGAATTACTCAGCATCCTGTCAGTATCTGTATCTGGCACAACATGCACCGTTTACATAAGCGTACACCACAAACAATGCATAGTGCCTGATCCTGCTGGATAAATCCCACTATCCTAAATTATCCAAGACGAAAAATTTTAGAGATTCAAACACTAATAATAGTTCATTAATCAGTACTGAAGAGCAGCTTTCCAAAAGGGACAAACTTCAGGTAGAACACACTCAAAAGGCAATTCCCCCCTCCTTTGTCTCATTCACAAGAGACACTTCTGATGGGGACATTCTCTCAGCAACAGCCAGATCTCCAGTGTAATGTTAGGTCCCAGTTTTGTAACTAGGACAGCTTCTACACAGACTTGGATGGGGTAAGGTCCTGCTGGAATAATTACGTTTCAGAACCTGCCCAGGGAATGTTCAGCAGGGGCTGGACACTCACCTGCTCCAAGTAAGCTCTGCTGTCACTTCCAAAGGAATGTTTTTGGGGGTTTTTTTAGCCACAGTACAGTGTTACTTTGACGGTTACCTTTGTTTCCAAAAATTTAATGGGGTCAAAAATCCAATACTTTGATGTAATGCAAAAAAACCAACATCCTAACACAATTCCAATTCCTAACTGCAGATTACAGCCAATTATATTTCAATTATGTTTGCACAGCAAAATAAAAATAATTTATGCTTCTCTGCATATTTTATAGCATTTTTCCCAATACAGTAGAGGAAGATGAAACCATACACACAAAGAACTGGTTTGCATAAAGCAAACAAACCAAAATGAATGCTGATTATTAAACCAAACTTCTCTCATTAAACTAGACTTCCACTGGCAGCATTCCCAGTCCAAACAGTGACAGATACTAAATCTGTCAGGATAAAGAGACTGAAGCCATTATTCACTATTTCAAAAATTTTAATTTCTTTGTATCATATTTTAAACTCACACAGTAATGAGACAGCCACATGACATCCAGTACTAATAAAGCTGCCTGCAAGAATGAGTTCTGAGTGGACCTCAAAGAGAGCTGGAGATACAACCACATCCCTGTTTTCAAAACTTGTGTGTATTTCAAAATTTGACTTTTTATAAGGCATATGTATGACTAAGTGCATTAAATCCAGGAATATTTTTCCATAAGTCATGATACCAAGCCCTCTAATAAGTTTATTAAAGATATCCTCCCTTACTCCCAGCTATAGATGATGCTGTTTTGCTTTCTGTTATCCCAGCAGAACTTGGACACCAAGGGACTCTAAAATATATTGGTATAGCAAATCTCTTGTTGGGACAGCTGATCTTTTTCCTTAATACAGATCTGTGCATTTGAGAGGCTTATTTTTCTCAGTCTCCACCCCAGTGACTTCTCTGATTTATCAGTCAGCCAGAGGTGCCCAGCAGTTCAGATGACTGAGTCCCACTACATACCAGTTGAATCCTCTTTCATAAGTGACAGTTTAACAACTCCCTTCAGTGATGAATTAATTTGTTGGTACAAACAGAGAGGGAGGGGTACAAGGAAGCTGTTTTCCCTTGGGAATGCTATTGTTAGACTTGCCTTTTCCATCAGTTTCTAAGGAAATCATGCTCTGCCTGCCTATGTCCACCCCCACCCCCCCCAATAACTTTAGAGTGATGTTTGGCTGAGGAAAACCTGCCATCTTGTCGATGATGTTATAGTTGTCAGGAGTTTCATTAAATCATTACTGACCCAGAGAAAGTGCAGATGATGTTACAAATCCCCAGCTCAGGTGACCTCTGTAGAAACCTCCTTACTTAAGAGCTCCACCTCTTGCACCCAGGTCCAATACAGGGACAACTCAATTAATTCTGGTATGTTCCTGAAACTTTTAATAGCCCCCACTGTAGGAGGAGAACACATTTTGCCCCAGAACTCAGCATGATCAAACTGAAGTAATTATGGAAAATAATCTTTCAGCATCTGAGAACACTTAAAATTACACTTCACACATTCATGCTTCATTTATTTCTTATGACATGATCACTTTCACCTGTTAGGTAGATACCAGAATTGCTGACAAAAAAGTGAGTTTCAGGGCAAATCCCAAATTAAAAAATGTAGCCTATTTACTTACACTGTGTGAGATACTCCACTTGAATCAAAACTCCCAAAAAAGCAAAAAATATGAAAATGCCCAGCAGGCTTGTGGTCTGCGTTCTCATTTTCTTACCTCCATTTGAAAAGGAACTCTTCACCTTTTCAGTTCAGACTTGGCTTTCCACTGGTTGCCTGAGGTGAAGTTATGAACTTAGAAATCTGAATGATAAATTCCTCAAGCTACAGCCTAAACCCCATTGGCAGAATTACAGTTTATACATCTGTTAAGCAGCTCTTGCATTCAATTCTTTTTATTGGTAACAAAAATATGCAGAGATAGAATCTCATCCATAGCTTTACTTCTTAGCTCATCAACTTCTTTCAGGATCAATGCCTTTTTTTGTTATTAACTGCAAAGCCAGAAATGACAGTGTGTGAAGCCTCCTCCATCATGGCTGGGTCTCACGTCAACAACAGGCTTAAAACACATTAATCTGACTATAAGTGCTGGTGTAAGGTATATATGATAAATCATTGATTACTCTTTCATTAGTTTTAGTGATTTTAATTTCAGTTTCTGTATGTCCCACATTTGGATGGCACCACGCAGGCCAGCAAAAGGCAGCCCATGCTAGGACTGTCACTGAATTCCCAGCACAGCAGGGAAGCACACCCTGCCACCCACCAGGATGAAGCAGCACCAGCCCCTTTCGCTGGCTCCTTCCTGCCCTTGTCCTCTGCCACCATGGCAGACTGCTCGGCACACCCACGGCGTGGAGGAGCATTATTAACTGCAGATGTCACATCATTGTCCTGAGCTGTTGTGAAGTCTCTGCACTGTCAAAGAAACCTCAGAGGCATCACACGTTTTACCTCAGAGGCAGGACAGTGGTTCTGCACCCTCTCCCCACACAGTATCTACTTATGACCACTGGGGCTGTGAGCAGATACTACTTTCTTTTTACTTTCAGCCATTCTGGGTTTTTTTAGACACTTTTCTTTCTTCAGTGTTTCCAGGTTCACTGTCAGTAATAGAGCTCAGAGAAAGCCCAGGGATTCCTATAAGTTACCTGAGAAATCTCAAGAACTTTTAACCTAATCTTAAACCCCGAATCCTCCACTATTATAACTGGGTTAACAGAGCTGTTAATGGAACAGTTTCTCATTACAGACAGGAATCGTTATGGGAAAAAGGGCAAATAACTTTGGGTAGCTTGGTTTGACACAGTAGAAAACCTCATTTTTTCATAAGCTTTTTTAATTGTTTCAGTTTGAAAGGGATCATTTTAGGCACTTTAATGCAAAGTGACAACAGCTGTAATTGAGTAGGAGTACAACCAAATGGCGTTTTTTCATCTTGTTTCATGCTGTATGTTTGTTCACAGGGTACACAGTACATACTCAGGAGATACACAGATATTTTGGTTAGAGCTCTCTGAAGTACAAACTTTCTGGGGTATGAGCTATTTCCGTATCTTTACCTATGGCAATTACCATTTGATTTCATCTAAATATTGCCTCTGCTTGCACTGGACCAGACTCACCCCTATTGTCCTTTTCCTCTCCTAGGCAGCTCTGCGGTAAAAGGGAGAAAACAGTTTTCACACACTCATGAACGTGAGCAAAAACAAAACAAGTCCCACTCTTCCTCTGCCTGGCTTCCCATAACCTGAGGAAAAACCAGGACCCACAGTGAATAAAAATTGCTCCACAATCCCTCTTTTGGAAACAAGAGGCCACCAAAGGAAAGGCAGCTGCCCAAGGCACACCCAGCTCATAACAAAACTGTTCTTGGAATTGTAGAGAATAATGCAGTTCTGGAGAACCCAGTCAAAACACTTCACTAAAACACTATGCACTGTAGTTCAGAGGGCACTGAAAACAGAGAAAATGTTTTACTTAGCTTGGCTGCTCCCCAAAATCATAGGAGCTTTCCAGATCACATGTCAGGGTACACTACCATCTTAAGCATCTCAGCCTCCATACCCAAGAGCAGATAAAGCACTTTCCCCTCCTTTTGCCAGTCCCCTCCTTGTGTGGTTACAGGTTTTTGTCAAATCAGCTGTCTTGTGCCCTCCTGCTCCCACCCAAGGAGGACAGCACCTTTCTATCATGTGACATGCAAATTCTTTCTTCTGTTAAAGATCTAAACTCAAACCCAAATTGGTATGCAATCTGTCTTTATATTATCCAAACATACAAAGCCCTCCCCTCTTCCTTGAACTTTGACTTTACTCCTGTATTAGTTATATTTCTCAGAGGAAAGAGAGAAAGCTTTTACACTGCAATGCATCACTAAAATGCACCACCCAAACACTAATACTAAAAATCTCCATGCAACACAGCTGTTACTATAAAATAGATGTAGCATGTAACTAACATTTCCAGATTCTATAGCTGTGGTCATGCTAATCTGTTTCACGTGAAAGACTCGTGCCTTTATTTTTAGATGAGATAAGCCAATGTCTATGATTAGAAACAGAAAAACTAACCATGGCAGACAAATACTGGACATGAGCATGTCTGACATGAGACTAAAGCCTGAAAAAGTCTTGGTGCTACTGAAATATCCTGTAACACCTGGTTCACTTTTATCTCTCTATGGATGTAGAATTATATCCATTAGTGAAATTTAACCCTAAAAGGAGCTGGCATCCAAAACTACTAAAACAGTTTCTGACATTAAAATACAATTCTCTCCTATACCTTCCTGTAATTTAGAAATGAGATTTAAATTGCATGAAAGTTTTTCATAATAATGGGATCTTGTCACCTTCCACTTTTAGCCACTTTTAAAAACTGAACTCCAGAAGATGGGATGCTCCCATGTGTAACTGTCATCTTCAGAATCATAAAAAACCTCCAGAAACTTACATTCCATTTAGCTCACCTATTTTAGAACATATAAATTTAGATTGCACCTGCTAACAGGAATCCTGTGTCCAGTTTTCCATTTACTAAATATCCATTTCCCAAAAGAAAAGAAAAAACTGAATAAATAACATTCTCCTTTATTTATCTGTTCTAGAAAAAAAGATGGGGAAAAGAAAAAAATGCCCTATCTAGTACCTTAAGCACCTATAATATTATTAATTTCAGTCCACCACACTTAAACCCCATTTCTGACATGTGTCTTCCTTTTGTTAGGAGCGAAGGAAATAGCAAAGTTTCCTTAGCTCAAAGAGACTGAATATACAGCAATGATGCAAGATAAGGCTTCAAGTAGCAGTAACAAAGGACCCAAATAATTTTGATGTGCCAAGATATTACAAATAATGGCAATAAGCCTTTTATGGTTTAGTGATGTAGCACTCACAGTGGTGCTGGGGACTTACACTGTTCAGGCACAGCTCTTAATGTCCTTCAGCAATCCTAAACGTGGACATCTTTGCACTGAGTTGCCAAGTCTACATGCATTGATCTCTCAAAGAAAGCAGCCCACTTACTATTGGGAGAAGCATGTTGGACAGAGAAGCTAATTAAAATTCCATTTTGAAAAGTTTTTACCAAAGCATTTCCCCCTCTCTTTACTCAAGACACATAATCCATAAAATCAAATGTGCAAGGCAAAAGCAGTGCTGTGCCAAAGAACCAGTACCCGTCATGACACTCCAGGTATTTTGTAAGCAATTTGTACCTCAGTAAAAGTGCAACATCTCCTGTTCCTTCACACCTCTGCTCTCCAAATCTCAGTGTTGCTTTCCCTGACCAAACTGACCTAACAATCTCCTTATAGCCATAATAAATGAACTCAGAATCACTCTGGATATTTGCCTGGGGTCATGCCTCCTGCTGGTATCAGCAGCTGACAAAGCAGGTGACATGCCACAATGAGGAGCAGTTAATGGTGGCTTTTACCATCTTGCTGTTATGTTAGGCCAGTCCTTCAGGCAAGGCTCTCACTTGTGTTCCAGCCCCTGCACTAAAGGGAATAAGGCATAAAAAAATTCAATAAACATTTCATAGCGGAGTATTCCCAGTATGGGCACTGAGGAACACGTCTACAAAATTTACTTGAAAAGGCACATTTGTGCAAACTGGCACCAAGGGCAGACCAACAGCGCAGCTGCAGCACTGGCACAAAAGGCAGTGTAAGGAAGTTGCTAAAACTTATTTTCCACCCTCTTAAGCAAGGCATGTGCCATCTGCTGGGAGTAATTAATCAAAACCCATTCCTGTTGCTCTGGTGTGGGCAGCACAGTCCCAAAGAAGACAGACACTGCAGAGCTCCTCAGAGTTAACAACAGCAATGGCTGGAGCTCAAGCAGCAGCTTCCAAGGACACTGTTCAGAGGTCACAAGAAGGATGTAAGGTGTGTTTAAAGCTGTGGTAAGATGAAAAATGATATTCTGGGTTTATAAATGAAAGACAGCTTCTGGAAAAACAGAAAGACTGGTTTGAAGACAGGTTTTCCCTGGGGAGTGGTTTGAAGACAATGTGTGTTTCAAGAGAAGAGGTTCTTGTACAGACCTCTGGGAGATAATGGGCAAACAGTACTTGCTAGATTGTGTTTTCTAGATAACTTTTATTTCTTTTTCCTGGTAGACACTGACTCATTGAAATACACACCTCGTTATTGAGTCTCCTTTTACTAACATTTTTACCAGATACTTCATGAAGAAATAAGTGACAATTGCATGGTGACTTAACCACCCATATCACTTCCTGGAAGTCTTTTTCTCAGAGGATTTAGAAGAAATAAAAATAGAAAAAAAAAAAGAAAAAAAAGAAAAAAAAGGAGAAAGATAAAGAAGCTCCTGTGGTCTATTAGGAGCCAGAAAACCTAAGTTCAGCTTTGGTAGGAACTCCTATTATGGCTTTCCAGAGTGCTGCATGGGATTACATTTTCAATAGATGTGTTAAAAGTGATTTAGACTAATAAGCTTAAGCACTGCTGAACGTCCTGCTTCATGCTCTGTCTTGTCCAGCCCAGTGAGGGGTAGGGCTCTCACCAGCTACTGACAGGTTCTGATGGAAGGGTTTGACAGATTCAGACCCCAGAGCTGAAATACAGCAAAATCTTTCTACAGTTTCCTGATGGAGGTGACTGGCCCTGACCAGGAAAAGTAGACAGGAATGTCTTTGCCCAGGTCAGCATAGTCCACTGATGCTTATTGGAATGTGAAGTTTTTTTAGGAGGAGGCTAGTCACACTAAATATTTATCAAAGAAATTGTTTTATTCCATTTGCACTTTTGCAACAGAAAAATTATTTTACAAAACTCGGGTGTACCACGGTATGCTTGACCTAAATTCTTCAGTGCTGTTCCTTCATTTTGTGAGAGGCTAGGAGTAACTCATAAGTGTGTAAAATTCTGAACATGGAACATGAAAACTGACAAGCCTATTCATGAGCTGCAGTGTTTACTTTCTCAAAACTGACAGATTTTCTGATGCTCTGTTTTCTATTGAAAATAAATCACCATTCTATGGCATGTGAACTTTCACATGGAAGGAGGGGTAGGTAGGAGTGTAATTTTGGCCTAATAGTTATATTATGTAGATGTTTCTGATAAAATATTTAGAATTAAAGGAGTTTTTAATTTAAGCTTTCTATTAAACCATAGTTTAAAAAATTGTAAATCAGTTTTGATGCCCTTCAGTTCTCAGTACCTAGATAAAACAATAAACTTGGTTTAAACAAACTCCAAACTCCTAATAAATGCCTTGTATTCAATCACAAATTGAGTATCAAATTCAATTCAATCATAAATTCAGTATCAATGAATATGCTGCGCTAAACTGTTTGTTTTTTCAGAACAGCTGAAAAAGGTATATAAAACCTAAGCCGTTCAGCACATGCATGTGGCTCACAAACGTATTTTAGCAGTAAGTTCTACCTGCTCAAGCTTTTTGTTGGATCAAGTCCTCACTTTTTACTCATCCAAAGCTCCATTTAAGTCAAGAGAAATGTCTGAATTATGGGCTGAGAAAGAAATTAATATGGACCCTTACTTCTGGCCACACATTAGTACCATATAATTTCTTTGCCATTGCCATTCTAATCCACTATGCTACCTGTTGTTTGAAGCTCATCTCACTACAAGTTTCCTGGGAAACAGATTTAGGAGCACACCTACATTAGTAAGAATCCTGCCTCAGGTAAGTCTGGTTTCAGATGATGGAATAGCACTTCTCCTCAGCTTGCTTACATTCACCAAACCCGATACTGAAACAGGTCCAGAGCTCAGGGGAAAGAACGTTCCTCATTCACAGCACACCTTTGCTTTTGTTCAGAAAGCCAGGGGACCTTATTGCCTCTGAAAGTATGTCTTCTTTTTTCTGAGCTTCAAGTGGATGGCAGTTATGACAAAACCTGCCAGGATTGCTGCTGTGCCGGAAACCACGTAGGCAATTCCCAGGAAGGGGTTGCTTCCTCCGCTCCACACCACAGTTGAAAGAATCACGTGCTTCCTCCCCTTGAACTTGGCAACAGGGAAGTCTGAGAGAAGGATGTTAAGATTTTATTAATAAAGTTTGTATTATTTCCAGGAGAAGAGAAGGTAGTGGTTAAATGCTCAAAACCTTTCCAAGGTGTAAAGAGTTTGGAGGGCTGCATTTGCTGCCAAAATTCCTTTAACTGATCTGTGATGTCTCTGCTGTTCCAGATCCAAAAACCCAGTAGCAGCTGATAGTAAGAAATCCAGTAATTTTAGATACAGTCTGTGAGTGCACAATGGAAATACTTTCTTTTTTAAAACATTGTATATTTCAGATTCATAATTTATGTAACTTCTACTGCATTAATTTGCTATGAAAACTCAGTTGAAAAGGAGCCTTTTGGACAGCTTATCATGATACCCACACAGTTTCAGTGAGGATAAGTGCTCAACTCTACCCCAGAATGTTATTACCTTTCATTTCTCTCATGGAAGCTTTCAGAATAGGACTGTGACATAACACTTAAAACCATAGCAGAGAAATTTACAGTCATCCTGACATAACTCCTGCTGACAATAGGAGTGCTTGAGTCAGCAAAGTTCCTGCTGCTGGGTGTGAGAGGGCTTTTGCACCAGCACAAAAGCTCCTGTCAGTCAGCACGTGGCCCAGATCCATGAGAGGGCTCTGCTGACACAGGCCACAGGCATCCTGTGCTGCTCTCAGCGTCAGGGACACCTCTGCATGTTGTGCACCCCAGTCAGGGGGTCCAAACATCTGGTTAGGTCATGATTAAGTATTTCAGCTAAAACAGCATCTTCAGCCATCCCTTTAGGTTCCCACTCTTCAGTTTTACCCTTTGTGTAATGCACCCATGTAGTGTTATGAGCCAAAAGCAGCCCCCCAGCAGTCAGAACCAAAGTCAGGTGCTGCTGTTTGAGTAACAAGTCTCAAGACCATCTGCACAGGCTAAAGAGAATCCATTACCACTGATTGCCTCATTCTTCACGGGGTTTCACTTTGGGGTGTTCTGCACAGTTTCACTGCCAGTTTACCACACAAATCCTACCTGCTTCCTTCTCATTGTAACTATGCAACAGCCTTAGACAACATGAAAGGATACTGTAGGAAATCCGGAAAGTGTAATTCCCTGCTGGCAGGCCGTCTGCAAACTGCCTGACCCGTCTGACACGACGGTAAAGATTCCTGAACGTGGAAAAGGCTGACACTCGCATCCAGATGATGAAGTCATCATTTACATAACCATTGTTCCTTTCGTCTTCCTCATCTAACAAATACACTGGTTTCTGCCAGTAAGGAGGTCTTGCTGTCCCTGTTGAAAAAGGAAAAAAGAGGAAAGACATACTGTCAGTAAAAACAGTGCCTGCTGACTAAATTCTGGGCCTACTCACAACCAATACAGAGTATGAGATATGGAAGAGACACAAGACACTGTCCAATATTCAGAAATTAGATATGCTAGGTAACAGTTTTCATCCAAACATCTCCACTCCCCTCAAACATGAATAAACAGTTTAACAGTGCCCAGGGGCTGCTATACATGAGAAACTTCAAGCACAGGAAAAACAAAGTGACTTGCACACATGAAAATACTGTTTATTCTGGACTCTTGCCTCTTCAAAAAGCAACATGCTCTCTAGGGTGAGGAGCTTGCCTTCATTTTTATACATTAATTTATTCCTGTACAACCAGAAAGGCACCTTTTTGCAGTCTAATGGCACAGCCTGTGATACTTAGAATCTGTCTCATGAAAACCACGTAGCTAATTAACTCTTGCATTTTGTATCCAGCACAGCACTGCCCTGATCCAGAACAGGGAGCTTTTAGTCCCACTTCAATACAGATCAACCATAACAAGGAAACAGCCCTAGAAAACAGGTCTGAAAGACCTGGTGATGAAGGCAGCCTTGCTTGTCCCACAACTGCCTAAGAATCTGCATAGGAAAGATGTGACATGCAATTCTTTATAGGTGTTTCCAATACGAAAAATAACCAAAGCAACTGCATCCTTGCTTTCTCTGGCCAGATTAAGCATTACAAGAAGCTATACAGAAGGGTGTTGATGTGGGTGAATTTCAGTCCTTCAAGGCCATTTTCTCCTAATTTCTATAGTCCCTGGTTGAAAAAATGAAAAGGTGATATTTTGGCAAAATGTGTCTTCTGCTCTCTAAAGCTGCCTCTCCAATCTGCTTTGGGAGGTATTTCTCCCCAAAGGGATTTTTCTCGGAATGGGAGACACGCAAGCAGGGAGGGAGAGAACCCATTGCAAAATAAGGAATACCAGTTGGAACCATTCTTACCTGCAAATGCAGAAGAGAGATTATATGATTCAGGATTGCGAAATTTCACATTTTTATCTGTCCACCAACTGTTTCCAGTCTTCAGCAGTGGTACTTGAATCACAGATGAGTTACGATTGTAAAAAAGATCAATAGTATCTGCAGGGAATACAAGAAGCAACACCTATGAGTAAAAGACAGTCGTTCCAATTGCCATTATGACTAACAAAAAAATGTCACATTGGAAGCATCTTTCAAGTGAATATAAAATAAAAAAAGTCCTGGGAAAGGTTTCATCAGGACTGTGTACAGAACAGTGTACATACACTCCAAGAGAAGAATTAAGGTTCCAGAGCCTTAGAACTTCTGAAGTTTTAGACTGAACATACTCCTACCATAATCCTCTTGAAGAAACAATGCCCATGCAGAAACATGGGCACCTATCTCCTGTCCATCAGCTCCCATGAGACTGCCTTCTTTGAAAATCACTTTTGGAACTCTCTAGCCAGTTACAGAGATTACTCTCCTAGTTAGTTTCCTTAGCGTTTCTTTGACAGTTGTCCTCAACTGACTGCTTTGCTATATATAACATGTGTTTTCAGTGAATAGGGGAGAGGTGAAAGCACAATCAAAGGAATCAGAATCCACAGTCCTTTGGAGAAAATTTTGCTTTAGTTTTATGCCAATGGCAGCTTGTCTACCAACTTGGGCATGAACGCATTGTTCAGTCAAAGGATATTTAGTTTAAATTGTGCTTAACCATGCCATCCTGTTTCAGTGGGTGAAGAGCACTTGTTTTTATCCATTATATTTTCCTACTTAGATTAAACAAAAGGCAAAAACAATAGAGGTCTCATTAACATCTCTGTAAACACCTTGGCGGCCAATGGGATGATGGGCAGGGATAGTGAGATGATATAGATGGGGAGGGGCTGCTTTTTAAGAGGCATGAAAAACACAACTCAGCTGCATGTCATCAGTGAAAACGTACCTTCTTTTATCCTGCTACAAAACCTGTGTTAACACTCCTTAAAGCTCAGACACATTCTTCTGAGGAAGTGATCATTCTGTGCCCCACCACCTCCCCACTGTTGTCACTAGTTCATTTACAGGAGCTGCAGTTCTCTGAGCTCTCTGCCTGCTCAAATGCTTGTCCTGACTGCTCCCTCACATGCTACCTGGGGATAAAAACCTTTCCCGTGGCACCTTCCTAATTTTATAAAACAAGATCAGAGAGCAGTTAAGACAACCAGCTGAACTACCAAAAGCAAAAGGGAAGCACCCTCTCTCACAGGAGAGGGTCAGAAATGAGCTACCAGAGGGGAGACTCAGAGATCTCCTCCTTCCCCCACATCACCAGCAGATGGAACTTTTCACCACACTGTGCACTAAGGACAGATGCCAAGGCAGATACTGAGTGGTTCACCCTCAGCATTTTGACATCGCAGCATTCTGTCCTGTGGCCAGAGCTCCAGACCAGTGTGGGCTGCACACAGGTAGCTCTGCTGGCCTAGGTCTAGCCCAAGCCAGTAAATCAGACTTCCAGGGCAGCAGGTGGCTGAACAGGCAGGTGAAAATCAAATGGATCTAAAAGTGACTGAATGCAGCTGGCCTTCACAAGTCTTCTGGTGTGGGTGGCTCAGCTGCTTGAAAACAGCTGCTGCCTTGCCAAAACCTGCTGTGTGAAACATGTTTAAAAAAGGTGGGGGGACAGAGATTGGCAGACAGAAAATATAGAGTAGGGGAGAAAAGTCTGTACAGGTTTTTTGCCTCCTTTCTTTCCCAATAAATACATTTGAAATCTCCTAAACTCACAGGCAGATTATGCCCACTAGGTTACTACAAAGAAGATCAAACATGGGATCAAATTAAAACTATATATGCTTCCAGCATTCAAAGACCAAAATAGAATCCCATAGGTCCAAAGGTCCAAACCAGTGTGGAGAATATGTCACCTCCTTCTAACACCACCACTGTGGGAAGGCACAATCTGAGTTCCCCCATCCCTGTACTAGAATGTACTTTTTAGCAAGGAAGTACTTTAAATCTGTTGTATCATTGTTTCTTATTTCAACAGGGACACAATTCCTCAGTCCTCCTGTATATTCACATTGAAGAGGGCCTCAAAAAATGAAAAGTCTCCCTTGGTTTCAAAACAAGAGGCAAGTTACTAAAACAGTAGGGAGCAGAGCCCCATATTCACCAGAGCAGCACCACCAAACAAATCCTTCTGGCAGAAACACAGAGACCTTGAAATATCAGGGCTCACCGGACTGGGGTAATGGAATAGTGTCAAGAGGAGATTAGTCAGGTGGGTGTGGAAGGTGCCGACATACCATTGAACATGCTGTTGGCGATAGCCCCGCACGGCGCCATGGGGGTCCCGTTGCGGTAGGTGGTGAAGGGCGTGCAGTAGCTCCTCTGAATCTGCATTCAAGGTCACAGAACAATCAGGCACAGACCTGGTGCTTTCTTTTAATTTGCTGCTGTCCTCCCATTCATTCTTCTGAACAGCCACTGATCAATTAAGCTTCCAGTAGCTTTTGGTCCCATTAGAGAAACATCCAGATGAATGGGTCTGTAGCTGAGAAACACCTTCCATATCACAGTACGTAAAGTTAAGGTCTTCACCAAATTCTGCTGCAGACTTGCCAGCTCCAGACTACAAAAACGGATTTGTGAATCTGCTATTGTAACGTGGCTGAAACTGAAAATGTTCCAGTGAAGACTTGGCTTACCTTAGAACATCTTATTTTTCCTTGTTTTTAATTTTGACCTGGACTGCTTTACTGCTGGAGAACAGCAGATATAAGTTGCCACATTACTGCATTTCAACATGGGGAAATCTTGATGTAAGAACTGAAAACAAAAGTCCATCTCAAATTTATCACACGTCTCCTATCCCTGTTCATGGGAAACTAAAGCTTCAGGTTTCAACATAGAAACATTTTCAAGTAACTCCAACGAGCTGCTTATCTGATTGGCAGAAAACCCAAAAGCAGTTGCATCTGGAAGCAAACAAACAAGCTGACAAGACACTTGGGGAAGCAGATGTATGCGGAACACATCTTGAATGTTACAGGAAGCATGCTATGGAAACAACAGATTATTATGGCACAACCACCATACATACTGAAAGGACAGCACGTGGATTGTGTGTATATTAAGAAATGCTACTTTTAAGCCAAAGAAAATACGTTTTAGATTTGTAAGTAAAAAAACCTGAATGCCATGACTGCATTCTCCAATTTTCTTATGCAGGTCTGCTACAGAGGACACTGTCTAGCTCCCTCTTTAGAGCTCTAAATTGCATTAGAATGCTACATGCTCATTTATTTCACCATAAACCTTTTCCTCCTCCTTGTCTGCTTCCAAAACCAGTTGGCAAACTGAAAGACTTAAAATAACTTAGCTCTCTAATTGTATAATAAAAGCACAGCTTAAAACATTTCTGGCTAAGACTGAAAACACGAGAAGGAAAAAAATTATTTGAAAAAGACAATGTATTTTTGATCAGCACTCCTACAAGGTGCAGGTTTGGGAACTGCAACACTGAACTGACAGCTTTCATTTATTCCCTCAACCTCCGTCTCTTATTAACCTATTAGACATAATGGCTCTAGCAATCATGAAAGCAGAGACCAAGCACTGAAAATCTGTACTTTATCGTTCCCTAGAGCCATCTAAACACACTTTCAGCTATGCCTAGTTAGCTCTCCATGTGGTAAAAGATGCACCTGCTGGTGATCTCATAACATAAAAAGAAAACTTACATTTACATTCCGTCCCAACAATTGTGCGTCACTTCTGGATATCACATATCGGCGATGGTTTTGATAGAAGTTTTGCAGACCATAGTACATAAAAACATCACCCTAGAATTGAAAGATAAATCCCTTCAATAAGGTGCGTTCATGAAGACAATGAGAAATCCTGTTACTTGCTAAAAAAGAGAGGGGAAGACAGTACTCAAATTGTATTTAAGTACTGGTAACTACACTCTAAATAACTCAGTAGACATGGGCTAGAATCTAGTCTTTACCCTAAGTGAAAGTTTAAGTATTTTGGCACAAAATTAAACATACTTTAAATTACCAAATGAAACATAAAATAAAATAGCCTGATAACTATTTTGCTCAAGATGGCATGGCTGGCTGTGAACTTGCAATGAATAATTTCACAGACACTCATTTTCCACTAAAGAAGGTGCACAAACCCCTTCAAATTAAAAGGAGAATGCTAGGCAGCCAAATCAAGCATGAAAGAGAATTATTCAACTATAAACCCCCCCATTATTCAGTTACATTAACTTCTCATGTCTAGCTTCACTGTAATCTGAAGAATTACAAAGTATTTTAACAGCCTCTTCAATACTGAAGATCCTAAAGTGACTTTATAATTTAAATTAAGGGATCATTTTTGCAGTACTAAGTATAAGATCTCTTTGGCAGAACATGAAGCATTTTAACACTCTCAATAACATGACCTGGTAAGTTAGGACAGGAAATGAAGGATCCTTTTTCCAAATAAAACTGCAGAATCACATTGCTAGACTTGAATTATTTCAAGGACCCTGGGGATTAACAGCAAAACCCTTGTAAAAGAGATGACAGGGGTTTACTTATGTAAAGTGGTCAGAGCTTCAGATTTCCTTCTTGAGAGCTCAGCAGTGCAGTAACAACCAAGCCCAGGCCAAGGGCAAAGGGTTGCTACTGACTCAGAGAGAGATACACAGAGAAGTCACCTCCACAATCAAATTCCCTTTCCTCCACCCCTATCTTCTCCTTGGACGTCTCCCAAACAAGGACAGAGGTAGTCTGGTCTTGCTGATTTTTAACAAATACCAAAATGAACAATGAAGGCAACACCATTAAAATTTTGAGTATTTTGTGCTTTGAAAAGACATGAAGAAAATTTAATGAGAAGCCCTACAGAACAGAATTTGTGCATTTTATCATATAGGGATGTAAGTAACAGGTGGCACTAAGCAACTTGAGTTGCTTCTTGCATCTACTTACCAATATATCTTCCTTTAGCGTGAAATTAACAGAACAGTGGCATTCCTTATTCCAGTTAGAGGAATTTTCACGGAGTTTTGAGCAATCTGAGCATTTATCTGAATAATCTATCTGTCAGAAGTGCACAAGTAGAGATATTGTAATAAAGGACAAGTGTATAGGGAAAGGTTAGTGTTTCGGCTCCAAGACTTCTCAGAGCAGTTTTCTTCTAAGTGACTCTGCACTGCCAAAAGCAATGGTGAAAACGAAGAGGTAGAGAATGAGGACTTGGCCTCAATGAACATTCACAAAATTTATCCCTAGTTTAAAGCTGGTTTAGAGCCTTTTGATTACTGTTGCAGAACCTTCACATCTGCTCCTCGGCAAAGGGGTGCTGAGTGAAGAACACTTCTGCACCTTCTGCACTTCTGGCTGACCAAGTAATGCTTGACAAATCCCCACATGCATCATGGCCCGCCCCCGCTGAACAGCCTGGATGTAGTGCTGAGTGCTGGCCCCAACCAGGAGCCTAGGAGCAACACCACAGGTCTAAACAACCTTGCCTCCAGGAGGGATTTAAACAGTAGGGCTCCCTGTAATTGAAGATTTTGCCCCAGCGAACCTGTATATTCTTCGAGTACCAAACACTATCAAAGGGATTTATTTCCCTTCAAAAACCCAGAAAATAATGACACCATTTCAGCTATTACCAGCTAGTGGCAGTAATGACCACCCATATTTCAGACATTATCACCCAGTGCTTGGATTTTATTGGCGACTGACCTCCTCTCAAGAATTTTCACAGAAATACTAACTATTTGACATACATCCAGGGCATGAAGCCATTGCTATCATAAGCAAAAATTCAAAGCCTTTTCCCTCCAAACCTAGCCCAGTTTGTAGTTTACAGAATGTGTAAGAACAGCACCCCCAAACAAACCTGGATCTCTCTGACACTGTTTGCAGACAGAATAAGGATGACTCCCACGGTCAGGCAGAAGGTGCCTATGAGAAAGAAGCTGGAGAGCACAGTCACAATGTCAAGCTGGGGCTTCCAAGCTGGTAACCTCTGCTGTTTGAATGCACTGTTGTCCGGACATTTGGAGGGACGGGCTTCTCCTTCTTGTGGGAGAACATCTGTCTTGTTTTTCATTTTCTTCTTGGTGAGAGAAAGGAATAATACACTTGTGCTGGAGAGTGTTGAAGCTGAGATGCTGTCTTTACTGTTGGGAGACTGTATTGTTTGTTCAAACCTGCATTATGGCCGGGAATTACTTATTAACTACATCTCTCTCTTCCTTGTTTTCTCCATTTGTGTCTGGATCCCCAGTGATCAGCTTGTACCAATCGTATCATTGTGAACTTTGATCAGGGTGTCCAGTTCATGCCTCCTGGAAAAGCTTAAATATATTTTTCCTGCCCCACAACTCAGTAGGATTTGTTATGTCTTACTCATTTGCAGGGATACTGTTGGCTATCCTGGAATTTCTATGTAATTTCAGGTGCATTGTTTCTTCTCCCTTCCCCTCCACAGCTGCCCAGCTAACAGACAAGGCATACAATGAAAGGAGTTCTACTCCAAATGCACTGGATTTCACTGGGGAGAATTGCAGGTGCTGAGACAGCACTGGACAGAAAACATTGTTTTGGAAGACCACATCAATTTTCTTAATCTATTATATTCATTGCTATTGAGTGAGATGAAATTAAAGGTTGTAAAAAGGTTATGTGCCCTTTATTACAGAAGAAAAACTAATTTTCAAAATATCTGATATGGATCAATGGCTTTCCAAGATACTGATGATTTCCTCGCCTCTGTTCATCTTGTTCTCTGAAAAAGAATCCATCCATTCCCTACTATCCACAATAACAGAAGAATCACCCAGAGATAATGTCCTTTTAATTTCAATGGACAAACAGAAGAATATTTTTCGCACATTTCAACAGTTTAACCAAAATAAAATCTTGATATAATACACAGATAATTTATCATGTAAAAGCAAAAAATGGCATTTGACCAGCTTAAGAACAGATAGATGAAAAATATATTTTTGAAATTCATACAATATTTCAAGGACTCTCCAGGGCAAGAAGCAGACGACCACTCTCATGGGAGAAATACATGTCTCCTTTGGGACAGCAGAAGAACACAACAGAAAATGGAGTTGTACAAAGACTTTCACACTTAGGTTTGCTGATCTTCAAAGTCTTGATAGTGACATATAGTAGTAAATCTAGCAGGTGAAAGCAATAATTTTAATTTCCGTATGACATTATTCCTTGCAATAAAAATCACAATAGAACTACAAACAAAACTCCTGTTTTATTATTAAAAGAAAACTCAAAAAAAGTTGCAATGTGCATTCTTGCTGTATTGACAGACCTCTGAAAAGTCAAAATTCTTGATTTCTTCACCAGTTCATCACTTGCCAATTACAGACAGGAAAATAGTAAAATGCAGCTGCAAATTACTTCGTTGTTGGCAAACTCATTAAAAAAGTCCCAGCTTCACAGACCCCTCTCTGCACAGCTTTATAATACTCATCTCCAGTAGGTCAATTGTTTCTTTCTTTATCTAAAGAAAACAAAGACAAAGAAAGCATAAAAAGTTACTGATAATGACACTATTACTTATTTAGTCAGGTACAGGACTAGAAATCAAAGAAGTTCCTACACAAGGTCCTCCAGAATGTTTCCACTTTCTAAAATACCCAGCATTTGCTCTCCAACCTTGAAGCACAACTACGGCTCCCAAAGTCCCAAGTAACATGGCTACAGGAAGGCTGCCATTGGTAAGGAACTGATGACTCGTGGCACAGCCAGAGGTCCTTCCAGGGGCTTTAGAGTGACAACCAGTATCAAGTAGGTCAAGGGCAGTACCACAGGCACAGCATTGTCCGTGTCTGAGACACCTGAATGAAGGTGAGCGTGAAGGTCAGGTCTGCATGTGCTGCATGCAAAGTCCTTTGGCTTACAACACAGATATGGCTGTAGCTTTGTGCTTATCTACAGATAAAAGACAAATGTATTACAGAGTAAATATTGACTACATATTTCAAAGGGAACACAGGATTCTTTATCATCATGGTTAGTCTGGAGTTTCCTTATAGCTCCTTCTTACCACTTACAAACAACTTATTTAAAGATTTCTCTCAGGATTATACCCTTCTGTGCCTCCACTTTGCACAGGAATAAATGAGGTAAGAAAGCCTGACCAATCCCTTTTCCACACAGGATGTGCTACATGAAGGTGAAACCAGTTGTCTTTCTTTCACAAACCTTTTCCATTTTCTTTTCCATTTCTCACAAGCCTGTTTACTTTCATGAAGCCTGAAACTTCAACTTTCCACATTTTCAAATTTACTGAAGGCTCAGTCTGTGTATTGTTTGCAGACAATACAATATTGCTTTTTGTTGGAAAAAAATTCTGTTTGAATCTCATGAACAAGTAATTTGAGGAATTGAGAGAGCTCAGATCAACCTCTGTACATAAAGTTTTCAAAGCAGGAAGCTTGTCCTTTGGTGAGATCAAAAAGTATACAATCAATTTTTATATTTAGACTTTATGCTTTACTACAGCTCCAGTGTGCCAAGACAAAGTCTGATAAATTCATTCACCCCTGTGATTTCTTTCAGAGCTTTCTTTTTATCTCCCTCTCTCCATTGTTTGGAATGAAGGAATCAGGAGACACAAAAATAGAGAACAAAAAAATCCAGCAGCATTAACTAATGAGACCCTGAGGCAGCTCACAGAGCAGTGGATCAGGGCACTATCCATTATATGGATGTGACACGATACAGAACTGTCATGTGGAAAGATTCATGTGTGTTTAAATTCATCTGTTTATCAGAACATACCACTGTGTACATCATTCTCTAGGTGAGCACAAAAACAGCATGTAGAATAGGCAGGTGCTTCCAGCTGTTCTTGTTTTCTGGTGTAATTGCAATGAAATTTAGCAACGTGGCACTTGAAATATGCCAAGATATTACTGACAATTGAGGTTTGCACTGAAAATAGGCCAGTATCCGTAGTTTCTAATTTTAAGTGTACAATTTTCCCTCCACAACTAACACAGGATGAGAAACATAAGTACATCAAACTGCCAATTCTCCAAATTATGTGTTTGGTACTATATTTCCTCTCTGGGAAAACACAGCCATAGCATGTATCTGACAATTTTTATCCCATTAGAGAAGCTGACTAAGATTGTATTCCATATTTCAAGTGTACAAGTAGCTAGAACATCCCATTGGTTTCTGTGTTGTGTTAAGATGCCTTATCACCAAAACATTATTTGCTTATCTTTTGTTGCTGACATTCCTAATAAGTAACTTTCAGGAATCTGCCTGCTGTCTGCAGTGGGACGAATAGCTGCAAGACACTCCACTTCGATAGCTCAAGATGTCAAAAACCTTTCTGTACGTTGTGTTACCTGAGTCAAGTGCAGGTTTGAACACTTTTATGTAATTACATATTCACTATTCTGTAACCACACATAACTATCTATTACTTATGCTAACCCTGTATATGAAGGTGTAACATTCTTACTTACTTGGGTTTAATTTTAACTAAGCCTTAATTTTTTACACTAAGATAGCCTTAAGATTTTGCCTTAATAAAACACACTTGGAGTCACAATTTTTGGCCTATATTCCTTGACAGACACACATAAATGGGTGATGCTACCTAAAGTGAGCTGAAGGGGGTAGTTCAGGTTTGCAATAGCCCAGAATGAAAAAATAATCTTCATTTTTTCAGGTGGGTCTCTTATGTTCTACTGTATGTATATTTCCTTCAGTTGACTTAAAAAAATCCATCCCACTGAAATCAGCACCTTTTGTACTGCTGTGTCTGTGAACTTGTGTTTTCTGTTCTTCCAAAAATTTAAAGAGATATGTGTCAACACCACACAAAAAAGCCTTGCCTGTTTACCACAAGAGGGAGCCTCCTTGCCTCCAAAAAGCAAAGCCAGGTTTGGTTTTCTTTATACTTTATTTCTGCAATGTATGGGGCACTTTATTTGAGATTATTAGAAACATCTATCTTTGTATATGTGTGACTGTAAAATGCAGCACATTCAAATACACAGACAAGTACATAGATGGATTAATGGCTGATAATTTGTTTCACTTCAGCTTAATGTCCATATGCAAAAAAAGTCCTCTTCCCTGGAGATTCTGCATATAGGCCTGCTCTAACGTGCAGGAAAGTGAAAACACTGTGCAGGAAACTGGAGCTTTGCAACAACCACTAATGGAGGAATCTGCTTCTTCATCTGGCCAGATACCAGGTGATGCCCCACAGCATACAGTAAACCTACCTTGTCATAGCAATAAATATAAAAGCTGGATTACACAACTGAAAAGAATTAGGAATCAGCCTAAAAGGAGTTTACAAATGATGGATGGCTCTAAACAGTTTGCATATTATCTCTTGTAAAAAACAAACAAAAAACCCACACCACAACAAAAAAAACCAAAACATAAAACAAGTTAGTTGTCTGTAGATTTACTCACAAGAAGTTATCTTACTCTCAGATGGAGAAAAATAAATGCTTGCCCAAAGTTTTATTTAGTTTTTGATGAAACTTCTCACAGATTCACAGAATATTCTGAGTTGGAAAGGGCCCACAAAGATCATCAATTCTAACTCCTGGCCCTGCACAGGAGACACCATGTGCCTGACAGTGTTGTCCAAACACTTCTTGAACTCTGTCAGGTCTGGTGCTGTGACCACTTCCCTGGGGAGCCTCTTCCAGTGCCCAACCACACTCTGGGTGAAGAACTTTTTTCTAATATCCAACCTAAACATCCCCTGACACATCTTTGTGCCATTCCCTTGGGTCCTGTCACTGGTCACCACAGAGAAGAGATCAGTGCCTGTCCCGCCTTCCCCTTATGAGGAAATTGTAGATTGTGATGGGGTTTCCCCTCAGTCTGAACACACCAAGTGATCTCAGCTCCTCAAGGCTTCCTTTGCTTCCCCTCAAGGCCCTTCACCATCTTCGCTACCCTCCTTTGGATGGTCTCCAAGAGCTTAACATCTTTCTTATATTGTGGTGCCCAAAACTACACAGAGGAGTCGAGGTGAGGCCGCCCCAGTGCAGAGCAGAGCGGGACAATGCCCTCCCTTGCCCAGCTGGCGATGCTGCCTGTGCCTGATTCCCCGCCAGGACAGGGTTGGCCCTCCTGGCTGCCAGGGCACTGCTCACTCACATTCAACTTGCCATCGACCAGCACCCCCAGGTCCCTTTCCGTGGCACTGCTTTCCAGCACCTCATTCCCCAGTCCGTTTGTTGTCCTAGTTCAGCAGGTGGGGCCAGTTATCACTGTGTGGGGGTGATCAAAGCTATGTATTCTACCACCCTCTAT
>JAWWTY010000001.1:16861265-16981255 GCA_035222235.1 Margarornis squamiger
TAAATTGTAACTCTGACTTATAATCTCTCTAGTGGTGGGTCCATTTTCTCCTGCCGGTTTACTTTTAAACCAGCACATTTGTACATCCAGGGTTGTCCCAACCCAGGTAGAGAATCTGGCACTTTCCCTTGTTAAACTTCATATGGTTGGTGATTGCCCAGCCCTCTAATTTGCTGAGGTCTAGGACTTTGTACAAAGTCCTCTTACTGAGAGAATCTCCTGGGAACAGGTTGAACAACTATCTAGCATAAACAGGGGAAATTCACAGCATAACTATAGAAGTCACAGCTCTGACTGGCAACAATAAAGGAAAAAATTCTTTCTCAGGAGGTAGCTTTGACACCTGAGAGCACAGACTTAACAGTTAATGCTGCCTTCTTTGTGTGTTTGTAACACTGAAGACAACTTTACAGAAAGAAAACTTCACTGACCACGATGTGAGAACTAAAATCAAAAGTAATGCATACAGAAAATATATATAGGTGCTTATACAATACCTCAGGGATGTCCATCATTCTCCTTAGTTTCTGATCTCTCCAGTTCCAATCCAGAATCATATATTTTGTGGAGCTCAAGCACAGGCCATCTAAAAAGGCAACATAAATTTTACTACCAAGATAATATGACATGTGTTTATCAAAATGATTTTTGGCTTTTACATCTTTTGCTGTCTGTTTCCAAGGAAACTAATCTTTGAACACTTAAGTACTACATTTGCTGGTTGAAAAACTAATGCACTGACACTGCAAACTCCCTTAGCCACATAATCCCATGCGTTTTGGAAGATAAACACAAAAGCAGAACAACTACTGTTGCCAGGCTTGTCAAGAGCTTAACATCCTGCCAGAAAATAATTCCTCAAGCTTCCTCTTGATGAAACCACAGGAGTTGAATTTCCACAGCTGATGTTGCAACTGGTTAGTTACCAGGACCCTAGCCTGAAAATTCACATTAATGGGAACTGACAGTGTGCAGCCATTTACAGGACTGGGTGCTGTATGAATGTCAGTCAGGTCAGCAGTGCTGCGGAAGAATTCCTTTATCCTTCAAATAAATGGTGGTGAGATATAAAAGGTCCTTTCTGAACTTGTCTTTCAGTTGTTCTCTTACTTTTTTCCCTGGTCTTCCACATGATGCCCACCAGTTTTCATTCCTCTCCATTCTCTAAGTGACCTGGCATTGCAACCCTAAGTGTCAAAAAAGAACCAGACCTCAGGATATGATGGCACATCTTGTGTCCATGCCATACATAAGCTGCCTCCACCTAGCACAGAATCAGAATCCTTTGGATTGAAAGGAACCTTGAGGATCATCTAGTTCCAATTCCTTTGCCAAGGGCAGGGATACCTTCCATTAGACCAGAGTCCTCAAAGGCCCATCAACCTGGCCTTGAACACAGCCAGGGATGGGCAATCCACAGCTTCTCTGGGCAACCTGTTCCAGTGTCTCAGCACCCTCATGGCAATGTGCTGACAAGCTGAGCACTAACAATTTAACCTTGGTGGATCACACAGGAAACAGCAAAATGATGTTTCTCCTGTACTCCTTTGGAAGGAGCAGTAGTGTGCCAATGCACAGCCAGTCCCTGACCAAGAGACCAGAGTCAGAGCAAGGCAGTGTTTAGAAAGAGGAATGGAAAGAATTGCCTTGTCATCTTGTCATTTTGTTCTTTGTTTTTCTTTCTGTACATACTGTCTACTGACTAGGTAAAAGTACTCAAAATTTGGAAAGAGAAAAGGTGATTTATAAAGAAAAATTAGTTTTATTACAGCTAAATCAGAAATAAGATCAAATCAGCAAGCAAATCTTTCATCCACCTCTCACAAAAGTTTACACTGAGATCAGAGTGACATATGATACAGTGACTTCTGCCATTATTTCCTTTTGATTCACTTGCAGTGTTTGGTTTCCTGGAGCTTTAAATCTTACACTATGGTTTTGCAATCACTTTCAAGTCAGCATAAATCAGTGTTCCTGCCAAAAGAGGAAGTTCCCCACCTCTGCCTGCTCATTACCTGATTTTGTGTGCATGCTGGTTTTGTTTTAATTGGGGTCAGTTCACTGTGAGCTGCCAAACACTCTCTTGAGCTCACACAAGAAGCAGGAAGGGGGAATAAGTGAGCACTGACTAGCAGGGGTGAGGAAGGATTACTCTGCCTTTCTCTGCTAATACTGACTTATGCCAGCTTAAAAACAACTAACAGAGTCTTGACCTTATTTTGACTGACAGTACCAGTGAAGAAACAGAACTGTACAGTTTAGTAACCAAATCTACAGATTCATGTCAACCTAAGCACTTCAAAAACAATTGAAGTCTCACTTCTCATGAAACCAAATATAAGATACCCAGGGAGAAAACCCTCCTTGTTCTCCTACCTTGCTCCACTAGCGCTTTCACTCTCCCAGGAGTTCCAACTCCAATGTGGAATACACCTTTCTCCAACATATTCATCTGTTCCTTTATCTAATTTGAAGAGAGAAAGAAAAACCACAGTAAACTCACAATGGTTTTAAAATTCCTTCTCAAAGATTTGGAAATATATTCAAGATCTCACAGTATCTCTTTCTAGAACACCGTCAAGTAACAAATCCTATTTGTCTTTCAAACTGTCAAACTGTTATATCTGAAAGAAAGTTTAAGTAATATAACAAGCCAGCTGGGTGTCACACTTCTCTAGAAGTTCAATCATTTTCAACTTTGAAAATCTGCTATTGCACCAGCTATTTTTGGAGGTGAGAACAGTAAGATTCCTTCAGCATTTAAACAAATTCTCTGGAAAACTGACAAACTTGAATTAAACACTGAAGTCCTCCAAGATAAAGGTACTGACAAAAGGTGAAATAAAGCAAGTGACATTTGTGTGTTCGACAGCATTCATATCAAAGGCCAAGTGTTCACTCCTTACTTCCAACATCTGCATTTTTGGTGCTTTCTAACACAGATGGATATTGGGTATCCAGGCATTCAATTGCCAGAATCCAAATGCAGGTGCTGGTAGTTTGTTTCCACAGACCTAAGTGTGCAAGCCTTCTATTTCAACAGACAACAGGCATTTGAATAAACACTTCATGGGAATGTGGAACACCTGTCAAACACATTCATAAACACCTACATTTTGCACAGGATTGCACCAGAGTTAGATGGTGTTTGGCTGGATTCCTCATGCTGCAGCAATGGGTTACCAAAGGAAGCATTATCTAAAGGAAGGAACTTTATATGAACACTATATGAAAGACACTACTGCTACATGATTTTAAAAGAAAACAGTATGACACTTGTTTAGTTGCTTACTTGCTCTATTAAATTCCCTACCTTTATGTGCTTTGCAAACAACTTGAGGACTCTGCAGTCTCCTTTAAATGCTGCCATTGACCTAGCAATAAAAATATGAACAATGAAGTGCAAGAATCAGGGCTGGGATTGAGACCACACATGAGGAAAGCAAAACTAACTGGCATTTCTCAATATGTTTGAGACACACAGTCCCCCAGTGAACCCTGTTTGTACTCTGAACACTATGTACACTCTTGTTTGCTACTTATCAACAGTGAGCAACAACTGGACAGGCACAACAGAAGACATCAGTAGGGGGCAATATTGTTTAGACAGCTTTTCACATAATATTTAATAATTATGGCCTGCGCTTTCACAGCTAACTTAGTTCAAAGCTGATTCATCACCAAGTCCTAATTAAAAAAACCTGTTACTAAGATAGAGGCGTGAATGAATATGTGTGCGTGTGCACATAAGGAAGGATGTGTGTGTGGACCAATCTACATTTTACAGTCTTCCTGCAGCAAGGCTGCTAAAAAATCTTAGGCTGCCACAACCTTTACTGCAGAGATTGCCCAAATTCCAATTAACCAAAACTCACTTTCTGGAAACCCTGACTTGTTTTTCTGACATTCCACTTTGGCACACAGGAACAATGCTATGCTATGTATCAAACAAGCAAGAAACAATATTCAGTATTTACTGAATATCATTTAAGACAGCTTTCTCTGCATGTTTTTTGCAGTGCCCGAATTTTCCATTTGCAAAGCTAAAGGTTCATATGCAAGGATACACATAAACCACCTAAGTCTCAGGTGTTAGTTTCTGTATGCAGGGACTAAGCACGACTGGCACATCTGCCTTGTCTATGCTTCTATCTGGGTCATGGAGTCAAACTTCCCAACTCTCCATCTCATTTTGTACTGACAGGTAACCACAGGAAATGTGGTCAAGACATAGAAGACAGCATAAAATTTGTGAGGTGTACATTAATTCATTGAAGTCATCGAGATTTCTGGAATGAGAAGGGGGAGGATAGAGAAGGGAAAAAAGACAAAGAGAGGGAACAATGAAAATTGTCACCTATGCGCAGCAGTTTTCCCAGCCTGAGCCAGCTGAGAACACTGACACAGAGCTGGAGGCCCTGAAATGCCATGCCCACATTGTCTTTGGTGCAAAGTCATGATTTCTAGTGGTAGATCTGATGCTTTTTGCATTTTCTCTGTTTCCAAGTATAACAAGCTGCATGTTTCCCTCAAATTGGGTACACTTTATTTTTGGTTTTTAACAAAAGTAACATTTCCAGGCAACTAAAGTACTGAGTGTTACTTCAGTCTAAAAGTGAATACCACACTCCCCGAGTCTAAAGAAGGAAGGGATATTGCATCAGTTTGAGTCAGTGAATTTATTGGCTAGCAGAGGACAGTGTCCCAGTTTTGCCTTTATGCCTGTGGTTCCAAGACAAAACCTCTGACTGACTGCCAACCTCAACATAACATTTGCTATCAACATACTTGATGAGTTCCAAGGAGCGAAGGGCAGAACTGCAGATAACCAGCATCACCACCGACTTCTTCTCCTTGTGGTTTCTACGGAGTTTTGCCCACTTAGGACAGACTGCAATGAAAAAGCCCTTGTACACACAGAGAAAGTGCTACATGCCACAATTTTGAATTACTAGAGTGCACGGTGAACAGCAGCCAGCAGTGAGAACACACATGCTGACTCCTACGAGGTCTGGATCTTTGGCAACCCTTTTACATTTAGTCATGGCTGAGAAACTGGAAAATGAAATGCCCAAAACAAATAACATACTGAAATATCACATAACTTAGCAAATTAGATAAGCATTAATAATCAATAGTTTGTAAGGTTAAAAGCTCACTGTCTTCATTTGCCACATATGGCAATTTGTATCAGGGAAAAGCAACTGAAAAGAAACATTTACCAGACCAGAAGTTCTACATAAACATAAAAGAGAATAAAAATTCTCTTGGTTCATGTCAGCAGACAGCTGCAGGATTTTTACTGTAAGACAATACATACACCTACTTAAGAAGTCACAATAAATTACTGACAAAAAATCCCTAGCAATTAAAAGAAACCCTAGAACATTTTGATTAAAAAAAAAAAAAAGGTAAAGAAGAGCCAGAAAAGCAAGATCTGTCTTAAAAAAAATACTAACAACATCTTAAAGTGATCAATATTTCATAATAATATTTAGGGCTACAGATAAAAAAAGTCATAATATTGCCATAATAGCATTTTTCATACAACTTTCATCTCATCCAGATCAACATTTTAACTCACTTTCCTTCAGGTATGAAGAAAAACTGTGGGTGAGATCATTGGCTGGCAAAAAACAGGAATCTGAAAACATAAAGGAAAAAATATTTTTGTTGATGTATTTTAGCAGCAAAGGGAGAATATATGTTTGCAGCATAACCACTAGTCATAGTGATGAAAACCCAACTGTGTAAAATCCATCATCAATAAATTACTATTTCTGAAGCAAAAATTAATGTACACCTTGTGTAGAAGAAACTTTATATTGGCTAAATCTATGAAGGTAGCATCTCTCAATTCATTTGCAAGTCCTCTCTTTTCTCTCATCATGAAACCATAAATCCAGGGTCACATACTTTAAAATATGTTTTCATGTGTCTTTGCCACAATGAATCAAAAGTCTTAGCCAAAAGCCTTACAGTGCTGGACTGCTCTTCCAACGCCCCTACGATGAAATACATCTGTACATCCCCCAAACCATTCATACTGTGTAAATGCAAGAACTTACCTATAATCTGTGGGTACATTTGTTTCACTTTCTGGCCTTTCATATCGTGGTAATCTACCTAAGTATTTCAACCCTAACGGCAACACCTACACTGAATTTAATGCCTTTGTCTTCCTTCATTTCCTGCTGACTGCCTTTTACCTGGATACTATGTTAAAGTCTTTTAGAAGCACTCCATGGAAGACATGCCATTTAACTTCAAGCTTCACATAAAGGCAATGAAGAAAGACAAGATCCTAACAGGTTCTTTGGAAGGTCCTTTCTGTCCATATAGAAAAGTCTAAGTTCTTAAAAAGATGATTAAAATTAGATGGCCTGAAAACTTGCCATTGATGTAAAGGGTTCTTTGCCTGATGGAACAACCTGCTCCTGCAGAGCATTAACAATTCTGTCTTCAAGGACCTACATATTTGTCATCATTTTGCACGAAGAACAGCACCTCAGGGTGTCTGTCCATGGATGTTGCTGATACATTTTAACTAAATTAACTAAATTAGGAAGATTTCCTTAAAGAGGTTATTCACGTTCATATGGATGGTGCATTGTGCTAATGCTGACAGCTTCGATCCATAAACACTGGATTTCATTGGAACAGCGTGACAAACTTGGTTTGTAGTTCATCCCTGGCTGAAGTTCTGTCTGTGCACTTCCTTGAGCATAGTCACTCTATTATTATAGCTTTCATTTAATGGGTGTTGTCTTGCTAAAAACTTTTATTTTGCACTGATCCCTATTAAATCCAGAGATTGATATTTACTGGGACTTGAGCTCCAAAGGAAATGAATCTGTACAACTGAAGGATCAGCAGGTGATTACTTTAAAAATCATGTTTAAAAGATGCACTTGATGCTGGTGGGGAAGGGCAGAGGCTGCTCTTCTGAATACATTATCTCATTAATGACTGAACAATTCAAGAGGTGGTTCCTGAAGGACAAAGCTTCAGTCACTCACTTCTCACTGACAGTCCAGCAACACTGGAGTATTTACAATTTTAAATGAAAGTTTCAGAAAGGGAGGAAGAATCACACAGCTCCAGACTGCAGCAAGAGACCATGCTGAGTACAACCCTGATTTTCTGCACTTTGTCAGCTAACAGGAACACACAACTCTGAAACAATTGCGTATTATTTGCTCAGTGCTTTGACGTGAATCACTTGACAACTGTACAACTTTGCAAACTCCTTGGCACTCTAAGCTTTCAAGTCCCAGCACAAAAATTAAGAAAAAATATCTCCATTCAATCCGAGATCCAAGTCATATGGAAATGGGTCACTTCACTAGCCCAAAGGACTCTTTTAATAAGAAAGAAACCAAAGCAATTTATTATTTTCTAAAAGCCTTATAGGTCCAAAAATACTTAACACAAGCTTTTCAAAGCAATGTGTTTGACTCAACAAGAAAGCTGAACCTACCCCATAGAAATAAAGGAGTGCCAACCTGGAATCATGGGTGTTAAGAAAGAGAATATCTATCTAAGAAGACAGGTTTAAGCATTAAAACAGAAGGCACTGCTGGGGTAGATGGCTTCTATACCGGGCATAGGTCACTAACAGCTCAAGAAGTACCAAAGCTGAATGCAGGTTGGTTCCCAGGCGGTTTGCTCTTCATGAGCACTACCAGGAAATAATGGACAGTGCCTCTATCTGCAGAGTAAGAGGCAGAGAAGTTCAGTGGTGCCATCATCTCTAATGTAACCTCCAGCTGACAACAGCTAATCCCTCTCTGTCCTGCTTTTTGCCTTTTCGATCACTGGCTTTTAACTGGAGGCAGAATACAGGGAATAAAGAGGATCCTCATCATGGTTAAAACTTGGTCACTTCACATGTGGACCAAAATTACCATCTCAATTCTTGCTACTCCCTGAAAAAACACTGTTGTTAGAATGCTGTCTCATTATTTCTTTGTCTAATCCTGTCAGCTCTCCCATTATGCATCTGGATTGACTCAGATAATCCCAGAAATAAAATACATTTCCACTCTCTTAGCATCATGGAAGATACTATTAGAAATCATATAATGTCTGTTAGAAAGTGAGCTCCAGAAACGAATACTTTACAATAAAAGGACACATTTAAACAATGTTTCACTTCTGTAACTCCAAGAAACTTCACATTTATTCCAACGAAACTAACATTTCAATGTAAACAGCAAATTAATACATAATGTAAGAAAATATTTCCATTAAGAAGTACAACTCCAGACCTGCCCCAAAAATCTTCTTTCTTCTGCAGAAAAAGAACATAATAGCATCATGAAAGAAACATTATGTGTATATTAAATTTAGGATAAGTTACCTGACAGCTTTAATTCTTCTATTTCAATCACTGAGCGGTTTCCAGCAAAATGCTGACTGAGCAGATTTTGTAGATCTGCAGGGACACCAGGTTTTGGAGCAGATTTTTGCAGAATATCAGAAATTTTCTTCTAAAAAAACACGTAAAATAGGTTAAGTATGGTATTTCTATAGATTCTGCTCTTTGTCTAGCTCTACAACACCATAAATAAATGTTCCTCCATAACTTTATACAGTTGCATTTGTTTAATTACACCTTAAGTGGAAAACCATAATGGGAGAAGATTCCTTTTGTCTTTAGTGGAATGCAGACTTCAAATGCAAGCTGAGATACTTTGATGAGATGGTCTGTAAGCCTGAACACAAAAAGTCTTGTAAACTCACCTGAAATGCCACTGAACACTGTTTTTTTTGAGTTTTGCTATTGCTACACTTAAGAATCAGTTTGAAATTTTTTCCCATAATTAGTTTAATTTATTATTCTTAAAGCACAACAACAGGAATCAGGTGATTATATAAGACTTGGTTATTTTTGATTAAAACATTATCTATCTGTTTTGGAAGGAATTATTAGCTTTACTCACAGAATACCAAACTAGGGTGATGAAAATGAGTTAAAAGCTAATAACAAAACCAGAAGTCAGGCAGAAAAAATTCATCAGCTGCTTTGTTATTTCAAATTATGTAATTTTTAAATCAAACTAATAATTTTTAGAGCCTGAATATGAGTTCATAATGATTGTGTTTCACACCTTAGGAATGTTAGCAAATAGCAGGTTTTGAATTCTCACTGAAGTTAAACTTGTTGCAATTTTGTGGCAATTTTCCCTTAGTTAAATGGATCATGGGGGTAGAATAGCCCAAGGTTCCCACTATCTGAATGATCAGTCAGCATTTAAGAAAAGAGCAGTTTCAAGGACAGAGGCAGTCTGGAGAGAATGACAAGAATGTGAAGCCTCTCATGTTCTCACTGAGATGTGATTAAATTTTGAAAGGCCAGCTTCAGGTTTCTCAGCTGTGTAAGCCAAACTGAACTCCCCATCATGAGGACATGTGGCACAATAAGCCTAGAAATGAAAAGGAGCAGAAAAGTGTGGTTAGGACGGAGCAATGGGTTACGTATTAGTGACACAAAGTGAGATGAACTGGACCTGGAAGCATTTTTGGCAGTTTTGGAGGGATGGTGGGTACCTTTAGTTTGCAGGCTAAAGTCTGGGGCAGCAAAGATCAATGGAAATTTTAAGAGAGCCATAGCAGGAATTCTAATGGAGGGGACAGACCTTCTCTTTCCCTCACTCCATCTCAACTCCCACTCCCTCCTCTTTTCCATTCCCTACCACTCTGTCTCTCCTTCTTGCCCAACACACCCCAAATGCTCCAGTAATGGCAGCATAAGGGGCAGAAGGCTGAACAGGAAAGGGCCATCTGGGGGCTGCTGAAGCAGCAAAGGCAAAGTAAGCAGCTGCCTCTTCCAGCCATCTGCCACTTTGGCCACTGCCTGTTTCACCTCAGCTAAAAGGCACCTGTGTGTTTGCAAGATCCCAGCTGAATCTTTGACAGTGGGACATGTGGAAATGAAGTGCTCATGCCTTCTTCTTGGTGGCACAAAGCCCTCTGCAGTCCCTGGAAGACTTTCCAGAGGCTGTCTGGAAAGCAATTTTCTGCAGTGCTTGAATCTGTAGCATTCCTTCCCAAGATTCACCTTAATTTACCCCTGTTGTATTTTTCTGCCATGCAACGTCTTCCCAAAAAATAACCAGAGGCCACCTGCAGCACAGACAGCTCTTTGTTTTTCCTCCTATCAACCACAAATGCTTTTCTCCAGCCCCTGTCCCAAACCTGCCTCTCAGGCAGCTCACGTTTGTGAACCTCTCCTTTAGCAAGCAGCAAGACAGAACTATCAGGCTCATTTTACTTGCTAATTCAGTGTAAGACACTGTTCCACAGGACCATTACATCATTCACTGGGCCACTTGGTTCCTTAGGAAAATTATGGCCCTCTGAAGGGGAGAAGCCGGATACTAACGAGAAATTCTGCAAGAGCAAGAGCAAGGACATCTGAACAAACTCTCTTCCTTCAAGATGAGCTGTGGGGAAATGTTCCTCATGCAGACAGTTTTATTATTTGTCTTTCAATTCATTCCAGATGCTCAAAAGCAAAGGGGCTTTCTGCCCTTTTCCTTATTTTTGGATGGAGCATTCTGTTTGGAACCCATAGATCAACCTAATAAATGTTTCCTAATGGGATTTTTTGACAGGCTGTGTATGTCAACTTAGTGGCCTGGCCCCACTGAACCCAAAGGTGTAACTAAGTGCCTGTTGTTTGCCTGAGGACAGGGTCTTTCTGTTTGGTCCGATCCCCACCCTCTGCCATGGGATGCCCTCGCTCTGGCAGCAGAGGAGTCAGTACTGTGGTCACTTCTGCCAGAGACACATTTAAAGCAAAATCCCACTCTTCCTTCTTCCCATTCCCTAGATGATTAAGAGGCCTGACATAACACAAAAAGGCCACCTCTCAGCCTTGTGAGGGAGCCAACTATTTACAGTCTGCCCCGAAAGACAATTAACTTGCCTGGTGCCATATAATCTCCATTTAGGCTGCGGAGCGTGTTTGTTCTTGTGGGTGAGGATGGAGCATGGCCAGAGGGACAATACAGAGTATTTATTTTTATACTTATGAGAAGAGTGAACAAGGACAGTTCTTGGCTCAAGAGATGTAACAGCAGCTGGAGCCCAACCACACAGCTGAAATGGGTCAGATTCTGCAGTGACTGAAATGTCACCTTCCTTTGCTGCAGTCACACTGCCCTGGTGAACCAACACTTGCAAGTGGGGTGCAGGCAGACACAACCCTTGAGTGGAGTATAGACACAATACCAAACTTCAGGTTGGGCATTTTGGGTATTTTGAGTGAGGTCTAAAAATCAGGAATTTCTATTCTTCTCTGAGAGAAGGTGCAACATTATGATGGTGATACTTCTCATCATCATGGGGTTGTCTCAGTTATGAACTTCACAGTACACCCACTGCCCAGTCCCCAAACACACTCGAGGACATTCTTACCTTCTTTCTCTTCTTTGCCTTTATGGTGGTGGTCTCTTGTTTTTCTTCAGGCTGACTTAGAAAACACTCTGTGGGCTGCAAAGCACATTAAAAATCATAATTTAAAAAAAAAGGTAAGAAAAAAAGTCACCAGAAGGCAGTAGGAGGGGATACAGAAACTATAATGTTGGGTTAGGGAAAAACAAATAAAACTAAACTTTTCCACCTGTGGAAGGGATCAAATTCTTACAGTTACATGTATATGAAGTAATTTTGGAATTGAGATTGCTGTTGTAACCAAGAGAGGAATAAAAGAACAGAAAGTTGAAACATTCAGGGTATAGTTGTAATGCCATAAAATGGTGAAAAGCAGGTTTTGACACTTTGGAAAAAAAACAGCATGAGGAAAACATGAACAAAACCTATCATAAACTTTATATTTTTAATCTCTATTATTGTGTGTGATAGTTTTTCTAAACTTTGCCAGTAGTGTTCTAAAATAACTGTGTCTAAGATGAGCGTCCAGATGGTGAAAGACAGCATGGAACTGGGTGAGATTAGTTGGATACAATCATGCTCTGGATTTCCTTTTACACTTGTAATGCAAAATTTAGGAAAACATGTTTCAAATTTGATCCTGCCCCATTCTTGCTTTGTCTCCTCATAGCAGGTAGGGTCAAATACACACAAGAAAAATACATGGTGCGTTTCAGAATAATCCAACATGTGCTGCTATCATTAACCCTCTTTTGTGCCTGACTAAGCAGGCTGAATTGGTGCATTTGTACCAGAGTCACTGTTCACATGATCCAAGGATAGGATTTGTCCTCTTGTGAGGGCAGCTTCAAGAGGGCCAGAGTATCTGGGCCTTTCTGAGCCCTCCTTGCACTGACCCTGCTCCCTGAACAGGAGGACACTTCATGAACAAATGGTATTATGTGACCCTACCCAGCACATTTGTGTATTTCCAAGGCCATTTTCATATCCTTATCAGAAGCATGTTTTGAAGTTTAATTGCTCATATTATGTCTACTTTCCCCTTTTTCTCCCCATTCCCTTGGCTAAATCAGCTATAAAAACAGGTAACCACTATGCTCAACACAAACAAATGACCTATTTCCTGCTCCTGCTTTCTGTGCCAGGATGCAACCAGAGTCATGGCACTTCCAAAGGCTGTAGTACTGTATAGGAGGGACCCTGAAACTGGCTGAGGAATGAAATTAAATTTGGGAGCTACTGGAGAAGATTTAGCTGGAGACTGACTACAGCCAGCAAAGCATTCTGAAACTCCGTCTGGAATGTAGCACTTCCTGGATCAATACTCATGAGAAGTTGTGATAGGGACTGTTTCTTGCCTCAGTAGCAGAGATCTGTCACTGTGATTTTCTCAGGTATAAACAGATATTATCTTAACTAGAAATCAAGAGAATGACTGCAAGTAGAAACTCACTCCAACCAACAAAATTATTCCAGGGTTAACAAAAGCTTTTTGGTTTTATTTTTGGTTTGTTTCTATTTTAAAAATCTCTGTCCTGACTCTGATTCAACTGCTTTTAAAACACCATCGTATGTTTCTTCATTTCTATCTCTACCATTAGCATTCCCAGACACTGAGACTGAAATGGAACTACCCTCTCCTCTACCCTTGCGCATCCCAGCTGTCCACAGATACTCAAAGGCCACTTGCCAGGTGTTTTAATCATAAATTCTATGTTCAACAACGTATTTTATGCAGAGAACAAGCCTTTGGATTGATTTAGTCAAGGGATACTAACGAGCAAGCAAAAAGTCAGAGAGGGGCCCACCTGAATCTCTGTCTTCCAGCAGAGTATGATGGTTCCCTATCCTAGCAGTGCTATCCCTCTCTCAGTATATTGAAAAATGCCACTCATTCACTCTGGGCCCGTTTGTCCCTTCATATCCATTGTGATGTTTTACATAACTCTGTAAAACACTCCCAACTGGTATCTGCATGAGAAAAGAATGAAACCTGCAACAAAGCTGAAAAATTTTCTCTAGAAGAAAATTTTCTCATTGCTATACCCTCATTCAGATGTTTAAAAGTATCTCCAAATGGCTTCTTTTCTGAAGGCAGTATGTAACACTTCCTTTCAACAGCAACAGAGGCACACAGCAGGCAACACAAGTACACAGCAGGCTTGTAGTCAAAGCCTTGCTTCCTTAGAGAAGCATGTTAAGACTCAAAATTACCTCCTTTACACTGCATATATAAATTTAGACATAGTATATTATTAGCCCAGCAATAATAAGTCCACTTTATTCAGACATTAAAAATAATGGCATAAGAAAAAGATAAACTTCATGGTGGTGAATGGCTGTAAACTTATATGTCTTTGATGATCTGCAGTCCAAAATATGTCAGCATCTGATTTAGACTGAACTTCTGACCCTTATCCAAACATTCACTGCCTACCTACTCATGCAATAGCTCTTTGCATGCCACCCTTAAGAAAAGGTCATTTGCATGCTTTTCTTATGCAAGACACAGAGCAGACAACCAACTGCTTTTTGACATGGCTCCCTTGTGCTCTGTTTTCATGCTATTTTTACATGGAAATTCTTAAAATGCAGAAAACAGGAAATTTGTGCTGAGACCACTGATTTATGAACTAAGATGTCATAAATTCCTTGTTTGTTAATCACAGGCAGAACATAAAATATTTCCTGTATTATGTTTCTAACATATTTTTTTTCTTCACATGTTGCCAAAGTTACTGGAAATTCAACTATAGAGTGAAAACATTCTTGCACGTGTGTGGAAGTTTACATTCTAGGTCAGCCATATACTCTGACTTTTGGAGTATGTGACAAAGTAAACACATCAATGCATCATTCAGACTGGAGACAAATTATTCATTTCATTGTAAGGCCGAGGACAGCCTGCAGACCAGGAACATGAAAGTTTGTAATCCTATTCAGTTGTCTCGTGACTGGCTTTAAGGTGCCAAATCCACTCTAGAATAGCTTCCAGCTTGTGAATAAGGCAGGGCAGAGGAAAATGGGTTATGTTACATGCACCAGAACTACAGAACTGCTAGCTTTCCATAAATACCTCTGAACTTGAACGTGTTTTGCTTTAAAATCAATGACTTTGAGCTGCCATAAAGCACTTTCCTCTTGTAGTTCTGTGCCTGAACATGAAATTACCTGATTCCAAAATGCAGACTGATATTCTTTATATGACAGAAAGAGCTGTGGCAGGTGTTCTGAGCAGTCCCAGGCCACTTTGGCAAGTACCTTGCGTTGGCTATCCTTTCTAATGTTCTCATAAAAAGAGTCACGCAACTCCCCCAGACTGACTTATTCTAAATGCTTAAGTGAAAATATGGATAAAAAGTGGCTCCACAAGAATTCTCACCAAGTTGAAGTCCTCAGAATCTAACCCCCTGGTAGAGCGTGTACAAAGGCAATACAGCTTTCTCCTGCATTGCCTGGTTCTCTTTCCTAATCGAAACATTGAACTAGTTCAGATACTTGGATCACTTCACCTTTGCTCTCCTTGGAAAGGCACCCAAAAGCATAGTAATTACTACCATGTTGTTTACACTTCTCTGTTACAAAAAAAGAACGTCCCTGCAAATGGTTTTCACTTGGGCAATTGCCTAGGCATTACAGAGTGAATTTACTATTGATCTAGAGGTCAAAATTAATATCCATAACCTCAAGGAGACATAACTTCCAATATAATTTTAGCTCTCTGAGCCACTCAGTCGATTGTCCTGTATCGTATTAGGCGGGCAGAAGAAATTTACCTTCAAACAAGAAACTTCTTAAAGTCAGCTGACCTCTAGATGACTTTTTTTGCTCGATGCTGCCTCTTCTTTGGCATGCTCCATGTAATGCTGAACAACACAGTTCCTACTGTCATTAAAGGAAGCTTTTAGCAGTGCAAGGGTAAGAAAACATCAATCCATGTAGACCTAAATTCTTTCTGACTTGAATCTTGCACAGCAGACATGCTTGGGCAGAGAAGCTGTACAACACATAAATACAGCTTTCCAAACTTTGTGTGTGCAGGAAAAGGGAAAATATTCTGGGGAAGGACACTCGGCAGCACCATCCAGGCTTTTATCACTAGACAGTCACTTTGCAGGGGACAGGCCTGGCAATCTCAATTCACACAAAACAAAAGTGAGGTTATTATAGAAATGTACTTGAATGTGATCACATCTAAATAAGGCAAAATACTTAAAAATAATCTGATTACACGAACAGATCAGATAAAGAGTGAAGTGTCCCTTTACTGAATAACAGCAGATTACGCTTCGCTATGGATTATCATCTTTGCGCTCTAAACAATTGCTATATTTACAAACCTGCTTTCTTTTCTTTTTCACAGCAGGTTTGGAATCTGAGTCTTGATGTGTTGCTGTCCTGTTATGACTTGTTTTCTCAATAGCTTCATCATCTGAAGGATCTAATGAAAAAAAAAGGAAGAGTTTTTGTTACTGTTTTTCAAATCCATCTGTTTCTGCATTCAAACAAAAGGGAAAAAATCTTCAGCAGAAAGGTTGCCACAATAATACAATCTCAAGATCGGCAGTAAATACAGCTGTAACAATTTTTTTATCCTTTTTATAACACTAGTATTTGAAATTTATTTTAAGAAAAGTCCCAAGCTTCCCCTCATCTTCACAGCATTACATCTGGCAGGCAATGTATTTCTTTTCTTTCTGGAGTGCTGCACAGTGGGTGCCAGCGGCAGGATCAGAGGTGGAAATACCTCATCTTTCCCAAACCTCCACTGAACTCCACTAAACGGTGAACAATGAAAGACGGTTTTGATAAATTACATCTTAAGTCACATGACATCACACTATTTCAGAACAAGTGGCACATAATCTTGGAGCTGTAGTGCTGCATTCACCACATAAAATTGCAGACCTATTTCATTAAACCCCAAAACAAGCATTAGCACTGGTATTGAAGACTAATGGCAATATGGTCCCCGGGATCACTGTAAAAATACATCTTTCTTGCTAAGTTTGCTGACGCTTCTTTTAAAATAAGCCATCTCCTCTTACTAAAACAAGTCTTGCAGCTGAAGGAAAAAAATAAAAATCAAACAAGCACATACAAAAACACACAAAACCCCCACCCCAAACTCCCAAATGCCTTACTGACACCAATTAGAGAGGAAAAAATTACACGGTTGGTATAATGTTCTAATGTATAAAAATACATGCACACCTTTCCTGTTAGTACACTTTAATTGTGTGTCTCTTACTTCAGCAATAATTAGACAAAGGCACCAGTTTCAAAGTTTAAGCAGAACATCCACAAGACTAAAAGAGGATTTTGAAAGAAAAATATTTAAATTCAGAAGTCTTTACTCATTCTCTATTTCATCCTTTTTATCTACAGAGAGACTTTGGGGAAAAGATACATGCACAGCAATAGTTACTTCCAATACTGTTATGCTAGTGCTTGAGATGTATTCAAACACAGATGTTTCTGGTGGGGACTGAATTACTTCCCTGATCATTGCCAGAAGCATTGAACTGAATTAATTAAACTTTTGCATCTGGAATATTTCTATCCAACAGGTACTTACTCATTATTGTAATCTCCTGTATTCCAAAGTTGCAAATTTACAGCTTCAATATGGGTACAAACTGAAAGAGGGCAAATTTAGGCTAGATATTACGAAGAAATTCTTTACTGTGAGGGTGGTGAGACACTGGAACAGGTTGCCCAAGGAGCTTGTGGATGCTCCAGCCCTGGCAGTGTTCAGGTTGGAAAAAGCCTTCAGCAACATGGTCTAGTGGGAGGACCCTGCCCATGGCAGGGGGTGTTGAGACTAGATGATCTTTAAGATTCTTTCCAACCATTAACATTCTATGAGTCTGTTGCGAAGTTGAAAGATAGCAAGTGAAGAAAATCAGTAAATGTGCTAGCTGGTTGGATGCCATTTGTCATGAAATCTTACTCAATACAGATTATGTTATTGGCAAACCACAAGAGCAGCAACTGAGAAGGGAATTTGGTTTCTGTTCAATACAACTAAGAGACTCCTAAGTGAACAGGTTAGATAAACATATTAATGAACTTAAGACCATAATGAATGCCATGGAAGGAATGACAGCATTTGTTTTCAACTCAACACAGGATGAAGACATATTCTGAAATCTTAAACAGGAATCCACCAAGAGAAGTCCTCACTTTGCAGATCCAGAGCAGATGCAGAAATGTGTGTACCAAGTGAATGCTGCAGCTCAGCTTCAGTGATGTGCTTCATGCTCTTTGCAGGCAGAGCCACACTAGTGCTTGAGCCCATGTGGATATATATGTCTAGTCCTATACAGCCAGCACATGGCAGCAGGTGAACTGGGGAAGAGAGAAAGCTGAAGGTTTGTGAGGTCAAATAGCTTTATGTTATCCTGAGGATATCCAAGTGCTCCTGGCACAGGAAGAGCTCCTTCCCTGGCAAAGTCACTGACCACTTACATCCTCCAGTCAGTTTGGAATCTCAGATATAATACTTCATTAGAAGATGCTGAAAAATCACATCATTCAACTTCGGAAAGTTTAAAAGGTGTCTTGGTAACTCAGTGCTACCACTGGGCATTACCACGGGCTTGTTTCCCTCTACCAAATTACCCTCTGGCAAATTTATTGTGCTGTGTTTCAGTACGGCAGCTTCTATGTTTAAGGGCCCATCACTGACTTCTGCCTCATTTGCCCTGATTCCAGAAATCCTCGGATGGGTGACCAGCTTTAATACACACCAGCTCCACACCCCTGGGGTCCTGGACACACTACACCGAAGCAGGCTGTGAAGAACTTATATAAATGAAGTACATCAAAGAAATCAGAATCACCTCTTCATTTCTCTTGCTCACTGTGCTTGAGCCCCAAATACCCATTCCAGAGTATATCCGTGCATGTCTCACGGAATTGAATTGCTGTGCAAGCTCTTTCCAATGTTTCACATTGGAAATAAATGAGTATTCCATGAAAAAGATTCAGGGGAAGCTGCCTGTGATCTGTAAGCATTCCTTCTTAAATCCCACTTGGCATGCTCTGAAAGGCAAACAGGAGTTGCCTAAGTTTTAAATAACCTCTTCTCTTTCTCACAACTAAAAGACACACTGCTAGCAATAGCAATCTAAAACTGGACAAATGGTTTCCATGCTCTGAAATAGCCTGACAAACAATGTACCACCTGTTCACTGCCCATCTGAGTTTTGGATGGCATTTCATGATGCAATGTCCTCTGCTTTCAGCAAGAAGTGAGAGAAGAGGGTACAGACTAAGGCTCAGTGAAAAAAACATCAGTGAAAACAGCTCTAATTTGAGCATCTTCCTTGCAGTACCTGAGTATCTTTATTTCATACAACAGGAGAACTTCTTATCTGTTCCAGAAAAACCCACCCACACCCCAGTCAAGAGAGAAGCTAGTTTCAAGCTGTGAGGTTTTGTGACACTATGTCAGCTCCCACGATGACAGGAGCATTTTGTTGAGGGCATCAAAGTACCACAGGCCAGACTCTGCCAACCATGCTCATGTTAAACAGTGCACCTTTCTCTGCAAATAGTTACCCTAATGTCAGTGGGGTTATTCACAGAATAAATCATAACTTGATGCAAATAAATGCAGAAGCTCTCTGATCACAAACACGTCTGTAACAGACCAGCACTGTTTGCTCTGCTTCGAGGTATCAAGCTTCTCAGGAGACTCCTCTCTGCCAGAACAGGGGAAAGAACAAACCCTTCCTCAATAATAAGCTGGCAGAAATGCAGAAGCAAATTGATTAGCACAACATTGACTATCATCTCACTTGAGGTGCAAATGAGCAGGCAGGCAGTGAGAGAGAGCAGTGCTTGAAGGGCTGATGTTGTTCAGCACATCAATCCTTTGCATCTGCTTTCCTGTCACGGACGGACCTGGCGCAACAGCAAGGTCGCCAAAGGCATCAGAACCACCACGTGATGCTGTAGATACAGAAAAATAAAAGGGAATTCCACAACCCTTCACCTGTTTTGCTCTGGTATTATACCAGTGGCATGGCACATACTGACAGGCTTCCCAGTCATTAAGTATTTATATTTATTTTGAACCATGCAAAAATGTAAAAAGCCATTTTTGCTTAACACGCACACACAGAGGAATGAGACTTCCTCACTTATTAAATCAATCACTATTTACAATAATTCAGTGCAATGGTTTCTAACTTCTTTCAAATTTAATATTAATATATGCATATATGTCTAAGTATATCAATATCTATACTAATTATATACATATACACACCTATATTAATACATACACATCAGCATGTTTATACACATTCACATATAAAAGCACACAGGTATTTAGATAATTTAACAGATTTGCTTTAATAATCACCTTTATTAACTAATATATTCACAAAGAATGCATATTTCCTTGGTTATTTATACTAGTATTTTTAAAGGCAGACTAGACCTTAATGACAGGATGTAATGACCTGTGCTTTGATGTGAATGCAATTCTATTAATACAAAACAGCTAGTACATAAATATTTGCATTTGTGAGGCTGACTCAACATTTCTGAGACTTCTGACCTTCATATGTCACATTTCTACCCTGAAGTTATTAATAAAGGAGTTATAGTGACCATAACACAAATTAATTTCTGTAAGAACTAAGCGTGACTGAAAAAGTGAAGCTCTTCTAGGCAGAACACTTCCAAATGCCCTCAAATAAATGAAAAGTTACACCTGAAAACTATCTTAAAATTCTTAGGAAAATGCAACTTGTGGTTCAACTGAAATGTAGATAAAGGCAGCTCATAGAAATTATGGCAGCGATGGGAAGCTCATTACAAGGAAGAGAATATGAAGTGAACAAAGGGAGTTTTTTGAGATAGAAGGAAGGCAAGGTGCTTATAACTCCTCATAATGTTGAAACAATGAAAATGTAATTAAAAAGAAAGCTGGGTACAGAAAAATATTATTTTGGATACATACCCAAAGATAAGTGGGGGTTTGTTTGATTGTTTTGTTTGGTTTTGTTGTTTCTGTTTTAATCTGGAAGTTAAGTGAGATCAGGCATCTATTCAGTATCCAGAAGGCTCCCAGTGACACAGACCAGTACAGGACAAATTCATATCTTACCTTTAAATTCATCTCTGTGACAAAATTTGGAGGGAACCCCCATGGGAGAATCCCTTAACTTTTATTTGATGTATCTGGCATTGTCCACAATCAGGGACACATGCTGGGTCAGAAGAGTGTCTGGATCTGAACAGAAATTCTTGCTTCCTTCCCTATGCTCCCATCAGGGCTACATATCACTACTAAACTATAATTACATGAAAACAAAGTTTGTACAAAATTTATTATTGACCTGTCTCCGTCTTTTTCTCCTCCCAACTTCCATCCTCCTCTGACTGTTCTAAATTTGCCTCATATCTGAAACCAGATTTTAAAATAAAGCCTGTGTTTTCTGATTTTTAACAAAAAGCCCTGTAACACTGTGGAAGCAGGTTTTGTATTTCTTATGCTCTGTTTCTAGTTTCAGAAATGTTACAGGAAAGTATGTGCTTGTTGTTACTCTGTAGGTGGGCACAGTTCACTCAGTTTGGGTGTGCCATGATGGATTCATTTCAGGATGCTTTTCAGGCAATATTTTTATTTATTGGTTGATTAAACAGACTGATCTGTGTTCAGCAGTGTGTGAGAAAAATACTTCTCAGGGCTCCCAGCTTTAAATTCAATAGATTGAAATACATTTGATGCTTATTAAAATGCCAAGAGTGTTGGGAATGTCTTGAGTCTTTTCTTAATTGCCATTTTTCTTTGGGAGGAAAGGAGGAGAGAGGCAGAGATGAGGCCAGAGAAAATAAAAAAATTTAAGTCTCACACCTCTGTATTATTCTCATAGTTTTGCTACTAAAAACTGGCCTCAATCTTCAGTGAATCAGATTAAATAATCTTAATGCCAATGCACTATTTAGAAATTTCCTCATTGCATCTCCCCTGCACGTTCCACCAGGTACACACAGTGCAAGGACAATTAATTTTCTGTACAATGTAACAGCTGTCAGCAAAATTGGCTCCCAACTCCCTGTTCATCCTTGCTCCTTCTACCAGCACGGCTGTGCTGATGACAGTAACTGGGCTAAAGGTGGAGAGGATGGTATTTTAACACACCACTGTGCTATACCACTCCTCAAGGCAGCAGAAAACATGAAGCTCAGGCAGGTCCTGCCACCAGCATCAAACAACAGATGAGGTCTTTTAAATGAAACAGGCCTGGCTAGTGGGCTGGTTAACTAACACAAAAGGATTAATATTACAAAATGTTCCAAACTCAGCTACTTCCCTCTCAAAAGGGAAAGGTTCTGTGCAGGAGTGGGAGAAGGAGGTGTGGAAGGCAGTGGTTCTCAGCAGCAATAGGTAAGCAGTGGCTCAAAGTGCCTCCTGGACAAATCCCAAATTACTCAGCTGTGTGTCACCAGCACAGATAACCCCAAAAGGAGGATCCCTTTCATGTCTACCAGGACAATCCTCTCCAAATTCCTTCTCCATAGCAATGGGCAGCTTTGAATTTTCCTGTTGAGAAGCCTAATAATAGCTCAGATACCCTGGAGCCCACAGTGTAAAGCCAACTGGCCAAGCAATAGCTATGAAGCTCTTTTGGGGACTTCCAGACCAGCCAAATGCAATGGCTAAGAATGGAAATTTTATTATTAATACGGTTCTTCAGACCAGTTGCTGACTATTTACCATGACAATACTCTAGAAATTGCAAGCCAATGAGCTAAAAATGCTAGACACAAAAGTAAACTGTCCTTGGGGAAGATCACCACATAACCATTGCATCAAAAATAGCTACAACAGTGTCAGTACCCTTTTCATTTCTCAAATTCCTCTGACTAAATTAGAAAGGGTCCCCTGGCACCCCCAGAAAAATAAATAATTCTCCCCATCACAGGTGTGCATCATGTGCAGCAGCACAACTGAGAAATCTAGATGACAGATTACAGAAAAGAACAAACCAACCAAAATATCTTACCTTCTTGAATAAGGATTAGCTAAATAATTCAAAACAGTATAGTAAAACAAGATTTAGTCTTAGAAACCAGTACAAGAAGACATACAAGAAATGAAAAATTAAGATTTAATTGCATCAAAAGACATAATATTACAACCGAATGGAAATCTTTAATGCGAGTTTTGCATTTCAGCTTTTGCAAACTAGTGTAATGAATCAAATGAAGTGCCTTCATTCTTTCAAAATATCTGGGTATTTTGACCATTTGGAACTAAAGAGGGAATGCTGTGAATGAACTGGTATCTGTAATTGTTACTAGGAAGCAAGAAGCTAGGCATAAAGCTCTGTTGCAGGTTATTACCAGTTAGTTACCCTTCCCTTGTGGACTATGAGCCTGCTGCAGCAGAGAACAGAGCTGCCTCTGTCTGGGCTGGGGTAATCTCCATGGGAATTACAAGTGGTGTCAGTGCTCCACCATCCCACCCACCCACAGTCCCCCACAGTCCCAGCACTGTCTTCCCTTCCTATCTCTATGAACTAAGACTCCTTTTCCAGAACAGACCTACTCCAGCACACCAGTAAGTTCTCATATCTGTGAGAATGCCTTGAACTGCAGACTTTACCTCCTAATGTGTTTGAAAAAAGGTAATTTAAAGTACACCTGAAGGGCACACAAAAAGCAACTAAGCAGAAACCATTACAGTCCTACCAAAGAATCAAAACAACTTCAATTTTGTGCCATTAGGTAACATTCAGATGGCATAAGCTTCTTCACACTCCACCCAGCCTAAGCTTGTGCCAAGCCAGAATTTCTTGTAAACAGTCTATAGGAATTCCCTGTAATAAATTCTAAGTATTTGCAATATCTTGTACTACAAAGGCAAAGACAATATTCTTCTACACTTGCAAACTCCTTCCTGGGGCAGTTCAAAAGGCACATCCACCGCAAACTATTCTTTCTGCCTGAAAAATCTCATGACAGGATATTCGGTTTAGGTTTCTCTTCCTTAAACTGAAGGACAATACAAATTAAAATCACTGCCCATTCAAGCAAAAAAGAACTGGTCTTTATGGAATAATGTCAAGTTAATTTTCACTACGCGCCGATAAAAATTTTTTATCTCATAGACATAACTATCTGTGATGCAAAGGATCTCCCACAATACATTTTTGAGAACTACCTCTCCTTTTTCCCTTATTTTAAACATTTTTCCTTTAATATGCAAAATAGGTACTTCCAAACTAATTTTTGACACATCTTGACGTGGTGACTGTGAGCGAACTAAAAGACAAAATAAAGGCCATATCAGAAAATAAGACTAGAAGAAATTCTCTGTTATACATACATAACCACAGAAGAATAAACTTTATATGATCAAGGTTAGGCCCAGCTTGTGGTATATCTACAACCTACCTAGCCCTATTCATAATTTGACTTTTTCATTTTTATATTTTGCCTGTAAGTCAGAAACATAGTAGAAAACTCATAAAATGTGACTGTTCAGACATAAAAATAGTAGGCCACTTCTAATAAAAATAACTTTTTCACGTGTATGACAAGGGTTGAATTTGACATCCTACTACTCCACAATGAATAATGGCATCACCAAGGCAAGCAGTGAGAACTCAACATTCATTTAGTCACTGTAGTTTTAAACCTTGTGCTATGCAAAGGACAAACACAAAGATTTGACATGTTAGGAACATGACAGGCTCTTTTACTGTTTGGCATCCAATTTAATTTCTTCATTACAGGCTTGTCAGACAAGAGTAACCAGAGCCTGAAGACAAAATAATTCTTCAGCACGGGGTGCAAATCAGTTCTGTTGTTTGCTCTAATGCCCTTTGCCAATGCTATCATGAGCGAAGGCTGAGATGACATCCACAAATTGCTTCAGTCTACTCTTTTTTTTTGGTTCTTTCAAAAACTATCCTTTATGCTGGAACTTCCAATAATCTCCTTACCTCTTAAAATTAAGTTTAAAAGCATATTTCTAGAGAGATAGGGAAGTGGGAGACTGTTTTGTTTGTAAGAAGCATGGGGTTTTGGGTGTTTACAAATCTATTGGATGAACATCATAAATGTTAGCCTTGTAAAAAGAGCTTCTCTTCTTGATAGATGCCAGGCATTACATACCATACAGTCAGTCCAGGAACCATTCAAAAGGATGCCAACAATACAGTGCAACAGTTTATGCTTGTAACAGAACACTATCCAGCTCTGAAAAGCAGATAAATAGGGGAAGCCAGGATACAGCTGACCACACTGGAAACAAGCTGAGACATTATGGTTCACACTCTCACCTTGTAAATGCTCTGTGGGATCTTTAAACAACTACAAGTGTCTAGGAATTTGGGGGTAATCAAAATAAAAATCGGTTCACACATACTATTTACAGAACGTGTAATTGTATTGAGGGAGAATCCCACAAGTCTGGCTTGAAATAAATCTCAACCCCAACAGAGGCATCTGAGGGAGGAAACAGACTGGGCTCTGGAAAAATGAGACCAAATTTATTGCAGAGGAAATGCTACTGAAGAAAGCAGGCAGTTAAAGAGAAAAACTGACTACAAAGAAGCAGAAAGACTGTCCAGCATCATAAGGACAACACCAGTTAAGAGCCCAGGAAAAGCTAGGCACAAACCAGGACCTGACTCTCTACTACATTTCCTGCTTGGTGGTGTAGACTGGAAAATCATGTAAAAGTCATCCTAAAGAAAACTTGAGTGCATACAGCTGCCAAACACAACACATTTTCATCCATCTTGACCAACACATACAACCACTCTTAAAGCCTTTGCCCCTTCTTTCAGGATGTTCACATCACTGGGGTTGGTCACGCAACATTTAGAGCCCTGTACACACAAACTGCATCGTTCTGTAAAAGCCTCCTCAAAGACTAACACTCCCTACCCTAAGCCAACCAGTGTATTATTTGTATGAGCAAAAACCCACCCTTTCTCCACAGTATTCACATGGGAAAAGTGCATGTCCCAGTTCCTGGCCAAGTATGACTATTCCTGTGCTTTAGGACACAGCAAGCACTGTGATTCCTTCTTTTTCTAAGAACTACAGATCTGTCACATGTGGAAGCTGCTTCAGCTGTTTGCTGTGGAGGGTGAAAAGTTGGTGAGGGTGAAAAGTATACTCCTCGTGCTGGGGAAGAGTATATATTCCCTCCCTTATCCTCCTCTCTTTCATGGTCTGAATGAGGGGATCTGTGGCAATTTCAATATCCTAGCACTAGAGAGAGGGGGCAGAAGTGGCAGTGGCACTGTGGAATTGGAATTGGTAGGGTTGGTCTGGATCTCATGAGGGCACCACCCCGGAGCACAGACAGCACAGGGTTATTGGTGTCTAATGATGCTGGTGACCCATACGTTCAGAATTTCACTACTTACACAGTGCTAGGATATAACTCAATATACAACTGTCTAGAGGTGGACTTGTTAGTTTTTCAGGCTCTCCCTTCAAAATCAAACACCAGCATCCTTCATTTCTTATAATATTCACTTCTAACAAAGATTTTTTTCTTGTTAACGTGGAAGAAGCAGGTAAACTGTGAGGAAAGAGGAACTTGGGTAAATCCATAAAGCTACTTAATGGGTGGGCTCTAGCCTAGGTCTGACTATGAGCAAGTTCTAGCCAGGAATGTAGCCCAGATGTGATGTCTCCCTAAATACTGCCAGTGATTCATATTTTCTACTGTTCTCTATATTGGGAAGCAGCTGTGGCTCACAGCTGTAGTTCTTGCTGTGAGGGTAACACAGAAAGCCTGGCTGATCCTATGGACTTCAAGTCTATAGATCATGATAAAATTACCCAGTGGAACTTGCCAAAAATAGTAGGCTGCAATTAATAAAGATATATAGCATACTTAACAAAAACTTAGCAGCACAAATTATTGTTCATAGGTACACATTGCTACTTTACTGACTACTGGTACCATTCCTGCCTTTTTGGCTCATAGACATTTTTGCAGACATATACATGTATATTATGCAGTTATCACAGTCCTGATGTTCTCAGTCAGGTTTTCTCAGAATATTGAACATTGCATGCATGCATATAGTGTAGCATATACTCAGATATACTTCACCACCAAAAAATACATAACACAAAAGAAAAATACTGCAAACAATCTTTTATCCCAACTCTCCCACCCATCTTTACACAGAACATGAGAGCTGACATTTTGAGCTCCTCTGATATCTGCAGCTTTTTTATTTAGAAGCCTTCATATGACATAGCAGTATCAGGTCCCCATTTGACAGAGTATCAGATTAACGCATATCAAGTTAAACTCTCCTTCAGGTTAAGAACAAAATACCCTGACATGTTGCCACATAGAGTTGAGTGGCAAATTCCTCGGATTATAAAACATCTGTTGAAAACCAGTTCCCTCTCTAAGGCACAAGGGTTATGTTTCTATGCCTCTTATTCTTTTGCGTCCTCCTCAGCATATACTACACATTTCTGTGCAGTTTGGTCTCTGACACTGCATGTTCTGCTGCCCTTTCAAGCTGTCCCAGCATCTCACATTTATACAGTACTAGAATATACATTTGTGGATTTAGCTCACTTTTCCAAAAAGTCTTGCTTGTTATAAGAGCAAGTGAAAGGAAAGACAATTTGTTATAGTCAGAAGCTTTTAGGGAAATACTGCACACTCCGATGCATTAAGGTTTTTTAGAGGAAGAAAGGCATTAGGCTTGTCATCTATGTCAGTGCTCTCTATTTAAGACTAACAAATTACAATGCAATCTCTCATCTGTACAGGCCTGTCGTGAACTGACATGCGACTCATTTGCCTAAACGATCAAATAAAGCACATTATGAGTCAATCAGTTCTAACTACCATGAAAATAAGAGCTCATACCTACATTCATTTGCTGCATGCAGATGGTTGATTGCTTTTCTGTCCTTTTACACTGCAGTCCTGCTCCCTTAGATCCTCTGTACTAAGAGAGTGACATACTGGGAGGTCAGTTTTCTGACAAGGTCGTCTGCCTTCAGAGTATGAAGAGAATTGCACAGAAAGTGGGTTGGGCTATATTTAGAGTTTGGTCCAACTCCGTGCCAAGGTCCCCCCCGCTGTCTCTCTCTTGCAGCACCGTCTCAGGTTTATTCTTGCAGATTCTCAGCCCACAGAACACATGAGGAGAGGAAAGTCCCTCTGAGCTACTGCTGGATTGAGGTTTTTTGCAATTCGCTGAAAACAAGTGGATCGGCAGTTCAGATGAGAACTCCTTAAATCCCTAACTCTTCTAGTATTTATTTTTTTTATTTAAGTGGATTTTCCCTTTTCAGTTGAACAAGGAGAGGAGGCTGCCTGGGATAGAGCAAAAAGACTCTCCTGAGCTAAGGTAAGGTTGCCTCATTTTTGTACTGTCATTTTAATTACAGAGCAATTGATGATGACTTGGATCAGATATGCTTTTTCTGCTAGACCAGTTATGCATGTCAGCATTAAGGATATTTTTGGATAATGAAATTCTCAGTTTCAAAATATCAGTTTTCATTACCTCTGCCTATAGGAAATAGGAAAATAAAAGGATATCAGCATGTGCAATAGATTATAAATTGTCTGATTTCACCTGTTTAAATGAATGTAAAAAGTACACAGCCATGCCAATAGACCGTATCATTATGAAAATAAGAGAAAACCACATGTGTGACTATATGCATGATGATTACATATACAGGTGTGCATTTACATGTGCTGAGTGATGTTTTATCCACATTATTGTGTACAATATGAGCAAGCACTGAATCAGGTTTGCAATATAGGGCTTGCTGCACCGATATAAGTACAAATATTATAATTAATAAACACATGCTCAAATCCCTTTACAGTTCTAAAGAAGTTGCTCAGCTCCAGAGTACAGGCAGTATTACAGATCATATTGGTCTCCTTTCCACTGTATGCTATACATTGGTTCAGCATTCCTTCTCCTTTTAAAAATACATATGGCTCAACAGTTTTCCTCAGCACCATTTTAAACTGTTGTGATTCATAAGGGAATGAAGACCTGGACAGAGTACATCGTGGCATACCTGCCTGCAAGGAGATCCTAACACACTTCAGGTCACATGGACACCATGATACAGTGGTGTGGACTCCAACATGATGAGATTATTATCATGTAAAGACACTCTGGAGCCATGGATTTAGCACTGGCACACACACACATTTTCTAATGCAACATGACCATAGCAAACACCCAGGAGTGGTAACCTGAAAAAATTGGGTAGAAAGGTCGACTTGATCCAAAGTTCCAAACACTGATGCGACAGCACCAAAAAGTTCTTCACAATATGATCACTACATAGAAGTCCTAGCAGAAGCAACTGAAGAAAGGCAGATGGATTCTGGATTAAAAAAAAGCAAAGGGCAAGAGAGGTCACCAAGTTACTGGGAGTTCATCTAAGCCATGACGACTGGGTGAATTCCTGTACTTATTTCAGGTTGTCTTTCCTTAATATAACTGCTGCTTAAACAATGCCATGCATCAAGCTGTAAAAGTAAAAAATTACAAGTTGGCAAAAGTCTTACCTGCTGAAGAAACTTCTATTTTGGTTACTTTCAACTCTGTATAAGGTCCTCTCACCATGCTTTGCTTCTGATTTTGCTTAGTAATTTATGCTTGGAATCTTGAGTGTTAACTTTATTTGAAGGATGTCATAAACACCATCCATTTCACACAAAATTTCTTCCTAGCAGTCCACAGACTCTTTAACAAATGATAATTATGGCAGCATGCCATTGAGCCAACTTGGGCTGTGTGGCATGTGATAACTCAGATTTGTCCAGAAGGTTTATATTGCAAGAACGTGAAGATGAGCCTGTTACAGGAGGGTTACTGAAGTCCTGCAAATGCATTCATCAAGTTCATCAGCAAGGCTTTACAGTATAAAAGCAACTAATGCAGTCCAAGATTAGCAACAATCTTTTATAAACACTTGTTACACACAGATAGAAAAGAGGAAAAAACGTGTCTTTATAAATTTTTAAATGCTCAGGTTTTGCCTAAAGTTACTGCTTAATGAATCAACTTAGTTTTTGTGACACTTCATGGTACCTCTTCTCCATTTGCATGTGGGAAAATATTAGTCCCTTATCAATGTTAAAGACATCAGGAGTGCAGGGTTGGCTTAAAAAAAAAGGCAGTATGAGTGTGACTGAAGTTACTAACAGAATTCACAAAGACCACCCCTGGCAGATGGACAGCAGCACTGCTGCATCACAGTGGCAGACAGGGACTGACTTGTTTTGAAGGGACGGTCATCACACCTTCCCCAGAGGAGCTGAGCCTAAATGTCTGTCACCCAGACTGGTAGGAGGTTTGTTGACATGGGGATGAGAGGATGACAGCATTGGAAAATGTCAGTATCACTTCAATGACAATATGAGTGTGGCATTACTAGAAGAAGTTAGAAAGAAGCACATCCGACTTAACAGGCCTCATCATATTCTAATCTAAACAAACCTCAGTTTGCTTCTAATGTCTTTCTGGTTGGGGCTGATCCTACTTGGTAGGATCTTCCTCTTCTTATTCTCTCCTCTCCATTATAACATTCCAGAAGAATGAGTTAGCTTCATCTTGCTAAGATGATCTCCAATGGCTAGGATATGCCCATCTTAGCAGAGAGCATCATGGAAGGGAAAAAATAAAAAAAAAATAAAAAAAAGGAAGAAACTATCTTTTTTTCTCCTCTAGTGTAAGAAAGATTGAAACCCTTCATTTCTCTTAGGGGGGCTGATGGAGCTGAAACCCACTTTCCTCACTTGTGGTGGGAGGGCATGGCCATACATATTGAACAACATGTCCAAGGTTGTGGAGGAGGAGGAAGAGAAGGCTTGGCTGATGATGTATGCTGCCAGCTGGCCAGGCAAAGCTCCAAGGGGACATTCACATACTCCTGGCTTTGGCACTGTCCCCCTCAGCTGACAGGTGTAAGCAGGGCCACAGCCAGATGGCTAAATCCAAACAGCGCCGGGGGATAAGTCCCACGAGCAGTCAGATCCCTACTACTACTCACTCACTCTATTTATGTTTCAGCTTGGGGGCTTTCTTCAGGTGCAACCAAACAACAAACCACCTGGGGATTTTCCTCCCTCCCTGCCAAACTGAACTGACAGAAACAAGTTGGGATTTTGAGGGGAGTCAAAGCATACCTCATCTCACACTAAAACAAGTACCTCTAGCAAGAGGCCCTGTCAGATGCTACAGCACTGTTGGCACATGGCTCTGTAGTCAAGCAGTAGGACCCAAGACTCATGTCCACTCACCACCATCCGCTACTACAGTCAACATCCAGGCAGGGACACCAGAACGGGATTGGAAGAGTGTGAGAAAGGTAAAGGTGGCACCAGGAGTGTCAGTCTGGGAGTATTTGGGTACAGTTCTGTGTGTATTACCTGCATGAGGGAGGAACACAGTATTTGGTATGAAAACAGGTTGCTACAAATGCTGAAGGAGCTCTGCCTCGACACCTGCATTGAAATTTTTCTTTCCAAACCTTTAGTGACTATTGCCATGACTTTTGAATATACTTTTCAGGAAGGGATGGGGGATGATACACCAATACATGCTGTATAGGAAGAAAGATACTTATAGGCACAGAAAAAGCACCAAGCTATAGTTAAACAAACAGTTAATTAAATAATTATAGTCATTCTGCTAAACAGTATTTTTCCCTAAGACTTACTGGTAACAAGGACAGGGAAGAAAATCAAAGTTCATACTCACAACCAGCCACGTAGCCCCAAGCTTTGCCTGACCTGCTTTCACAAATCCATCTCTCAAAAATAACAAGGAAAAAACCCAACAACATAACTCTTCCATAGGTGCCCTGCCTCTCTGTGCACCAGTGGTAGTGACATCTTGTTGCAGAAATCTGCTCTGAGGTGAGGAATAGCCTCATCGTCTGCATTTTCTATCAGTCTGATACACTGCTGGGACTAACAGAAAGATCTCCAAACTGGTTGGAGACTTTTCACTTTTTGCATTACAAAGTATTACTTTTAACTGTAGCAAATTGACTCTTGTCTACTCAAAGCACAATAAAGTTTCATGCTCATCTAAGCACAATAAGGCACAGAACAAGAAATCTACCAGAACATCTCAGTGCTCTACAGGCCTGCAGTACCACACTGCTTTGCAGCTGTAATTGTCATCTCCAAACTCATGAAAACTGCAGGCAGACCACTGTCAGCTACACTCAGTGTCCTCCTTCTCACCCAGACACCTTTGTGGCCCCACTCAGTACAATTCCATGAGTCTCAGTCCTTCTTTGTTGATTATTTAGGATCAGTACACAACCCATTCATCTGAGATAAGGTATGTGGGTCTTCCCAGAGCAGGGGAAGGGAGGGCAAAAGGAGAAGCCCCCCTTGATCCTGGCCACCAGTGTAACTGAGGACATCACAGATGCAGCTGCTTTCCCTGATCTGATCTGTCTCTCTCTCCTGCAGTCACACAAATGCATGCACATATGTACAGAGTTGTGTAGAGGCAAATGACAAAGTTGCAGCAGGCAGAGATCTACTCTCTATCCCTTAACACCAAATCACAGTATTTTATGCTAAAACAAAGCATCTCCTTTGAAAAATGTACTCATTTTATATGGACTTTGGGTAGATGAAATGGAGAGCAACTGTGATGAGCCTAAAAATGATGATGAGGATGAAACTGAACAACAGAAAGCAGTTTACCTGGAATGCTACGGAACAGTGTGCAGGGCTATGAAACAGCACGTATATACCCAGTAGTCATTACCTATACTTGAAAATATTCTTTCAAAAGCACTTAAAAATTGAGGATGTACAGCTGGCCATCTGCATGGATTGTTCCTCTAATTTTCACAGAACTATTCCCAGCTCCAAGCTCACTGATAGCTCCAGAATTAAGCTGAAAACAGAGTGCTCAGGTGGGGACGTGTTTCTTGGGCAGTAATGGAGGTACACACAGCATGCTCAGTGAAAGAGCCTTGCTCCCTCAGGAGAGCTCAGTGGGAGCTGGGAGTCTGGGAAAGCACCAGCACAGCAAAGGCTGTGCTTTGCTGAAGCAGTTTCCCTATGAAGGGTGTATTCACATGGCTCTCTGCTGCTCTGTGACATCTGCCAAAGAAAGGGATTATATGCAAGGCTAGATTGAATCAGCACATTTCAACTGAAGATGAATGCGGTTAACTTTATTTCCAAGGAAAATACCACCTATACAATGTGGCATTAAGTCATGCAGGAAGAAACAGTTAAAACTGGGATTATATAAAGCTAACACAAATTTCATATCTGCCATGACATTAGCTCAAATTCTTTCAATCACAGCACATTCACAGTGACCACTACTGATGTGAAAGTGCCACAAGAAGTAATCCAACAGCACTGAATTCTTTTGTCTCAGACATCAGAGTGAAAGAACATATGCACAGCTGCAATACCGTAAATTACAACTGCATATAAAATGAATCATAGTCCTGTTAAAAGAAATCCTTGGAGGTGAACTTTTCCATTTTTCACTCATAACCACCTTTTTAATATATCAGTCTCATCTGCAGGCATTCACTTGAATAGGAGAACAATGTCCAATCTTTAGCACGCAAATAACATTAAAAAATATTTAAAAATTAGTATTTACAACATGGCTGCATCAGCAATGCAATTTTCTAACCACTAATAATATTACAGATGAATATAAGACTGAAAGAGAAAAAGAAAGTAAAAGAATCCCCAAATGAATGTCAAATGCTTGAGATACTTTCCCTAAAGAGACTATTTAAAATCACGTGCAAAGTACATGGCAAGACAGGCATTTTACATCGTCTTCTCAGTATAAGAGAAAAATGAAGGGTTGAAATGATGCATCAGGACTCACGTGCTCAAGCAGATGCTGTTGCTGTGTGGTTTATCTCACACAGCCAAGCCAATGGGCTGCACATTCCCTGCTGTACATTCACCCACTGACCAGTGCTGACCCACACAGAAGGTGAAACCACTCAGGCTGTGATGGAGCTTCTTGATACAGATAAGTAGATACCAAGAGGTTGAAATTATATGACCTCTCAACTCTTTTGCAACTTGAGACTCTTGAAGGGGGGAAACCAGTCTTTGTTCCCTCTCGCCAACTTTCATCTGACCTCCAGCTGTCTGAGGTGCACAACATGTAGTCTAATTATAGGTTTATTCAGTCTTCCCAGAGATTGTCTCCTTATGTGGACAAAGAATCTCACAAATCTCTTTCAGAACACAGATATTCCTCCATTTTACACTGCCCTATCATAAATGTGCAAGGTGGGTTTCCCATCAAGTTTTGCTCCTTGCCACTGAGACAAAAGGAAGAAATGCTAGGCTTCATCAAACAATGCAGGGTATGGAGTGATCCCTACAGAAGGCACAGCTAGACTCTTCCCTACTGTCCTTTTCTGTGACATGGCACTTAAATAGAGCTGTTAATATTGAAGACATTTTTATTATTAAAAGTGCAAAGCTATGACAGGTACTAAGCAGTTAATATTACAGTTTACCATTGCTGATGATGTACTACAGGTATGAGTTGATCCACTGTTTCCTTTGTGTACATGCCCACAGCACATGGTCAGGAGGGAATCCTAGAGGATTCATTTGGATGGAAATCAGGTGCACGTGTATGCTCTGTAATCCTAAAGAGCTTGGGAGTAGGTATTTCTATATCTGATAGGGATTGCTTTTAGCAAATTACTAGCACTTCTTCCATCTCAGTTTGTCCTAATGGGAAAAAAAAAAAAGCTGTAGAAATATCCCTTAATGGGGCATTTTGGATCCTAAATAACATACATTAAGTGCTATGTGATTCTGGAAGAAGCGTTATAGTAGAATATAATAGTTGTTTATTATATTCTGACAAGAAAGGATGTGAAATTCCTTTCTTTAATCCTTGAAAAAGCATCAGTGTTTTAAAGAAATATCTTTGAGAATCCAAATCAGTTGCATTCAGACCATTAAGATAAAAACCAAACTTGGGGCTCACTCTATCAGAGAGACACAACTCAGTAGGATCCCTTTTAATTTTGAGTTACAGTTCTCCAGATCCCAGTATTGACAGCCAGAGTCAAAGGCTTCTTTGTCATGTCTTTGCTATTCAGCAGCTTCTGGGAGAGTGCCCTGACATGACACAAGTGAATGGTAAGGATTAGCCTTATCCCAAGTGTTTCACTACCGCATCCAGCCCAAGGACAAACTGATGACAGACTCTGTAAAGGTAGTGTCCGAATACATACAGTATGGGAGAGACAGAAGCAGTGCTTTATCTAGTTCCTGAAGCCTGAACTCTGGAGACAGTCTCATAAGGCAGATGTCCTCTGCTATCCTGTACGAATTCACATGATGTGAATTCTTCATTCGAGACCCTGTTGGGAAACGCGATCCCCCTCGCCTTGATTTACTGCAGAACTGCTGATAAGGAAGCCCTGCTGTAGCAGAACACTACCCACAGCACAGCAGGGACGAGATAGGCAGCACATCTGCAGAGGGGAGATCGGCATCTCAGCCAAAGTTACAGAAAACAGCAACTGTAAAACATTCCAAGTCTTACAATATGGAAAACAGTATAATCCTCAAATCAGAGATAGTTTTTCTCTCACTGTTTGTCTTTAGGAGCAGGAAGAATGGCTATATACAATTAGTGATATCAAACAGAGCTCTGACCAGCAATAAAAAAAAAAAAATCCCCAAACAAATCTAAGTACTGTCAAGGTAATGTTATCCTTTTGTTTATATTTTTTTCAACTGAACTAATTACTTAGCTCAGTAATGGTCAGGACTAGAAGGCTACACCAGCGGTATAATGAAGGTAAAACCCTGGGGAACAATTTTGATTATAGTGGTGGTTTCAGCTGACTACATTTTAATTAATCAGAGTAGTACAGCACTCTGAATCCCCAGATAACACATATCAATTTGCAGACTAGCATGACTTGTTTTAGAGCATATTTTAACATTGCTCTAATAAATTCTTCAACAGCTCTTTTAAGTTGCAGAGGTAATCTAATTTCTTTTCTATTTTTATTATAGAGGCTTTCAATTGACATTTCAACTATATATCACTAAAATCATGTGGCTGTGGAATGCCAAATGTAGCCTCAGAAACCAAATATCTCTTCAATACTTGTATTAATTAAAAGCCCAGAGAATTTCCTAATTACAAAAGAAGGGTTTTTTCATATCAATAAAGCATTTTAATTTAAAGGAAGTCTCTATTATAATAAAGACAAGCCACAGTAGCATTTGGTGAGCTAGTACAATAATATGAGATATCATCCAGCATAGGATAAACACATACCTTATCAATGACAAGAGAAAAGCAGGACATTCAGGGTTCAACATATGGTGCAGTGTCTACATTTTCTGTATAATCCAGGCTTAAATGAGTCATGCTTAAGGTCTGATGAAACATGCATAGAAATGTGGCAAACGAAGAACCAGATCCCAAAATAAGTCAGTTTTGAGCTAATGTACCATAAGACCCAGCAGAGATGATATAATTTATATCTTTAAATTCACAAAGCACATAAAATTTCCTGAGCATCCTTCTCTACATTGTGAATTCACCAGTGTTTTGCTACTGTTTGGAAGTAAAAATGTTAAACTGCCCAGGACTCTTCCTGTTTCTAATGAGATGCTGCAGTCCCCAAAATCAGTTACATGTGACCTGCAGAGGTGGCTGTACACCATTCCTGTACAGCTGCAGCAATAGATACCAAATCTTCCTCCACGAGGTATGTAATAACCAGAAAAAGATCTAGACAGTGTGAAAGGACCTGGAAAAAACCCATGAAGACAGTGTTGAAGCTGAAAGGGCTAAAGCCAGGAGAAGGGCAGTGCACACCACTGGAGTTAGTGGCAGTGGGGCAGGAAAGGGGATGAAGGCAGCAGATGTGGAGCTCTAGTTCTGAGCCAGTCACTTCTCCATGGGGTCATGTTGAGAATGCTTTGTTTTCTACCCTACAACAGGGTGAGCTGCTGGACCACCTGTTCAGTGTCTGGACAGTCAAGGTTCCTTGGTTCCTGTCAGAGGCACTGTCAAACCCTTGGTCCCAGCAGCACCCACCCCTACTAAGAGGTCCCAAGCTGCTCATGGCTACACCACTGGGCCAAATGTAGCTCAACTCTGCCAGCTGTCCACTGCTGTTACCTAAACCTGAGGAGAAGACAGGCACTGAAAAGGCTGTGGGCAAGAAAGAGAAGTAAATTCCCATTGTCCCTTACCCCAGTGTATCCCTAAAACTGCCAAAACCCAACCTAATTAATATAAAATATGAATTAGAGTAGTTTTCCAGGGTGAAACTGTTCTGCGTAGCATATCTCACTTCTGTGTAGGAGCAATGAAGCAAACGTGATTTAAAAGAATAATAATGGATTTCCTTTGAGAATAGGAAAAGTACAGACCTATCTATGCTCACATCTCTGGCAAGGCATCTAGTTCAGCAATCACTGTTTTCTGTTAGCTTCTGCTAACCTAACAGCACCACAGATATTCTGTTTTACAGCTGTCATTACCACAACTATTGCAGGACTAATTTGTTACAGTAAATAACCACAGAATTGGGTAAAGGCAATGTCATTCTCTGGAGCACGTAAGATTATTCCAGGCTTGAAACCAGTCATTCATGTCCAGCAGTAATTGTGAAACCAATGACTGAAGGGTTTGGACTGGAAACATCAAAAAGGAAAAAGCGTCAAGTTATTAACACAGAACAGGGCACAAAATCTGACTTTTTGATTTGGAGAGGCAGTCTCTGCACAGATTTGCAAGCCTCCATAATTTTTAATTCTTTTTTTCTTTTTTTTTTCCACACTGGGCGAACAACCAAGTATTTAGTTCAGGTCGCAGAAAGCTTGAGTGATGTATTTAACACCCACTGGGTACACTGCCACTTACACTGTGTTCGAGCCAGAAGGAAAGGAACAGCTGCTACTGCTCTCCCTGCCTCAGGTTAAGCACCAGGAGTGGGAACCCTGCACCAGCAGAGTGTGAAAGTACCAGCACTCACATACTGCAGCCTCCAGTGATCTAGAATTCCCCTTCTAATTTTCCATTCTTCACTCACACTTTATCTTTTAATTGCATCCAATGATATGGAAAAGTAAATAACATGGTGCACTTTACCTGGGGTTGACCCTAAAAGCTGCTTCCAAATTGCAAGCTTGGGCAGATCCTAGCCAGGACTGCTGAAGGGAGCCCAAAAGAACTTGAGCCTTCAAAGCCTTATCACTCCATGGCTCTGAACAACACTCTGGCTGAGCTCCCCAGCAATATAAAAAACAATTAATGCCCCAAGATTTTTCTACATGGAAGTCATTAAGAAAGTGGAGATAAATTAAAGGAAGTTGGGAACCTAAAGCATGCCATCCTCCAACCTAGATGATCTTTGGAGAAGTCAGATTTTTGCAGCTTCCCTTAAGCTTAGAGGCCCAGGAAACAGACTTTGGCAGGAGGTTTGCCCTTAGAAACCCCCCCCATGTTGCAGGTAAACCCTTGGCTGTGTTAAAAGTCACCCACCACCCACATCCTGAAGTCACTGCATGCAGGCAGCATTATTTCTGAAAATGGGGAGGGAGAGCCTCTTCCAGGCAGAGCATTATTCTGTTTTCAGTTCTTCAGTCCTGAACCAGTAAGAGCACCAGTGCACCAGTACAGTCACCAATGCTTTATGATCCTGTATTAGAGTAACAAAGATGCTCATGACTCCAAGCCATATCCACCAGGAGAAGTCCTGAGGAAAGTGACAAAAAAATGCTGCCTTAGTGCAAACATTGGTTTTACCAGGTTTTGGGTTTTTTTCTAAAAGTAGGGAATCTGTACTTCTCCTTCTCCTGAAACTGTGCATTAATTTGGGGTGGAGGCTGTGCAGTTGAAACAACATCACAAGCATGCGCACCAAGTAAACCTTGAAGGGATAGGGAAGCAAACCTCATGCACAAGTCTTCAAGCTGCCTAGACATGCAGCAGCTGCCTCCTGCATATTCCTGGGAAAACACAGTCAGCCGTTCTGATGCCTTGTAAGAGCAACTAAAATACAGACAGAAATACAGGGCACTGGGAGGCAACACAACCCAGAAAAAGCAAGACATTTTTGGATAGCCTTAGACAGTTTCTGGCCTTTTTTAACACCAGTTAAGATTGGCAGAAATTTTGTGGAGAAGAATCATTTTCGACTCCACCATTTGAGGAAGATGAAGATCATGGCTTTGTTGCACAGACCAGACTCACTAGGACAGTAATAAATAAGGTGCAAAGGAGGTAGGTGAAGTCTCCAACCTGTGTACAACACAGAAAGCTTTCAAGAAATCAAACAATTCTGTTCTTAACTTCTAAACTGGAAATGGGAAGCAGAAATTACTGCAGAAGATTTTAGTTCAAAAAACTGCCACTGTTCTGGTTTGTCAGTCAGGACAACTACAGGAAGCTCACAGTACCCTTGTACTCCGTTATACAAGGGTGAAACAAAGTTCTGCTGCATCCTTGTGTTCAATTATGGGGTCATTTTTCAAAGAGAGTTTTGAAGTGTACAGCACTGGGACTCGGACATGATCACAAGTCCATAGATCTGCCCGCTGCATTCAACACAGTCGACTACAAGGTGTGAGGAACTTGCCTTCAGAAGCACACAGGAGTCAATCTCAGTCTGTCTCAGATGGCTCATCTCGCTCCTCTCAGGAGGCCCAAAGCAGGCAGCTGCTCCTCCTCACTAGGAATGCTTGCCGTGGCATCCCAACAGATTAGGCTCCATTCCCCATGAAGCTATACATTATTAATCTTATCTGAAGCAGACAGTGCTGACGCCCAGCTTCCTCAGTGTCTGGAAGAATACCAGCTGTCTCCAGTTCAGCCCAAGTAAATGGACAGAATGTGTGCATGTATCAAGAAGAAACATTTCTTAAAACTTTGCAGGATTCAGAATCCTTCCTCCTTCCTTTCCCCTAAGCACTATCGAAGTGACAGCCTGGGATTCATACCTCACTCCATCTCTCTGCATGCCAGGTGCAATGGACTTTTCTTTATCTTCTGCCTACAAGGTAACGGTACTACTTTCTCTTGCACAAAGGCCTGCCCCAACAGCCCATCCCATCTGAGCTTTTTGGGATGGGTTACACAAGGACTGTCTTTTTCAGACCAACAGAAGGAGATGCCCAGATTATGCAGCCAGTTGAAGATAGGGCAGCACAACTCCCAGAGCAGAGGAATGGACACTAAAGAAAATTACTGTACTCAACAACTCCCTATAATGTAACTCTCAGAGGTCCTTCATGATCAGGGTTTAAAGGTTCAACAATTTCTGTGGTCCTTTTTCATCATCAGCTGTGGAGGATTATAGCCAAGAGATACCACATAGTTGTTAGTGTTGTAAATAAAGAAGTTAATTCCTACTGAAACACAGCCAAATTGAGGTAGAACTTTTTACCTCGAATTTAAGAACTGGTTCAGAAGGGGTAGCAGATAAGACTCACATTCACCACCCCTTTGTAGAAGTGATCACAATAAAATGGATGGCAAATTACACAAAAAACTAGGAAGAAGTTGATTTTTACTGACTTACAGAGATTTCAAAGTCTCCAACAATCTCAGAGATGTTTCAATGGATGTGTAGACATGGCATAGACTGGTACAATACAAATATGTGGCTTGACAGGTAGATATACTCCTTAAAAACCAAACAACACATGGTACTGTAGCTAATTCTGCACCAGAAACTTGTTTCTTTGACCAGTTTTGCATTTCAGGATACAGTCCAGCAGTGAGTTGGTTTAGGAACAGTCACATTAAAACGCAAATATCTTGCATATCCTTTCTACTCAAGGAACCCAGGGGTCTCTACTGCATCAACATTACATGTGAAGAAGCACTAGTTTTAAATAAAAGCATTTCACTCTGGGGCAAAAGGATTTCCAAACAGTTTTTGAACCCCTAAATCAGGAACTGAGATTTTGCTAGCAAGCAAGAAAGTGTTCTACAGTTTGAAATGTTACAGCCAGGTGATGAAAGATCATTCAAGCAACCTTAAATGGCTCCCATACAGTCATTTTTATTGTAGAAACTGACACACCATGTTTGGGCCTAGTAAAAATGCACTATTTGTTATTATGGAAAAGACACTAATTCAACTCACTGTTTCCCATAGGTTTACACCACTAATAAATCCAGACTTGTGTCATTAATCTCTAGAATTAATGACTGACTACCAATAAGACTGCAGTAAGTGGTGATTAAAGCAACAGAAATGCCCCATAATACACGTTATTGCCTTTGTGTGTGGAGGCACCGTGTGGTAAGTGAGCATTAACTGTGAAGATCATGCTCATTCTGTGCAGTCGGGCTCTCTGACGAAAGCTGAATTTGGATCATGTTAGTATAATAACATGTTCCCAAGTTTTACTGTATTTTTTAAATTGGTAATTATAATGAAACGCTATGGCTGAGTAGTATTACCCTCACCCACTTACATTGTCAAAACAAGATATCATTGTTACTTTTTCTAAAGCTTGTTTTTGGCAAAACAAGTCATCTGCACTCCCAGGTACTGTTTAGAAAGCAAGGCTACTAGATTAAGCCATTTGACTTCTCAATTATTGCACTTTTTATGTTGCCAGATTTACCATGTAACTTCAGGCATGGCAAATAAAAATCTGTCATAAATCTGTGACTGCCTCAGAGCTGTTTGACAGGGCTCTTTATGCCTCTTGCAACAAGCTGGTTAAGTTTGGTAGCATAAACTCCAGTATGAAGGACTTGAAAAAATAGAGATTTCCAAGTGGAAGGCTGAAATGTATTACACATCCATAATCAAATTCCACAAGGCAAACCTACTTATATATATTTACCTGGCAAGTACGTATGAGGGTGTTTTGACTGTTTAGCATCATAGCAAAGTAAGACCAGACAAGCATTTATATCTCATCAAATAGCTATAGCCTACAAGCTTCTCCACACTCATGTCTGGGTTTGACCTTTACAGTCTTCTGTGGATTTTAATTTAGATATTTTCACTAAGTCTTCCTCACAACGCAATGACAATTAATTCCCATTACCTGATTTCCAATTAACCAATGGTCTTAAGAGTCTAATGTTTCACATAATGTAGAGATTTGGAGCCAGGATCTGCCTGTTTATACAGGACAAGGCAATTTAAATACACAGTCATAAGAGGGTTTGATTTTAATCACATTAGGCACAGTATTTGTCCAAGCAAAAGCACAAGGGGACTACACTAAAAACCAAAACAAAATTAACCCCCCAAAACTTGGCTGTTGAAAGAAAATTATGGTTGCATCTCCCATGTTAGGAATGTTGACAAATGAGTTCTGAGCTCCTGCCAAGGTTACAGTCATTCTGAATATGTATTGGCTGTTCAGATACCAGTCACAAGATTTAAAGAATAAAACAGCATTTAATTTTGTATAGATCTTTTACTTCACATAAAATTAAACAAGATGTTTGCTTTTTTTGTTGTTTTGTTTCATTAAAACCAACCACCATTCTGCATGTGTTTAAAAGAATACACATTTATCGGGAGTCTTTTAATCAATCACAGCAATTTATAAACCCATTTCAAAAATAAATATTTAGAGGTCATGTAAGCAATGAACTCAAAGAATGGCTGAGATCCAAGCATTGTGTAGGCTGAATGATGTGATCCTCCAGACATTTTTCTGCTCATGTGGAGCCATCAAAGAATTCTGGGGTTTTTTTAAACATCAAGACAAAAATTAAGGAAGGAAATAGAAAGCCATATGAGGACTGAGAACTATGAAATGAGACAAGGGTAATGCAAAAGGGGTCATATCCCACTGTGCAAACATGGGCTGGCAGAAGAGAAAGAACAAAGTAAGAAGGAAAGAACAGAAATGGTGGTCATGTCTTTTCTTGGAAAGAGCTTAAGAGTTAAACTAAAACAAAACACAATCCTCACACTTCTCTTCAGAGATCACTTACTCTGCACTCTCCTCTCTTCACTAATCTGAATAGAACTTTTTACTAGACAACCATTTTCAGTCACCTACTTGGACTCTACGGGCTTGAGGAAAGCACTGAGGACTCAGTTGTTGTGTCAGCATTAAACACGGTTGGTAAAATACTCTGTTCCACTAATATCTTCCCTTGATCAAGGAACTTGAAAAGGGAAAGAAGAAATAACACCTTGAGAAATTATCTGCCATTTCAGACAGGACAACTCTAGAAAAGTGCTCCCTCTGCTTCAGTTCAATAAGAGCACGAGAGACTGAGGTACCTTCTTCTGATTTTGACAGCCATGCAAAAGATTCTTCTCCAGCCTCGCCACCAACCATGCCAGGTCTCTGTAGCAATTTGCAGCAATGTACTTCATTGGACTACCCTGCTAAATTAGTTGCAGATGCTTCTGTACTAAATCTTTCCTTAGTTGTGTGCTTCAGAAAAAAATGAACTGGAAAAGTCTGCTTCATCAGCTCCATATCAGCCACAAAAACCCATGAAGTCAAACTCAAAGGCCCCTGGAGGAATCTGAAGCACCACTGTCACATCCCAATTTTACAGTTTCATCCATGCAGCTGAAAGGATGCTTAAAACCAACATTTCTGGGGACAAAGAAAATTTCATTTCATTCTTCTCTCATTATTGAAGTGTGACTGAAACCTTCTATTCTCAGAACAGCCAAAAATAAATAAATGCTGGTACATGTGGGGAAATTTTAGCCTGAGAAGTGGAATTTCTCACAAGAACTTTAGAGCAGCTGAAGATATGGGAAGGGACACTATTACTTGCTCTTAGCTAGAGCAGTTGCCAACATGATTATATAGTCTCCCTTTAAGGCTCACTTGCATAAACAGAGGTGAGTCTATCAGTAAATAGCAGAGTAATTCCTCGCCATGGGCATAAACCTCTCATCCTGTAACTGCCATACACCTGAAAAGCATCAGGAAAGCAGATCCCTTACTCAAGGTGAATGCCATCTAAGGCCTTCCTATAAACTCAAGCTCTGTTTCAGACCCTGAGATGCTGTTTCTTAACAGTGTGACACCAGCCATTGTGTCTGACAGGCTGTTTCTGAGAAACAACATTGCACTTCCATGCCTGACTCTTCTCCTCCTTTCTCACGTTTACCTCTATATCTGAAAAGCTTGTTTGGTGCCCCAACTCACCTACACCATGCATTAAAATCCTAAATATTAAACCCTTAGTTCTTCATTTTGAGTTTAAGGCTGAGATTAAGAATCTAAGAAAATCCAGAACACTCAAGCTACAGTATAAAATGACAAAATACAGTCCTTTTGCCAGCACCTTCTGTATTTAGACCTTATCAGAAAAACCCCTCAACTTCTATATAAGTAGAGTGAGATTTCAGAGGACAGCCCCATCTTTAATGCAAACAGATACGCCAAAGCACAGAATGGCAAGATGATTTTTCTCAAATCACATGCCAAGTTACTGGCAGTGCCAGGAACAGTATGCCAATCTCACTGATGTGGTAGAACATCTATAAGCTCACGTTTGGCTTTTTCGCTTATTTATTGTATGTGTCTCTAAATCTACTTATTTTTCAAATGGTGAATATACAAAACTGAACTACACTTTTCCCACGCTTATGAAGTGTTACACATATCTGCACTTTATTTTCACTGAGTGAATTACCACCAGAGTGGGAAACATTCCTTTGAGTAACCTTCGTTCATTTAAAATCCCATGCCTTTATGCTTGCAGTTACCATGTGCTAGTTACTAGAAATATTACCCTATTTCTTTTATTTATGAAAACTCTTTGTGGTTAAACAGGGCAAATCCATCCTGCACCTTACTACTCATAAGGTTGCTTCACCAAGTGTCCACTGAACTCCACAAGCATAAATTCGAGTTACGAGCAATACTCACAAAAGGAAAAGAAAGCCATTAAGCATCCCCTATAATGTTAGTGGCACATAGGCAGGGAAGCTCAGCCAGGGAAAGGGAAGCTACTGTACTCCTACTCCCTGCTTTGCATGTGCAAGATCCTTGTTTGTCAAGACACTGTCAGTGACTCCTTGTCCCACACAGAGCTGACAGTGGTTCCCACTGCACATCCCCCTTGCTTTGATTCTTAGCGAAACAGGATTTATATATGGCAACCACAATACCTCTGTGTGTATGTCTATGTCTGGGTGTTGATCCCAGAGTTTTTGTCTCGGCCCACAGCTACTGAGCCAAGGTTTGACAAAAGGCTGGAAAAAGCAAATTCCTGCAAGTTCTTACAAGTTTTGTGAGAACAGGCAGGAAGGCGATTCTATAATTATCTTCACGAAAGGCGAGGCTGGCATATGTGATCCCAGAGACAGTGGGCAATCCCAGCAAAGTCCTCAACCATGGGAAAAGTTTCCACTGAGCCTCACAGTCAACCACTGGACACAAATTTATAGGAAAGTAGGCATGTTCAACCCCAGTGCTCAGAAAACTACTCATCTGGCCAGGCAGGCACTGCAAATCATAGTCATTTGAATGATTTATTCCATTCTTTCTTTTAAGAAATCTTTCCCAGCGCTGCAACAGGAGGGAGCAAACTGGTGGGTGACACACATTTGCTAGCACAGCAGGGATCTTTATAAAAACAGATTTTGTATTTTCCATATTAAGCAAAAAATAGTCACTGAACAGGGTGTGGCAAGGGATCCTGTTTGTTTCTAAGTTTGTCTTTTCAGACACTTTGCATCTGTGTACATTCAAATACAGAACAGCATCCATTCTGAAATAAGCAACCAGGGTAGAGCCAACATATCTGCTCTGAGTTTACTTTCTCAAGATCAGGTATCTATTATGAATATTTTGATCATGCGTCCCCAATCAGCACTGGCTGTGGCTGCTTGAAAAAGAGGGGAAAGGGAAAGACTGACCCCCATTATCACTCCTGTTCAAGTTCTCCCCTTTAGTTGTTTGTGCCCAGTTCAGCTGCAACAAACCAACCTGGTAATGACCCATTAATCATGCTGTTTACCACCAACCCTGCTCACGATAATCTAAGGCAGTCACAGAGCAAAGCTGCTCACCTGGGAGATCTGCAGGCAACTGTGGGAAGCAGGCAGTGACCTTTTCAGCCAGCAAAAACTACAGCAGGAAGACAGTGCTTGAACAAACCTTATCATGAGACATAAAACTTCCCCAGTGGCATAATAATGCAAGGGGAAACTATTTCCCACAGCAGTTTACTATATGAGGATGTGGCCTCAATACAAAAGGACATACAAATTTCCAGGCTCAAACAGTTGTGACAGAGCACAGCATGCACACTCTTAAGGAGTTCAGACCTGGTCAGGGACATCTCACATTGCCCAAGAAGCTGGTACTCAACAAGAGAGTCAGCACACTGCAGAGGAGAAGAGCCTCAGATACATGGTGACACTGCCCAGAGCGTCTCACCAGTTAGGGAGAACTGAGCTTCAACACACTTTCCCTTGAACCTTCCCTTGAACAGCAGGAGAGCTGTGTACTCCCTACAACTCCATCCACCTACCCCAACTGCATCAAATCTTGCTACTTAATACCACCATCCTCTCTCCACTCTACAGATAGCTTCCTTTCTTCTCACCACGAAACTCTGAATGTTGTTTTTCAGATAGAAATTACCAACACTGATAAAATTCTTACATTCTTTTAAAAAAAAAAGTAACAAAGTTTTCTGTTTGCATCAAATATATCTATCTACTCCAACCCTCCATGACTCAATCTCTATCTATAAATACTTTAATGGGATTTATTCAATTTACTTTCTAGTTTCCCAGGTGATAACATGACAGACCTTCAACCTCGTCTTGCGCAATCAGCACAGGAGAGGTCAGTGAATTGGCAATAACAAAGTATTTGAGAGCCAGCAAAGGGAGGGGAAGTTCAGATATCCAATGATAATGCGCTAGCACAATTGCATCCTTCCCTCCACAAAGACTCCAGCATAAGAAAAAGCTTTAGGAGCAGACCATTCACACTGTAATCTCCTGCACTGTTTTGTTCTGGTTCCTTAAGCAGTCTGATTTACTTGCCTTCACAAGCAGCTGCGACCTGCAACAGGGACAAGGGTCTAGTGCCTGAAGTCTAGAGAAGGGACCAAAACACAGCAGTTCCTACACAGCTGTGAAACCTGGAATAGACAATCAGGCAAGGACCTCAGTTGAGTCTTTCTCCCCTGGTTTTCTGTTGCTTTCGCACTCCCCACATTCATAGTGATGTCTTACTATAGGAATTTGGGATGAACATGCATTTCTTGCCATGAAGGACTTCAGGCATGTCTGCCACCACCAAAAGGGGCACAGTGTGCCTCTTTCATGGGAAGCAATGGAAAAACCATTCCAACAAAGTTGTTCTGCCAGGGCTGGGTTATTATACTGGCGGGGAACATGGGCTACAGGGAACTCCTATGAAAGTCAGATCCCTGATGTCAGAAAGAGTGGGCCAAAAAGACTCACGTGAGTCAAGCAGATGGGAGAACATTTCTACCTAGTAATACCGAGAACTTGAAAAGGCTGAAGTTTGGCACAGAGAAATGCACAGGCAGCAACATCATCTTCTAGAAACAAACCAGCCCTCCTCCATGCATGGACTCCTGCACAGCAACATGAGACTCCTGAGTGGGAAGCTCAACAAAACGCTTGAACTTCTCTTAGCACCAGAGAGCCTTGTTAGCTCATCAGGACATGGGAATCTATATGAAAGAAAAAAGCAGCAAAGTATTTTTAAAACATCAGTTTGAATCCAGACCAGTTCCCCCTCTTCAGTAAGGGTTTACTGTAGCTGCTCCTGTTAGCCAGGGACTGGAAGCAGTGGTATTTGAGGCCCATTCTTCAGCAGTGCTCTAAAATCCCTGGCTCTGAAGCAAGCCTGCCAATCAGCCACCTTGCTCTGTTTGCACACAAACCCAAGTCGAGTAACCTGAGCAGACATTAGCAACTCAACACTCACCACAGTTTCATGTCGTGGTCTGACCAAGTGGCACAAGCTCTTAACCACAGAGTGCTGTGCACGCTAATCTCTCCTTGATATTTCATGTCAGCTCTCACTGTGAATCACCACAGACAGCAATAGATTTTGGCTGAACAAGTGGACTCAATTGTACTTGCACTTCTTGGAGTGAGAAAGACTGTCATTCCTACCTAAATTACACAATGATCCTGACTGCAGTCCATCAACAATCTCCAAATGGTGCCTTACCAGTGCTAATGTGAAGCCAGGGGTATCACAGCCGAGCTTGTCTGAACAGCTCAGCCCTTCCCTTCAGGGGAAAACACCAGAGGAGCTGATGTCATTTACACGTTACCTGCCTGCGTGGAGCAAACCTGTTGGCAGCCAACCACAACACAACAGTGACACTTTAGAAGAAGTGTTCAGGACATGCTTTTCATTACCACAGTCAAGCCAAACACAGCGTCGCTGCCTCCACCTTATCCCACTGTGCAAGACATTAAAAAGCTAAAGCAATAGCAACGTGTGGCTGATGAAAACATTCCACTGGGAACTGGGCTATGCTGAACACTGCGCAGGAACATCAAGTTAGATATTTTCTGTATCCTGAGGTGTTTTTTCACGGCACGTTAGACTTTCTATTTTTTTGTAAATAATTAACAATTGTGCTTAAGCTCTCTGAGGCTCAACTGTGCTGGTTTTGGCTGGGGTAGGGTTAATTTTCTTCACAGTAGTTAGTATGGGGATGTGTTTAGGATTTGTGCTGGGAACAGTTGATAACACAGGGATGTTCTCCTTATTACAGAGCAGTGCTTGCACAGAGTTGAGGCCTTTTCTGCTTCTCACACTGCCCCACCAGCAAGTGGGTTGGAGGTGCACAAGGAGTTAGGAGGGAGACAAAGCTGGGACATCTGACCCCAAATGACCAAAGGGATACTCCATACTATGTGGAGTCATACTCTGCATATAAAGCTGGGGAAAGAAGGAGGAAGGGGGACATTCAGAGTGATGGCATCTGTCTTCCAAAGTCACCACTACATGTGACAGTGCCCTGCTCTTCAGGGGATGGCCGAGCACCTGCCAGCCCATGGGAAGTGGTGAATGATTTCCTTGTTTTGTTTTTCTTGCATGTGGGGCTTCTGCTTTACTTATTAAACTGTCTTTATCTCAACTCATAAGTTTTCTCACTTTTATTCTTCTGACTCTCCTCTATTCTGCTGTGAGGGGAGCAAGTGATTGGTTGGCATTAAACCATGACAACAAAGACAAAAATCAGTTCAAATTAAAAAAAAAAAAAAAGAAAAAGAAAAGGATTAAAAAAGCCAACACTCCTTCCAATATTTTTTCTCTCCCCAAAATGAATTATTTTTCTTATGACTACTGTTCCCCTCTGCACCTTCTCTGCTTTAAAAATATGAGCATAGAAATGAATAGTCCAACAAATCAGAATTTTAGTAACACACCACGAAGCAAGCACTTACAGCATTTGGCATTGATATTGTAAGTTGATAATACTAGATCTGCTCAGAAAAACTGCTGTGATCTTGCACAATTAGACCTAACAGCATCAAACTACTCAGACATCCAGTGGGTGAGGGAAATGAAAGAAGTTCAAAGGCCTCAGGTCCAGAGCAAGGTGATGCCCTGAGGCAGTGGGCACAGGACTGTGGGCAGCCAACAGGGTACAGGGAAACAATTCATTTGACTTGCCCACTGGACAGGCTGGGCACTTTGAGCCACTTGGGCTGGTTGGAGGAAGCTGTGGATGAGAGTCTGTTCAAAGCAAGGCTCCTTCTCGCTCATCTAGACTGGGAACAGGTCTTTCAAACACTATAAAGAGGAAAGTTTTTGGAGGCATGACTGTTCTTGATGGATGCACCAACAAACTAATAGGTCTGCCAGCATGAAAGGAGTCTGTTATCTGAACACAAGACACTGCGCAGTGTCACTTCTAAAACAAATCAGTTATTTCCTTCCAACTGGTATCTAAAATTTGCCAATAGCAGTAAGAAAAGTATTCAAGACAAAAAATAGGGGAGCACAAACATGGGTATTAGCTGAAAAAACAGTGTTTTTTTAATTACAGTTAGTATTTTTAATTGCAAATGGAGTCAGAACACATTCTCCTAGTTACAATATAATTTAAGCAGTCTATTATTCAGTATTGTGTCAAATCAATATTCTGCAAAATGTTAACCTCCATCTCAGGTTCATCCCCCTATCCCATTCCCAATATCCTTTTTCCAAAAAAACACTATATTTAATCCCAAAGTTTATAAAGCAGATAACAAATGCTACTGCATTCGACTGTAGAGAGTTACCCAGTTCTCTTGAAACCTCTAAGGAAACTCCTGCTGGTATAATATTTAAGACTTTGGTCCCCCAAGCAACATTTCTCATATGACCTCAGGCCTAAAGCTAGTTAAGTTGCATCAAAATTGCTCAGACATGGTGATGCTGGCATCAGCTCAAATTCTTTTAAAATACAGTTAAGATGTGCCATAAATAAGAACAATGATGTAACCACATGAGAAAAATTTTCAGAAGTTACTGATCATAAAAAACAAGGCAGATCTTGCATACAAACACGAGCAATCATTTCAAAGGGTGGCTGAATGCCCTCTTCACTCGGAGCTTGCTCAGCCATTGTGCTCTTCAAAGTACTGCATGTCTTATCCTTCAACTCTGATAAGATGCTATCGATCAAGGACAAAGATACAGGTTAATATGTAACCTGCCAGAGGGGTTTGAAATTCCATCTGATTCTCATCAAAGGAAAAAATTCCTCATCCTCACTACAGAGTGTAACAAGTCACCAAATGCCCCTGAGCAGGATGGCTGCTCCTCTGAAGTAACACCTTCCCCCCACTGCAACACCATGAGCCCCAGGTGAACCATATGGGTTCTCCATGCCCTCTTCATCTTTCAATAGTGGCTTTGAACCAAGAATGTTACTATTGAAGAACAAGGGCGGAAGGCCTGAATCCCAAGATAAGTAAGCAGCAGGGCTGACCTCATATGCTGTTCCCTAGGGCATACCATTTAGGATTGCATGAGGTTCCTGGAAACAGTATATGAAAAACAGACATTGAGGTTTTACCATTCATAGGCAGGAAGTAAACAATGTTCAGCAGGAATTAAACCCACTTATTATGGAGAAAAATTTAAAACACAAACCCCACATAAAAATCATGCTGGGGTTAAAGTGGTACTTTGATCCATGAGGGAACACAGCAGGAACAGATCACAAGAAAGCTGCACACATGCACACCTGCAGACGTATAGGGAGAACTACAGCTGCAGCTCTCCAATGCCCTTCAAGAAACATGGCCACTGCATTAGAAAAATAAGAATTATATTAGCTTGGTTCAGATCTCCATCCAGAGAAGTCAGTAGGAAAAAAACCTCAACAAAACCCTCCGAAACAAACAAGACATTTCAGTGGGAAGAAAATCAAGCTACTGATGAGCACTTCTGAAAATCCTCCCCATCCTACTTGCACACTCTGCTGAGAAAAAGCTGTGTGAGCTGTCAAAGCCTTTCAGCTTTTGTCCACTTTGAAGTCCATCCCATGCAGATGAGCCTCTCCCCTGCATTTCCCCCTTACTACATGGAAGAAATCAACTCTATAAAGCATGTGGTTTAAACAGTCTCTAATGCTGAAGATTATCCTTCTGTTCTAACATGCTGCAGACATTCAGGGGAAGCTAATTGGGAAATAAAAGGTTTGAGAAACATCAACAAAACAGAAAAAAAATACAGAAGATACATATGATTAGCCCAGAACTTCAGGCTTATTACTACAGGAAGCCACAACCTTTTATTCAAATTTTTTCACTATTTTTCCACTGTGATGGCCTCAAAGAAAAGTATCTCTAGACCTTATACCCCATGCACCTCAGCTTCCTAAGCTGCAGCATTAGGACCCATAGCTGAAGGCATCTGGCATTGTTCTTGATCCATATACTCCATGACAAGACTATGTGGACCACACTGATAATCCTTAACAGAAACAAGTCCTGTATTGGTCCCCTGCCATCTAGCTGCTCTTAAGATCAGGTAAAACCAGAACAATGATACTGAGCCAGGAGAACATCACAGAGCAATAATTTCAGGGAAAGGACTTTTGCTTGGGTTAAACAGGTGATCTACAGTGATCTCCTCTGATTTTTTTTTCTCCCAGTAAGTTGCAAGTTGTTCCAAGCAGCTGAGGAATATTGAATACTCAGGCAATACTCTGAGCTCAGTATTTTTGTGTTTTCTTCCCTTAGAGGTAAATTAACAACTAAGGAAGAAATGATTTTAAAAGTACAATGCTTAGTGCTTAGTGTCAGCAGAAGTCAAAAAGCTGCATATACTTTTGAATGTACTTATCAACCACAATTCTAGAAAACTGGCATGCAACTACTCTGTCTTTCACAGCAGACACCTGTTTTTGGCAAAAAGAAATTTTTTTCTGTACCAACAAGCCGTGTTTCTAGGACTATAGAAAGATGAAGAAACCCAGCTTTTGATCAATTCCACCTCATACAGCCAAATTCTCACACCCGACTAATAAAAAAGCACTCTCTTGATGTAGCCAAGTTGTACTACACTGATATCTGGGTATTATTCTAGTGCCAAAAACACTTGATTCATAAAAGTCTGGAATTCTATCAAAAAGCTGATGCAACACAAAAATCTCAAGCGACAGGTACACCATCAGAGTACTGAGAACCTCTCAGCTTTGAGTCCACACAATAGAAAATGTAAACACCTGCCTTAGGTTCTGTAGGATAATAGACACATACTGCAGGGTATCCCAAGGCCAACTCACTGCTTGGGCCCTCTGGCTTTAGAAGTCTACCTATAAGGGAAATAAACCCAGCTCAAAGCAGCATTCCAAAAACTCAGTGTACTCAAAAGTTGTTTTATCTATATGTTCTCATGTCCTAACAGATGGGCATGAAACATGATAAAAATATTAGGAATTCAGTTTTAGGAGCTGTGATCTCACAGAGGAGAACAGAACAATTTCAACTTAAGTCAATGGAATTATACCCATTGACATGAGATCACAACAGGCACTCAAAACATACCTTAAATCATAAAATCCCCAGATGCAATGCCTGTGGCCAACATCTATATTAGCCATATGTGCATTATCCTGAAAAGAGGTTTTAATTATTTTTATAGTGAGATAATGTTCCCTTGACAATCTTAAAGTCTAGTAGCATGTAACAATTACATTTCGTCCTCGGGAAGACAACCGCACATATCTGCTACTTTGAATCTGTACAAGAACTAGCAATTTTTTCCACTTCTTCACAAAAACAGTGACTTTTCCACAAAACCATAAAGCTACTGACAAGCTGCATATAGAAATTTGAGGAGTAAGCAGGGTAAAGTCTCCTCTGAGGCCAACTGCAAACTGAAGTTTTACACTTTGCCAGTTGCAAGAAAAATGGGAAAGAAAGCACTTCATTCTGTAATAAAGTATCAGCTAACATACTTAGCAGAAGGAAACCCGTTTGTCACCAGCCAAATCTGACTTCCATTCAGTGAACTAACAATACATCTGCAGAGGTTTGTTAATAAGGTTGACCTCAAAATTTGAAACTTTCTTCCTTCCAGATGCACAATAGCTCAAAATTATGTATTTTCAGGTAAGGATCCAAAAGCCCTCCTACTGTCTATTCCCCACAGAAGTTAATCACCAAGCATTAGGGAGAATGGCCAATGCCAGAGAAGAGAAAACTCAGGGGTTTTTTTTAATTAAAAAAAAAGAAAATACTGTCCCATAACTAAGGATTTGTTTAATATGTCACCTTAATTCTCAGAATGCCATGGCTGCATGTGGAAATAGTCACTCAGGAGTGGCAGCAGCATCTTTAGACCTTTTTCTGCACTATGGATATGTGATTAAAAGAACTAGTGGATCACACTTGTTTCTCTAAAACGTACAATCCTGTAATTCTCCCAGCATGATCGTATGGGCAGGTAGGCAGGAAGGTTGGTTGTGTTCTTGCCTAAAGAAAACCGACTCTAGTTTCTGGAGAATGTTCCTTTCTTCTCTAAATTACTTTAAACTGCATGCTAATGCTATGAGGGACCTCATCAGTGTGTCCTTCCCCAGCCCAGCTCACCCACAATAGGGTCTCCAGCTCTCCAGCAGCACAGTGACTGCAGAGCCATGCTGCAGCAAGAACCAAATCCCACTTGGCATCCTTTTCAACAGTACTCAGTAGAGGTATGGATCTTGTTATGTGCTCTGCAGGTCCTGGGACCGGAAATGTTCATTTAGAGATGCTACTGGAGGCTATCTATATTTATGGAAGGAATGAATCCCAATTCCCACCAGCAGCTCTACCCAAGCACACTAATAATGAGTGACAATCTGCCACCCAATGTGAGCACCTCTGAGCTGAGCCAGTGATGTATAAGGCACTTTTTAAGATGGAAATACAAAGTAATGTATTCTCCTACAGCTTAAATCCCTTGGAAGCGCGTGGAGAAAACATCTTCTACTAGCAGTGTGGAAATTCTTCAGGCAAAGATGGAAATACTTTAGCATAAGGGACCAAGATACATTAGGTTCATTTCCTGATTTGAGAGGGACCTTGACATGCTCTTAAAGGAAGTTTGTCCAGGAGAAATGCTTCATCTGGGTAAACATCTGTGTATCAGGGATGTGGCACTGAGAGAGCTGGTCATTATAACTACAGTCTCATCCTCTTCAGATTTATGTTTTAGCAGAAAGCATAGCCAGTCAAAGACCTCATCCTCTGCAAACCAGTAGGGAGCAGGGAGCTTTGCACTCATTTTTTTGTGAGAACTTTCAATGAAAGTGACAAAGAATTATCCCACTGGTCTCAGCAACTGTCACCAGATCATTCAGAAACTTAACTATAACCCCTTGTTACACAGATGCCAAGAGCTCGGTTTATGATGCGTTTCTGCATGTATATTAACACAGTATTCATAGAATCATAGAATATGTTGAGTTGGAAGGGTCCCATCAGGATGATTGAGTCCAACTCCTAGCCCTGTGCAGGATACTCCAAGAATTACTCCATGTCCAAATGCTTCTTGAATTCAGACAGGCTTGGTGCTGCGGCGATTTCCCTGGGGAGCCTGTTCCCATGCTCAACCACCCTCTGGGTGAGAAACCTTTTCCTGATATCCAACCTAAAGCTCCCTGTCTCAGCTTCATGCCATTCCCTTGGGTCCTGTCACTGGTCTCAAAAGTGAAGAGATCCATTCATACTTGCTCCTCCACTTCCCCTCATGAGGATGTTGAACTGCATTAACACACAGTATAACACAGATTCAGAAGAACAAACACCCTGTTAAGATGTTGGGCTGAAGTGACCTAAAAATTAGCAGTTCCAGATTAAAGAGGCACACTTCTGAAGTTCCAGATTTGAATCTAGGATTCCTGAGTAAAAGGGATCTAATTCTGAGATGCATGGAAAACCAGTAAGTTTGCCTTCTGGGGCCTCCAAATTCTGTCCCCACAAGCTGTTTGATGTTGTCTGAGGGCACTGAATGAGACTGACTAAAGATGGGAATTTAAAACAGGCTGCATGACAGTAGTTTACCAGTAACAGGGTGTCCCTAGGACTGCAAACAGACCAGTCTACATGCAGTGCACAGGCACTCTGGCCAGGGGAGTCACAGAGAAAGAGGCAGAGCTGCACAGGCTCCCACCTGCAGCATGGATGGACTCCAAGCACTGACACAGCCCTTTTCAAAAACTTCAAAATGGTCAGAGTGAACACAAGCCCTTCCTGAGTGGTGCCAACTGAGTATAAGCTACACCTCAAAAAGATGAATTTACACTGCCAATGATGTAGTGATCTTATATTGTCAGGGACCAGTAGGATTCTCCATGCACAGGGCATAGAACTCTCACAGCTTTCCTTCCAGGGTGGCCTTTAACATTAATCCAACATGAAGAACCTAAATATAATAATCTGGCAGATTATACTCTGTTCTGTAGTTTTCCCTCAAAATAATTTACAGGTTTGAATTTATTTTTTTTTAATAACTTCAGTATAGCTAGTGAGTGGTTCAATAGCCCCCCCCAGTTTTTGGTTATGTTTGTACAGTCCAGAAAAAGGAACTGCTGTACAGCGGGCACACATTTTTAGATTTAAAGGAAATTCATGAGGTCCTACTCCTGATTCTCCAAAGAATTCTTCAGCTATTTTGAAATGCGAGGGTCTATGCAAAACCATTTGGAATCCACAGTTTCATCCCAGACCAGAAATTACACTTCTTTTGGCATGGGGGTGAGGAATGGGGAGTTACAAATTATGAAGTCATTAGGAATACGAGACATCTCAAAGAAAAAATCTAAACAGATGAACTAAACTTTTCTACAGCCACTGGCAAAGAAAGTGAGTATAATTATGTAGGAACAAAGCATCAATACAGCTACTACTTGGTGCATAAGCCCTGAGCTACTTGGTTTCATGATGCTATGTTTAATTCAGAGGAGTAAGACAGTCCCTCCATCTGAAAGATTAATCCAATACAAATTAAAATCCTAAGGAAGAAAATGTAGCAAGCAGTTAAAAAGACATTCTAAAGAAAACCACAAACAAATTGATGTTTGTCTTATAAGAGACAAAGATGTGTAGTTCAATGGGTTTTGCTTAACTGCTAATTTTGAGGCCAAGCCTTGATTGCATATTTATTTCATACAAACAAGTGAGGAAAAATATATTCAGTCTATAACAATCTTGTGTATAGCTAACTTTTATTTGTAACAAGGCTGTTTCAGTCTACTTTTAACTTGCTTTTGAACTCCAGCTCCTTAAGAAGCCTTTTCAGTGAAAAAAGAGGGTGAAGTTTGAAGACTGATTTGGCTTCTCCTTTACATATAAAGAAGAGAACCTCACAGCTGCCTCACAGTAACACCATCTGATCACTCCTTGCCAACAGCCACAGAGATCCACCGCCACTGTTAGCTAAGAAGAAATAAGAGTTGGGGGAAATAAGCCTACAGGCTAAGGTTGGTTTTGGGTTTTTTCTACCCTTCATTCAGAAGTGACAAAGAGACATAGCTCATTATGTCTAAGACAGTACACAGCTCTGACCTGCTTGTCACACAAAAGCAATAAATTACCTTCCTAAGGATGCAGCATCTACCTAAATAAATTAGCTAGGAGGTTGGAAACATCTTGCATCCCCATGCCAGGACTTTTATGTCATGCAGGCAGGCAAGTGGGTTCAGAGTCAGGTAAGCAATCATCTTTAAGTTTCAAAAGTTCACATTATGTGGTATTTCACAAACTTTCTCCTAGTGCAACATCTTAGTTGGTTCATCCAGTTAAAAGGCTCCAGGATGAAACAGTGATATCCTAAAGGAACTAAATTTCCATCCTGTTAGGAAAGATGCTGAACACACGGGAGGAACACCCAAAGAAGTAGTAAAGGAAGGTCTGTAATCTGTAATTGTACTGCTCTGCATTGCTGTGTAATCAAGTATAAAACCCATCAAGGCATAAAACCATGTTTCCTCCTTAGTCTCTCACTTTGAATCTGCCAACTTTTCCCATACTTTAGCAGATCCTGACCATTCACATCTCTCTAACACTTCTACCCTATTAGCTCAGCTAACATACTGAGGATCTTTACTGTGCCTTTGACTTATAAAGGAATTTTTCTGTTAGTGTAAAGGAATCCTAACCAGAGTCTTCAAATAATGCCAACATGTATGCTTATAGCTGCCTACAATAAATCCGAAAAATGAAGCAATACAGCAGTTAGATCCATTACATGTTCTAACAGTGACTAGTAATTTCTTTTGTGTCTTAAAAGTAAAGACTTTTAAGAGTCAACTGAAGCATGGGAAAATATTTAATGTGATTTTCCAAAGCACAGTATTTCTGAAGCTCTGCCAATCATGCAGTAGATTGAACACACCATTACGAAGTATTCTCACATGTAACCACAGTGACTCCACCATACAGGTTATTTAAAGCCTTGTGAGATTCACTTACAATCCTAAGTAAAACACACTTCTTAAAGTATTTCACTGGCAACTGTCCCAAGCTGTGTTCCAAAAACTAAAGTGCAAATTTTACAGCCTCTAGCCCTAGCAATTCACATCCTATGAAATAATCAGAATTTTTATCTTTTGCAGAATAGCTGGGATCCCATGCCATTGCAAGACAGTTTCTATATTTTGTTCCCTAAACAATAAAACTATCACAAGAGATGCCAGCAGGTTGGAAGCAGGTCAACAAAACTAGTGTCAGGGGCTTTTTATTTCCTTTCTTTTAAACTCCTTGGGGAGTCTAATGATCAAAACTTAGCAAAGTGCGTAAGTATGTTGTGTAACAGGATTGTTAGATCTCTTGGCTTCAAACTAAAAAGACTATAAAACAAAATTCCTATTATGGATATTTCTTGATGTTTGGTGGTCTGTCATGCATTACCAATACGGATAGTAATTTTCATCCGCTTGCCATTAAGATCTCCGATTAAAAAGCATTGCTGCAATACTTCCATGAAATTACTGTAATTTGGGAATTTTACTTCTGGAAAAAATGTAACAGAATAATTAACATGTCTATCAATTCCATTCTCTTAGTTAATGCCAAAAGTGGGAGGGATGAATTATTAACCACTTGCTTGAGCTATTACACTGACAGGATGTTGTAGAATCACAGAACCATTTAGGTTGGAAAGGATCCTTATGCTGAACCCCCTTTTAGCATTTCTGCAATGACAGAACCTTCCTCTACTTCTGCCCACAAAGACCTGTCTGAATGGACACTCCAAACTCACAACAAACATCTGAAATAAAGCTGTGTTTTCCTAGAAGCATCTGAACTAATACTTCACTGCTGATCCACAGAAAATGAATGCAGACAAATTTGAAACATATTTTGTACTTAAGCAATTATTGGGTGAAGCTTAATAAGCTGGTTTTGATCTATGAAGGTCTCCATATCTCCATGCTGACTATGTCAAGCAATGCCTTGTCTTTCTTTTTCTGATGGGATGGTCCAAGACTTGGCATCAACAGAGACAATGTTTCCAAAGCTTTTCTTATGAAATGGTAAATCTACTTGGAATTTTTTTATGTACAGTAATTCACCACTGCAAATTACAACCAACAAAAGGTTTGAAGCTTTACCAGTGTGATTGAGAAAAGAATCCAGTCTAAGTGCCATAAACAGCCTAAGCCAGATCTTAGTCACACCTTCTACTGATTTTGTATTCACTTTCTGGTTTTTACTTTTTATTTAATTTTTAGTTATAGACACTTACCTATTAAAAAACACAGAAGGAACCTGACATTAGACTTCCTCAATATATATACTAAGGTAAAGCTCTTTGCTACATAATCACAAGCCCCTAATGTTGAAAATTTCCTTCCAAAATTAAAATTTCACATCCTTTAGTACTTCTTACAAAGTATTCCACTTTCCCACTCTCCTGGCATTTTATTAGCAGGTTTTAGCACCATAAAACAATACACCACATATAAAATTAATCACATACAGCAGACAACTCTCAAAGAAGGTGAAATCACAAATTCTGTGGGCAGTTGAATAGTTTTTCCTCTGAACAGCTAAGTCATTTGCCCAACAAATGCAAAGTAGCATTTTAGATCTTCACATATAACTTGAACATTATTTCTTAACTCCTCAGAGAAAATACTGATAACTTAATAAGTTTTATTAAAAAACAGACCCCAAAACCACAAAAATGAAACCATCAAAACAAGATCAAACAGAAAACTAATCAAGTTCCTAAATTCCTGCACACAGCTGTATGTGCCTCAACAGGTGTTCTATGCATCTGCAAAATATAAGCAAAAATTAGATAATCTTGCAACCACAATTCCAGATTTTATTGCAGATTTTGAATAGTTATTTGCTTTCAAAAGAGGCTAATATTTAATTTTATGTTGCTTTCTATGGCTTTTCCAGCAGAAAATAGAATCCCTTGATTTTGATTTATTTGCCATGAAAACTTGGGATCATTTATTTCAAAGTCAGTCAAGCTGTCTCTCTTTTGTGGAGAGACAACTAACATCCATTGTACACTACAAAGAAACCAACTGACCACTATGGGGTTTATAATTTCTTATACCTTAATACACTGAAGGCAGGACACCAGGTAGAATATGAAAACCCCAAAAGTTACCTTGCCCCAATCAGATGTACTGCAGGGTTTAATTTTGATACCAGTCACTGTTCACAGAAGTCCGGAACTGTTTCAAGTCAATTCCTAATTATGCAAGCAAATTGGGAAAAGATGACCAGAAAAGACTAGAACATAAATCAAACTAACCATATGTAAAATTAAGCTAAAGTACATACATGCCACGTTATTCTTTGCAAAATCCCCTACTGGCTAGATTTCTGTAGAAAGCAATGGAGGTTTAAGGAGCAGTGGGCACTGTCATTAGATGAGCCCTTACCCTGCACTTAGACTTTTCACAACCATTTGATGCACCAGAAGGTGCTGGGAGCAGCTGTGACCGTGTTAATCCAAACCCCACATAGTCATCAGAGTTAAATGAGAGCTAACATAACAAGGAGTTAACCCCTTAAATAAGCTGTTGTAGGGCTCCTTCCCGAGGGATTTCTCAATTGCTATAAAAACTATGTTCTAAATCCAGCTTCCATGGCTAGAATGAAAACAAATGCTATAAAGAGTATGATGAGATGAAGGTCTTCACACGGCCACTGAGCTGAATGATGGGATCTCACCTGCTGCTTCAGTTGCCAAATTTAATAGTTTTAGTATGGATGTAAAAACAAGCTTCAAATGACACTATTCCAGAAGTCATGGCTCACAGATTCCAGACAATCAATCATCAAAACCCTTCAAAAGCAGCAGCCAAATTTAACAGCAGCACCTGATAGAATAGTATTAGACAGGCCTGTACTAAAGCATTCTTACACAGGAGCTTGCAAAAAGCCCTCCAAAAATGCATTTTAGCATAACGTATATTTAGTCACCTCATGTGTTCTCAACAAACAACCATGGATGAATTCATCTCATGACATTAAAATAAATGCTGAAGATTTAGTGCTTCTTTCTCCTAAAGTAATGATGAAAGCCTTCCTTCTTCCACAGTACCTTCTCCACAGAGTTCTTCAGGGTGTCATCTTCTGCTAAAGACATAAAACTTTAGCCTTGGCCATTTATTCTCACTAAAAGATAGGAACTCATCCATCTTCTGCCACTGCTAGCTTGCCCAGATCCCAGTTTAGACTGTTTCTGCCTCTTCAGATTTCCCCTGCAGTGATACCTGAGTAATTAGCTGTAGTTTCTCCACGTAACTCTGTTTCTTCTTTTTCCTAATTGAAATTCCAGAAGTTTTTCAAATGGAGGAAAAGTCAAGGTAAAAACTTGTTCTGGGGCAAGGAAGCTGCTTTTAGTTTTAAAAACGTGTGGTATATGGGTCATCAAAATAAGCAAGGTTTTAAAATTCAAAGGAAAGTAACTGCAATTACCAGTGGTGAGTAAAAACTAGCCAGTAGGCAAATGCTAACATTCCAAATTGGATAATGATCAAGGAAAGAGGTGGTTGCATCCATCTGCAAAATGAGCACCATTTTTTGGAAGATTTTTTTTAAGCAATCTCTGGAATTTATAGAAATTTTATTTGTGTTTTCTGAGATGAATTGTACGATGATGTCCACAAAGAGATGGAAATTACAGTGCAGTGTTACTAATCCTCTTATCAAAGTATTTTGGACACTGATTACAGCATTATGAGGAGCAGCCACAATGCAAGGGCACAGGGAGAATGAAAAGGATGCTACAGGTTATCCTTTCATAGGGGGAATGAAAAGCTTAAAGGAAGCACAACAGGATGTCTCTGCTTGTCTGCTCAAAAAAGTCAGTTTGGTCATAGCACTTCCTTCACTGCCTATCCACACCACTAGCTCAAGCTCCAGCTGCTCACCTGGTACCATACAAATTCTAAAAAAACACATGGTTACTGATTTCTAACAAATTTCAATTTGTAAGTTCATGATTTATCCGATTTTAGGTGACTCTCATTAGGAGGATTAGGAGAATAGGCCTGATCTGACAATGCTGTCAGAAGTGAGGCTGACAGCTCTATACTCTCATGTGCAACCAGTACCGAGGCTGAAAACTTGCTCTCAGCCCCTCCTTGTCTGAACAGGAAGAGCTCTGCTAGTGAGAACATATGTATTTCATATGTATATACATGTACTTATTATGCATGTATATGTATACTTACACACCTCCCCCACATGTCCATCCACATGGGCAATACAGATTCCTGCAGCAGCCGGGGTCAGACACTCAGTCTGCCCAGTAACTGCTTCTGGATCCCAGTCCTCCCAGTTGCTGGCACCTGGACAAACAAGACCCCAAGGGCACTGCCCCACTCCATCTGCTGGCACAGACTGTCACACACACATCCAGATGTGCCTGGGACTCCACTGCTCCGCACAAACGTACTTGGCTCTCAAACTTCTTCACCTACTCACCCAATACTTGCTATTGCTTCCACAGTCAGCTGCACAAGAGATGCACAGGTCTCTGGCCTCTGGCCCCACCCCAGTGACTGGCATGTGGTTTCACTCACTGGGTGTCCCCAGGTGCTGACACCCAGCCACGCGGGCCATGCAGCCCACAGTCCCACGGCAATACCCAGACCCCTGCTTGCTCCAGCTGCTGCACCACAGTTGCTATATTCAGCCTCCCACTTATTCACAGACTAGAGAATAGAGACTCCCTCACCCAGGAAAGAGATAGAAAGGAATACAGGATTACAACAGCACAGTCTGTCCTGTCAGGCACACAGCACAGCTGGACAAGTGTACTGACCACCAAAGTGTTTAGACACCACTGGCCCTTTCTATGCCATTAGCCCTTTTATTTTCCCACACTTCTTCCTCCATGAATCACCTAGATGCCTCCCTTTGTCTGACTTTGGTTCTTCCCCTAAACAACCTGTATTAAGCCCTGTGCAATCCCAAAATGCTCTTCCCTTGCATCCCATCATGTGTGCTGTACACTTCAGCAGCAACTCCCTATCTGTCCAAAAAGTGTTCTGCCATTGACCCATCATGCTGCGTTTCAGGTCTGGACCTGGGGGTTGAGGCTCTCCTGGGAGTGTCCTGGAAATTACTCCAAACTGGTGTCCCTCCCTCTGAGCCCTTAGTTCAGTTTTCTGTCAGTCATTGTGCCCTTCTTCTCCTCTGGGCTTGTGGAGGTAGAACTTTGGTGGGCTGATGGACACTGTGATGGCCTGGAAAGACCCCAGGGTAGGGAACTAGGGGTTTTTCCATGTCTGTCTTTGTCTGTTCTCACATGATGTAGCAGATTGTCCTGCACAAAAGTGATCTGGCAACTAAAATGCCATGCTCCACCCCCAGCTTTCCTTTCCTTTTCAACTTTTTTTTTTTTTGAAATTGGTGAACATCTGCTCTTCCTATTGAGCATTTGGTATAATTTAGAGGAAGAATGAAAGGCATCTGTATTAGAAACACAAACAGAGGCACTGTGATCAGAACAAAGAATCCTCATAGAAAGCATGAGAAGAAATTCCAGCCAAATGCAAAGGTGAATTTTCCAAATTCCAGTACCCCTCTCTTTAGAAGGGGAAGCATTAAGCATTTGCCAGTGATTTTTTTAAACTTTCAGTTTACTATCAGGCAAGGAACTCCATTAACCTCAATGAGCATTCATTCTGACCAAAGGTACCTTCAGCCTGGCCCAAGCCAGAGCTCTCAAGCTGGCTTTGACACGTGGGATCCTTCCAGCGAGTCCAGCACATCACCTGGGAAGCAGAGGAGGGGTGGCCAGCACAGCTGACAGACCGCCCTGGCCAAGGTGGGCACGCAGAGCTGGGCTGGCTGACCATGGTCCTGCCAAAAGGTACTTTTGCTTTTTGCCCAACCACTGCACACCACAGCCCCAAACTCTTGTGGGGAGCTGTAAAGCATTTTGACCAATTCTTTCCAAGCATGGGGAAAATTACTGCTGCTTATGTAATGTGTCTTTTGCCAAATGTGAATCTGGGAGCTCAGCTGAGCTGACGTTAGTTTTTAAGCTAAAGAGCCAAAACATTTTTCACTCTGATGCTCTCTTGGCTCCCACCATTGACTATAGATTCTGCTAAAAAGTTACATCACAGTCCTAAGTGCCATCTACACCATTAGGATCAAGCAAGGACTTTTGTTTAAGGTATGGTTGGGAAGGCAAGTTTTGGGAAGACAGGGACACTGAGTCGTACCTAAGCACACAAGCAGCTGCAGTGTTGAACTGTGTAAGCCCCATAGGTCCCAGGTGCTGTGTCATACCTGGTTTACCTGTATGATGGTGGGCTACCTTACTGACTTCTGGCTCCTGGAAACACTCGGCCCCAAGTGTCTTCAGACAGTCTGCAAACTTTCCACTATGTTTCTTAAACTGGAAACTTATTTAACCTCTTAATTGACAGCACATAATTGTATTGATTTACACTCAGAGTCCATTCATAACATATCCCTTGAAGAAGTTAATTGAGTTCTTGGTTTTCTATATCACATAATATAAATATATATCACGGAATCAAGACGTACATGCCAAGAAAATAAAACAAGAGACAGTTAAGAAGGATCCCTCTCAACAAAAACAGCATGCTGGTTAACTGAAAGCCCATCTCGTTTCTCAGGAAATGGCAGTGATGAGTATCAATTTCAAAATAATAAGCGTTAAAAAAAATACAGAAAAACAATAGAAGGAAGGCTGTTATCCACTTTTACAGCACTAATAAGCCCCAAATCCTGGAAAATTTAAAATGGTCCAAGACCACATGTTCTTAACCGAGTACAAAAACTAGCTTATAAACTACATATAAATTAAGATCAAAACGATGGCAATAGTCTTCAAATTGCATCTGCAGTGAGAAATGGCTCATTCAAGGAAAGGATACCAACCCACCTGCCTCCAGTGTAAGTGGAGTTTGGGGCAATTCTTACTCTCAGTCAGGTTTCTAATACCTTGAATGATAGTTGGTCATATTGATACTAAGAAAACCAATGTTTCAAGTTTAGAAACTTGACTCTTGCCATATATAGGGAAAAGCAGTTTCGTCTGTTCAACTCAAGATACCTTGAAAGAAAACAACTCTTGAGGGCATACCAATGCAAACAGGCGTGACAGGAAACATGAGCTCCCTCTTCTGTAAATAGCTTTGGCTGGCAAAGCATAAAGGGGTCATTGCACACTTCTTTGCCAGTATGACTGCTATGAGATGACTTCAGCTTAGCAAGGTTAAGGAAACAGCTGAGAACAGCAGTTCCATTTTTAACTACTTTTAATTCAGATGCCCCTAAACACTATCCAATAAGGACCAAATTTAAACCAAACACACAGGTGAGAGTTTTGTGTCCTCCTCTTCCCTGATTAAATTTTAGATACCCTGTGAAAAGGATATATAAGTGGTGCCACCCCCAATCGAGCCGCTGGGTCTGTCACTGCTATAACTTAAAGGGTTGAATTTTCGTTATTCTCAAAACCAGCACTCTGTGACACCAAAAAATGCTTCTGCATTTTTCTTGCATCCACTGTTGATAAACTTGATGAACTGGTCTACCACCCTCTGCTGACTCAGCATCAGACAAATTTGTTTTGGTAACAGTGGGTTTTCACTGTCTACTCCAAATCTGATCTGTATTTTCAGCTACTTAAAAAAAAACCAAACAAAACCAAACAACATCCCACACACTAATTATACAAACAACAAAAAAAAAAAAAAAAAAAGGCAAAAAGACATGCAAAGACAAAACAGGTTTGCTTTACTTGGTCTGGCTAACCATAACACAGCAACATAAAAGTCCTGCTTCAAAAAAAATTACTACAGAATTCTTGCTTTCTTCAGTACTACATTCCACCTGAATCCCGTGTGTAGGGGTAACAGTAAGACAGCCTTAAAGATACTTTCAGACACCTCAGTCCAGTTTCCTGTGTGGTAAGCAGGCTCATGTCAGTCAGTAAAACTGTGATTTGCAATGAACAAACGACAGTAACATCAAAGCAACAGGAACCTGTAGCAGGGGGAAAACAGGGCTCAACACCACTTGTTGGTGTGTCTTGGGCTTGACTCATTTCTAGTTATGCCAACACATATTGTGAAATTTACTTTGAAAACATTTCAAACTTCCATAAAGTTATTTCTGTCAGAGTAAAAAGGAAAAGCTGAATTACTGAGAGATTTGATTTCAATCAGCCCATTGAAAATTTCACTACAGGAAGAGAAAAGATGAGAAAAACAAAAGAGAGAAGGTTGATTTTAGCTATGGTTGCTGCTGCTGGAGTTTTGCAGCACTTTAAGTAAGTTTGTTTTAAGTAAGTAAGCAAGCTACATTCTTAAACAGTGACAGAGCTCAGCAACAAATTACCTATAACTTACATAGTTCATCTTTGTTGCATTGTCCATCACCTGAAGCCTTTAAATCAGTATTGGGCACCTCCTCAAAAGAAAAGCTGTTGCTCAGCGAAGTTTATTGAGCTGTATAAAAATTTGCTAGATTAGGCTCTAAGGTTTGGGTTTATGTAAGATTGCCACCATGACATAATATCTCCAACTTTGAGTATCCATCAGGCTATAGATACCCAAAATATAAAGGCTGTATGTGGGAGCCATTGACTCTAGTGGACACAAAGGTGGGCATGTAAAACAGACTACTATGACAAATAAGAAAAAATAGAGTGCAGTAATTCCAACAGGGGTAACTTTGGTGAGGTATGGAAAATTACTGCACACACTATTATGCTGCAAATACAGTGCTGAAAATAAAATTCACATATTATAACAGGACAAACACAACTACAGAACATATCTGTCTTACCAGTGCCATGGCAACTGCAAAAGAAAACACACACTGACCTGAAATAGTAGCAACTTCTTCCCGTTAAGAATATTGCTTATAAGGGAACAAGCAAGAACCGGCTGACCACATATCCATAAAAGCTGGGAATGCTTTCTGCTTCCATAAAGTGTCTCAATGCCTTTACTATTTTTACCAAAAAAAAAAAAAAAAGGGAGAAAAAAAAAGATGGGTTTGTCCCTGATTTTAGAGTCCCCAAGCACATGAGGCTAACAAGCTGAGCAGATGCACCCTTCAGGGAATCTAATCCAAACTGTCCAGTTTCCACTCACCTCAGAACCTGCTGATAAACACAAACTCCCTTAACCAGACCCTGACAGGCTGATCCAAGCCTTACACAAGCATCCCACTCCTTTGTCTCACCAAAGAGACAACAACCTGCTCACACAAGCAGGCTGACAAATTCAAAAAGAAACAGCTGTATCTGCCCAGCCAGGCATTTCAGCCCTGTCTATCCACTGAACAGCCTTCACTTTACTAAGGTTCATCACTTCAACACCATTAACTGCAGTGAATTTGTAAGAAATGCTATGCACAATTGGATAGACCTGTAAGAATGGTTTTAGAAGACTGATTGAAGACTCCTTCCTAAAGAAAATCTTGCATGATGTTTTACAACTGTGTCTCAGATATTGTACCTTATCACTGCTGGATGATTTCAAAAGAGAGAGAAGTCCTAAAAATAGTAAGCTCCTGAAAATCTGGTGAGAAATCAATGCAAAGAAAGGAGATTATAATCGGGGTGTGTGGGGAAACCCAAATGTGAACTCTGCCACTTAAAGTCTTATTTGGTGGTACAGCACTGAAACAGCTTCTGAGTGGATGTAGCAGACACTGGCTATTGCCCAGTGGAGGTTTCAACAGGGAGGACAGCGTGAAGTGGAAATTACCAAGGAGCTGGATGTATCCAAGCAGAAAACACACATCCAGTCATTATCATATCTTCAAGCCACAAAGAGTTTGGATTTGCTTATTTAACCATAATATATTTTTCTATTAGCAAATGACTATGTATGTATGTTCACAAGTTCTCCACATCTGAGCAAAAACCGAAACCAGAAAATCCTGCCTAGAATCAAGTATTATTTACCATCTCCTACAATAAACCATCTCCTACAATAAATCATCTCCTAAATAAATATAACTGTAACAAATGTAAGCTTACTCACATACTGCACTGAACATTTAAATACTGTCTAGCAAGCAAAAATAAGAGCTAATCATACACCCCTTACGTCTTTACTGTGACTAAGACAACAATCTGATTTACAAGCACTTCAGAAATCCGTGTAAGCAAGACTAAGGTGGAAACTGTCCTGCAGCCCAGTGACCTGTTGGAACCAACTCAACACAACTGCTGGGCACACAGTTCTCCCCAGTAACGCAGGCCTGCAAGCCACTAAATGGGAAGGAAAAATGGCAAAACAACAGGTTTTGGTTTTTTTGCATTTAATAACCAGTAATAGTTTGGACTGTTATTCTCTGTGCTGTTCACTGATTTTCAAAAAGCTCTCATTTAAACGTCTAGAATACCTTATTTCTCATGACTAGTTAATCCAGTTCTCCAATCCGAAAGTCCTAACTGCTGCTGTTTGAAGCATGCAGAATATTACTTGCATATACTTTATAAAAATGGCATTTGCTAGTAAAAGCAAAGCTTTTAAAGCTTTGGGGAAATAGCCTTGGGGCTTTCCCCTTCTAAGAGCTTAAAGTTTTATGAGTGAACCTAAAGGACTGCCAGACTTCTAAAGTGACAACACATTACGAAAAAATTTCCTATGTGTTTTGCAAATTTGAAGTCAGTCACATTTCACAACTGACATCAGGGTTTTTAATATCAGCTCTAATGAAATATAATTCTCCAATGACATAACTGTGAAGTACAGCATTTTCATTTCACTAGCTGGCAGGGAGGTTTTGGCCTTATTACTATTATTTCTTATGTAGAGCCAAAAGTGTTGTAGGCCCTGCACAGACATGTCTGAAGGCAAAGCCTTTCCCCTGTACCTGCTGTAAGCCCCGAGATCGCAGGGTGCTCAGCCTGACAGAACAGGTCATGCATTTTCACATGACTGCTACGCTGAGACACAAGAACGTAAAGACAGTGTAAGAAATAGTTTGCCTTCATCTTCTCTACAGTTTCACTTTCACTAAATCTCTTTGGGTGGGACTGGATGGTTTCTGGTTTGGGAGAGTTGCACTGTTTATTGAAAAAACCTGCAGTCAATGATGACATTCCAGCCATCATCAAAAACTGGAGAGGAGCGGGCTGCAAGCTGAGGATTAAAAGGATAGCCTTGTTTTTAAATCCAGTTCTTCCTGAGGTCACAATTCCTGTGCTGCAAGAGAGAGATATTTATTTTAAAGTAGGTACATCCACGGTTCACACCAATTTAACCACACACCAATAAAAATCAAAAAGCCCCATTTGCAAAAGACTGAACTAAGGACATAACTGCAAAGGGCTGTCCCTTCTGAAAAACCTGACAATCCAAGAAATGGGACAGAGGCATACACCCCCTGCTGACTGAGATGAAATCCAAGCATGACAGACAGCAGTCGGAAGGAGAGACTTGTCTACTCAGAAGCCCCAGAGTAATTGGCAGGAACACCTGACATGGGCACTCTATTCTGAATTTGTTGTGGGAACGAGTAACAACAATAGCAATCCTGTACTCTCCCCTTCACCTACACAACCCACTCAATGCACATGTTTCTTCAGGTCTCCAGTGGTGCTACTTGGGAAAGAAATGTGTCTCAGTTTGGCTGGTGACTGTACTTTGTGCTCTGAGACTGAGCAACAACCCAGGGGACACCTCCACACACAGACCCAGCTCCACTGCAGAGGGAATTTGAAAGGGGCATCTCATGGCACAGTTCACAGCAGGAAGTTTAGGCCTGACCTGCTCAAACATACACACAAAGCAATAAGATACCTCGACAAGTACAAGGGGGAAGCCACTGTTGTGGCATCAACTTAGGGCATCAACACAAAAGCACTATATCAGCAGCAACATCCCCTTTGGACTGGACTCTGATCAAGGCACCTCAGAACCCATGCCTTCTTTTTGCAACATTCTGAAATCCTCAAGCATTTTTAATAGGGGTTTACAGAACCCGAACTGCAGCCTAAACAGAGTTTGAACTCACAGGGAATGACAGGTTCATATCAGCTCTGTTTGAGGCTACAGGAGAAGCTGGAACAAAATCATGTTTGATTTTTCTACTTTGGGTGAAAAGTAGGAGGAGAAGAGTCCACTTATTACATTATGGTGCAGCTTGCAGTGGTGGTGGTTGTCTCTTCTGCTGATGCAGTTCATTTCTGAAAGGACAGCTATGCAGGGTGAAGTAGGTGCTATCCTTCAGTTCCTCTAGGCTGCTGACAAACATTAAACTGGTCTCCAACGCTGATGGAATACAGAACAGAAAACACAGACTATGACTTCCCAAAAACAAGCAAAAACTTTGGTTGTCTCTGGAGGATGGTCTGGGAAGAGGCAGAGGATAAACGGGTTCATAAAGTCTTTTCCAGCTCCATGCAACCAGTGTAAATGAACAGTAATACAGATGTCCCCACCTCTGAGGGGCTGTGTGAAGCCTTGCAGCAGACAGCAGCAAAGCAGCAAGGGAAAAACTGCCATGCATGTCTGCTCTCCACAGACCAGGAGACCCCAGTCAGGACTCTTAACATGCTGGCTGAAGGCTTTGCCTCAGAAAGGAGAAAATCAAGTCCATGTAAGGACAGCAGGGTTTGGCCCATTGTAAACACTGGCATTTATAATGGAGAGCAGAGTGTCACTGGATGCCTGTTACAGACACTCGTGGCTTGCTTTTCACAATGTCTTGTAAGGATGCTTTGTACTGAGATTTCATACAGTAGTAGTTCCTTAATTTAACTAATTCCATTTTCTGCTTGTGGGAAATGGTTTGCTTTGACCATACCCAACAAGCTATTGTCCCAGCAATTATATTGCCATAATCATTTCCCAATCTTTGTTTTAAGGCACTGCTATTTCTTAAGAACTATCTTACCTCAATTACAGGGCAATGTAAGCTTGAAATCCACAAAATACTCTACCCCAAAGACAACATCCTTTTCATCAGGCACTGAAGCAATAAATGGCTTAGGAAAGGATAAAAAAAACCAGTTAAATATTTACTAAAACTATCTAAGTCACTGCCTATGAACTCAAAAAACACTGTTTCTCACACAGTTCTAGAGTCCTAATATGTAAAGTTATACTAAAACAGTATTAAAACTTTTACATCTTCCACCCACACAAATGGAGTAGTCCCCTCCTACCCCTCCACAGCTTCCAGCCTCAAATATCCTGGCAAAAAATGATCAGACAAAATAGGTGACTTATGTTTTTATTGGTTCCTCCAGACTATGACAACATTTCCTAAAACACTGAGCCAGGAAACTATTAATGTCTCTGAAAAAGTGGAAAGGGTCAGGCTATTTCAAACGACATGTGTTTACTAAGAAGCCTTTCCTATAGATGTACAGGCCACTTAAGATCTGAGTAATAATAATACAATTATTTAGCATTCACATCGTATTTCTAGCTTTAAGGTATATTGTGAACATATTTGTAACACCACTGTGTTAAGAAAGCATTACCCCTTTTCACCTTTTTGAGAACTAAAATAAGATTAATAAGCTTGCCTAAGACTTTGTTGAGTATTATATCCATTCCAAGACTACCAGTTCCCAGAGATCTGTATGCGTTCCCTATCTCAGGCTGTTATTGAAGAGAAAAATGGAAATTATCTCAGTTCATGACCATTAGAAAAGATGAAGACCTGGAAGATTTTCTAGATTTATCTCAGCTGGGTTGGGCAGCAAAGTCAGGTCAGGCATTTGCAGGTGAGGTCAGAGATTCCTTAAAAAAGCCATGTGTGTTTTCTACACAAGCACTAAACCAGAGCACACTAACAGGAGCACAGCACGCTACAGGCAGGACAGAAAGACATCCCACAGAGACTCCTAAAAACCCTTTAATTTTCTAGCACATACTACATGCATATACCTCTTTGTTTCGGCTGCTTTGTCAGTAGCCTGGGAATTACCAAGGGGACACAAAGGACTTGCATAAAAGCCTTGGATGTAAGTGTGCTCCAAAGATACCACCACTTCACTTGTAGCCAGAACAATTTCATCCACAAACCCAGTTCCGATCCTGACTGCACTAGAATATGCCCAAAGGTCAGCTCCCTAATGCAGGAGCACAGAGCAGACTTAAACCCAACCTGCCTAAGGCACATACAGTGCAATGCATTTTGCACAGAAGAGAGCTGAGGCATCGTAAAGGAAATACAAGTCACTCTGTTCTTACTGACTCAAGAACTTCACTCATCTGTCACGTCTCAAACAACCAAGATCAGGTCACACGACAAACACTGCAGGTAGAAATCCCACTATTGCACAGTGCCATCTCCTGGGCAAGCAAGACTGGAAAACACCCTCCTGCCTCTCTTGTCTCCTGCAGCATCCAAGGCTTTGGTGTTGTCCTCATGTGCTGGCAGGCCAGGCGTTACCTCTGTTCTCAGAAGGCAGGCCATGAATTCACGGAAAGAAGAGCAGATTGTTTACAGCTCTCCCCATGAAACACGAGATGCAGCAGCCCGCTCTTGAGAGAGGCGGCGGCGTCTGCACAGGCAAGCACCACGCAAGGCCACAGGATTAAGTTCACTCTGGGTTGCTGGCTAATCACAAATTAGCAATCAGGGCTTCCTTTCAACATCCAAACAGGAAATGGGAGTGGAGGAAGTGAAAGCTTAATAATTTCTTGCATGTTAACAAGATACATGAGCCATTCCAATAAAAAAGTTTCGCTAAACGAACTTGAACCTAGCACACTGTCTGTCCCAAAATGGCAAACATTTATCTTTAAAACCAAGCTGCGTGTCTTGGAAAGAAAACGGATGCTAACATTTAATTCAGCATAACTTAATTTCCAGGATAAGAGGACATCAAGCTGTGAACTAAAGTTGAGGATCCTATTTTATTATAATCACAAGTGTTCAGATTATAATCCCCAAATCAAATGCAAGATGGTAATCCTGGCATTTCTCTTGAAACATTCAGTGAAAACACAGGATTAGAAGGGTAACGTTTTAGTTATCACAAACTGTTAAATCCATAATGGCCTCTGACAAAAGAGCAAGAAAATCAGACAAAATGTGTTGGCTCCATTTCTTTCCTCTATCTTTTATGGCTACTGTACTCATTGGCTCTGCACAACCCATAACATCAACCTGGCCACACAGTAAAGTGTCAGGAAAGCTGGGAAATAAAGTCCCTGTAACATAGTGAAAACCCTAAAATGCCCGAAGGAGCAAAAGAGTCTCAGGCCTCCATGCCAAACAGAGGGAGCAATATCTCTCTGTTTTTAGGCCACCAGTTCACACCCCTGGCAAACAGGAAAAGCCTGGCCCATTACATGCTCCTAACTTGGTACTATCTTCACTGGAGGAGGAGGAAAAATAGCTTTGTGCAACTGTTGAGCAATTCTCCAGAGTTCAAGACAGATGAAAGGCCAGTTTTCTGGTTGCCCAGAGATATTAGGACAGATTAGGGACAAAAGATAGATGACTTAAGTGGGTAGACACAGAGTGATGTTTGAGGGAACAAACCTGAAAGGCAGACAAAAAAAGAAAAAGTTTTGGGAAGAAATTGTAAGGCTCCACAGTACAAAAAGAGATAATTTAAGTGGGCTGCATGAACAACGGAACAGAAGCAAAGAAATTGGGAAAAAAGAAAAAAACCCTTGCTGTCAACATATCCACTACACCATCTCAGTATCTCCCAGCGATGCAAGCAAGAACAGACATATAACACAGACACTTAGCATGGCCCACAATAAGCTGGCTACAGTAAATAAGAAGCTAAAACTGTGTGTGCATGCTCTGCACTATGGAGGGTGGCAGTAAGGTTTCTCCCTGGTTTCAGCAGCAGAGGCACAGGTAATCCTAGTTCTAGTGTAGCTTTTACCACAACGTGTTGTCTGCCATAAGCCACCTCAATGCACTTGTTACACTGCACACATAGCTGGAAATGCACACCTTACTGTGGACTTTTGTACTATTGCTCTGAGCAACAAAAAAGAGGGGAAAGTGTGTTTTACATATGAACTTCCATTCTGGATCCTCCAGAGTCAGATGGTTTTCACAGCAGGCATTCCCTGTTTCCAGGGTGACTGGAGGCAGAGCAGATATTCAATAAGCCTGGGTTTTAGACCACCCTTTAGCAAAAACTCTCCAGAGTTTTGAAAGCTGAAAAACAATGACTCTGTAAGACTGCTGGGTTTGGTGTTGGGTTTTTTTTTTGTTTGCTTGTTTGCTTTGGGGGTTTTGTTTGTTTTTTTGTTTGGTTTTGTTGTTATTTTTGGGGGGCTTTTGTAAGACTTAATCATAGGTAGGTATTACATATTTCACTGTAAACACTGATACTCCTTCCAAAGGACTCATGTTGTGACCTTGCACTCCAAGATTCATGGTATCAACTCTGTGTCCAATCATTTATTTCTGTGCAGTCACTGACTAATCACTTCTTTCTTAGGATGCTTGTATCCAGGGCAGCCATGCCACTTCCTACTACGTGAGAAAGACCATGACGACTTTGCAGGACCGCCACCTGCTTCGTTGCCAAAATCATGGCATCTGCCAGAACATTCAGGTTTCCAGCCTGTGATGCTCCAGAAGGTTAGCTGATCTTCACTTAACTTCTGTAGTACTAAATGCTTTTCCTTAAGCCAGGGATTTCCAGTTTTCCTTGTCTCTACTCCCAGTGAGCAAGGTGAGAGTTTCCAGACAAGGTTGGTTTGGTAAGGAGTGCTGATGAGCTTGTGCCTGTTTAGCAGCTATTACTCTATCAGCAATCCACTGTCAAAAAACGGAGGCGAAATGTGCTGACAGTTCTTAGTGAGAGACAAATTATGATCTATGTCCTCCTTGCCCTACATTCACAAAACATCCAAGCTCACGTGTGCCATTCACTTCAGTGTCTAAAGGAAGATGTAGTTGTGATCAGTTTCTCTGAACCAGACACTAGGTAGCTGTAAAATAATATTAAAAATGACTTCACCATGAGATGCATGTACTGGATCTCACACAAAAACTTATTATATATTGCATAGATTACTGTTTTGCTGCAAATGCCCTCTCAAAGCAAAGAAAGAACTTTGACAAATATATGCATGAGATCATCCAGACAAGGAGACTGTATGTTTACAGAGGTGGGGTAACACTTGACAAAACAGATTATCTTTTTCAGTCTGTCTTCCAAAATAAAGGTTTTCTTGGATGGTAACTCGGGGATTCCCAGAGTTTCGGTGATGGAGGGCAGCTTCATGGGTGGGACATCAGGCTAGGGGCTGCATAACAAAAAAATCAATCACCATGACAGCGCAGAACAGCCACAATTTGAAAATCTGTCTGAGGATCACATACTTAGCAGCTTTCCAGGTCAGCCTCTGGGAACCCCTGACTCAGGTGCTGAATTCTTGTGAGGAATATAATTGATCTGTGGCGTGGGGTGGATTCCTCCTCAAAGACGCATTTCTGGAGGTTTTCTTTTTTGTGATGACTACTGGGCTCTGCATTACACAAGTGGAGGAATGACAAGGCAAGAGCAGACATGCTAACCTTCCAATTTATAATGTAGCTGTAAATACTTGTAAGCTCAAAACAGGTGTCAGTCTTTCATGAGAAGGCTCCAGTTCTGGAAGCAGCTCACGTTGTATTTGGGAGGTGGTGGAAAGGCTCTTACTGCTCAAATCTTCAGTGGACATTTAAAGTTTATTTTCATAGTCTAAAGGCTTGGGAAGGCAATGATAACTTCTAGTATTCTCTAGAATATGGCTGTCACTGGGGTCTTGTTGAGTTATTTGCATGATGTGGTTTCTCTGTGCCACAAACATACACAAAGAGGAAATATTTTTGCCTTGTATTATTTCTGCAACTGAGAGATTGCCTACAGAGGGAGAAGTACCAGTTATGGAGATACACTGCCATAAACGATATCAGCTTCCATTTACATCTCTTCAAGTGGAACTGACAAGTGTAAACTGCACCTAAGATTTGAGTACACAACCCAGCCAGTCAGATGACAATTCAATCATGGAAAAAGTAAGATAAAGAAGATTTTTGGCTTACAGGTGCTCTCCTGCACTTAAACTTTCTGTGCACATTTTCAATGGCTTCTTATTCCCATTTGCACACAGATTCACAGAATAAGAGATATTAGTAACTTGTTCTCCAGTTTGCAAGGTTGGCTGCAGGTCTCACACAGCTGGTATGCCTGTGTCTACTAACAACAAGGCTGCAGCTTACTTTACTTCAGGCAAATTAATGGAGAACATCTACCTTGCTCCTTTGGAGAATTCCCTTTTGCCAACAGAAACTACCTGAGGAATAAACTATGAGTCTTTCTCAAAAAATTTTCTGACTTTTAATTCAGATGTTATGAGAGGAAAAGCCAGCAGTGAAATTAAGAAGCAAACAGATAAAAATCTCTGGAATGTCCTCTCTGCTCAGAGCTCAGAAAAGCTCTGCTATGCAGGGAGACCTGGCGTCAGCACCATGCTCCCTCAAGACACAAGGGACTCCATCAGGGTGTGAGCTGCAGTCCCAAGCAAAAATTTTCTTTTGTCTCTGTTAGTCTGGCAGACCTGAGAATGAACTTCTCAACTTCTGGGGAGGAAAGCACATGTTGGATCACGCACTCCTGTCATGCTGGATCACAGGGTACTGTCTGTGGTTGGAGGACTGTGTGACAAGAAGTGTTCTGGCATGGTTGGAGCACCCTTGTTAAAAGGTCTCCTGCCAGTAGCAGGCATGACTGGCAGAGATCTGCCTTAATTGGAACAAACTCCATTTTGCTCCTCATCCCACAAGACAGGCATGGCTGGTTGAGAAATCAAGGCTCGTGGTGCCCCAAGTACCTGCCCTGCCTTTGTGGCAAAACAGCACAGTCCAGGTTAAGCTGTGGGGGAATGTGAGGTCAAAGCCTCATGTGATGGTCTCACGTTCGCTGGACGCACTCTGCCAGGTCTGGTCTCAGAAAGGTGCCTGGTGCACGTGAAACAGAAAGGCCCAGGAAGTGTCACTTGTTTTTAGCTGAAGATCAGAGAGTGAGGACGTTTGGCAAAGTTGTACAGCTGCGACAAAGGGTATACCACACAGCAGGTTTGCCAAGGACACTGCATCTGACCTGTGGTCTGTTTAAGAAATGCAGCTTCACTGCCTTCCGTGTTTTATCTCATTCTGATCACGGGTGAAGCGAGGCGGTCAGCCTATTGTTCTAGCCACATGATAAGTAACTAGCTACATGTAAACAAAGCAATTAAGCTCCATAAGGAACTGTTTGCCATGCAAAGCTGAACTAAACACAGCATTCTGTTTTGGGAATCCAAATATGGCAAATTACTGATAGTTCACTATGGCCATGGGATTATTCACTGCACAGAAAGACTAAGTGGGACATGCAGCACAAACTGGAAAATCACCTCTCCTCCTCTTCACCCTGACATTAACCATCTTGAGACCCTTCTGGTCTCACTGCTAGCTGCATTTTGCTGAGTGTCACTTTAGTATAACTAATTAGTGATTATGGGCAGAATAGACAGACAAATTTCTTATGCTGGCAAAGCTGGTTCTATATCCCTGCTCTTCAGCTGCAAAACCACCAGGCTCCATCAGTACCTCTCAAGGAGAATATCTCTTAGTTGTTAAGCTCTTAATGTATTTGGCAGCCAGACAATTCATTAGGGAATAGCACAGTGCACAAATACACATCAACTCATTATTTTCTTATTAGCTGTACTGCTGTTGCATCTAAAAGCCCTAATCAATATCAGACTGTCAACTTACTGAACGGAATATGCACAGAGGAAGAAGGAATCCCCTCACAAATGTCCACAAGACCAGAAGTCTGGATACTTCAAACCCAACACACACATCCAACTCAAAAAAACCCCAACTCTCCCACTGCTAGTTTGTGTACATGTCCATCTTTGCAGGATGATTATTCTCATTTTAAATACTCATGGAATGTAGTAATCTTGAATAGACAAGTTAGAAAAAGAACCACCAAAATAAAAACAGAAAGGAAACATTACCAAAGCCACTGGTGGGCTAGTAAAGGCAAAGATAAAAGTGCATTCTGTTATAGCACCCACTGGAACATTCACTTTCATATTTTAAATGTGTACACTTTACTCCTTCTCAAAGATTTAGCAGCTCTCCCCAGTTACACACCTGCACTACAGCTCTCTATGTCTGTCACTGTGGGACACAAGAACTGAGCTGAAGCAGGCAGAAGGCTGAGGGAGGAAAACCAGGGTTAGGCTGGAAGAGTATACAGTGGAGTGGGTGCTGAGCCCTGAGTCAGAGAGATCCCAGCAGAGAGCCTGGAAGGTGACAGCAGCTTTCAGGATAAGTACACAAAGTTCACATTGGAAATCTTGGAGTTAAAACTACAGGCATGGTGGATTTTCTCATTCCCAATAGTCACGCTCTGCCAGCTCACCAACTCAGCAATGTGGTATCTATGCTTACGCTGCCTTAGAAACATCCCAGCCTCCTGATGAAGTTACTAGATAAATTGTAAGTTTTGAAATACAGCTAGACAAAGGTTAAGAAAATAAACTGTGGTCTATTATTTACTGTAGTGCTGCAGCACACGTCTCCATCTCTGATGAAAGGTGAAAAACAGCATTTTGTGCAACAGACTGGCAAGGACAGCCACTGGGAGGCTGAAATAGCCTGTTATGGTGGTATTTTCCAAATGACATATAGCTGTGGGAGAGTGGGACATAGGCTGTGCTGATGCTCTTTCCAGTACTTTAACAGATGTGGCACAACTTACACACACACACAAAAAAAGAAGTCAAAACACTCTAATTTGGTTCATTTTATAAATTCCCTGTGCAGAAATGAGAGGCAGAACTAGGACAAAAAGGATAGAAATTAATTTCTAGATAGAAATAAAACTTCTTAAATTTCTTCCCTACTGGACATGAGATTATTACGACTTACCTTCTATATTCCTTGCAAATACTTATAGGCACACCTTCAAAGCTGCCCATGTACATCTGATCACTGAGCATCCCATAAAGGAGGCAACAGAGCCAGGAACACACAGAAAAACAGTCAGTTGGTTTTGAATCAAAAGCCCACATCAAGTGCTGCTTTTTTGTCCCTCAGGCTTTTACTTTTTGGCCACTGAAAAAGAGCCAAAAAGGTCTAGCACCCCTTCTCGGGACTTATCTTAGGGTGGGATAAGATGGGAAGGGATGCAGACCTGGACTACGGCCTGTTTGGAGGCACCTAGGGACTTGGAGAGTTTGGGACTCCTCCTATGGGAAGATCAAGTTAACCCAGAAGTCAGAAAGCTGTGAAGGGCTGAAATCCAAAGCCAGGGTGAGGTGGGCTAGACCTGGGACAGGCTGTGGGACAGCAGCTCACTCCTAGTGTCAGTGAAACTGATGTCTACAGAAAGATGCCATTCCTTCTGCAGCCACACAGGAACTGCAGGTGTGATCTGCAGCTTTCTTGTAACTGTGTGATCACTGTACAGGAATTCTGACTGTGAAGCACTTGAGATTGGGTAGAAAAAGGAAAGCTGCTTCTAGACCACGCAGTGACTAGAGATGCCAAAGCTCAAGCTTTCATCAAATGGGCACAACTACTTTCAGCAGTTTCTGCTTGTACTTTGGATAGTTCAGGATCTATCCCTTCCAACACAACATTTCAAAGGAAGTTATTGTAGGATGTATGACATTCAGGATGCCCTCTCCAAAATATGCAAGTGTAGTACAAGCATTAGGTTTATCATTATTCCTTACTTAAACATGGTATTTCTCTGCCTTCTCTAACCTCTGCACCCTCTTTCAGTATTTTAATCTTGGCTCCATTAACCATCTGCTCTGCTCTTTTCTGCTCTGCCTTCACTCTCTCTGGTTTTCCTCCTCTTCACCAGAACAGCCCTTCCTTTTTGAATTTTATTTCCTCACTAACATAACAAAAATCATAATACTAATCTGATTTCACGCGTGTAGCATAGTTGATTTTACTTCTGCATTCCTTACATTTTCCCCTCCAATGACACTGTCCCCTCTGGGACAAGTCCCACTCAAATTTGAACTGTGCTTAGCAAAGCAGCACCCGGAAGATCTCATCTGGCTCTTTAGTATGCCCTGGACAAAGGCACTTAACACTAGTTTGTTAACTTGCTTCTTACACAGCCACCATCATATTCCACCTTTGGATTTGAAGCTTTAGGTCAACACATTAATGCTGTGTCATCCCCAGTACAGCACATGATGCAATTTTCTTCAAGGCCACTTTGCTAACAACTTTTAAGGTGGCTGAGAAATTCTATTTCAGACCTCAGGCAAGAGGCAAAACTGCTGTTATCAGGGAAAATTCTTCTGAAGTATAAAGCAAAAGGCCTCTAAATTTGATCCTTCAGAAACAAAAGATGGAGTTCCTATCCAGCCCTTGCCTCTGCAGCTTAGAGTAAGCACTCGAATACCATGGCATTGAGCATGGCAAGTAAAACCTAGAAAGATCATTTAAACAAGCCAGGTCCTGGGCACCCTGTTTCTCATGGCACCATCCTCCTAACATACGACTGCTGCCAAATGTTACAGTACAAATTTTCCACTGAACACAAGATGTGGTTGACAAATATCCAAAAAAGAGAATAAAAATATTTATATCTTAAAACATTCTGACTGGGTAAACAAGACTCTAGCTGGGTCTCTACTATGTCCTGCTTACCAGTGTGCAGGCTGAAGCAGACACAAATGTTTACAGCAGTCCCTGCTGTACATGCACACATGCCCCATGGGCTGTCCCTCCCACGGCTTTGCCGGGCAGGAGCAGAGCAAGCCCTGAACAGGAGGAGAGCTGCCCTGTTTCAGGTAAGCACCTGAATTCACCACTTACCCTAGAGTGAAGGTCTGAGACATCCAGACAGCAGGTCAGACTTCCAATGCCATCTTTGTATTTCCAGCCCTCCTATATACTGATATATCACTCTATGTTAAAGGGAGACCATTTTTAAACCTTCTAACATCTAAAGTCCTTCTGAAATAAGGATTTGCCATCCTAGTGAAAGCACGTCAGATGCACTTATTTTGTTAATTCCTTCTTATAAACCCACCATTAATAGGAGACAACTTGCAATCTATTGAACTGTTAAGAGAAACAACAGTAAAAATCAATTAAGTGCTACTGTCTACCCAGTTGTTCTAGTTAATTCTTGTGGGTTTATTATGACTGTGTTTTCTCCCCTTTCCTTACCGCTTGAGAGGCACCAACACACAGAGTGCTTGCCTATCTAGCCATGCAAAAACACCAATGGCAGAGGATATGCTTGAAAATTGTCTGAACTATTAATGAGGAAAAAAAAATGGATCCCCTTTCCCTTGAGTAGTCAGCCATTACTTGTAACAGGGATATGCAAAAAACATTAAAGTAGATGTATGGATTTTCAGTTGATGACATGCCGTAGTCCATTACATCTGAGGAAGTGTTGTTACAGGGAATGCTAGTGAGAGTATTTTGATATGGGCCACAGGACTGGCTAACACCAGTTTCATGGCTTAATGTAGCATATTTTTCCTATTATGTAATGCTTATTGTAGGCATTATAATGATACATAGCTGAAAGCCATCAGTAAAGGCTTTCACAAGGGACCATGCAAAGAAAACTGATACAATGATAAAGAGACAGCACTTGATTGTTTTTCCTTATACTCTTTTGTACCTTTTGGTGGCTGTTAAATTGGTATGTTCTGATCAGATCTCCTAACCTCACCTGCCACCTTTGTGATACCATTTGTCAGACCAAATTTAGAAAACAGCTGCTGGGAGAAAGGCTGCTGGCTCATCACTCCTGGAAGGTCACTAAATAAGGAGGCCACAGGGGGAGGTCTCTGTCAGGTCACTTCACATCATTACAGGCTGTACAAGCACCGTCTTTCACAAGACAATTTCTTTCAGCTCATGCAGATTCCAAAATGGTTAGAAAACAGACTAACTAGCTGGGGCAATTACAGGGAAACCGTATTAGGTGGCCTTTTATTGACTATGCCTAATTTAAAGTTTATATGTCATGAGGGCAGACTTGCAGAAACCCTCATGAATGCAGTGTAATCAAGCTTATATTAAAACTAGTCAGACATTTTCACCACCAAAGCCAAGATTTCATTAGGAACCTTTCTCTGGTTACTCTGTTGAACTTTCTACATTTACAGAACTCTGTCAAAATTACCTCTGAAAGATTTGAGACTGAATTAGCTGATACCTTCCAGGGCACTATTTATCACCAAGAAAAAGTACCCTAATTTGAGTATTTAGGGTAGTTTTGGGTATTCGGATCTTACGTCTTTTCTTTTAGAAACTTCAGCTGTGCTGAGAATAAGACACAGATGAAAAGTACTGCTTCCACTCCCAACCTCAGATATTATTATTGATTACTTAATTATTAAAAGGAGTGCAATGCAAATGAAAGTTCAGAAAGTAAACAGTTTAATGTCTAAAAATCCCTTCTGTCACTGACAGACCGCATAGGTCCGCATAGGATCCACACCAAGTGGAATTTAATACAATAAACAGGTCTGATTTATTATTAAAAATTCATGTGAAATTAAATGACTGAGCACTACTTCAAAGCAGCTAGCTATACAGTTACTCCTCCAGTTTATTCATAATCCCGTTTCCTGGCCAAGTACTCTAAATTCAATGCAATATAATTATGAAATGCTGAATTGCATGTAGAAGTCTGCCTATCAGTTCTTTAAAATACCACAGTGAAGAAATACTTATTCTAACCTCACTGAGTAAAATATAATTTTGAACCCCCTCTATAATTCCAGCACCAAATCACCACAACTGGTCTAAAACTGCAGCATTTCAAAATTTAATACCTAAAGTTTTGGTGAAAAAATATTTACATCTTGTCAAGGGAGAGAGAAAGACAGCTCAAGTCTGTCTGTCCTTCAAAACAAGTTTGGACCATAACAGAAAAAAATAAATAATCCACCAGCTGCTTAAACAAAAAAAAACATTTAATTACAAGTCACAGTCTATTCTGGCACCTGGTCACTTTTGACAATGCAGACACATACACAGTGTGCAAGGTGTAGAACAAAAACATAAGAAGTTGCACATCGTCCCATACAGTGGAAAAGGGACAAGACCTAGAAGCAAAACTATATGCTGATAACAAGCCCATATACTCATTGGTTCCAGATTATTCCTCTCCTTTATTTGCCTCTTCAGTGCCTTCTGGGCCATTAGAAGGGCAAGTTCCTTCAAGTAGAGATCTCAGTACGGCCATTCCAAACATCAAAGACAGCAACAAAGATGACACACAAACAAATATGAGAAGGACATAAAAGAAGATGAGTCTGGAGCAGCTGTCAGAATAAAGGAAACAAGACTGAGGCTGGGCAGACAATAAGAGATGAGAGAAAGAAATGCTGGCAGATTAGCATCAAGCTGGGTAGTGAAAGCTAAAAAGGAAAATTGGTTATTCCTCTCCCCTGGAACAGAAAAGCAATGAAGCTAGGAGGAAGAACTTGGTGAAAGAACATAGCTGTCACTATACTATTAGCCTTGCCAGACTTTAAAGTCCTTTAAAACAGGCAACATCAGCGTCTTAAGACAAGAAATGAACAAGAAGCACATGCTATTTATCTTGCAGCCAATTCTGAGAAAGCATGCAGGATAAAATGACAGAATTCTGTCCTCGTATGAATGCAATCAGAGAAGTTGGAAAGGAGGCAGAAGTTGAAGATGCTGCAAGTGTAAGAGAGGAATTGAGTACGTAGAACTTCACATCTGGGTAAATGACACCTGTGTATAAAATGCAGTTTGCATCCCCTCTATGCTACAAACTAAAACAACGTGGTCAGCCAGTAGTGATTTTTGCTGTGCCTGTAGTTTAGGTAGATCCAATCTACCTCAAAGATGAGAAGAGATCAAATCCAGTTGAGAAAAGAGTATTAGATGCAGACAGGAGAGCTAAAGGCCCCCACATGATAGAGATATAATTTGGGCACTTTATACCATGGAAGCCCAGAGAGAAGGGATGGGTCAGGCTGCCTGTGGCTTCTGTGCATGAGCAACATTTTAATGAACGCTGTGCCCATGCCCTAAGCAATTACAGACAGGCATTCTCAGAGCTACTGGAAGTCTAAACTGATGGAAGGATGGATCATGACTCCAAATGGGCAGTGTCATAGAGCTGGTAGAAGGCAAAACCATGACCTCAGTTTCACCCCCAGCTGGACAATGTCATACAACTCCTGTCCAACCTATGCATCTTAATAAAAAAGGAAAAATCTATACTAGAAGTGTAAGCAATACTTCAATAGATGCTCATACCATGGTCTGAGATACATGTGTTCTGTGAGGGAGAACAACAGGGAATGAAATAATCAGGCTAAGGGTACACTCCACTATTTCTTCAGTGAATTTTGGACATGAAGTCTTGCATCTTTCCATTGTCTCAGGACTCCAGGCAGTTTCCATCATCTATAAAGGAAAAATCCCAGTAGTCCACAAAGAGAATTATTTGAGCCTGTAGCTGTTTGTGTTTTAACATATAATTAGAATGTTGAAGTGAAGTGAATAAAACCCCGAGCTAATCTATGCTGTGAATACCGTGGGGCATAAGCAAATATAAAGTATATCAGTGAGTTTTATTTCCTCATGTATAGGAATTCAGTCTCCAAACATGAATATTTTAAATATCTATTCAATACATAAGTCAGATATTCTATACTTTTCTGTTATGGGGGCTGAAAAAGTGCCAGTCAACTTTTATGCTGTTTTACCTCGTGACAACTACATGCTACAGTCATGTTAAAAATGTGGCAAATGAATTCAGAAGCAGTCCTTCTAGTTTAACTCTACAATTATTTAGACTTATATTCTACTTGTTTTCAACTCCTACACAAGCATTCATACTAGTTTTTCAAGGGACAAAAATGTCCCAATATCATGCCCCTGAGCTGCTATGATACAACTCAAGCATAAAGTCATTAAAATTTGGTGTCAAGAAGTATATTTTTTGTAATTTTAATTGTTTCATAATTAGAGACTATAGGGCATGTGTGGTTTATAATATTACATAACACAAATAGCATTCATTTCAACAATTGTCTAAATGCAGATTTAAACAATTAGCCAAAATATTGCCGCAAATATTATCGTGTGACATTTAAAAAAAAAAATCTTTTAAAAGAAGTCAAAGAGTTCAAAGTTAGAGTAGAAAACCCATAAAATCCTATTTAAGCAATGTAACAAGTCTAATGTAAACCAAACCAGGTGGATGGAACATAAATCCTAGAATGTCTTTATTCTGTGGTTTTATATAAAAAAGAGATGAGTCCAAATCTGCACCTAAATTCAACAAAATAATTTTTTTTAGAGAAACACAAGGCCTGAATTCATAGAAATGCAGAAGATGATGTGGACAGGTCAACTGCATTGCTCCAAACTCAGCTTTTGGGAACGACATCCACCAAATACACTGCTCTCTTTCTCCATCCCCGTTTTTTGTCAAACACTGATGTGTGAGGGAAAGACGGGGAGAGAGAAGAAAAATCCTAAAGAAGGGAGCTTCCAACCACTCACTATTCTGTTTTCTACTACGGCATAGTAGACTTCAATTCTTTATACTTTATTGGATGTATCACATACTATTTGAAATATATCATACACACTACTAATAAACATCATATTGTCACATAAATTTCCCTTTCTTGTCTCAAAATCTCTCGATCAATGCACATTTCCTCATGCCTTCTGTGCTTTCATGACCAGGTCCACTGTATTGTAAGCTAGAAATTTTCTTGTGCTCAAGGACTCTCGTATTTCTCCTCTGTGTTCCTGCTCCTTTACTGATTTCTCCTGCACAATAGAAAAAATCCAATAGACTTTTCTCCTCTTTTCCTGCCCACATAATAAAGAGGTACCTTCACCTATTGTGTCAGAGCAAATGACACAAAATTAAAGGACTAGGTATAGTGCTTCTGGCATAAATCACAGCCCAACTATCGTGACCTTTGCTTGTTCTCTAGAAGGAAGTTGTAGAGGCCTCAGTTCATTTTTTAAGGTTTTTTAAATTTTATTGGTTTTTTAGAGTGAAAGACAGAAAAATCTATAGCTCTATAGTTCATCAGCATCATCAGGGAAGTCAGCTTGCTCCTAGGGGCTGAGAAGAACAGCTATCAGTGACAACCCACACCAAGCAATGAAAGTACAAATAAGAGTAAAGACTGGCAAAGTTTAGAGTTTGGGGAAGGACGAAAAGCAAAGCAGGAAACATAAATTTGGGACAGACCACAGCAGAAGGGAGACAGAGTCAAGTGATGATACAAAACTGTATAGGCCATGCGAGATCACCAACTTTGGGATTAAATCCCACAAAAGCTTCCAGAACACCTTCAGGTTTGTTCTCAAAACGTGATGAGTATACAGGAATTATGAATATTAGTACATATCTTATTGAAGCAGCTGCTTATTTGATTAAAAGATCAGGAAGTATAGGAATTAAATGACTGCCAACAAAAATGCCAGGCTTCTCTAACACGAACATTGCAACCTTAAAAAAAAACCACCTTGGGTTCAAGTGCCTGATTTTGTTCTAAATATCTGAAGGATGCAAAACAAGCCAGGAGGACAGGGCTGCTGCAGCAGTTGGGTTGGAAAGCAAAGCAGGGCAGTGACAGTTTTATTCCTGTGTTAGATGTGCAGTATGCAGAATTGACTGAAAATAGCTAGGCAGTGATGCCTGTTGCGTTCTGGAGATTAGGATCAGGCAAAGGCCTCTATGCTGGCTGCCAGCATTTGAATAGTTTTGAGACATATCAGAAGATCATGTGGTTCCAGAAGACCTTTTTTTAAAAAAAAAGAAACTAGTGGGTGCTTTTAATAGATGCTGAGTACAGTCGGGCTTTGTTTGAGAAAGCACTGCTTATCTCAAAATAAGCAGGATCCAGACAAAATGCTTCACTGGTTCACTGTCTCCTAAGAAGATCTTTACTTTGGAGCTCTACCCATCGTTTTGAATAAATGCAACTAGAAAACAGAGCCAGAACAACCTAACTGGTAGCAAAAGGTGTTTGCTAAATAGGCAGGGCATAGGTGGTGCTAGATGGACAGTCACTCCAGGACAAAAGCAGTGTCTCAAAAGCTTGTACCTGGATTCCAAGCTGTGAATATATATCATCTACTCTCAGCGTGACTGCAGCCTCAAGCAAAAGTAATGAAGGAACTACTAATTACTGCTTGCTCTCACTCACCTGAGCAGGATCCTCCCTACCTACAAAAGGACAGTTACAAGCACTAAGGGAGGCATGCACATGTTTTGACCAACAGGAAATGAGATTAATAAGAAATGACAATTGGTGTGATTACGAGAAGACCTGCACAACTCCTCCATGTCCCCGTGAGCAGAGACAACTGGATGGCTACTGGATTCCAACCTCAGCTGAACAAAAGCATCTGGAAAACTGATATGACATCCAACACTTACTCCACTTTTGACACACAGTAGTCACCAGCTATACCTAGAGAAATAGTTTCCTTTTTCCTTTGTTGTTTTGGTTTTTGGAAGTTTTTTTGCCAAAAATTGGAATAGTGACTCACTAGCTCTGCATCCTGCAAATCCTACCCCCTGCAAGGCAGTTTAATCATTCACAGCCACTCCCATCACATTTGCAGTCAGTTGAAAAGGCTTCAGTTTTTAAAGGAAACTTGTGATTTTCATAACATTTTCTCCTCATAGTGAAGTAAGCCATTTAAATCTCTTCACTTTATTACATGCTCCAGTACAGCAAGCAGTCTGAAGACAAGGAAATGGATTAGATAAATAGAAATACTTTTGTTATGACCTAATTTAAGGATCTTAAAAATAATACAATGACTTCAAAAACTGCAAGGCATCAAAAGGCTTGAAAGAATTGCAGAGACATGAGAGAGCAAGATATCTGGCAAGTATTGATAGAGTAACATTTAGCTCGAATGAGAAACAGGAGGCATTCAGAGACACATGGTTACCATTCACACAAATTTATGACCAGGGCATTCCTGTTACTGTAATACTCTTCGTACCAGGAGCCATATGCAATGGCTCGCTCTTTTATGTGCGATGTCCTTTTATGTCATACTGGTGAAAATTAAAGCAAGGTTTGAATTTGGAATTTGCTGGCTGCCAGTACAATGTAAAAGATGAAGGTAGTACAGCTTCTGCTCTTTGTAAAAGAAATCAACAGCCCTAGCAGAAGCAATCTTTCTGCTTAGTATGAGATAGAGGAGATGGCTATGAGACAAAAGTATACATGCCCCATAATACATGCAACTAACATCAGTCTGGGACACTTCAAACTACACCTTTATTAAAACTGCCTGTTTCTGTCAAACTAATGAATGCACTGCTTCCTTGATTACCTTAAAAGTTCATTTGTGCATTTGCACTAGCACTCAAACTTTGTTAGCATTATTGCCTATTCTACAGGATGCCTTTAGTGACCCACTTCCTATGACACTGTCAATGGTTTTCTGGTTCCTTGAACAGAAATTTAAAGCGAACAAAATACAAATTGCAAAGCAGACACAATGCCATCTCTACTGCAACTCCCTCAATTAGTTTTCAGTTTATATTATCTTCCGTATTACATTCCTTCTTACAGAAGCACTTAGACATCACAACAGCCTGAGTAATAAAGTCCCAAATTATAAATAGTAACAACTTCTCCTTATCAGGCAGTAAGTGTCTAGGATCCCAAATACGGTGAAGCATTTTGTAAAACGGAGAAATAATGAGTTGTAGGCAAAATATTCCAAATCTTATCACAAACTGTTTTTCCAGCGAGAGCCTGCCTCTACCTGTACACCAGATTCACATTGTTGAGTTATGATGGGAAGAACTCCTCAGCCACATGCTCTTTTCTACTCAGTCCTTTAGTCCTTGGGTATGATGCCTGACCTCCCTAAATTGTTCTTTGGTTTGTCAGGTTTATGACTGGCATTACTCCTAAAGTAATTTCAAGAGAAAAAAAATACTATGCTTAAATTCATAGGAAACACCACTGCCTCAAGCCTAGCCCAGATTTGCTTCACCTCTTGGTGCATCTTTAAGTTCCACTGAATGTGTCTGCATCTTTTTGTCATGTCTTAATTCTTTGTCACCACTCCGAGCGTATTTGCACAGCCCAATACTGCACTGTAAACCCCCGAAGTTACACCTAATTGGCTGCTGAGAGAAATGTTTTCCCATTTTTTTAATGATCAAAACAACATGCCAGTGTGGTTCTTTACAACAAAGGGACAGAGGACAAAACACAGCGCCCCAGGATGCCTGGCAGAGTGGACAGAGCCCAACACAAGACCTGTGAGAAGTCCAACCTTTAATACCAACAAGAAAACTACATGTTATAATGGCTCATTCCCATTTTTTATCACAGTGAAGCCAGAGACAAAAGCAGCAAGGCCACAGCTGAGGTTAAATCTAGACAAAACTCTTCTCACATGTAAAGGTTCTTCAAAGGGAGATGGGTTTATTAGGTCAGGAACAGTTTACCCTGTGAGTTGGTGAAACTTCAAAAGCATAAGAGCATCGTTGCTCCAAAGAAAATCAAAATGTGTTCATACAATACACTTCTCCTAGCTTCCCTGACAATTGTTTCATCAAGACTGACCCTTTTTCAACATCTTTCCACTAAAAAGGCTTCTTTGGAGAATAATAGTGCCTTTTTCAGATGGAACAGCTTGTTTTGCTTCTTTGTTTGTTTGCTAAAAAAACAAACCTGACAACAAACCCAACAACCACCCCAAAATAACAAAAAAAGTTTCTCTCTGAAGAAGTATTCCTGGCAGGAAAAAAAAATAAAAAAATTAAGTACCTCACGAACACAGCAGAAAGATTGTTGGTTGTCTCACTCTGCTGGAATGCTTTATAAAATCCCTTACATCCCCATATGGAATAAAATGTCACAGCAGTTCTTGACACTTCACCTATATTTTACAAATACCTCAGCTGAGAGGTCACGTACATTTTGTTCTCAGCTCTTCAGTGGGCTTTGATCTCTCTATAGTATTCTTAAGGCAATTTTCAGATTATGGATTCCATTTAACAGGCATAGATTATCATAGTGGAGAGTAAAGAATAAAGCAGAGAAATACAGTTATCATGGATAACAGTTTTAGAACTTCCCTCATGAGTTACACATTTAATCCCATGAAATTTCAGTGGGACTGATAATAAGCCCAATATGACCTAGATGCTGTCCACCCAATAAACACACACCCTGGTACCCCACCCCAGCAGTGACAGGCTTCCAACCAGGGCTGCACCTTATGAAATAAAATATGGGCCATAGACAATCCCTCCCACAGACAACACACGTAAAGTGTAAGTGGACACAGCATTATCTAAGTCACTGGGTGTTACAGACATCACAAATGCATAAAATGGTTTCTTTACTCGGGGCTTTTCATGGCCATAGTTCAATTCCTGCTCAAGGCCACAAAATGGGAAACAAAATTTTTTGCAAGTCAAGTTAGTTGGGAGACTTTTAAGGGACTATTCTTTCAATAAATAAAATCATGTGAAACATTACAGAGAAGTGTTCTGTCTAGCTTTCAACATTCATGGAGATGGCTGCTTTTTCCCCCATCAGCATCTGAGCAGCTGATAAGTGAGAACTTCAGGAAGCTTGCGAGGTTGCCATGGAAGACATTATCATCTCAAACCTTTAACAGTAGCTTAACCACAGCGTAAACTGACTGCAGCATACTAAAATTGGACATTCAGGAGATTCAGAATGCATCATTTGGGTAGGACAACACAACAATTTTACACTACTTGTAACCAATATCTTGCTGCAGGTGTTATGCAATTAATGCTGTTCACACATTAACAAAGGAAAAAAGGCAAAAGCCTCAAGCTTCACTGCTTTTCCTAAACGTGAGTACCCTGTTGCTCTGTTATTATAAAGACATTTCTATTGGTGTGGAAGACTGATGGGGGGTTTATAAAGTACTAATTCCCAAAAGCTGCTTTAAAGCTCACATTTCGCAGATTTTTTAACTCAAGTTGAATATTAGAAGAGGGGATTAGTGTCACTGTTATAGAGATTACTGCACATTAGTATAAAGACTTACAGAATTTTGAGTCAGTGCCATTGAAGCAGAGCACTGGGAAACAGTTACTGCACTTATAAATAGCTCATATGTTCAGAAATGCAACAAATCTGAAAAAATCTCAGATCTAATTCATTATGGTCATATAGTTAAAATTTAAAATAATGCATGCAGTGCATGCAGTACTCTTCTATAAACACGATGGAATTTTGACATTTAAGCAAAAAGACTGATCTGATTTACTTGCAGATAACTTGTATTTTTGTGCTAAAAGCTCAGCTACTCTGCTGCACAGACCAAATCATAGCATTTGTTCATATATGGTTATTCTCAGATGCATGGCAACTGAAAAAAAAAAAAACCCACACACAAACCCAAACTGAGAAGTTAACTCAGTTAAAAGCTCTCTCCATCTGCCTAGAGTTTTATTAATAACTCATCACCATGGTATCAGAGCATCTTAAGGAAAGTAAAACACTGAGATAGTTGCTAGGATCTCCAAGCTCTAAAGATAAAAGGGAATACTTCTTGAGGAAGAGTGGGAGAAAGTGTTTTGGGCCTTTTCCTCATCTCTCTTAAGGGTGAGGCTAAGCCAAAAGATGGGCCTCAGATTGTGTTCTGAAAGCTGCAAGTATTGCGGCCATCACTCAAATATGTCACCCATCATTCAACTCTCTGCCCTAACATTTACATAAAAATCCAAAAAACAGAGAAAAACTGTGAGTGGACAAAACCTAAGGAAAAATGGAATGGGATGAAGGAATGCCTTGATTTCTTCAGCACTCCCACTTGACCCTCAAGAAAGGACTCTTCAACCACAGTTCAACGACAGATCCTCTGCCCAGAAGAGTTTCAGCTGTTTCTCACAAGTATTTTCAAATTCACTGAATCTGAGAAGTGCTGCCCTTTGCCTGTGACATTGGACCCATCAATACTGAGTGAGAGGATGTCCCAATGACTCAGACAGGTTTAGGCTCCAGAAGAAACTGGCAGTGTGCACACTTGTAATCATTCTCTGCTTCAATAAGTGAAGTCAGTTAAAATCTGCCGTAAAATCTTTAGAATTCTAATAAAGAGAAGCATCAAGCTTAAATGCAGTAAAACATACATTACAGACAGATTTTCTTTGCAGTACACATCCCTTTTCAAAAAGCATGTATGCCAAGGTTGTTCATGTCCAACTGTTGCCACGCTATTCTTCCAGGAAAGAAGGTGACTGCAAAAGAAAATCTGTAAAAACAACACATATACTGCAGGGTACAATAATGTGCTTCCTACTTATGAATTACATTATTGACTGAATTCATTCTAAGGCCAAAAAGCCAGTCAGAAGTCACACCATTAGCTGGGACCCCATTCTGATGAAGTGTCTCATGAGCAGGAGGAAAGCTTTACAGAACCATTACGTCTTCTGCCAGGGAGACACATCAGCCATGCAAAGTATCCAGGCTACCATCTGTGAGAGGGACACTGAGTGGTTACACCATTTCCTTCCCCCTTCCCTGCTCACATGACAAACCAAACAGGGTTACAAAAAGAACCACTGGATGTGTCAGATTCATCTCCAGTGCCATCTCCTTAAAGTCACAGCACTCACTCCTTTCTTCACATACAAAGTTAACGTAGCAACAAGATTGTGTAGCTCAAGGGAGAGAGAAGACCAGAAGCACCAGAGAAGTTCCATCCTCACTGAAGGGCTGGCACGACACAAAAAGCCACCAGCAGCAGCCCTGCTGCACTCCCCAGAGACACTGCTATAGCTCAACACATTTCCCTTGCAGAAGGGTCTTCACTCCTGCCTGCTGTTTATGATGTCTTTTATCACATCTTTTCCACACTCACGTTACTGCTCACTAAAGCAGAAATCTGTCACCCCCGTTTTGGTCTCTCAGGTGGCCTCATGTTAAGTTACAAGAGAAGCTAAACACAGGAGGAGACTGACCTTGTCCTTCAGTGACTTAGCTAATTAGTGCAAGCAACAAGAAGCCAGAAAATTCTTTTCTTTTTGCTAGATAGTTATAGCTTTGAGAGGAAACGATTCCTGCAACATGAAGCTGTGTGCTCCTTAGGGTCCTCCTTTTAGGGTGAAAAAGAAGCATAGGTCAGGGTAAAAATCTCTGGAAACAAACAAATCATCCCAATCAAACCCTGCCTGTCAGGCCTGGGGCATTTTGTCCCTCTCTGTACCCAAACATATACAACTAATTCTATTTTCTAGAACAGTAATCGTTGATTGATGAGTCATCTTTCCTGTAAATTTATTTTTTTAAGTGATTTTGGCATTGTTCCTTGAAATTCCTCTCTGGCTATGTAATGGAAATTTTGACCTCACACTCTAGTTTCTCTAACATCACAGATCCTGAGATTCTGACTTTAGGAAGACCAAACAGTTGAATAAAGGATGCAATGAAGAAATCCGTAGCTTGAAAAGAAAGCAAGCTGTACTAAATAAACACTCAAGTAAATATTTAGCTGTATGGCCATTAGGTTGTGTTCCTAATAATACAGCAACTCATTTATCATAATTAAGAATTCATGGGGGAAGCGGTTGCTTCCCTCTTCTCCCTTCCAAAATTGGTCATGTGGCCAAAGTTGTCAGCAAGTAAAACTTGCCAAACTATATAAAATTTAGTTTTTCCTTTTAATTAGCAACTCCTCATATTAAAGTTTTGAAAACATACTGCAAATAGTAGTCAGAAAACACAAAGTAGGAAAATGGAAACCAGAAGAGAGTAGGAAGAAACCAAAAGCACCAAAGAATACATGCGCGAGACATAGTTATTGCAAAGGGTAGCATAACATTTTTCAGATAGCAACCACCAAAAATAAGGGGTTTTCATCTCCCTATTATTCCTCCATTTGGGAGAAATGGTGAAAGGTCATGGCAGCCCAAATTTCTCAGCTACGTGGGGTTCAAAACATGTGATGAAGAACTTGGAATTTTGAACTGCCTTAGTCCCACAGGAATTAGATGGACCTTCATAGCAAGGATAAAAATGAAAACATTTGATAACTACTCTATCTAAAATATAATTTAATAAATAGAAGAGAATCTCCTCCTTTCACTCAGCCTGCACTCAGCAGGCAGGAAAACCCTGCAGCACTCAGAAACAGTCAGGTGCCACAAAGCACGTGCTGGAGGCTCCAGCCAGCCATTTCAATCAGCCAATTACAATCACCACAGTAAGCTAAATCTATGAAGTGCCACATATCCATGACTCACGAAGGCCAAGTCGTGCCTAACTTCCAAGGGACACGAAGACACGAGCTTCAAATTATGCACTCTTGGCAAAACTCTAAACAAGATTTCCCAAATGTCACCACCATTATGGTCTCTGGTAATTCTTCATGGTCATGCCAGAGGGCATCCCACTCTGTGCCACCCATGCTTATCTTGCACCACGAACCAGCTTTCATTCAGGCCAGTCAAAGGGGAGAGTATTTGGAAATGAGCTCTACGGCTGCTCTGACCACAGCAGCCTCTTCGTGGGCTTCATAAGAAATGACGGACTTAAACTGCCAGTTTAAGCCATGGAGAACACAGCAACTTTGAAACTTTGAAGACAGTCACTGCTCTTCCCCATCAACACAGCACTCTGAATGGAAACTGTGCGCCCAAGGCTACATTAGCTCTGACCACGTAGGGTGGGAGACGTGACTGTGCTGCTGGGACTCCAGAGAGCTCTGCAGCTGCTTTGAAACCCATAGGAATGTCTGTTCTTGGTCTATTGATTTGATGGAATGAGTTAATGTGACTTCTACAGGTGTGATGGCTGATAAGGTTTCAAAAAATACTTGTGATAAGATGCTACTGAAAAAAAAAATCAATGTGTTGCAACATTCTCAGCTCTTATCATAACCTTAATGAGGGTGAGTTCTCAAAAGAAGACAGCCTGGTAGCAGAGGAGATGAGTAAGAAGGGAAACAAGACAGTAAAATTAGTTGTTTGTTACCTTTCCAGTCTCAACAATTAATCTTTCAGTTGGTAAAACCCATTCATATATGCAAAAAAACCACACCAAACCAAAGTTCACATTTCCACACAGAGAACATTTATGAAAAAAAAAAAAACAGCTCAAACTTTCTGAGAACAGGTAATAGCCAAGTTGAAACTGTTTCTATACACATTAATGGCTCAGAGATGGCTGTAGATTAGTAAAATAATGCCTGTGGCCTGGGGTGAAATATAGAGAACTTAAATACAAGCTAGTGCAGACTCCTTTACATACAGTCGTTAGTGGATGCAGGAGAAAAAAAGCCAAAAGCTTTCTTATTCCACTGACGCAATTTTAAGTAAAGCATTTCCAAAGTCTCCTTTCATTCTCTTGAGCTTCACAAGCAAACTTTCACTGATTCCAATATAATTCTACACTGGGGGAGACGGGTGTCCTTTCCAGTGACAAACATAGAAACATCATTAGTAAATTTGGGCAGAATATGGGGAAAAAAAACATTTAGCATCTGTGTAGTTACTTCTGCTGCTAGGGAAACTTCCACCAGATGTTCCTAGATGTTACCTCAGCTGCCTCCCAAACCACTATCACATCTGCTCTCTTCCCTACTGAGTATCAGTGGTAACTGAACTAATTTTTCATTCAACTCATATTTGTAAAATATTCTAAACACCCTTGAAGAACTCCTTTTTAAGGAGTATCACTACCCCCAAAAAGCAATGTAAAAAAACCCCTGCAATTACATGATTGAATAACATGAAATTCTCAAGTTATTTAATAGCTAGGGAATACCATATCTATACACAAATTTTATTGGAAGTGATGATATTGTTCATAAACACAAGTACTGAAGCAACAACAGAAATAATGGTCCACAAAAACTGCCAAAACTAAAGAGGGAAAAGGGAAGAAAAAGCATCATTATTAAATGCACCTCTTTATCAGAAAGACTGTATTTAGTATCTGTATGATCTAAAATAATCTAAAAGGAAGTATCTTTGTAAGTCTGCTAGTGTAATCCAGTTTATCTAGTACACTCAACAGTCATTATTTTAAAAATGTAAAAGGAAGTAATAATGACTTATTCCAAACTCTCTCAAATTATTCCCCAGACTTTGTACTTTCAGCTGAAAAGCTTTTTCTAGTTATTTTATAGGTGTGTTGCACTACACTATGTAATGTAGAGAAAAATACAATAAAGACATCAAAAAAGCAAAAGATGCAGAGACCCATGTTACCACTACGCTCCAGCTGATACCCTGGGTGACCCCAAACAAATCACTTAGTCACATTCCCACCAAAAATGGAGAAGGCTCCAGACTCTGAAAAATGACTGTCAGACCAAAAAATGTTTACAGAGCAGCTTGCAATCATCAAACAGAGGGCTCTGCAAATGGAAAGTATTACAGCATATGCGATGTTCTAGCCATGAGTTCAAAAAACCCCCAGAAGAGCAGAAAAAAGAACCTTTACAATCATGACTAGGCACATGTTTCAAACAGAAATTAAACTTCTGTGTCTTTGGTATAGCTCTTCAATTTTTCATTACTTAGTTTAAGTATAGACTGGGTCTACAAATAAGAAGAATAAATCAGAAGCTCATCCATACAGGATCATATGAAAGCTATTGAATTACTTTGCAAACCACAGGCACAACACAGTTCTTGGAAAGAGGCAGTATCTAGTACCAGATTTAATTCCTATAGCTGAAAGTCAGATTTTCAGGTATTAAGGTTGTTCTTCAGGTTTTAGTCATCTCAGTAAATTCAGGGATAAAAGGAAAAGAAACACTTTTCATAAAAGGCTGAGATTCAGAAGGGAAAAAACAATGTGTGTCAGGTCAAGATGCAACAAAGCACATCCTAACCCTTGATTCAGCAGATGGAATGAGAAGCCTGTGCCTGGGATTTGTACATGAGAAATCAAAATAAGACACTGTTTATTTGCAGATGAGAAATAAAGATATGCTTGTTTGCAGAAAGAGAGTGTGGCACCATCTGAGGGGAACCCAGAAAGCTGGTTTCTTTCCTCTTCATTGGTAAAATTTGGATGAAGGAACAAAGAAACCAAATGCCACTCTCCTAGCAAAATGCTTGTTCAAGCAAACAAAGAAATTCATCAATTACATTCATCAATTACAAAGGTAGTGCATAAAACCAACTCAACATTGTTTTCAAATGCATAGCATAAGCAAAGCAAAAGCCTACTATTTTCTCCATAATTATTTTTTTCTTACAAACAAATCAGCTATACACTTCATTCAACATGTAAATCTAAACAGACAACAGAAAAAAGCATTTGCTCTCCACGTGTGAAATGAATGATCAGCCTTAACAACTAAAAGTATCAGAGTGCCTAACACCCACTGGTTTCTTCCCAGTGTTCATCCAAGCTGCACATCTGACAGTTGTTTCAAAGAAAATCTGGATTGAATAACATGATTCAGATGTTAAGAGACTGACAATAAACAGCATTTTAGTACCGCTCAGTCATAAACCAGCAAGCTTTAGTACTGCATGTCCACATTAGGAAAAATGAAACGGTTTCTTCCGAGAACATCATGCTGGCTATTTGACCCGTGTGCCTGCAATGAAAACCAGGGGGAATTTGTTTTCCTAATTTCCCTTGTTCCTTCAACATTTAAAATCAGTCATACGTAATAAAGTATAACCACTACTAAAAAAATGCCAACTTTTATTTTAAAATTTTATAAAAATAATTTTGAATGGATTACTCATTTTTGTAATTTTTAATAAAACCATTTTATGATGTTGTTGTTGTTCTTAAAGAACAATGTTCATACAAGAACTACAGACAAGGCCATAAAAGACTTTTCTCAAAGATTACTAAAAGGATTAGATGGACTACAATGAATGCAAAAGCCATTCAGTGTAAGCATGTCAGGATACTAACATAAGTGACAGGCCTACCCATGGCAAGGAGGCAGCTACAGAGCTCTGGGAAGAACACAAAACACAATGACTTCTTCCACGTTTTATAACGACCTTCCTTATCTTTTTTCAAATCTCCACATACAAGGGTCTTTTGGAAGTTTCCATAGTCACTACTTCTATAAAACGGACTAAAGAACAAACGGTGTAACTGGACTCACCTCATTTCTCCAGTCTTCTAGGCTGTGGTGGACACATCAATTTATCCTGCTGTAAAAAAACCAACTTCACAAATGCAAATATATAGAAGCCAGATATAAAAAAGTGATAGCCTTTCTTAGCCAGTCTATCCATGTTACTGATGGTGGAATCTTTTTATTACTTAATTATTTAATAGCAGTCCTTTTATTGTTAATTGATGTGGTTTATGCAAATTTTATCCCCTACTGATACAGATTCATAAATTTCTTTAAATTACAGTGCTGTAATTGGACAGTGTTGACATGAAACTTGAGTAGTGCAGGAATTTCCAAAGGCATGATGCCTGGAGCCAAAGTTTCATTTCAGCTCTGAAGCAGATTCCCTTGGCACCTTTAGGCTACCCATCTCCATTTCCTCCTCTCTATACCTGCCTCCCAGGATGGTGTAGAGGTTTAATTAATGACTGTGAATCATCTTACCACTGCCTCGTGAATTCCAGATATAATCAATAATGAGCTGAAGTTTTACTTGGGCAAAACTGTAGTTGCATTTGAGGAGAAGCACACCTTCCACTATGTCTGTCAGAAGTAGTCTCACAAAACAAAGCTAACCATGGTCAAGTTAGCAACTTTAGAGGCAGCTGTGAGATGATAACCTCTGTGCACCTGCCTTCAGAGCCCCCACGTGCAGAGCAGAGGCCAGCACTGGTCGTGAGCGTGCACCCTGTGCCAGGACTCACCTCTGCTCAGAGGATGTCTCCCTTTTCCCACACACAGCCACAGGGCAGGTCAACACTCCTCAAGAGAGCCAAGCTGCTTGCATGCTCACTCCCTAATCATTTCTACCCAAGGCAGATCAGCACAGATGAGCTCCTTCAGCTTTTTTGGTCGAGCCTGCTTGTTCCGACCAAAACAGGCCAGAGAACAATTGCAGCTGAGAAAGCGGGAACGAGGGGGTAGAAGAATATTGCAAGAGATGTGTGCTAAATTCTTGTATGTGACCAGCCCACCATTAATCAATGCCCAAGGACTTGTTCAAATTATGCAGCTGACAGATGTGCTCCTCCCTGTGTCTTCATGTCATTCATATGACTTTGCACTCATAAGACTCCCTGTGTACCAGATCTGATCACCTCAATCTCTCTGTTTAAGTACTTTTGTATGTTGTGAACCCAGTTGTTTTTGGCATCAGTATCAAGAAAATAATTGCAGACACGTGTTATCGAAGAGACTGTTGGTTTTTTTTATGTGACGCTCAACAGCTTTACATTGTAGAGTGAAAGGAAAGGGAAGCTACTGGAGGTATTGTAACTGGAAAGTGCCATTACTTTCTATCTGGTAACCTGGCAAGTCCAAAAGTATGACAGCAGGCATGTTCCTGTCCCACCTCTCTGCTCAGTATTTCATGACAGTCATCATCACCCTCTTGTCTGGCCATTAGGATCACTTCAGCATATACTGCAGGCTAAGATTCTCACAGTGTAATTTCAGTCCTTAACTCCAGAGCTGCGAGACAGCTTGTGAGTGAACGTCCAGTTTTAATGACACAACAAAGTGATGGAGAAGCTGTTCTCACTCTCAGAGGCAAGCTGTTCCTCTAAGATCCAAGACCAGTTTCAGCAAGTAGGTATCATGAAAAGAGCTGCCAGAAAAAAATCATTAAACTGACATTACTCATTTAATACACAAAAAAGAATAAATCTGCTGTCAGTCATAAGTTCCTCAAGGTTTGACTGTTTCTGTACCATGTATATTGCCAGATCCATCAAAGAAAATGAGGACAAAACCAATGCACGTGAATGGATGTGCCCAGACACACACAGTGGAGGGAACTGCTCCACTTAGCTCTCAGGGCAAGATCCATTTCAACTATCAGCTAATTACCATGCTGGAAAAGATATTATATTCAGGTTTTGTAATTGTTATTTAAAAACCCAAACAAACATATATGTGTTGTTAACACATGACAAAACGTGAGCATCGTAGAATTAACTAAAACCTACCACTTGCTTCATTTCATCAAAACAAGATGGGTGGTGTGCTCACCACCAAAATCTGGCTGTTCTTGCTGACAAGATGTTACAATCAAGACACTACAAGCCCCCTGTTACTGACTGCAAGCCACAGACTGGCATGTTTAAAGAATTAATGCTTTCACTTTACTCTAAATGGTTAAATTTAGTTTCAGTTGGCAACTTTGCCAGGTCAAAAGGAGCAAATGAACTCAGACATCAAACCTTTCCACTATACACAGAATTTGCTAGCAAACTTGTACATACTTTCCATCCATTTACATTCACTGGCACCAAAGCACTGAGAGAGTATGAACTCTTTTCCCCTTTTCCCCCGAAACAACATCCTCTCCAACCTTCATTACCTAAAATGAAAATAGTTATAGGACAACTAAAAGCAGCTACACATCTAAACCAAATACATTAGTCAACAACTGATATATTAAAAATGTGATACTCATTTGAGAATATCCTTATAAAAAAACCCTAAGAAATCCCATGGCTTTTTATGAGTCTTTTAAGCTGTAATCAATTTACAGCATAGAAACTGAGTTAGCTGCTACGTAATCAAGGCTCCTCATGAGAAGTAAAGCTTTGCACTGACTCAACGTGCATTGTTCTCAACCTGCATGAGCCTGAAACACTGCAATCACTATTAAGAGCAGCTCAGAGTCCTCCCTCTAAAATCCACAGGAAGACATTTTCACCTTCCCCTCCTACTCAGAAATTCTCCTTATTGCTCTGTTAGAAAATGGACTCGGCCTTTGTCTGCCACAGCTACTGCCTTCCAAACACAGTGCCTACCTTTTGAGATCTACGGGTAATTAAGTGCTTCTAGTATAACTGTGACACCTCCACGCCTTTATTCTTTTTTTCTTCCCAGTTTGCAGTCAGGCTGTGGGATCCTAGCCTAAAACAGTCTTGAACACTCCACAGAAAGACTCCCCCTGCCCTGAAATGCTTGGTCTCCTCTTAACATGCTAGATGAGGTTGGCAGGAGAGACTACACTGTGATCTAACTTTCAGTTCTCCCTTCCTCCACACCCTGCTGTGTATTGTCCCTTTGCCCACAAGTCCAGATCAGGGCTGCTGGCAGGGAGGGATACTGCTCACTGCTGCAGAAGTGAGACTTCATCTGTACGGAAATGCAGAAACCCTCTGTGAAAAGCCTTCCTTTTGCATTTGGAAGAGACTTTGGTTTAACTAAAGGCAAATTTTCCTATTCAAATGGGAAACAAGCAGAAAATCCAACACATATGAGTAAAAACTAATGTGCATGTGAGTTCCCATGCTCGTGAATAATTATTACCTGCAGTAACAGGCAGTGCAGAGCCTGCCCGTCCTTTTCCCCACCTCCTTTTTCCCCCCTTTTTCCTTTTCTTCAATTATAGCATCAAAAGAAAACTAAGATCTCTTGGAGACATAAATGAAGCACTTCTGCCCCGCAACAGCAACAGCATCTGGACACCTGGCAAAAAAAACATAGTTCAATACCTTTTGTACCTATTTCTCAACTCCCCTGACAGCCCGCAAGAAGAGTCTTGCCTTTCTTCTTATTTACCAACAATTAAAACCAAGAGTGTTCAGAAGTCCTTTTCAATGGATTTTGTTCTGGTTACATTACAACAGATTGCTTTGATCTGGGGGAGGGAGGAGGAGAGGAACAGAGAACATCTTAAGTTCACAAAGCTAAAAGCCAAGATGCACAAAACTGAAGCATTCCAAAGTTAAAAATAATCGTCTTTAAACTGCAAGAGCAGAGCTGTAATTTTGAGCAGTACAGCATGACATCATGGTTTATGTGGGGCCAGCTCAATAAATCAAACTGTGCCTAATTAGAGATCATACTGCAAATCTACATTATTTGGATGAATAATTAAAACAGGACAGTCCATAACACAAGTCAGAAAGGTTTACTAAAATATGTTTTTTTCGAACTTTCATGTTCACTACTGCTTACAACGCTTTCACATTTAGTAAATTATAGACCCCTAAGCTTTTATTTTAGGCTGACTTCACTTTCAAGGAATTCTTCAATTAACTTTACGTTGCTTCAAGCTCTTCATCCAATGAGAAAACAATCTGTGGTTTCTTACTTCTTCCAGTGCCAATGGCTGCCCTCCACGTTTGACTTGCAGACTTACTGTCTTTTTAGAGCCAGGGTCTGTTTGTCTAAAGCCAGCCTAGTTGTCATAGTATTTTGACAAGTCCTCCGTAAAAGGAGAACAAACCTTTGTGGTGGTTAAACTGCTAAGAATAATTAAGGTTCTTCTCACAATCTCAACAGATAAGTGCCAAAATGAAGGAACATTCAGCAATAAACCTACAGCTGAATGCGGTGACTACCTCAGTTGCCCTTCTTTCTCACCTACTCCAATTTTTCCAATTTCTACTTTTCTCTGTTGTTTTTCTAAAATGTGTGCTTTTTCTCAAATCTAAAAGCTATGACATGTTCCAACATTTACAGCCTAAAAAACCCCAGTGCTATCAAACATTACTATCTGTAGATGGTCAGGACGCTTCTGGAATTGTTGGAAACGCTGTGGAGACTTTGACTATCAGTTACATGCAGATAATGTTAAATCAAGAGCCAAAGAGCTTAATAAAAAGCATGAGCTGAATAAAAGAGACAGGATTCATTCCTGAACTGCACATTTTTCCTCCTAGAGCATGAGAGATTTGTATGTAATTTTTCAATCTCAGATTAAAAAAACTGGGGAGCTCTCCTTCCTTTTCCCTTCTGACACTTGATTTGGCAAATAGACTAACATACAGAGCATTAAAAGAACTGTAAAGACAAGGACTGAGAAGCAAAATGTTTGACATTCTCCACAGGAAAGGACTATACAAAAATGAGAGATACGTCTATTAATGCAGTATTAAGTTGTGCAAATAATTTTTTTCTACAGAATGTTAACCAAGCACAGACATTGAAAATACATTCTTAATACATGGATTTTCAGATAAAAAAATCCAGAGGCTTTTAAAGGAATCAAAGCACGTGAAATATTGCATGCACTGCATAGCAGTATTTATAAAGGTATGACAAATGAATCTCCGTCAACCACAGCCAACATGATCAGCATATCTTTAAAAAGGAATGTACCTTTCAGACCTCCATTTGAATCTCTGTTACAATAAATACACATCAAACTTGTAATTTTATTTTTTTTTAAATTTAAGACTGTCTTTGTGGACAGAAATATTATGAGTGACCTCTGTTAACTTAATTCAGAGCCACAGTCATTCCAATTCCCTTACATTTTCAGTGTGCAGCAACAGATTTCTCAGAAACAAAAAAAGAAACCCTGTAACTATTTGGACATACTTCTGAAAGCAGCAGCGAAAATTAAGAAAGAAGCCTTCCCAAAGAAGTATCTATTTTTGCAATGTGTGCTTTCAAAGCACAATGCTTATGGAATGAAATATTTCAGTTCTCTTGTGTAAACTTGTTCAGATTGTTTGCTATTGATCTTTTGAGTCATATTTTGGCAGTAAACTGGTATCCTTGTAGAAAATATAAGTATAGCAGAACAAGTGATGTAATCTACATCTATATTTAATTAATTTTTTCCTTTTTTGTAGTCAAATTTATTTTTCAAAATAAATAATCTGAACTCCATACTTCAATTTCTTCCCCAGATTATGAGCTTTGTGACAATGAAAACTTTCAGAGGAGACAGCTTGTTTGTAGGAACGTGGCTCCCTTAAGTCAAAGGACAGAACTCAATGAAAGAAGGCAGTGTTTCTATCTGTACTCAAGATGTAGGACTATTAACTATTTTCCTAACTGAATGACATAAAGTGACTCCATAAAACCAGTGCAAAAAATTATCTCAGGGAAGTGAAATCTATTTTTTTCACATGCATTTTTCTTTCCTCCCTGCCCCTGAACTGCTGTCTATTCAAAAAAACAAACAAACAAACAAAAAGAAAAAGGAAAATTGCACTGTAGCAAAGCTATCCATATGGCCCAGGCCTGTGCTGTGTGTGCAGTATATATCCATACACTGCACACCAACGTGGCCCAGAGCAGATGCCACAATGTCCAGGTTTCTGGTAATTTGTGGAGTAAATAGCATGGTAGTTTGGACAGAGGTGGAAAAAGCATATGGAGGCAGGCAGCTGACAGAGTGAAACTAATGCAATGCTCTTGACTGGTAATTAAAGCTTGGCTCAGCCTCAAACTCTCAAATATGGTAATTCTTTAACCAACAGAAGAGATTGCTAGGAAAAGACAACAGTGAGTGAGAGAAAGTACATAAGCAAGAGCACGTGCAGGAGATGGAACACAAGTGTTTTCCTCCTTTCCCCCTCTCAGGTTTCTCCATCAACTGAGAACCACTACCCAAAGGCTTGAATCTCTTCTAAACCTGGCTCCTCTAAAACTAAGAACATGGTTAAGACCAATATATAGCAAACAAGTATAGGAATCAACGTTTTCTTTTCTCTCTGAAGCAGTGACTGATGCCAGGTTTTTCATACCTTTTCCTCACTCTTCATGTCACCAGTGTCAGTGTCTCTATCCTACTCTCACACTGCTTTCCACCTCCTCCTCATTGCCACATGGGATCCAGTTACATGGGGAGCAGGAGAGATGAGGACAAACACCAAGCACTCACTTCTGGGCAACTACAAGCTTTGTCTCTTGAAATAAAGCATCTCAAACTCCAGAGTCCATTTGAGAACATCCCTAATGGCCCTTCAGATAGAATGGCAAGGAAGGAGCATATTTAAGACTTCAAAGAAATTAAAATCAACAGAACTTCCAGTGACTTTATTAGAGGCTGAAACCCACATAAAATCTGTTTCAGTAATAAGTGAGAGATTTTTGCCTTACATTACACAAAGGATCAGACTAGAGGGCTACAGAAGGTCCTTCTGACTAAGTTGTGACAATACAGATGCCAGACAATTTTAAAGATCAGGATTATTTACCAGTATAAATTATACTATTTCTTGTTTAATTTTGATCTTCTAAAGACAGACAAACCCCAAAGGAATATTATGCACACAGTAGCCCAGAGTCTGCCTTTAGATACTGTCCAAATGACATACTACTTAGACCAAGAAGATAGCAATACCTCTGTTTCCATTAATTCTCTACTAAGAACCACAGGATTCAAGCTGTTGATTTCCAGCATTACCTCATGCCCGGGCCTCTCGCTGATTAATTAAAACTGTACACGTATAGGAAAAAGAACAAAAAAGCAGAACTGCAGAACTATGAACCAGCACGTCCCTGATAAAAGAAATGGACGGCTGTTCTCAAGCCCTTTCCATAGGTTGATTGTGAATTGTAACCAGACAAGATCTCTTTTTTCAAGCTTCCAGTAACTGGCAAACATGTCTACTGCACAGGAAGTCATATTTATAGTTGCATTACTCCTCACAATATACCAATTCTCTTATAATCAGCAGTGGTCTCTAGGCCTACTAAATGAAAGATCTTTTCCCTTACGATTGCAGCCTTTAGATGGGAAGTTCCCAAATCTACACTTTGTAAAGGGTGTGGAGGGAAAAACACAGGACAGCACAGCCCCCTCTTCATTATTACACAGTAAAGACATATCAGGCTTCTTTCAAAAAAGACCCCAAAACCAATTCTGGAATACTTGTATTGCAATTTGTGTTAATTACTCTGTTGGATCATCATTTAATTTACGTGTGTTTAACTTACCTACTTTTTACTATCTAGCTTTAAATTCCTCTTGGGTATAGATAGGTGAAGAACTTATACTTCATAAGCTTCATTATGTACTTGGGCAGGGCCTGTGAACATGGAGATATTCCACAAGAAATCTGAAGCAGCACACTGCTTCATTAAAGGGAAATACCTTTCAAACTGCCCCAAACTACTGCAGGTGACAGTTAATAACTTGCTTATGCATTTTTACTATCATCCTACATACAGAAAATTACTAAGAAAAATCCAAATACCTACTTGAAATTTTCAAACTTTCTTCCAGCAAGATATCAGAGTATTAAAAAGGGCACAGCACTAGCTTTGGCCAAGGATTCCCCCTCCTCCCTTACATACAGAGAAAAAGAACACCATTTTTTTTAATGGAAGGTAGAGAGATTAATACTTTACCAAAGGAGACATTCCTCAAAAGCAAAAGATCACTGCAAAAGTAATTCTTACCTAAAATTGAAAAAAAAGAGACAGAAGAAAATAAGAAAAATTAAGAATGATTCCTTGGAGCATTGCACCTTCAAAATAGGAAGAATTCCTGAACAATATTTTACAGACATCATGACAGTTGTGGAACAAATCTAAAGAAAACAAGTTACACCAGAACAGGAAATTGCAATTTCTTTGAAACAATAATTAACCTTAAGAAAGAAATCATGACTAATATAAACAAACAAGTAATAAAGGAAACCGCTTTAGCATGGAGAAACCTGTTTTAAAGCAGTGGGACATGGGAATATAAAATGTTCACCAGAAGTGATGGATCTCTAAAGAAAATTGGAGCAATTCTGCAGTAAGGATCATGCAGACACGGGTTTCAAATAGGTCATCTTCAAGGTTGCAAAGAGGAGGCTGCACCACAGAAATTCAGTAAATTTTAAATACAGGACTCAAATCTAAACTGGGTCCAATCTCATACTGCTGTCACTTGCACATATTCAGGAGGACTTTGAAGGGTATTTACCAGGCTAAACTGCTTTTATAATCATAGCTTTCAATGCTCAAATGTTACTTATAAATAACTGCACTTACAGTAAGCACAAGTATCATGGTGATTATTTAATTAAATTGAGTGGGGATCAGAAATGGGAAAAGATGAAAAAACTTGAACTTCTTTCATCATGACAATTCCAAAATTTTACATGAGAATTATGCATACAAACTTGAAAACAGGCCTAATGTTTAGCATTTAAAATAATTATTTTTAACATAAAAACTCATTCTTAAATCTGAAATATTTTTTTACTTTTTCTGTTTGCAATTCTTAAATAGTTGCAAGTGAGCAGTAGTCCTTTTGTATTTACTCCAGTGGAAGAAAAGAAGTTCACAGTGGTGTAAGAAAGTTGTAACTAAAATAAATACCAAAAACAGAAACAATTTTTATTTCAGATGTTAAGACAGCTATCTGCAATAACAGCATTTCAGACTGTCCTTATTTGTTCTTGTTTATTACACTGCTGCCCTTTGTGGCTTCTTGTATTTTAGCAACTGGAACATACACAGTAAAGCTAGCAACACAACACAAGTTTAGCAAAGGCAGCCATAATTGGATTTAAAAAAAACTACCACAAAAAAGAGCAAGCAGCTCTACAAACACTGGAACCAATGTGGTTTGGCTTCCCACGAACTTTTGTCCTCTGGGTATTTGAATAAACTGAAGTAGGTCCCCAAGCTCACACCAAGATCTCTTTCTCCTACCTCAGAAGTCTTTTGAATGAAATTTGTTGTAACTTATTATCATCAAAACCTGTTTCTCAGCTGGTCCATCCCCACCACTTGGAATGACCTTCCAGAAAACAGATAAAAGTCCTTCTTCCCCAGAACAACAGGTCATGGAGAGAAGTACCAGACCCAGTAGTTCCATTTTAATGAAATGGCTTTTAGGAACACAAACTTTCCTGATCTCTGAACCAGCTTCTTAATAGTGCAGCAGAGTTAACTTTTGTGACTTCTTGCTATCTTTTAAACACACTTAGGAGAACGACTACAAGAGAAAAACCTTTATGCAATGCTAACATAGATCTTCAGTCAGCAAATTCCAATATTTACCTGCAAGGAGATTTTAGCAAGTTCAGAAATGGGAAATATTTCTTATGGAGATCTAAAATACAAACACACCACCCGTGCCTCATCACCCTCACAAAGTGAGTTTTTTCCTATGTCTCCTGAAGGGATTTGGGAAATGGAAATTTCCAAAGCTAGACAAATGGCAGAAAATAACATGTACAAATTAAAAATGTTGCACTCAGGACATTTAAGAGGTTATCTCTGGAAACACCTTCTCAAATGGAAAAATGGTGGAGGCAACAATTATGGGAGATGAGGGAAAGTCAGGTCTATCTAAAGACAAGACAAACAAACCCACCAATTCCCAGGAGAACACTTAGACCAGGGATCCAGGAAGATCTCTGTTGGTTAAGTTATTCACTTTTCTCATGCTGATAAACCAAGGAGCGACAGGGCATTCTGAAACCCTCTGAACTCCCCTGTAGCCATTTACCTGCTTGAGCTCCCACCACAGGCTCTGGGGTAGCTGAGCAGAAAGGGAGGAAGGTCAATCAGCAGCAACCCTGCAAGGGGCTGTTTTAGCCACCAATGAACCAGCAACAAAGGCTTTACCTCTGAGAAACACCTGGAAGAGGTACAGTCTCAAAAGAAACTCAAGAAATCCCATCACAGAAGCGCTGTCTGGGCCTGCCTCAAAAGCCAGAGGGAGCCAAAAGAAAGGCTCCAGGCACAGAGCTCTCCACTGCTGTTCCATCGCATTGCAAGCACGAACCATCCAACACGTGATGCCTTCATGGCACAAACTGGGAGCATCAGGCCTACCCCCTGAGATCATAATTTTCTTCAGTTCCATTTGGTCTGTTTGGAGGGGGGTTAGGGGTCTTTTGTTTGTTTGGGGTTGTTTGGAGTTTTTTAGGTGATTGATTTTTTGGTTTTGTTTTGGTTTGGTTTTTTTAACCCCGAGATTCCCCATGTCCTTGTGGTATCTTGTCATGAGAGATTGCTCAACTAACTGATGAATGGATACCAGGAACATGCAAAATCTGAAAGGAGATTTGAAAAAGCATTCCTGTGTGCTCTCTCTGGAAGATAAGGTGCCAACACCCCACTGACATAGTTTGCTACAGGTTTCCTATGGTCCTGGTATGACTGATGTACCACCAAAGGTCACAGGAAGAAATGCATACACTGCAAAACCAAAATAGTAAATCTTCACCATTTGGAGACTTCATAGGGCTTTTTCTGAAAATGTAAGACTCTAATGTTGGCCTTTTGCATCCCCCTATGCCTGGTCTTTGGTGAAATACAAGATAAAAACTACTGAAGTACCAAGATGACCCTACAAAGCATTTGAGGCAGCTACCTGTCTGCACACAGAAACACACGGTGGCCTGTGGTGTTATCAGCCAAAGTGAAGCTCCACACACCACAAATATCCACGAAAGAACAGCATGTGCAAAAGTCACATTACTCCTTAGCTAGTCTAGCTTTAAGGAGCCCAATGAATAAGACTATGAGCTATAGTTCTGGCCATTTAACCCACTTAGTTCTTTTGGCTTGGTGCACTTGTTATCTGGCCACCTGAGCCAGGACACTGCTGCCAACATCTGCTTCCTGCCTCCTGGGCCCTTCCTCAATCAGAGCTTCCTCTGGGTCTGTGAGTTTGACTGAGCCAAGGAGCTAGACAGAGCTCGCTCTCTCCCCACAGGGCTCTTTGTCCCTTTGTGCAGCAAGAGGCAGCCACAGCTTGATGACCTGGAGAGTGGGAAATGTCCTGCTTCACAAACCTGGGGGAGAAGTGAAGGTACAAGTTTTATAGAACAGTTTCTTTTCCCACTTCTACTTTGTTCAGTGCCTTTCAATTTTGGAAAAAAACCAACACAACAAATAACAAAAACACCCACAAAAAAACCCCAAAACTTTTAAGCTTTGTTTGGTTAATTTTCTAGCTGAACGCACAAAAGAAGAGGGGTTTAGACAAAAAGTAAAAAAATCAGTTCTATAGCCAAGGCACTGGCTATTTAGCCAGAAGAAAACAAAAGCCAGAAATACCATTTCACCGCTCAAACTGAAAGACAGATTCTAGAAACACAGCTTACATAAAGGCACGTGTCAAACAATATGCTTATTTTTTGCCTAAACACTGACTCACTGAATAAAATCTATGTTACTCTTTTATGTAAACAGTTCCTTTAAAAGCAGTAAAATTAAATACAGACAACATGAAGCTGAACGTGAACTTTTGCCATCCCCATTCAGGCATCTGTGTAATTATAATCATTAACTCCACTACCACGTACTACAATGTATGCAGAATGTGTTCCACGTTGAGAACGTTGAGATTTTTTTAATTATGTGTTTACATCAAGAATTTACTCATCTGGTGCACCCTTTCAGATTAGAAGACAAGAGGATGAGTTAGTTTAAGATATGTTTGCAAAATGTAATTAGAAAGTGAATATAAAATTTTGTCTCAGGCATCAGTATAGCCTTTATTAGAAGTAGCTGAGCCTTATAAAACTAGGTTGTTTTTACTGTTTTCAGGCTAATTATTCACTTTGACCATTCTTTTCTTTTAAGGCAATGTTATTTGCAAGAAATCTCACTTATCTAAATATCAAGGTTGTTTACATTCTACACAAATGTTACAGTCTCAAGCTTTCGTTTTTGAAAATGTCAAAAAGTAAAGGGGATGATTCTGTGCCTGTAAAAACATTATTTATTAACAGAATGAGTCTCATGGCATTTTAAGTTTCCCATAAGACATTTTTCTGTCTATCATTTTAGAACTTTTTCCCACACATCATGTTCCTGATATAGGCTTTGGCAGGTTGTGAGATATGAGCTGGCTGGAAAACTATAGCTGGCTTTCACCATACTCTTGTACAGTTAAACATTAAGCACTTTTTGCACAAGATAATTCAGACTGTGCAGCTCACACTGAGAAAAGACGACAGTTTCAGCTGAGGAAAGCTGAAGTCCTGAAGAATATCAAGGACTTCGTGACAGTTTGACAGAGGAAAAAAAAGGATTCTTGAAAAAACAATCAGCATTACTTGCAAATTCTACACTGACTTCATTCTGGTCTCCTAAGAGAGACTTGAGAGCATCTGACAGTTAAAGGACACACATACACAACGAGCAGAACAAATGCCCTCTTCAGGTACGAAAGAGGCCCAATTAGCCAGCCCTCAATAAAGGGACTGACCAAGACTTCAAAGTGTAACAGAGAATGCGCTCAAGTTTTCTTGATCAGTAAGTTCAATTTCCCAAGTATTTCATTAAGGAATCAATCAATAGGTGAACCAAATTTGATGGGAACCATTGTACCCGCAGCCCAAGGAAGTTTCTAAAGCTGGAAACAGCATCATAAACTGCTTGTTTGTATTTTGCAAGCTTTTATCTGCACAACTACACAAGAAGAGACAGGAGACTTTACTGACAGATGACAACTGACTCATGATAGTGCTGCAAAACTAACTAATGTCATAACACTACCACTGCTAAACCCATGAATGTGAAAAAGAGTTTAATTGATAAAAATCAGAATTCATGTAAGGAGAGAAAGTTTCTAAAGCTGTCTGGATCACAGATATCTAATGGCACTTTTCATTTAGCCTTATGGTCAGCTATCTGCAAAAAGTGTATTTAATGTTTCATAAACATAGTTTAAAACAAAAGTGCTTCTAATCAGATCTGGCAGGAAAGGGAGAAATGCATACATAGAATGAGGTAAGTGTGATCCTGCCCAGCTGAAGAACAGGGAATGGCAGGGCTTCAGGCCATGACTCACACAGACACTAAACAGTAGAGAGCTACAGATAATTCTCAGGTAAACTTTGCATGAGCCACTACGTCACCCTTCTCTACCCTTCCTGCATTAATCATGTCATTAGTAACCTGACGCAGCCCGAGAAGAATGTCTGATTTACAGGGAGCAGAGCAATGCTAGCAGAACAAACACTTTGGCAGGTCAAAAAAGGAAAGACCAACCTAAATTTCATTTTAGTTTGAACCACACCCTCAGAAAACATGGAAACTAGAAAAAGAAAAACCAAAAAAAGGTATCTTCCCACCATGAGATTGCATACTTCATTAAAAGTTCCTGATGAACCAGTTACTTAGAGTACAAATATGAAGGATTTGCAAGAGCCCACGGATAAAAAGCCAGCCTGAACATGTACCTAAACAAAGCAAAGAGGGGGAAAAAAAATGCCCAAGCTTTCTTTTGAAGTTTTCACCACAGTTACGTAATTTCCATGTTCGATGTTTTTAAACATCTTTTATAACGTCAGCTGTACCTTGAGTACAGAGTGTACTGTTAGGACTCATGTCTCAGACAGGTATCTTGGCTACTCCACTAAATATAGGAAGGACAAGGCGATAGGTAGGGGCAAGAAAAAACAGAAAATTTCAGATTTTTAAAAAAAATTATTACTGACTCTGAATTTATAGCAGTCACTTCAATAAATGTGGCTATAATCTAGAATACTGTATATCACTATTTCACCTAAAACACCTTGAAAAAGTAATGGTCGTTTGAAGGACGGGCAGATCACTTCCATTCACTTTAGGCAAATAAAAACCCCCGTAAATTACTTTAAAAGCAGAATTAAATTATCCTCAGTTTCTTGAAACAAAGAAAATTATCAACCAAAACATGCAAGGGGTAGCAGCAGGTAGTAGTAGCAGCAACAGTGTTATTAAGTCCTCAAGCACCATTTCACAGTAGCAATTCTCAGACCTTCCACAGAAAATGTGTGCTGAAGTCTCTCTAAGTGTATGGCAAACCCACTGTTTACGGGGTTTTCTTCAGGTCCTCAATGCTTCATCTGCTTCCAATTCTTTCTAAGAAGGCTGCTATTTTCTTTCTTCTCTTTCCTTCCCTTTTCCCTCACTTTCCTCTCCTTTTATCCTAGCATCCATCCTGTGAACTGCCAAATTGACTTCTTAGCTTCATGACTTTAAGCCACAGGTTTGCAACTTTCCACCTTAAAGTGAAGCTCTAGAAATTGAAATCTCCTTTGTCTTTGACCCATACAATGGCTGGGCATGAGTTATCAACACCTTAATGTGTCACCTCAGTTAAAAGCAGCTAATCATTTTGTTCTTAATCATTAACGGCATCCTTTTCTCAATATTAAAAGTAATGTACAAAATACGAGCAACTGTATAGCTACAATGTTAAGACAATAAATAAAAATATTAGGAAATGCAAAATAACAAAGGAAATATACCTTCTGACATCAGTTTGGAAAGTTTCTCCATCATGCCATGACAGCAAGCCTAAGTCTCTCCTTAAAATTTAGATCAAGTTATTTTGAACAGTTGCTCAATTTATGTAAATGGCACGTTCCTTTCCTGGCTTCTTGCTTTAAAGTCAACGTTAACTTGAGAGAAACAAAAAGCTGTTTTGTCCCTGACAGTCGTTCAACACCATATGCAGAAAAGCACTAATACCCCATATCTCAAATATGTAGTAATCTGCCTTAAAACTATTCCCTTTCTCATCAGTTTCTTTGAAGGTCAGCTAAAGAGTATGCGGGCAACAGTGAAAAATGTCTCACAAGAGTGCCCACATTGACAACCAGGGTTTGCCAGAACACAGAAGGTTGGTAAGAGAGATTTGTTTGTGCTTCAGTCAGCAAAAGTGTTAAGGACAGTTTAACAACTTTGGTTTATTTTGGGAGGAGTGGGGGTATCTGGCTTGTCTTTTTTAATTTAAGACCTGAAACCAAAGAAGAGATCTAGAGATACAATGCCAAGAGCTTAATGAGTATTCTATAGTGCATGTGAGCACCCTGGGGAAAACCTGCACTCAGATAAACAACAGATTCCATCTCCCCCTGCCCTGAGGAGTATAAACCTGGCTCACAGTTTGCACCTGATCTAATGGTGGCTTTCAAAACAAACACATTTCAGACATATTCCTCTTCCCACTCTGCACCCAAAACTTTCTCTTGGAAAGAAAGGCCTCTTCCTCGACAAAGATTCAAGAGTGTCTTCCAAATCTGCCAATAGCTTGCATTACATAGTATACCTAAAAATTTTAAACTGACCTTTGTCCCCTCTGAGGAAGCTGTCTGTTCCAAATGGCCCACACACTCAGCAGAAAGCCAAAGCTCTAAGAAAATCTGTCAAACACATAAGGTATCTGTCACATGGAGCGAGCCCGTGTGTGCTTCTACACACATACTAAAGGGTGAGAAGAGCTTTCCACAGTCTTAAATATCCCACAGCAAACATCTGCATCCTTAGAGGCCTTTCCTGTATCTTCCTTTGTGCCACTGCTTCCTTCCATGTCCACACCTAAAAAGGGTCTCAAACATTTACTCACACCTTGCAAGTAACACGCACATGCACTTTGTCACTCCAGGCTATAGAAGGGCAAGGAGGAGGAACACGCAGCCCACTCAGGCTGCACTGCTTCAGGGAGACTCTTCCCCTGGAAGCTGCAGCTTCCCAAAGGGAACATGCAGTGGAGCTTGCATGCCTATTATATGCCCCATGCAAATACACAGTATTCTGGTGGTGGGAATTGAATTACCTTCAATTGAAGTACCTTCCGCCAACTTAAAAAAATCCATCCCTAGTGAAGAAAAACAAAACCAAAGAAACAAAACAGACAATGGCTACAAATACTCCAGAGGAATTTAATGACTATAAGAAAAGGCAAGAGCAAGTGTAAGAAGGGTGTATTAATGGGTCAAAAGCGAGGCTGAATGACTCAGAAGCAGAATCAAATCCCAGCAGGATTGCCTTAAATCTCCTTCAGAGACTGCAGGCCTTCATGCAGTTTGTATTCACGTTCTCTTGGGATCATTGAAAAGAAGGCTTTATCTGGTCTCACCTCTCAATCAGAAGAGTACCTTACTGAAACTGGGCAGCATCACTGTCCCCTTAGAGCAGAGCAGAAACAGGCTCAGAAGCATCAAACTGTACCCTCTGAAAGAAGGGCACCAAGTTCAGAGCAGAGCAAAACTCCTACCAAACTGCCACCGGTGCAATGTAAATGGTTTCTTTAAAATGATTGTAAAACTTCGGTAAAAAATGCTGGTCAAGAGAGTTTGTACAACTGCTACTCAAATAGCACACTCATAAAATTGGTACCTTTAACCCATCTGTGCCAGGTTTTATCTCAATTATCCACCTTAAATACACTCAGTAACACAAATATTGAAACACAAATTGAACATAAATCTTTGGATTTGAAAAAACACCACATCGATTCCAAAGTTCTACTCTTCACTAACAAATCCACAGATTTTCAAACAGAGCTTTCTAAGCAGTAGACACTTTATTCCTTGATGTTCCTTGTGCACCACAGAAGAGCCTTTGAAGGGCACAGTCACTACAGCATGGTTTTAGTTTCTTTCAGAAAACCAAGACAAGTGCTAAATTCCTCTGTACACTTGTCGGGCAGGTAAACTCTTTAGCTGGATGCCCAAAGACCAAGGAGAAAGGCCAGAATACATTGAGATCAAAAAGTCACAGTCACAGAACTGGCAGGAATTACAAACTGAACAGAAAAAAACCCCACCACACGTTGGATATGGGTGAGACATGGACCAGATCTCTCTACAGTCACCAGAAAAGCAACAGAAAGCCCCAAAATTAAACTTTTCTGCAAACCGTTACTCAAGGAGTGACTCAAAGTCGTAAAGAGCTATTTGCTTCTTAAATAAAGTACTATGACAGAGTGTCAAGAAGTGTTACATTATCTCAGTGTGACTTCAGTATCAGTGAAAGCTATGCAAGAAGTTTCCTATGCCCCAGCATGGAGGGCTGAACTTCAGCAAGAAATCCCCAAGATCCCACCATCATTTCCTTGAGGATTTAACATACTGGACAAGTCACTAGGGTCTTGACAGGTGCACCAAATTCACATCTGGTATTTTATTACTACCTCCTTCCCTGGTTAAGGACCAGAAAGCATCTTATTGTGCTATACCGAAAACCAGGAAAAGATTTTCTTTCTCTTTTTTTAAAGCAGAGAATTTCCTTATGTACAAGCAAAAAAACCCCTTAAATAACATATTTTTAACATAATTACAAGAAAACAAGTTAATTAAATACCCTGTGATAAATCTCCATAAAAAGCCAAGGAGACAGACTGACGACATACTTTCTCATACCTTGCATCACTAGTGTGATTTCATAAGGTGAATATTTAAACCGCATTTCATAGAAATAGTTTTATTTTAATCAACAAATAGTAAAGCAGGATTCTGGTTTTATCTCCCTCCTGTGTCTGAATCAGTAACTGTTCAGTAAATACTGAAAGTTTCTCAAAAGGTTAGCCCTTTTTGACTTCAGAGACTAAATTCCATGCTTCACTGTTGAGAATTTGGAACTTAACTAAGAAAGCCACAGCAGATGCAAAATTTTGTGCCTGTAATGTTAAAACACAAAGATAAGTAAAATGGAAGTGACAGTGCAGGGCATCTGTAGTTTTAAAAACTCAAACGTGCTTCTGTGGTTAAGAGGTGTTTTTGCAGCCTTTGTGGTGATCACATTAAACCAGCCAATAGAAAAGTGATCAAATGGCACATTACCTGAAAAAGTATGAGGAAGATACTTGTGGGAGTATTTGAGATTAGCTGGCATTGCCACAGAGACAATTCTACACATCCAAAAAGCACTAAGAAACCAACGAAGCCTAGTAGAACTTTAGCAATCTAAGAGTTCAAGAAAGAGTTATCCAGAACACATGAGCTAACCCAGACTAACTGGTGCCTTCTCCCTCTACTCTGTCATTATCCATCAGTAATACAGGGTTTAATACTAGAAATATATTATGCGGTTCTTCACTCCTGGCAATAACTTCCAGAAAGAGCAGACAAATAGAAAATATAATTCAGTTTGAAACAACTGTGTGTGTATATTAAATGAGTTGCTACCAGCAAATAACAAAAATATGCCTTCCTGTGTCCAAATAATCCCATTTTCTTTCCCTTTCTTTTCTGTTCCATCCTTGGATCTTCTCCTAAAAAGACAGATCATACTTGTTTCATTCCTCAGCATGTAGCAGGGCTGAGTTCAGTTTCACTCAGGTCCTCCTTTCAGTAGCCTGCCTTTACCTCCTCTTGCCCCTCACCCGAGCAACTTGGTCACATCTCTGTAAAACAGACCAGCCTTTGCCAGTACACCATTCAACAGCCTGTAGCTCCCTGGCTGAGGGCTGCACTTTGCAATGGGCCCTTCTGGAGCAGTGGCCCAGCTTCACAAACTGGGGAATTTCCAAAGATAAAATTAACTATATACGTAAGTTCTAACAGCTAGAATTTGCTCACTCCTTACCAAGGTAAAGGAATATTTTTCAAACTTTAGAAGAATAATGAAAAAAAGTACAGAATAAACAAGTCTTTAAATGAAACAAAAAAATCAGAGGTTAAATACTTTAACCATGCTTTATTTTAATATTCTTACAGACATCTGCTAGACTTCATTACTGTTAATCTTATCATTCATGTGTAACTTTTTAAATGGCAGAATCTTTACTGGATCTATTCTAACTCTTAATAAAAATGTTTATAAAAATTAATCAAGTTAATGCTGAAATAAGGACCTCTGCAACCTAAAGAAATCTCTCAGGCAATTATTTACTTATATTTGCTAAAAAAAAAAAAATAATCACCTACTTTTGAATTTTACTGCAGGTTCATACTACAAGAGACACAGTTCTGGAGACAACTAAGAGAAAGTTTAGGGGAAAATATCCCTAACTATCAGCAGAAGAGCTCTGAATTGGTAAGAATTATTTCTATTTGCATGTCTTTAAGTGGGTGCTACTGAAAAACATAAATAAAATATAAGGTCGTTTCTCATGTATGAATTTTTCAGTACAATGAAAATAATAGGAACTTGTACATATGACACTTTTGCAGATAACTTGGTAGACTGACTAGTAAAAAATGTTAGATCTTTCAAAAGCCAAACCATTCCTTCTTTCTCTGCAAAAATTTAGATTTTCTCACACTTCCTACACATACCGGGCATTGCTCCATTTATCCAATTCTTTTAAATTCTAAGTCTAGAATGCACTGGGGAGGAAAATGGGAGTTTGTTCTGCTTACTAACAAACTTGGTTGATTTTAATTAATTTTAGTTAAAAGCTTGTTAAGATAACAAATCAGTCTTTGAGTGTAAATGTGAAAATCTATTCTAAGTAGTTTTGTATTTCTCTTATGACACTTTTTCAAGTCAGAGATTCCCTTTAAAAATAGCAAACAAAACTGTCAAAAAAGTATGTGAATCCCCCATATGTTTAAAAAGTAGGTTCATATGGGCAGTAATATCATTATATTAAATACATTCAGCAGTTAATTTATCTGCTTTTGCCATTTGCACACTGGAGCAACAAGCAATGGGGTTTTTTTGGACTGAAATGATGTTTCTGTAAACACATTCAGGAATTTCACTGTTTCATTTAAATTAATGTGGATCTTACAGTAAGTGGCCCTGGGAGAAAGCATATTTCTGATGTCTTTGCATGAAACACATATCTTCCTGAAACACTTCCTGTCTTGCACCCGTGTTTGGATATTATCACTGTTGTCTGACAAGAATGAGGTCAGCTAGGATTGTAGGGATACTTTACAGCAGCTGTCCGGCAGTTCTCTGAAACTCCACAAGCCTTTAACTCCTGAACTGCCTCACCAAAGCAACGTAGTCTTGCAGGAACACTGGAAAAATGACTTTTCAGGGGGCACAGGATGCAGTTGACTGAACAGTCTCAAAGTGCTTAACCAAGGGAAATAAAAGACTAAGCTTTTCAGGTGAGCAAAAATGATAAAGATCACAAAGAGGACATGTGATGTGAAATTGAGGAGTGTTACCACCTTTGCAGCAGCCAGACTGAAAAAGGGATGGAGAGGCACGAGAACAGGAGATGCGCACAAGAAAGAGGCACACCCTGTGCTTCAAAAACAGCAGAGAGACTCAGGTTTAAAACAGTAAGTTTTATCAGCATTGTCCCACAGAGATCCACTTGGCTGACTCTCAGCAAATATAATTGATCCAATAGGACCAATAAAGCTGAACTAAAGCTGTATAAGCAGCAAAGAGTCCTCTGAATTTGCACAGAACTTAGTTATAAAGCGACACCACAAACTTCCATCCCCAACACGCTCACAAAACTTCCTGATGTTTTAAAACTAGCTGTCTCAGGTCAGGCAGACTGTCAAAAACCTTTTTAACTCATTTATGAAGTGGTATTCACACAATCATTAGCATGAGCTCTTTGTGTGAATGAATCTTTCAGTAGCAAAAATTTGATCTGTATCAATCATGTCCATATTTCCACTAAATGAGCCAAAATTTGTACCCATGTTATGTTGGCTGTGGGAAGACAGACGGAACTGCAATGATACAGCCCACTGATATCTGGCAAGCAAGCTTTACTTGTATAAAAGTCAATGTGTTTAATTATTTTTTTTATTAGACAAGGAAGTGCCATTCATGGTGTAATTTTCCTTATGATCAGTTTACTGCACTGCATTGGCAACCAGTTCCATTTGTAAAGCTTTAGGATGACACAGACTCACAGATACATCACCAAACCACAGTTTCTTTGCTGTACTGCTTTTTGACACACTGTGTAAGGGCTCTTGAGTAGATGCTACACCACAATCTCTCCAATTCAGGCACCAGAAAAGGCTGTGAGACAACAGCAACCAGAAGTGCAGAGCACATCATTAAAAGGCTCAGCTATGAGACTGGTGAGAGACACTGACCATGCAGCAGAAATACCCTGGTGAGATGTGATATGCACAGCTTCTTTCCTTTTTCACTATGTGTTCACAGGTGTTGCACACAACCTCCCCCTTTTTGTACAGAGATCCTAGTTTGCATCTTCTTTGAAGAATACAGTGATGATTTTGTGATTTAAACCATAATTTAATTACAATATTAAGATTGGCATAGTTTTAGAAGAAGTTGTTCCTCCTTAGGCTGCATACTGCTCACACTTTGCTGGGTTTTGGCACCAAGCAACTTAGCTCATCTGTTATCATACTGTGTAATGCTTCAGAATACACACCAGATCTAAGGAAGCATTTGCAAACTCAACTTGGAAAAAAAATAGGGGAATTAGAAAAAAGTCTTTCACAAAACTGATTCTGTGTTGCAAAAAGTCTCTGTGTGCCTTTAGCTGCTTCTGTTCCCACCTGAAGTAGGGCGTATCCACATATAATATATACTATACATGTACGTGCAGGTCTGCAGGACAACCCTGTCTGCTTCCTTCCAAATGGCAACTTCTCAAAAAGCAGCTGCCACTGTGCATCTTATTGTGTACAGTAACTCAAGCTAAAGGCTGAGAAGCAAGTCAACACACAAGAATTTAGCTAAGCAAAGCAAGTAAAACACAGGCAAAATGCAAAAGTAAGCAATTTCCAATTACTTCACGTGGCTCGTGAATCAAATGAACAAATGTTCATAAATCAAATAACATTCAAATGAATGTTTCTTGTCCCATCACTAGTGACGAACTTTGTTACAATGATTAAAGTATATATTTACTGTTATATATATATTATTAAAAAATAAAATAGAGGGAACCAATTAAATTATAACAGACCAGACACATTTTGGGGTTTGAAACAATTGCATAAGCTACTGTGTTACTGGAGACTTACACAACATCTCAAATTAGTTTGGACGGTTAGGTGCCCAAGATGAATACAAACAAATTTTAGGGACAAATTATCTTTGATGAAGTGGGGGGAAATTGTCCAATCTTAAAAGTGGCTTACACGAATAATTTTACTCTTTGCTTACTGATGAAACATTGACTTCATCTTAGTCTAGCTTTAAGTGCCTATAATTGGCCTTTTCATAGGTTTATGCATAAGCACCTT
>JAWWTY010000001.1:16981355-17149200 GCA_035222235.1 Margarornis squamiger
GAATACAAACAAATTTTAGGGACAAATTATCTTTGATGAAGTGGGGGGAAATTGTCCAATCTTAAAAGTGGCTTACATGAATAATTTTACTCTTTGCTTACTGATTACTGATTACTCTTTGCTTATTTGCTTACTGATGCTGAAACATTGACTTCATCTTAGTCTAGCTTTAAGTGCCTATAATTGGCCTTTTCATAGGTTTATGCATAAGCACCTTAGTGTTAAAGGAGAGAAGGGTCAGAGAGAGGAGAACAAGGGAAACCATTTAGGAAGATTTAAGAGACACCAAACTTTGTGCAGAAAATGCAGTTTGAGAGATACACAATAAAATACACTAAAAGAAACTCCACCAGGTAGAGCTGCTGCACCTGATACATGCAGGCTAATGTAAAATGTTCACAGAGCCCTCAGCAGAAGGTATCACTCGGATACGTCTTCTAAAACACTTGTAGCTTGAGGCATGCAAACATTCACTGGTCCACACAGTTGAACAAAACAGGGACAAGAGGGAAGCCTGAATCATTTTGCCAAAGCTAACAGGAAAGCAACCCCTGACAGTTTTGGTGTGGGTTCTGCTCTGGAAATGTAAGAACCAGGAAATACAAACGAGGGGAAAGTTTCACAAAGTCTTATGAGGACTGCAAAATAATTTCCACAGGAATGCAGAGGAAGTCTCATCCCTTGTGATACCTAAAACTAGATGGAACAAAATAGTGGAAAGTAACCCAAGGAAAAAGCTAGTACTGGCAAGTAGACAGACTATATGGAATACACTTTTTTCTTGCATCTCTGACTTCTATTAACATTTTTGCGGCTCTTAAGGCAGCAAGGTAGGAACTTTAGTTTATACTCCATAAACACAAGCCAAAAGCCTCCCACAGTTCCATTTGGTAATGTCAGCTTAACATGCTCAAATATACACAGACTTCTGACAATGAGTCAAGTTCCCACTCAAACATAAATTATGCCAAAAAACACCAAAGATTATTTCAACTAATAAACACTTGGTTAAAAAAACATGTCAAATCAACTAGGTCTTTACATCAATTTAACCACCTCTTACCACAACCATTGCCTAAGCCACAGCAGGCTGCAGGAAGCACCAAAAGATACAGGCGATTGAAAACATTCTCACAGGGCTCCTCTGACTGTCATCACTCCTGTGGTTGCACAAAGCTTAGGATTCTGTGCTTGGAAATGAGATTCTCCCACAGCTGGGCTTGTGTTGTGAAAATTTTTTTAAGCATGCCAACGTCCTGACTCCTGAAGACCAGAATTTGGGACAAATACTGCACAAAAATTTAGTTCTTAAAAGAAAGATCAAAATCTTGTATCCTGTCACGGTACAGAGTTTCAAAGCTCTTTCAAAAGAGTTGTCCTTATAAAAGACAGCCCTTCACAAGAAATACAATGCTTGAAAATATGCACACTGTTACCCCAAGTTCATGCAGATGCTGCTCATTAGCATATTTATTCTCTTTATAAAACATTTCTATTTCAGATTTTTCCAAATTCCCCTCCAATTTCCCAGACTTTAAAAGACAACCAAAGCGAAAAAATAAAAAAAAAAATCAACACAAGGGACACAACCAAAGTGCAAAGTAACTTGTGATATGCTGGATTTATAGATCCTAAAATTTCTTCTCCAAATGACTGTTCTTTGCAAATTTTCACAGTTACAGTAATGCAGAAGGCAGAGCTGGTGTGGTTAGCTCTTACCCAGGGGGCCTTTCCAATGTAAGTAACATCTCTAATAGACCATTCTGACAAGCAGTTAGAGAAAAGTAAAGCAAATTTCCACCAGTCAGATGAAAGGAATAGAGCAGAAATGAATGTCAGGTAGAACATTGATTGGAATACCATTCCCAGTAGCAGTTATAGCAACTAAAAGCTAGTTTTCCTAATCAGAACTGAACCACATTTGAGAGGCTACCCTGAAGGGCACCTTTTCCATAAGAGCTAACTTATCCTCTGCAACTACCATTCTGAAGCTAACTGTGGACAAATAAATACTAAATTCACTTAAAACACTTGAGACAAAAGTTCTTAGACAACCCCATTCAACAGAAAACACATGTATCCAAACCCAATGTCTTGTCTCCATATGTATTTCCTCCTACAGAATAGTGACATGAGCTAAAATCTCATTCCCACTGAGAGATCTGTTGACTACTCATGGAAAGATGAATCACTATTCTCAATGGAAATTCTGACTTGTGACAGCAGTTAACTTCTCATATATAAAGTATCACATGGGCAAATTAGACTGACTCCCTGCTGTAAATAATTAGTGGATTGCAACAAAACATATTTCACTACCTAGCTTTAAAAAGTATTGGAGACTTAATAGTCCAGAGTCTTACCTGTGCTACAGGAAAAATGCATGAAGAAAGCCAGAGGCTGATCTAGTTTCTGAAAGCAGACAAAAGCAGAAGCTTGGATGAAGCAAGCAATGGGAGCGTGAACAGGGTGATCCTTTTCCTAGCATGCTCTCAGCAGGAGATTAAATAAGGATTTTAGCTGCCTTCAGAACATTCTGCTAAACTACCACAACCAAAGTGTTTCTCAGCGAATCCCCCTATGGAATGCACTGACATCTCTGGCCTCAGCTCTGTCCTGTGGCACTGACCTCTTTGGTTTAGCTATGTGCTCTACAATGAAGTACTTCACTTTGTTTCAATTGCGTGGCAAACTGATCTGCTGAGTGTCCCCGATTATCACGTTATGAGCAAATGATTATTTCCATTTCCTCCATGTGTACTACTCAGGATACATGAGTCCTAAATCACATTCCTCTTACACATATTCTTCCCCACTTGGACAGTCATGGTCTACTAGTTCTAGGAGATAAGAGCACAGCTAATCTGGTTCTACTTTACATTTTATGGAGATAGGGAATCAGCTACATCCAATACCCAAAATATGTTTGCACAAAGACATAATGATGCCTTCTGGTTTAGCTTACTTGCTGTGTTAAAGCTCTCTGGTTTCTGAGCAGTGCTAGAGAGTGAGCTGAAGCACTCTCTGATCAGCGATGAGGGATCCCTCTTTGCTGAGTATCAGTTGCTAATAACTATCTCTGGACTTCTTCTTAGAGAGAGAAGTGACTAATTAAATAAGCTGATAAGCCATCTAATATAATTTTCCAGCTACAACAAACATTTATAAGAGAGATGATTTTGGACACAGAATCATCCTTTTTGGTAAAGTGTCATGGTCTCAGCCCTTACAATTCCCTTACAGTGGAGTAAGTTTGCATATATGTATATTTAGACATTTTTCAAGGTAGATAATTTTATATCTGTAAATATGTAGGAACCTTATTTGTGTCCCATAATAGGGCACAGAGTTATCCAGAGGGTTCCAGATGCTCTGTCCTGTTCAACCTGCATGCATAGCTTCTGCAAGGCAAAGCTGAAACTCCACTGGTGGCCAATTTCCCAAAACTGCGTTTTGTCAAGGGCTTCTTTCCTCGCTCCCTTCTGTCCCTCCATCTCCTCAGGCCATCCTGATGTCTCCAAGGCCAAGGTCAGCAGGTGCAGAGGTGCCCTGTGGTGGGCAGGGGATACAGCAAGGGCCCACAGTACCCCAGGGAGCAGCCCTGGCAAGTCTCGCTACTCCAGCATCAGACAATGGCCAAAACTCTGCCTTTGTTGTCCCTGCCAGGCTGGGGAACAGATGACCAGGGTCCCTGCTTAACCAGGCAGCTGCAAATTTGACAAAGCTATTTCTTACAAGTATTGTACAAGCCCTTTGGGAAAGCAGCCTTAAATCTCCACAGGGTTACGTCTTGCACAGGTGGCCTGTATAGCTTCACGGGATCCTGTTCTTAATATTTTTTTCAAAGCTTGCTCACTACATTTATTACTGCAGTTCTGACTAAGCCTCCAAACTATTTTTATGGGCCCTGAACAATAGTAATCATTGAGTATCAAGTTCTGCTTGCTAAACTGAGTTGTATCTAGTCCAGATTCTTAAAATCCCACATCTCTGACAAATTCTGTTGATCACAGAACATACAGGGTATCAATTGGGATAACATTAGTTTAACAGATATATGAAGAACACAAGAACAAGAATTTGTCATAAGGCTTCTTCATCATTCAGATCCCAAAGAAATGCAGTGCAACAATCTCTTTTTGAAAGGTGCAATGCAGATGAAGTAAGGTGAAGATGATCATGTTTCTGAATCATCACTCTTGACAATTTTGTCAGTGGCATTTAAAAACCCTGTCTAGGACCTAGCAGGACATTAAGAAGTTGTATGTATCATTGTTCAAATAAAGCAATACTAAATCTAGAATATACATCTGCAAAAGGCTACGTTCATTTTATCCAAAACAGACTGAAGATTTTACTTTACTCTTTTGATGGGCAGCAAAAAATCAAATCTTTTGACTTACTCATAGAAGAGTAACTTATTCCAATTTAATTCTGTTTCCTGAAACAAGATGCACTAGTGAAGCATTTTGCCTGTAACCATATACATTTTAAAGAAATCACTAATATTAAAGAGATGGACACATTTCAGCTGTGCCGTTCTAATTTGCACAAAGCTGAAATTCTGATCAAAACAGTCTTGCTAAGTAAATGCTCTGAAGATAACCCTACAGAGTTTGTCTTAAGCTCACACAAAAAAGGGAAATAATGACAAACATGTAGATAAAATGGTATTCCTGATATTACTAATACCAGTGTTAGAAGCAGCAATCTACCTAATATGCATTTTTTCCTTATGTTTTCCTTCAGTTCTAACCGTAAAAGCCAAACTGAACAGTCAGTTTTATTTCTCAGTTTTCATGAACATACTTTCTCCTGTCCCAGTGAATCTAATGGTTTGGTACTTGTCATGGACTTTTTTGGTGACGGTGGGGTGCATTAAAGTGACTTCTTTACAACCACTCAGTAATCAAAGGAGAGGACAGTGTCTGCCTTGGAATTATTTTTTTTTTTCATGCCAAGCAAACCAACTAAACAATTTCATGCTAAACAAACTTACATGTCAGAAGTTTAAGCAGGAAGCATCTTTTTCACATATGTATATACTATATGTATAGGAGAGATGTCTGTACGCATGTAGAATTAGCATGAGATACAGAGGTATTTTCAGAAGTGGCATTAACCTGCTGGTTTAATGTCTAAAAAATTAGCATTATTTACGTGCAGAAGAGGCACAGCTCTCTCAGGAGCTAAATATCAGCTTCTGATAAAATAATTTTAGTGAAATTTTGCTAAGCAGCAAGCTAAGGAAGCTGAGCTGTCTGTGCCTGCAGGCATCTGATTCATTGCTTTGCTAGGAAGGACTTCCATGTAAAACGCAAACATTTATAGTCACCTGCTCATGCTCCCCTCAACTCACTTAAAAAACTGCAGACTTGTCCTTAGCTGTCAAGAAAACACCAGTAGGAACATAATATAATTGCCAACAAGACAAAAAAAGTAACTCCAAGGGGACTCTTTTGGCAGATGACCCCATTTATGACACCTGCTGTTCAGGGTCCCTTCCCAAATTTGCTCACTAGAATTGCAGGGCTGAACACAGGCAGCAGAAGGGTCCTTACTGTGTCCTTTGGGTTCCACCTTGCTTCTGCCTAGTTCAATGCTGTTTGTCACTGGCCACCAGAGGCAGGTGGACAAGCTTTCTACAAGTCTCTCAGCACCAACACACACGTAACAAGGCTTCACCAAAATGTAGGACAACTGGTGCCAAGCAGTTAAGCTGGGCAATACAAAGATTCTGCTTTCATTTTAAGTACCATTCTTCCAAAAGGATGAACAGGTGTTTTAAATGGGCTTTTCAGAGATGCCTTTAAAGGGGTGGTGATGGAGAAGAAGGCATCCAGACCTTGGCATTCCCTTAGGACCTCTCTGAACATCAGGCTCTTGTAAAATATTCATAGATGGTCTCATTTACTTCTGCAAAATCTCTTTCCTCAACTCCCACTAGCCACAGGGCTAGCAGCTGGCCACAGATGTATTTTGTTTGAACAAGTGGAAAAACAAAGAGAGGAACAAACAACAGTATGTGCTCTAAGCCACCTCTGGAGCATGCCTTGCCCTTCCACCAAGGACTCAGCTACAGTATAATCAAAACCAGGATGAAGTCACAGCTGCAGCCACAAATCAACAACTGTTGCCTTAACATGTGAACCTCATGTAGCAAAATTGTGGGGTCCTTGTGCAGCAATGAAAGGAATAGATGAGTTTTCTCTATTTGTCCTATGCCAAAACACAGATGATGGCCTCGGGATCAAATTTCCAAGAGGGGAAAAAAAAAAGAAGAAAGTGCAGTTAGTGACTGAGAGGAGGTCCATCTACCTGGCTCCTTGATCTCCAGTCTACTTTCGTTTTACTGTGAGGAGGCATTTTAACTTCACTGCTTTCAAGAAACTTCCTATTAGAAAGCTGTGGTTTCCAGTGCATTTTTACTGCATTTTCCAAAGTTGCGTCATCAGAGCAGGGCATATTCCTGTGGGAGCCAAAGGTCCAACACTGTAAGGCGTTATAATAAATAATAAGGAATGTCATGGCTAGTAAAATCTGTAATATGAACACATACAAAAATTAATTTCACTGTGTACAGTTACTTCTAAAACTCTGTGCTTTTCACATTTTCCTGGCAGCCACATATAGCCACAGTCACTAATTAATATGAACAATATAAAAAAATATAAACCACCATTCAATGTCGTAATTTTACTTTCACTTATTAAGGCAATAATCAATCTTAATGGAAAAAATTCTTCAAAAAGCTAAAAACTAACTACAAAACTGACTTGGGAATCTACAGGAAAGCTCACATTTCCTTTGTGTTCATTTGTCTGGAGGGTGAACATGCACTAGATAATTAGAAATATTCTGCTGCCACAACATCAACAGGTAGAACTAAGAGTAATAAGAAGAAAATGAAAGAATAATAAAAGCCAGGGAAAACAAAAGAAAAAGCCTCCAAAATAACAAAAAGCAGAAATACAGATTCTTGTCACAAAGAGATTTTGATTCAAAAGACCAACACAACCCTGATTTCCACTTCCACCAAAGCCTAGAAACTAATGTTTACAAAATTTCTTAGGAGCACCGTGTGACCCTTGGGCACTCTTGAGGAAATCATGCAACTTGTCACCATGAATCATTGCAAGAGCCCAATGGCAGCATATGTGGAGCTGGATGAGCAGGATGGAGGGCAGTGCCAGTCAGTACTCCTGGCTCAGAGATGAGGAGGGGACTCATGCCATTCATCCACACGGCAGCATCCCTTCCTCTCACCAAAACCCAAAACCTCTGTTCCAGAGACAATAAGGTCTGATCTGCATAGAAGAGTTATAGTGAGAGGACTGGAGATCTGAGAGCGATTTGCTTTCCATTAAATTCCTGGGGGAAAAAAATAATGAGGATATTTCGCCAAATTTTTCTCTTGAATATTAAATATGGGGAATGGGGGCATGGGGAGCAGAGCGAGGAATCTTCTATGGCCATGTGTGTGTTGCTATTTTGTAGTTGCAGCTGGAAGAGGAGAATGCCAGTGCTGAGTTTTTGCACAAATGAAGATTATTCTAGTCAGAAAAAATGTTAGCCTGCTGTTACATACTTAGGTATTGTCATGAGAAAAGCAAGCAAGAAGGAAACAACACAAAATCACACTTTTCTATTGTTTGTATTGTTTTGTATTACAGAACACAAAGAAAACCTCAGAATTTCTCCAAAGTACCAAATCACAGAATGTAATAAAGATTAGGATATACAAGGAAAATCCAGTCCACAACTAAAAGAAAAGCCTAAAATCTAAAAAAAAAGATAGAAAATTGAATTATTTTATTTCTGGTCAGATAAATCAACAAGAGATTATTGTCCGATTTCTAGATAGCAGCAGAATATAGTCATTGAGGGAGATGGTGTTAAAAAAGTTTGGCTTGAAAAAACAACAAACAGAAAACCCCAAACCAACTACCTGGAAATCCTAGGTTTAGACACAAGCCTGAAGTCCTACCTAGCATTCACAGATGCTTTGTGACAGCATGACAGAACCAGTAAAATCCTTCAAAAGGGAAATTCTCAACAGCTCCTATGAGTTAAGAACTCTCTGCTATCAGACAGCACACAAAAATTGATCCAAACTATAAAAGATGCAGTTCATGAGCGAAACAGACACCACGAAATAGATAAGAAAGAAAACCCAGGGCTTAGGAAGAAAAAAATTAATTTATTTTCCCGAAAGCTGCCTAAAGATGGGGAATTCCAGATTAGAGAGAAGTTCACAAACTTTCAAAGCATAGCTCATATGTCTTCTGTGTTGATGAGATGCAAAAAGAGATAAAAATCAAACCAGAACCAACTAATGAAACAAACAGAAAAAGTCAGATATAAAATTTCCACGAAGGCCTGAAAGCCATACCAGGACATTTCACTTAAATTCAACAGGCACAAAAGAAATAAAATTGATAAAATTAAGAACACGTCAGTCAACTCACAACAAACTCCTGAATATTCACTGTTTAAAGACAGTAATTTGAAGCAGAGCATCCCAAACAACCTAGTGGAAAAAAAACCCCAGAGGTGGTTTGGAAAAGTTATTTTATTCATGCCTGACTTGATAAAATTCAGGAGCATCTGTGGATTCTCCCACCTCCTTCTTCTCCAAACAAGGCATCTCCTCTTAGAGTAAGTTGCAAATGATCAAATCAATAGAATAATGATCTTGATTGTCTTTGTCAGGTCTCCACAGACATGAGTTCACAAGAGAGGCAGCCACGCAGCTTCCTCAGACGTTACTAAAGACTTTTGATCTTTCTTTGAAGAAACTTTTCTCAGGATATTTAAAAGTCTGTGGTTTATTTTCATGTGTGGGGAAAAGCAATGCTGAGTTGAACACTCCCACACAAATGTCTCAACAAATCCAATCCACGCTTGTCAAAAATACCCTTGAAGAAAATTAATATATATGCACTTTGAAGGTGTACATTTTTACTCCCAGTCCTCACTGTGGTCTCTGCTGTGTATTTCCTGACTCACAGATGTATGGCACTGCATGCAAACACGAAGCAGACAAAAAAGAAAGGAGGAAAAAGAAGAGCAAACTGAAAATGGGGATGGTTGCATGGGTTAAGAAGTTTGGATCTCAGTTACCTGGACTAATTACTGTGGGGTAACAAAATAACTTAGAGTAGATAACATATACTAGATAATGCTTGCTTACTAACCATAGATTTTTCACTGAAAACAAAACCAAGATACTTCAACCCTTTGTGCACTTCTACTACTCTTTTGATGAAAGCTTATAAAGGACCACTTATTTCGTATTTGCCATGAGCATCAAGCACAAGAGCATTACACAGCATCACACCTGGTACACAAATACATTATTTAAAATGTTGTACGTGTGTGTATGGACACATACTAAAATACAAGAAATACTGTTTGTCTTTTCCTTTCCTTTTGCCCACAGCTATTATAGCTAATAACATCATAACACTGTATTTCTTCAATTAGATTCCTTCTAGATAATTTTGATTATAGGCTGCTTGTCAAAATGACCTTATACCACATTCACCAGCATGTTTAAGGGCACAGAAGATGACTGTCACAAGCACTTTGCCAGAGTAAATTTACCTTCCATCAGAAAGGCAGGAGCACACTAAACTCAGTGGCCACTGAAATGGTGCTGCTAAGTGCAACTGTGTATGTGTAGGGAAAGATAATCACTGAAGTCAGAAATGTATTGCACCAGACTAAGTAAGCTTACTTTGCCTTTTATGTTAGTGTCTCATTATAAAGCAAGTATGAAATATTTTACTTTAAAAAGAAAGAAAAACTAAAATTAAACCCAAGGAAGCAGACAGAAAAAAAAAACAAAAAAACCAGTTCCTCATATTAATCTCTACCCTCTATTCCCAGCAGCAGAAAGTTAAAGATATTCTAGCTCTAATTTTTATTCCTCCTCAACCTTTTTAACCCATGAATACGTGGGATTATACTAGTGCTATCACTCTGCAGCAGCACAGTGAAGCTACAGTGCACATACAACTTCAGAGTCACTCTCCCACGACAACTGAGTTCTTGGCTTGCATTGTGGCATGTGTAGTACCTCACTGAGAAGGCAAATGACCTCAGACAAATCTAATGTGTCTACCTACAGAAACTGGATACATATAATGTAATAAATACACCGTAATTTTCCAAGACTACCACCAACTTAGCAAAATGCTGGACCACAAACTACGAGTGCTGAATTCCTGCGGAGAAGAGAGAAGAAGGGTTTAGTAGAAGTTCCAAATTATGACCAGAGATAATGAAAAAAAATCAGTCCATGTCTCAAAGTGGTGATTTCTGAGCTGGCACCTTTGTGAAATACAGGCCTTCATTTCAGATTTCAAAACAATTGCCAAGTTTTGCCAAAGAAATGCGGTGTGATGCATCAAGGAGCCCAAACTCTTGACCTTCTCGTGGATCATCACAAAGAGGTCTGTTACCCAGATTGCTTGGTTTTATGGACTATCTGAAGAACCCTGGCTAGAACAAGCTTTGACATCTCTGAATAGGAGTACACATTCCTAACCATACACTTCTCATGTGAAAATTTCAAATACGTTCAAGGTGACCAGCTTGTGCTTTCATGCAGAGCACTGTGAATGGGAGTGCTTTAAACTGTCACAAGACGAACTCAAATATGTGGGAAAACACCACCTAAGGCTTAGTAGGAGATGGGCTGAGATCACTTAATCTACAGAAAGGGCTTAACTTGAGCACAGAGCCACAAAACCAACAACTGGCCACATGGCACAGTTTCTTTTCTCTACTTCCAGACACAAAATCCTGTGGTGTGTATGAGTGTGTATAAAATATCTACATCTATATCTATATATGTATATCTGTGGTTAGAGACATTACAAGAATGAAGACCAGATCACAAGTTCACACACCAATAACGAAATGACAGACAAGTGACACAGACACATTCTTCAAAAGGACCTGGTCAAAATATCCCACACAGACTCAGCCTTCTAAAGATGACTGTAAGCTCTTACACATGCAGAACTGACCTGGGAACATCTTATTACCTAACCACAGTCTCTACATACGTGCAAAACTCTACAGGATTGGAAGTGGGAGGAGGAGGCAACAGATGGTGGAAGTTTCACAGTATATTTGCTGTGAGCAGAGGAACAGGACAACTCTAACACAGTTCAAAAGGCCTCTTACTGTCCCAGAAGAGGCTCCCTGTAACCAAGGGATGAGGAATCTGACTTGTGGTCACATGAACATAAACCATGACCAGCACAAAAATGACATCCACTTCTCACTCATGCACTTTTCCTGTCAGGGAGTGTTCACATCCTCAGCTGAATCCACATTTTCTTCCCATTTGAGTAATTGCTGTTCTTGCAGGGTCCCCAAGGGCTTCAAAGACCAAAATTCGACAAGATTCTGCAAGAGGGGAAACAGACTGCTAATTTATTTTCTTTCTCCTGCTTGATTTCCTGCAACCCTGCCTGCCAACAGATGCATCAGGATACACAGGTAAGCACTCCTGCTTCAGTTTTCCCAGAGAAACAGCTTAATCTTGCTGTTTTCCTGCCAGGATGGAAACACTTATTCCAGAGGCCCTGGGTGAAGAATCCATTAGAGTCTCCTCTCACATACTGACCAGCTTATGCACCAAAACAGCACAGAGTCTACTGACAGCACAGCCCACATAAGATAGCTGGTCGGGGTACAACAGAACATGCCTCTGGACAGAAGCCACTGCAAACAGCTTTGAGGAAAATACTAGTGTACCCAAAAAGAAGGGCTGTTAGGAAGTGGTGTAAATCTACCAAAAAGCAATGTATTTCCACTTAGGGGAAGAATGAAGGTCCTGAATGCATTCTCTCAGAAGGCAGCAGTGATGCTGTGACATGGACAGATCCTGGCATTCCAATTAATAAAAAGACTTCTTTGTGTTCTCCCACGGTTCAGCATGGCTCATTTGCTAGCCCACAGGCCACACCAGGACTACAGAAGAAGAACAAGACAAACTTGCTTCTTTTTCTGGTGGAGGACATGTTGTGGCCTAGCCAAAAGCACCTTCCCATGCCTGGACACTATCTGTCACACAGCCACACAAGAACAAGGACAGGAAACTGATTTCTCCTTAGGTGAATATGCATGGCACTAAGCTGAACATGATGCTTCAAAGTAACTTTTGCTACACAGGGAAGGGAAAAGATAGTCTGTAGACCTGTAGCAACTAAGGCGAGTTTACCTTTTTTCTTGCCTCAAGCAACATGTAGTGATTTCCAAAAGACATCATGTTCTTTGCACTCTTCCATTACACTAGTGTGATGAGTAATTACATCTCATTTAAAAGTCAGTCTGTTATAGGAGTGCTATCAATTTCAGCAAATCAAAAGCACTGCCCTTTAAGGGATGTTAAAAACCAGAAAGACATCATTTCTTGCTTAGTCATAAATTTTTGGAAGAAACAGCAAGTTCTCAACTGTTCAGGGTCCTTACCCTGGGATTAAAGGAAGATTTGGTCCTGTAAGGGATTTTGTTAGCTCATAAGTCAATCCTGACTAAAGAGAAAACCCTAAAGAGGAAATAAGTGGGAGAAAAAGGGATGTCTCTAAAAACCCTGTGATGAAGTCATCTCTGAAGGATGTTTCAGTCTTTCCCATACAAGTGCAGGGATTTCTGAACCACCTGCTTATTCACTGCTGCCAAAGAGACAAACACAGTTACATCTCCTTCAGAATATGATTGAGAGGGTGGAGACCAAGTTAACATCATAGAAACAATTGGTCATTTATTCATCTGGCTCTTAAGGAAAGTATATTTTGACCCGTCAGATTACTTGTTCATCACCAAGAAGAGGAAAATTTCTCCTTTATATGCAGCACACATGTTCAGAAATAAGCAAGGTCTTTAAAAAACAACAGAAAACAAACTATACAACAAAGAAGAACATGAACACCAAGAATAGATTCAAACTTTTCTGAGTGCATTACTTGCAATAATTTGATTTACCAGAATGTTTCAAGGCAACCGACCCTTAACTTCATTTTGAATTTGGAACCAGCCTACGAAGCTGCATGGAATCTGATTAGCTTGGGAACCACCACATTGTGACTTCAAGCAAGATACCAGGGGAAAATCTCCAGTAAAGCAGACACCTCCTAACGTGAAGGAAAGCACAAAAATGCAGAACACACTTGTGCTCTTCAATTAGAACAATTATGGAAAACCAATCTATATTAAGTGCCCATCCATGGTGGTCTATGATTTTAGTAGACATGACTTCATGATCTGGATCATCCCTTTCAATCTTCTTTTATTTCTGATGCAAGCAAAGGTTCACAATGCATCACATGAGAACACTGGCCAGTATTCTTCCTTCTGTTCACATGGCTACAATCCCTGCTGTTTGGTAACTGATCCAAAACAGATGAATGATCACAAATGCAAGGCACTCACACCCAACCAAATCTCTCTTAGTAGTTGTTTACTGTTTTCTAAGGTATCTTATACTGTCATCCTTCTCAGTGGTACAGAGAAACAGGGTTCAAATTAGCTTCTATACAGAAGTTTGCCACAAGATGCAAGACTCAGTCCTTCAGGAGAAATCACAGAGCCTCTGTGAACTACAGTCTCTGTTACAAGAAGGAACACTTCTTCCTTACCTCTTTTTTGCATGACAGCTTTCTTGTACACAGACCCCATCATTACAGAGTGTAAGTGAAAACAGGTTGAGACAGATATGCAAAAAGACAAATTTTATGCTCATTAGTCTAATATTGAGAGCCTGGGCTCGTTATTTTGGGTGCTATGAGACAACTGATACTCACAGATTTTATGAGTCTATTAACATTTTTATCTTGTGGGGGAAAAAAAAGTTGCTCTTCATTAACCTTCAAAAACATGGAAGGAGTTGCTCAAAACAGAAAATAACCCACAATACCAAAACACACAAGCTGAAAATTTCAAACGACACATCATCAATCATGAATGTCTCACTATGGTCATTCAAGGGTTTAATAACATTGCAGAAATCCAGGATCCTCTGGACTAGAATGGATATTTTTTCTGTTTTCTGCCATGGTGCAAGGGCATGACAGAGCAGCTGATATTCTGTCCAGAACACCAGGCACACTTTGAAGGTTAGTCCCTTAGATGGTGCCACTTCTAGGGAGTCTGACAATTTGAAGGTTGTGAGGAGTTTCAAGATGGGTGGATGGAATGTTTATTTTTGTCCATTTCTGAAGTTCTGCTCTGGCTGCTACACCAGCAGCTGCACTGTAAGGTAATCTGAAATCATGAATTGCCCTTCTGTTATTCACACCTACCTCCTTTGACAACCACATGAGTATTAGCATCCTTATGTAAACAGACAACACTACAAATAATAATCCCTGTCAATGTGCAGGTAATAAGAAGGCTTAAATAAATCAACTGAGAAAGAATATGTTAATAAAGCAGGCAACTAATACCAGAGTGCTTATGATTCTTGTCAGCTATATTCAAGTACCAGCAAAAAAGTGCTTAAAGCATTCATTCAGTATGTCCCTTCAACCTCTAATAATTCATGTTAATCACTAAATTTGATAAATATTTGCATTAGCAGATTTGATAGAAGGCATTGGCATTTAGGAATGTCAGAACAGAATACAGGTAAAGTGTATGTAAGAACTCTCAACAAGAAAAGAAAAATACACTCTGTGAGACTGCAAGGACAGCATCTCCACAGAAGTGTAACCCACCTGGCAAGTCAGCTGGCCTTCACAGGGACTAAGTGCCTTTTGCCAGGGAGGTAAGGACTGATCTACCTGATTAGGAAGTAGGCATGATAAGCTTTCAAGGGAGCCACAGCTATCCCTCTGCAGCTGTGAAAACTGTGTGGCATGCTGCCTTGAAGCCAATAGCATGCATACAGTGCAAGAGAAAATGCAGGGGACGACATGCTTTTTGGCAGGATTGCTGAGTCTATTGTCTTTACAAGTTTAGGATTTCCAGGTGCAGCCAACTCAAAAAGCTTGAAAAGGTACAAAACTCTTCCTTAATTACTGCTTTCTTTTTCCTCCCACAAGAAATGTGATATTGACACTTGCTGTCAACAAGTATGACAGTAGTTTGATGTCAAGTTGAGACCACTGGTGCAACTGGCACACATGAGGGAAAAACACAAGGACTTCTTGGACTATTTATGCATTTCATAGTGTCCTCTGCCCGTGGCAGAAAAGCACACACACAAGCTCTGAGTACATTCAGGTTACCTGATTTAGCTTACAAATTCCTGCATTTGATCTTATAAACATGAGCCTTTAACTGTACACAAAAGCCAAGCAGCCTCTCAGCACCTTACACTCAAAGGAAACCAATGCTCTTCTTGCAAAGTAATAATACTCTAAGCAAGGTGCAAAAGATGAGTAAGCCTAAGAAGCAGACCACAGTGAGCAAAGGGAGACTACATTTGACCGAAAGACCTGGATGAACACCAACAAAAACTAACCATCACCTGCTAACATCACTGCCATCCTGCTATGAACAACTCTTGGTTTCCTCCATGCACTATAACAAGCTCCCATCCCAGTGTGACGCTGTTGATGCTTCACAATACAGGTTCCTTTGCACACTGCCGTGCAAATCCAACAATCCTTGCTTTTCTGACACCTGGAGAAAGAAGTTTTTCTTATTAAATGCAAGCTATTATGAGTGCTTCAAATCAGACTAGAAGAGACTTCAGCACTATAGAAAATGTCACTTGCTTTTTTTGTAATGTTTTCGATAAATTCTCCCCACTATCAGTCATCATCCATTACAAACCAAAAGCTTCTTCCACCTCCTCTGTTCTTGCAGAAAAACAACAAAAGGAAGTGTTTGTAGCATTCAGTGGAAAATTACCACAGTTAAGGAGTGCAATCAGAGAGTTTAGGATTTAGAGTCAGAATCTGGTGGAAGGGAGTAGGGGAGGAGGCTCTGAAAGAACTTTATCAACCACACATTTTTGTGAGGCCAAAAAGCAACTGCACAATCATTTCCTGCCTATCACAGGCCATAACCTTGCACCAATTAGCTTTACAGTTTAATAAGAAGAATTGTGCCTTATTTGTATTTGGAACGTTTAATTTCACCTTTGAATCATACCACGAGGCTTTTGTTTGCTAGATGGTATCCATGACTACAGTTGTCCAATAGAGGTGAACTATAATCCATTCATACCTTAATCTGAGTGGTGATAACCAAAACAGAGTTCCTGAGGTTAATCAATATTTACACAGTGTTAGTCATTTATCTGCAAAGGCATTAGAGTATGTTTCCTTAACAATGGCACTTCAAAGGGGCCTAGCTAGGATAAGTCTCCCTTTTACCAGGTACTAACACCTCTAGAGTGCTGGACTCCAGCAATTAAGAAATAGTAAGGTTTTATACCACACAGTTTTTAAAGGTGGGCAAGTCCTGATGGGCAAGGCAGTTTGGTTTAGGAGGTGGTGTTGGGGAGGGCGCATTTACAGTGGTGTTCACTCCTTGCAGTCTGGATGTGCTTGGCAACCCCTGCATTTTGACAAACATGGATAATGCAACTGCATCGCCCATTGTAGTGGAGGACCATTTTGTGCTCTCCCTTGGAAAGACAAGGAAAAATAGAATACAGTAAGGGCTTGAACACTATTAAATTGGGGAACAGGAAGATCTTCCCAGTGAAAAACTTCTAAATCTGAATTTGCCTCATCATAATAAATACCTACCTGAAAGGTGAGCTAGGCCGTGCCTCTCAGATGGGAAATGTGGTGTCTGGTGATGTGCCCAGCACTGCTGCTGAAGATGCTGGCTTTGCAAATGTCGAGGGGGGAACTGTTACAATGGCATAAGACTCACTTCACTACAGACTGATGGTTTACTTCACTAAACACTGATGGTTTACACAACGTTGTCAGCTTTTGTTGAATGACAAATAGCCTTGTGTGGGAGGGAAAATTACTATTCTGGAGGGAATAATACCCACCATCAACTATAGTAATAGTTTTATAGTCACTGTTAGTTAAAACAATTACTTTTTTTCCCCCAACTTCCTCCAGCTTCAGAGATATAAACCATGCATTCCAGAAGTAACAGCACGGAAAGCCCAACCAGACCAAAGCTGAGCCAGCCAAGGCCAAAAGACCGCGATAAGGAAGAGGCTGGTTACAGTGGGAGAGGAAATGTGCAAAAGCGGCAGAAAGAGAAGGATGACGGAGCCCAAGCCAGTACCATCCTAAGGAGCCCTAAGGCAGAGAAAAAACAAAGAAGTTCTTTGAAGAAAAGGGAGGATCTCTCTCGTGATGACTTGCTATTTCTTCTTAGCGTCCTCGAGGGTGAATTACAGGTAATGTATTGTGTTATTTTATATTTCAAATTAAAAGACGTGCCACCCCCCGGCCCCCATTCCCCCATCCAACCACAAACACATGCTGCTTTGACGTTAGAGAAACACCTTACCTAATTGGATACAGGACAAATACAAACTGCAAAGTACAAACCACCCCCCCCCAAAATTATAGCTATTACAGCTATCAGATGGGAAATGTGAACTTTATACCCCACGTAACTCTCAAAGCCAAGAACTCACAAAACATTCTAGCTGTGCTGCCCCATTCTATGTATTTTGAATACAAATTATTTGTCACTGTAAAATTGGGACAGAGAACATATTACAGACTTTTAAGATCTTTTACTAAATTATTTCTTATCCCCACTCTCCTGTGAAGTCATGAGCATTACTCCCTATGAACCAGAATGTGCCAGATCACAAGAAGTAACTCGCTCAACAGTATTTTAACATCTTTTGCTAGAAAAATCAAAATAGCCATTTTATTTCCCATAATATGAAGCATAAGTGTTGCATGCCACTTAGCCCACAAGACACCAGATTTTGAAGAGCGAGCATTTTTCTACCTAGAAAAGGAACCAGCTGTCAAGTGGTAAATGATGCCTAACCTGGTCAAACGTAATTGCAGGAAGTGGGAACCAGATTTCCAGTGAGCAAGTAAAATATTTCTGTGACAGGCTTATTGCACAGAAGTAATAACAGCCACTTTAAAACTGATCACAGGCAGAGGAAAAAGCAAACTGGCTGAAGTGGCAGAAATGGGTGTAGCACATGGTTTCAGAGTTCATTACCTAAACAGTACCTGAGTCATTCTATTCTTAACATATGCCTGTATGTTTATGTAATAATACATACATGCTTAACAGAACACACATGCAATATGAGTATTTAAGAGATGTACCAATCTCTGAAGGTAGATCCAAGGCAAACTTGTATACGTTGCTCCAGTATACAAACAAAACAATTTCCATGTTTGCAAAACATTTCTCTCCTCCTCACTTGGCCTTTCTTAATTTAGGTTAAAATTCAGATGTCACACACTCTTCCAAAACAGTTCTCTCTTCCTCTCAGCAAGACAAGTTTTAAAATATATATTTATATGTTTATTTATATTATACACAATCTTAATTATAATTGTGTATTATAAATGGATAAATATATATACATACACTTCAATTCTTCAGATTTAAAACTGGAATAGAGTGAAATGAGAAACTAGAAAACAACGAGCCTAACATTAACATTTAAAATTATGTCTGGAATTCCAAAGGAAGCACTACAAATAAAAAAGGCAAGAAGTAATTTTTTATTCCTAATTTTCCACCTCCTGTAATGCCAAGTTAAGTCTCTGAAGATCAGCTCTCAATCCAACTATAATTAAGTTTCTAAGTTAGATGCCACTACTTTCAAATTCCAGAACATTTAAGATGCACAAAGATCACCCTTCCTATTCTTTCCCACAATGCTCAGGATTAGAAATAGACTATTTGGTATTTTAAAATTTGTTTAAACAGACATAAACAGGGATACAGAAGCCTTCCAGCCAAAAGGAGTCAGTCTGAAAGTGTTACCCTTTCCTGACAGATCCTTCTTTCTGATTTCCTTCCTTCCTATTCTACTCCTGTAGGATTAGCACATACTTGTTTTTAATTGAGATCATTGCATCCAACAAAAATGAATGTTTGAGACAGTTCACACAGTTCTGTCACTGTAATGGAGGCACGGGGCAACCTCCACCACCAGGGATTCAGGGTGGCCAAAAAAACCAAGAGATGGACACATCTGTAGTGGGGTTAAAGTACAGAAGCCATCTGCACCCAGAACATACAAGACGTACAACACTTTCAGGCTTCAAGAAGCATCTTAGCATCTTGCACTAACAATTCAAAGTCAGTTTCTAATACCACAAGTCAAACTTTGCCCTGAAATTTTGCCTTGTGAATGCTACACACTGGTCCAAAACCAGCAATACAATCTCATCATTAACACAGTATTTAAGCTTTCATGAAGGTTCTGAAGATCTTGGAGCCTATGCTGAACTAGTAAAACACAAAAACCAAAAGTTCTCTCATGCTTTTCAACTCTCTTCACATTACTGACTGTTTTGGGTCCCTTTACATATACAGGAATATTTAAAATGTTTTCCAGTGTTCTTAAAATCAAAAGCAGAGAGCTAACCTGTAAATACATTCACACAGTTTAACAAGACAAAACCTTACTTTATGTTTCTGCAGGCCCAAGATGAAGTTATAGGAGTACTTAAGGCTGAAAAAATTGACTTGGCTTTGCTTGAAGCACAATACGGCTTTGTTACTCCCAAGAAGGTGTTAGAGGCACTCCAGCGAGATGCTATTCAAACAAAGGCTGAGCAATGGCAAGAAGATATCTATGAAAAGCCTATGGGAGAGGTAAGAACAAGTAATTGATATTTAAACATAGTTCCCACTAAATTCAACAGAAAATATCTCACCCATTGTCAAGGAAGAAAGCAACTGAGCTCTAAACCTAGAATCTAACAGGAGTGTAAGTTACAGCAGAACAAAGCCCAGGGTCCAGTTGGGACCCAAATCTTGGGATCCTCACTTATGCCGTGGGCTGGGGGCTTAACATATTGATAGAGATGATTTTGGCTAATTCAGATTCTGGTAATCAGCATTCTATTCTTGACACAGTGTTCTTTTTCTTCCCCCTTTTGTTATCCATATTCACAACCCATCTGAACAGAAGCTTCCCCAACCCTCCTGTGTCCCATGAAGGTCACTGCTGGCAGGGGCCCATTCAGCAGTAATGGCACAGCTGTCTTCCTTTGCATATCCCAGCTCCCACTAATTTGGGGGCAGTCACAGTTACCTGCTTGCTCTGAGTAGCTAGTGGGATTAGAATAAGCTGGCATTAGAAACTTCATCGAGGCAGGAATCTCATATTCTCACATTACACCTAAGTAACCTTTAGTTTAACTGCACTGCAGCAGCAGCCACCATACTTTCTGAACAACGTTATCTGATTCATTTCTGCCCTGCAATGCAAGTCACTGGATATTAAAACTCTTTCACATCAGAATGTGTTTTTTTATCCCAGATAATTGTCTCCACATAAATATTTTTAGTATGCTGCTCAGTATAAATAAACATCATAAAAATAAAAACAGGGAATATGATTAAAATTCTCCTACCAAGCATTTTCCAAGTTTTCTGAACAGAAATATATCTAAGGATATAGAGTTCATTTCAGAGAAAATTATGTGAGGCAAAAGGTCAACACTCATTTAGGAAGCCCAAAGGTTAAAATCTCTGGTTATAATCTGAAACAGATAAAGTTCAAGTGTGAAGGTTAATTTATTTTAAAACATTGTGGCATTATGTCACAGAAACTTTGAGCACAAATGGAAATGATTTGAGGAGAAGTCCAAAAAAGTTTGAAAATGTATGTTCACTCTGTTACTTTATACATAAAGTTTATATACACTTTTTATTTCTTACACTTCATGGCAGAGAAAGAATTTCTAACACCACTAGATGTGGCAATTCCAAAAGGCAAAGGTAAACATCCTGAGACCAACTGAAAGACTCGAAGGACCACTGCCACTTCTTGGTCTTGGTAAACCAAAGGATGCCGTAACAGGAAGGCCTTCCCGAATTTCAGTTTCAAAATTCCCCTAAATTATGTGAGAGATCCATTTAGGGTTTGGGGCTGGTTTTTTTGTATTTTTAAAACATATATGAAAGGCAAAGGAGAGGTGAAAGCAGACACAAAGTTGGGGAACCTTTGCCATCAGGACAATGTACCTTTGTATCTACATGTGCATCTCACTCTTGACAGTTTAACCTTGTAGCCCTGGACACAGAAGATCTTTCCAAAATTCCAGTGAAAATACAATGAATTTCAGAAGACTACTATAAGATTTCCAGTTCTTTAATGTTGTCTCACAACTCTCTCATATTTTCTAAACTTTAAGTTTCTTAGTAAATTTGGTGAAGAATATGGTGGGAGAATTTGGTGACTGGACAACTTTAGTCATTGGGAACAAGATTCATAGGTGAAAGAATGAAGCATATTAGAAAACATTTTGCTTTGCAAAACCTATGAGGAGTGTGACAGACCAGAACCATATGAAGAGATTTTTAGATTTTTTTTTTTAAACTGGGGATTTTTATAGTCAAACTTGCTATACAGCTATTTCTTTCTGCAAGCTAACAAATATCAGATAAGCTTACTGTTATTCCTCACACTTGAGGGGCATAAAAGAAAACAGACTTTCATTTTGGTTTTGCTTCTGACTCAAAGGCCAGAAAAGGTTTTCCATCTTTGCACGATTTAGACCAAGTCAGTTATTTGTGAAAAAAATCTCTCTTCAGATCAATTGCCACTTGTCTTGAATAGAAAACAAAGAGTATTCAACATTCTAGTAAAGACAGAATAATAATGTAAGAACTGTTTTCCCACATTTCCCAAAATAAACAATTTTTTTAAAAGAATCAAAAAAAATGAGAGAAAGTGATGTAGGAGAAGAGACATAAAGATGAAGATACTGCAGTATTTATGGTATCATTTTCTCACATCTCAAACCTTCACATAATCAGAAAGCAGATTCTGGTCTCTAACTCTACTCAGCTTCCAATAATGCAGCCAAAGATAAAAAAAATCGGGTGCCTCACTGTTTGGAATGGGATGAACAATTACCTCCTACCACTCCAAGAACTGCTCTTTTAAAAGCAGCGAAACTAGAGGAAAGCCTGTTTTGCATCCATCAAGGATAATTAAAAATTTGATCCATTTTTAAAATCCCAGTTCCAGTCAGCTTGGGGGAAGACACACCCTCATCAGCCTTCTAACAAAGTACATCTGATTGTATCCTCACAAATTCTTCTAAGTGTTGGGCAAAACTTTCTAAGTACAACTGCTGTAGAACAACAATAATTTAGTCATAAGAAGAGCCTGAAACAATCACATGGCACTCAGGAAAAGAAGACCAACATATCTAGATGGAAATTTGGCTCAGTGAGGGCTCAGAAAGGCAAGTGCTCCCATAGTCTCCAATAATCCTAAACTCAGGATTATACACTTATAAACAATGATCACGAGAATATTATTAGCAGGAATAATATTACCCTGAACTTTGGATAAAGAAATGTAACACCACTAAACACAAAACAGTCTAAAAAGAGAAAGATGAAGAGTTCAGTTCCAATGTAATGGATTTGAGATACACCATCCTAGTTTGACTCCAGGGACGAGTTAGTGGCAAAAAGCATTTAAACTATTAAATGCGTGTGAATTTTTAGCTTGCTGAACTATTCACAGTTACGTAAGGCTATGCCTCTTATTTTCCATTGTATTGTACAGCATGTTCAAGTATTAACTGTAGCAAAAAGCCCATATGGTTAGAAAGAACAAAACAACAAATCACTAATTAAGATTTTATCACTTTAATTTTCAGCAGAAGACATTTATACTGCTGCTTATTAGTCTTCTGTGGTTTTTAGCTAAGAACTGTGTAGCCTGAGTCAACTTGTATATGTGCATATGAGTGGATGTTTCTGCACAGGCAGATTTAGCATTTGGCCAGAGTGATTTGAGGAACCCAGGGCTGTTGGAGACCACTTCTGTGTGAGGATCTCACTCTGGCAGGGGTTCACATGACTTCTCTCTCTTCCCTGCTGAGTCTGCGGGAGTCAGCCACAAGATCCCACAGGGAAAATGTGAGAGCCAGACTTGCTCCCCAGGGAGGTGCCCTTATCTTGCAGAGCGACACAACAGAGTTCCCCAACAAACCCCAGAGCAGTGCAGCAGCCCAGGGCCAGGCTCTGCTCTGCTTGGGACTGCAGGGAGGGAGAGGTGCTGCACAGGAACACACTCAAGTGTCACAAGGCCAAATGCCCACACCTGTTACACCTCTTATATGCAGATCTCAGGTGTCTGCATTTAACTGTGATGTCATTTAACTGTGATGTAGGATCTGCAGTCTCTCCAATACTCTTCTCTAGGACCCACCTGTACCAGGAGACAGTCCCAGCACTTCTTTCCTTGTCTCCCAAGTGGAATCACAAGCTCACACTCTCCACCTTGTTCCCAGCCATAACAGCAAAATGCTCATGGTAGAACTGATTTGGCAGCATGCTTAAAAAGGAACCTAAATGCATCTTCTAATCCAAGCAACAGGAGAAAACTGCAATATGCAAACTGCTTTAATGCAGCAGCCGATTTACTTTTCTCTCTTACTCTTCAAAGTAAGCAGGTCTCCCCAGGACACTTCTGTCTTTTCCCCACTTTAGAATTCCTCGTTCCACTTCCTGCCTTGAATACACTCCTGACCTATCCCAAACACCAGTTTGTAATCCAAACTGGTTATAATCTCAACACTAATAAAAGCACTACTGTGAAGTGAACGGCACTGGCATTGCTGACTGAGAGCTGCAAAACAAGAACCTGGAACTACTACCTTTCTTCTTGCATACATGCTGCTTGGATTAGTGCTTCAATTAACCTCTTACAGCCATTCAACAAATACTCCAGAGCAAACAAAACATACTGAAAACTATAAAGCCCTGCTGGCAGGTCTCACTTCCTTTACACCCAGCAGTGCAGAAACAACAGTATTTTATACTTGGTTACTGTTGCTTAGTTGATGACTAATCCTCATCTCCATCAAGCATTTACATGTTTGGAACCAGGAGTGTTCGATTTAAGATCAGCTTGTAGCCAGAAATTTCCATGTTTTCCTATGACAGCAATTTGCACATCCCCTCAGATTCTTACATGTACTTTCAAAGTGGTGGTCCAATCCATACAAATGCTTATCTTTACTTTCTTAACTGCATCCACACAGACTGCCTGCCAAAAGAAGTTGGAAGTTCACACCTTTGCCTTCTTCCTACCTGACTTTGCACTGAGGGCTGTGACCAGCAAGCACTCATGAAAAGCTGATGTCCAGCTTGTACCAATTTAAGCAAGACAGGGTCATAGCTGCAAGCAGAACTGCATCAGAACCTTGCCAAAAAACAGGAGGCAGGCTGCTTTCTGAGAACAGTGTAAATTCACCTGACAGCATGACCTTCAAAAAGATACAGATCGGAAACTCAGGTGATGGCACTTCATGCATCTCCAATAGCTGTTCCAAAAAAACCCCTCTGAAATCTTGGGGGAAGACGGGGAAGGTTGATAAAACCTCCTTCTGGTAAGTTAGTAGCAGAACAAAAGATTTCAATTTGTGAAATTTCAACTCCTGGTAAAATAAAGGAGTGTGTGAAGAAATTAAAATGGACAGTTTTCTTCAACCTGACCTTTTAAGGCAATCCAGTTTTCAACCTCTTTAAAAGATATTGAAAACACAGCCAAAAGATTGCTGTATAAGGCGACACTTGCTCACTGAGAAAGCTTGCATGTGCAAGGGCTTAGGTAAGACATGTTTTTCCAGAAGAGGTCCTTCTTCAGGATTATGATTTCAGAAAGCAGTCACCTTGCTGCTATAAAGTGTACAAATTATCAGTGAACGAGATGAATAAAAACCTTAATGATCTGCTATAAGAGCACCACAAAACAACCAAAATCAAAACAACATAGGTTTCTTTTTATTTCTTGATCATGCATGAAATGAGCTCAGCCCTGTTACAACAGAAAAGACTCTCTCTAATGTCCTAAGTTGAAAGCACAGGAAATTTTCAAAATGGTCCACTTTTTTGTTGGAATATTTTGGACTCAAACTATCTTCAAAATCTTGTTGATATCTCTTTTTTGTTTTCATAGCACTGTCAACAAAAAGTTAACAACTATTTAGGAGAAACATAAGAGAACATATACAGCTCTAAAAAAGGCTGAGATAAGCAGGGGGAGACTTGGAAGCCTATGCAGAAATTCATGATACCCACCCTCATTGACAGAACTCATTTAGGCATTCCAGCTCTTCCTGTAATCATTTCTATTAGCCAAAGTGTGAATAAACACGAGGAAAAGATAATTAATCATACTCTTTGGAATTAAATTCTCCAAAATAAGCAGTGGCCCTAAGAATCTGAAGATCCAGTGTTTCTTGTGGCACACAGAATTCCTTGTGGGGAAAACATCAGAGAAGCAAAACCAGCTTTGCTTTCCACACTGCCCATTTGTGAATTCTTTCCTATTAATAGAGTGAAGCACTACAATCAGATGGACTTACTAGAATAGACTGTGGTTAAAAAGAGTCACTGGGCTGTGAGCTCAAAATTTCTCTTTTTCCAGAAAGGATATAAAGATTCCTATGCTGACCTGATGAAGGAGGCAACAAGTAGGGAACAAAGTTGCTCACAAATATAGACCCTTCCCAGGTCTTTTGATGGCCCCCAGTGATCTTCCCTGAAACTTCAGTTCAGTCAGTAATGTCTAAAGAGGAAAATCACTTATACACAGACATAATTCGGTCACATACTGAATTCAAAATTATAACAGAATCCTCAGAACAACACTTTTCTCCAAGCTTATGGACATTATTTTGTTTAACAGTGTAAGCCCAGCAAACAGTTACGGCAATAATTCTGCGGTTCAAAGAAACTCAAAATTATTACCAAAACCTAAAATAGATTATTTAAATTGAAATATCACTATATAATAATATTTAGAAAAATTGAAAATTTTCCACTGGAAGGGTGGTCAAGCATTGAAATGGGATGCCCAGGGAGGTGGTGGAATCACCATCCCTGAAAGTGTTCAAGAAATGACTTCTCGTGGTACTTAGTGCTGTGGTTTAGTTGGCATGGTGGTGTTCAGTCAAAAGTTGGACTTGATGGTCTTGGAGGTCTTTTCCAGCCTTAATGAATCTATGATTAGAAATCAATCAGAAATCCTTGAGGAAGGGGAGAGAATTTGATGCTCAAAGTGTGCTATAAAGGTACCATCTGTAAGAAAAAGACCTTAACAACATGTACAATTTGAGAAACAAAACAGGAAATTACACTGTTAAAAAGAAATACTTCTAACTATTGAAAAATTTAGCACTTACTCATTCCAGAAACCCAGAGCCACGCTCAGAGTAAGCACAAGAAACAGGATTGTTTTCCACTCTTGGCACTACCGTTCATTTACTGTCAAACTAGGAAACTGTTTTTTGATCTACCTGTCTACCTTACAAAAACAATTTAATGCTCTTATTCCCTATGCAGCTACAAGTGAGGCAGCTATTTCTATTCAACCAAAAGCCAGTCATCCACTGGATGAAGCAGTGGACGAGGCTCCTTCTGCCAAGACATCTGGTTCTCTACCACAGTGATCAATGAGGAAAGCACAGCCCTGGGAACAGTAATTGTTAATTAGAAGCTGTTGAGGAACAGTCATGGCAGGAGAAGGAAAAGAAGGCAACTGAGGGTGCTGCAAAATAGTACCTTATTTTTCAAATTTGTCAGAACTAGACTGACAGAATTAAATAAACCTTTCCAAACAGATACCAAAAGACCTGGCCGTTAGGCTATTAAGTGTCGTTTATATTATTAAGTCACTCTTAGAGTTTTTTAATAATGAAAGCCTGAGCAAGCAGAAGTTTCAAAAGACTTCAGGAATCTTTGCTTTTTTTTGTAGCTTGATAAAGTTGTAGAGAAACAGAAAGAAACTCACAGACGAATGCTGGATCAACTTCTAATGGTAGAAAAATCACACAGACAGACTCTGTATGAACTAGAGGAAGAGAAAAAGAAGCACAGCAAATACATGGAAAAAAGTGATGAGTTTACAAACTTGCTGGAACAAGAATGTGAAAGGTAAGGCTTCCTCTTGCCATAATACTAAGAAGTACGTACAATTTAACATTACTGCCTGCTTTCTTATCCTGCATCCACTAAAAATGTGAAATATTTGCAGAGTTACATGTCCAGAGTTTAGCTGTGCTAAAAAATATTAATGTCTAAATCTCCATCAGCAAGTGAGGTAGGTCAAACAGCTGGCAAATTCTTCAGCACTTCTGCAGGATGACATGGATGTTACACTACAGAGAATACAGGGAGACACACAAATGTATAAAGTTATAACCAAAATAGGTTATAGCAGGTGAACCTTCCAGTGTGTTTTAGATGCTCAGTATACACTACAGTATGTCAGTAACAGAACATGAAATCAGGCATGCAGCCTCTGATGGCAGAAGAAAAAGACACGAGGAAGAGTAAGTGTTTGTTAGAAATACAGAGAGGAAGCAAGAGTAGAGGATAATTTACAGACAATTTTGAAAATAAGAATGGCAAAGTTCTCATATCAGAATTAGTATAAATCCCATAAATAAAACTTCATTTTAAAGCTTAACCTAAAAGCACCACAGCTTGTTTCAGCACAGTGTTAAAATATCAATACCAATTCTCAGAAGAATTTAATCATTTAATGTCATTTACTGTTTTAAAAAAGCAACTTTATACTGTGACTTCTCCAAATCTGCAGTAAAACTGAACACAACCTAAGGAAAAAAATATCAAAGAACATTTCCTATTCCTTGGATAGCTACTCCAGAAGATAGGAGAATATTGTCTCAGTTTCCTTTCGCTTAGGAACAGATGGAAATGTTTGGGTGTGAGAACGTCAAGCCTATTCTAAACTCACATTATGCATAGATAATTCTTCCTTTGCCTCGCCTGTACAACATCATGATCTACGTATTTTGGCAGCGTTGGCACTTTGCACTCCACCTCTCTCCTGTGTGTCTATCAAAGACAGCACATATGCTTCCCAATAAGTACACAGACATATTCACAGCTTGCAGCTATGGAGGCAGGGGAAAAAACCCTTTGCTTCTCAGAAAAAATGTATACAGATGCAGGAAAGCACAAGCACACGCAGAAAAAGCACATACTATGAACTGTTCTTGTAAAACATCATGCTATCAGGAACCAGAACCAGAGATCAATGGAAGTTTTTGTCTCTGCTGTCTTCTCAAAATGTAAGATACTCATCTCTTAGAGACAGAACTAAATAGACTACAGTTGATAAAAGTGGCAAAATATCAGATGCACATGCTCACACTGCATGAAAAGCTGCACAGAAGAAGAGACTAAGCATCAGAGTCATTGCAATTTTTTTTTTTTTTAAACATGATAGACATGAGATGAAAATTCTCCACCCTGCCCCTCCTCCATACCCCTCCTTCCCACCCCCCTTCCCCAAAAAAGGCTATAAAACATTTACCACTATCATCTGCAACATTTAGTCTAGTTGCCTGGAAAATGGTGGGAAGAGGGAGGAATACTGTGGTGCCTAATGAGACCTTAGAGGATGTAATAATAGATTTCAGATTAAGTTCAATTTGTGTTGGTTTTTTTTTTTTTGAGGATGTATTTTATGTGGAAAACCTTAAGGGGGTGTGATGTCACATATTGAGCTGATTCCAAAATGTTTGCCAAGTAATGTCGCCATCAAGATCTCCATGCAATGGCCTGCCATAACAAAAAAAACCCATAAAACCAAAAAACCACATCAACAAAAAAAAACCCACAACCAAAAAAAAACACTCAGCAAGTTAAGGCACGGCTCTTTCTACATCAGCCTGCCTGACACAGCAAAGTGACCTCTTCTTCCATGTTAAAAACCTTAGTCCAATTGAAATTTTCTCAGGATGCAAATTTTGCATTTGTATTAAGAACAAATATAACTCTACCAAAGGTTTCATGCATAAAGCAATGACAAATGAATTTTTGCTTACCCTCAACTCAAAAAAGACAGAAAAGCAGTAAGTATTCATCAATTAATTTCTGTTTTCAGCCAGAAGCAATATTCTCTTCTGTGATGGATATATAGCATTCCTAACAGTATTTCAGATTCAAAGCAAAACCCTGAACTTCAATTAGTCAAAAAAGTACCTTGGTTCTATCAAAGAGCAATGCTAGAGTTTATACTAAAGATATCCTTGAAGAATATAGATTGTATGCAAGCCAAAGAAGGTACATGAATAATATCTATGTGATCAAAATGAAAAAAACCTTAGATGTTATGAGACAGTGATGCTGAAGTTCTGAAAACTACTCCTTATGGCAAGAATAAAGAAACTATTAGTCAGATCCAACTCCTACATATTGTTCTGGACATATTTTCAAATAAGGCAGAAAGAAAGCATTTTCTCTTTATTGCATACAGTCTCAGGAAGAACAGAACTGAAGAATTCTTAAAAGAAAATTTTAGTGATGAATTTGTGATGATCATGTTTTACATAAACTAGACAACCCTCCATCCCTCAGGCCTTTCTGCTGCCTTACGCCCTTCATCAATGACGCTTCTTATTAAAAGAGTTAATGTTTGGATTGTGCAAAATATTAACAGTCTTTGATGACTCAGTAAAAACTCTCCACCTTAAACAATCAAGAAGCGCTTTGACTTCAGAATAAGGCAAAAAGACTGTTTGTCCTCAGCAATTGAACACTGTCAGATTGGGGAGTTTAGGCTTTTGACAGGACTAGTGACAGCTTTCAAGATATGAGAACCAGATTAGTATTTAATGTTAACTCCTTTAGGAATTTTAAGCGATTTTCTTGTTGTCAGCCAAAACTAACCCTCCATACTCTTGCTGTAGCTAAGAGACAAAGACTGGTCTTCAAACTGAACAGTCTCATTCCTTACAAGAGACACTTACCAGTAAAAAAATGATAAAATCATGCTACCATCATTATATTTGTTCATCTTCAGTCATATGTACTGGATATGTAGGGAGCCACTGACAAACCCCTAGCAGATAAGGAAAAGTTCTGTGCAGAAAAGGAGACCAGCAGACAACTGGAGAGCTCTTTCCTGTACTTCAGCATGAATTGTACTCTGTATGTGTGTAGATCTGACAGGAACACCAAGACAAAATATTTGTGCATGACAATGTACTAGACCAAGTCAACCTGCTTGTCCAGAAGGGAAAAACTTGCTGCACGGCTGGAGCCTAAAGAAATAGCAGCACCAAAGCTCATAGGAATGTAATAAAAAAAGGAAAATAAAAAAAATCCCAAAGCTAGATGCATAGACTATGAGGTGAAAAAAAGCCACTGACCTTGTTTAGAAGCTCTGGTTGGAGGATGGAGAGCAGGATTAAAGACTAGGGAGAATACTTACTTTAGATTCTAATGCAGTTTCCATTGTATCTTCCCTCAGGATGTACCCATTTGCCCAAAAATACTAATCCACATTCCATATTTTTGCAGCACAGTTAAATAATACATGCTGCTATTTTAGAAAACATTTTACTAGCGTAAAATATGAAAGTAGAAAGTTTCCAGATATGCATGTTCCCAGTTTGAAAACACATGGCACATGCATGCGAGTATTTATGCATTTACACAGTACTCTCCACTCCACAGCAAAAAAAAAAAACAACAAACCAAAAACAAAAGAGCAAAATACTAAAATGTTTAGCACCTACACAGTCCTTTTCCTGCAAATCTCAAGGAGCTTTAAATATTATGTAAGCACAGTTTTTCCCCATTTCCTAATTACTGAATGAAAATGAAGGTATGATGCAAATCAGTTACAGGTACCTGAGGTCTAAATTGGGTTAAAGGGAGAAATGTTCCAATGTATAGTGTGTTCCATCTTCAGACTTTGTGTACACTATACAGACTCCCAGCTGTGCAAAGGTTAAAGCTGAAGATAGACCAGTTAAATAAGTGAATGTTATTCAACACGACAGGGAAAAATAGAAGTCTGGTAATAAGCAATGTAAATGGATTTTTAAAGACTGTTATGATAAATGGTGCTCTCAAAATTCAAATATTAGCACAAAACTCCTTAGGGTGATATAGAAGTCATAAACAGTATCTTAAGTTTAAGGATCATCTACCCACATGAGGGTCTTTTTCTACAGGGAGGAAAGCCATAAGATTTTGTTTTAGCTCTGAATTCACACTCGCAGAGGTCATATAGAGGACCTAGTCCAAAGAAGAGGAAAACACAATGGTCTACGTATAAGAAAATCATAATATTTCCTAAATGTAAACTTACTTCCTACACTCTGAGCAAGTGAAAAAACCCTAAGTCAGACATCTAACCCTACTCCACTTGATCAGACATTTTTTTCTTAACGCATCAAGTAAAGGGCCTTTTCAGTGTTAGGATAAAAGTAATTATTGTACCCATCTGAGGGGTCAGCATTCACCAAGCACAACAAATGAAACCTAATCTGCGGAAGTCTCACACCTGTAGTCTTTCTCATGGAACAAAACACCACAAAACACTGTGCTATTTGCTTTGCTCTGACTGCTGTCACCCTCGAGGTCAGTCAACGTGACAACCTGTTGAGTGATACAGGTTAGAAGTGATCTCTGGAGATCTCCAGCACAGCCTGCTGAGTGCAGGGCTAACTTCACAGTCAGATCAGGTTGCTCAGATCCTTGTCCAGCTGACCATGGAAGATTCCCAAGGGTCAGTGATTCTGCTGGCTGCCTGGGGTCCTTATGCAGTCTTAGGTATCTTCATCAAAAGATCTTTTCCCTCAGTTTCATTTTAGGCATCATTCTGGTCTGGCTTCTGTGCCATGTTCAACAAAAACCGCTCTCAATAAAAGCTTAATAACATCTCTTTTGGCAAAGCTCTCAGCCTAATCCATCTTCACTGCCTCTGACCTTTCAGCTGCCTTGGACACAAATGAGCTTTAAGCACTTCCTTGCCATCTTAGCCATAGAGAGTTTCTGTGACCCCAGCTGGACACATTTCTCTGGGTGTTCCACAGTGTAGTCTGATTTGGAAACCTGGCATTGTCCACCTCTGCTCTGTTCATAGGACTCCATAGGTCTTATTCTTCAGCTCTTTTCTTTGTCCATTCAATCTCTGTGCTTCTCACAGAAACTCAAAGCCAGCCAGCCATTGTCTCAAGCCTACTCCAACCACCAAAACAACAAATCTCACCATTTGAGCAACCCGTCATCATCTCCAACTCCATAAGACCAGAAGGAAACTCAGTCTTTTATCCTTCTGCCCTTGGCTTCAACCTTACAATTCACTAATACCTCTGTTCTTAAAACTGGGGTAACAATGACATACTCCTTGTCACTCAACCTGTTGTACCCAGCTACATTTTAACCGGAGCCTTTCTAGATTTAAGTCCCACAAATTTTTCTTCATAGTACCTCCAAGAAAAATAAATATTAAAAAACAAAACAGAAGAACAAACAAAAACCACACACACAAACAAAGCATATCTTTCTGTACTTCCAAACAACTAAATCCTTTTCCAGGCCCTCACTTCAACATTTTTATCATTTCCGCATTAGCTATTTCAGCCTTCTATGAATCTTCACTAGGTGCACGCTCAATACTGCACTAAGGCTATATATTTCCTCTTCTGTACCCTCAGAGTATACTCTTACCCTCTAAAGTAATGTTATTACATGGACTAAACATCACACTAAAACTGTACCAAATTTAAATCATATTATCTTATAATACTGCTCAGGTATTGAGTAGGTAAGAAAGGCAATTTCATGAAATTGAGCACTTCAGGTAAAGTGTTTTGGGGCCTTTTTTAAGTGTCAGATGAAAGTAATTGCTACACACAGTAGGTCAAGTGAGCAGTGCTTGAAAACTGGGACAGGGCATCAAGGAGAGAAGGAGCCCTCTTGCTAAAAGGGGAAGTGTGTTAGTATGTTGCCAGCACAACATTGCTATACTCTAATTCAAACACATTTACACATTAGAACAACACCATATTGCAGCTCTGGAAAAGTCAGAGTGGATATAATTAATATTTGCTATTTTTCTTAATGAAGCCTATTAAATATTATAAGAAGCAGGACCTTATCTCTATAGAAAGCTGCAGTTAAAATAAATACTGTGACTTATTTATTCTACATGTGTTACCAGAGGTTTTTAATTTCATGCACACTGAACTATTGTTGTAGATTGCATTGTACTCAAATGCAATCATTTCCTTTTAGCTTTCTGGCAATGAGTTATATGTATTACATATGCCAGAGACTATGTCTTGCAAGTTGTGAAATGGATGCCAGATCTCTGTACATTTGACCTTTTTCATGGGTATCTAGTGTTCTCTAGGTGAATAAGAAAGACCCACCACAAGCAAACCATTAGCATTCTTATTCTACATTACACTCCAGTGGGACAGTCCCACTAATAATACCACTGAGGCACGAAGACAGACTCAAGGAAGTGATGTACGCAAATCAATTACCTCATGCTTATATGTGAAGAACTATGTACTGTTGCACTACATAACTTTGAACAGATGTTGCGAAATCAAACCCTTGTCAAAATTCAAGGATTCAAAGATTCTTATAACAGTCTCTGCGTATGATGGAAGACAAAAGTAGTTTATCTTAAAGCAAATAAATTGAATTTAGGGTTAAGACTGAAAAACTGTTAAACAAGATCACATTATGTTTTTTCAATACTAAAATTAACAATAAATAGAAATACAAATAGGGCTTTCAACTCAGAGTAACCTGAGTTCTCTAGATCCATGGTGCAATTCTAAATTATTCCACCTACTGTCATCAGCACACAGATGCAAGCTCTAGATGATAGCTATCTCTCACGCAACTCCACTGACATTGGTGGGATGACACAGAGAAGTGAGACTCATATTTAGTTGGTGTTTTTTAATTTTGAGCACATAACATGTCTGTTCACTGATTCATTATCACGATTATCAACCAATACCATCATTGCACACTTTGAGGATGGGGAGGACACAATGAATAACCTTAGTCAAAAGATGTTCTATACTGCTGCCCTCTCTGCCCTCATGAGTGGGGAAAGAGATGCTCATTGACATGTGCCCTCCCTGCAAATGGACACAAATTCTCCTGAAAGAGACAACTGTGGAAAGCCACCCTGGTGGTAGCCCTGGTCAGCACTTTTAATCCCAGTGTCAGAGCTCAAAGGGAAAGATGATCTTTGTAAGCTGGCAAGTCTCAGAATATTTATCGGGCTCATGTAAATCAACACCTCATCAGTGACCAGCATGAAGCACTGGCCAAATATGCTCACGGCGAGGCACTGCCCTCAGTAACAGGGCTCTTGCTCCAGTCACCAATTTACATTTCCAAATAAGACTGAGTGCACCACTCCATGTGTGGCACAGCAGAACGAGTCTAATCATAAGCAACAATAGAAGCAGATGACTGTACCAAGACCTGTGACCAAAAAAAGACACGGTGCACTTCTGATTCATTGCAGGGTGGGGCTGTGAGAGAAGGAGAAATTGGCACAGGATTTCATAACTGGGGTTTGAAAAGAAAACACACAACATCAGAAAGCCAGAGAAATCTATAAATCATTCTCTCAGATAGAAAATTTGATACTATCATAATTTTCCAGGACAAACCATTGCTATGGGAAAAGTCCTACTCCTGTTTGAGTGTGGAGGAGGAGGAATCTCAATGAAGTTAAGATCTTTCTCGTGGCAGAAAAGTTTAAGTGACTTACATGTACTATAATTAGTTTTGTATCTTAAGAAAAGGCAAGAGAAAAATGGCCATGAGAACTGAGAATGCAGGTCACGCATCAGTTACCAAGACTTGAGACCTAAACCCAACCAAGTTTCCCATGGCATGCTGTGAGCCTCAGTGCATTTATGCCCTGCTAGAAAATCTGTGAGCATTATATACACATAGGAAAGAACTATAAGGAAAATGCCTCACCCTCAATCTCTGTGCCGAAACATTAATTTTAAACAGAGAATGAAACAGAAAAATCAGAAGTACTAAATCTGTTGAGAGTGGAGATTACTTGAAAAAATTGTTAAAAATAAACACCAAAATCTTCTTACAAGGTAATTTTTGTTTTCATGCAAATACATTACTTTGTTTCTTGAGCCTGAAATGCACATTGTATAGCCTTTCAGGAAAGCACCAAACATTTGGACAAGGTAACACAACCTATTTAGTGTCTGAAAACCAAGAGTGTGAACACACTGAAAAAGCAGGTTTGATATTTGAAGCCTTCTGATAAGAAGATTGGAAAAAACCACAGAATATGTATAAATTTAAAATTAACTAAGAGATCAGGAAGGACATATGAACTTCCATTTTAAAAATCTGTGATTCAGATCTCTGTAGTGGGGAGGGGAACAACAGGACAAAATCAGGTGGGTAGCTCAGAGTAGCAAATGGGAATAGACAGAAGAAAAGCCATTAGACCATCTAGTCTTTCCCTGGTAACAGAGGGTTATTCTCCAAACACAGTCAACAATTTTGCTTCTCATTTCAAACGTCCAAAATGCATAAAGGTCTCAATCCCTATAGAAATGTTCTATAAAAGTCACATTTTCATAATTATACTTTTATAGTTGTTCAATAATTCATTCACTTTAACAGCTCAATAGAGTACTTCCTTTCTCTATTGAAAGATAGCTAGATACTTGGCTAAGACTGAAAAAGAACTCTAAGGCACCCATTTTGGTCACAGACAGACCCAGCTAAAACTCCAAGGCGAGGGTTTGAGTGGGCTGCAGCCAGGTCTGCTGCCCCAGGACAACTCTGCATGGAGAACTGCCTGCTCCCCTTCCATGGTAGGACTCCACTGCAAAAACCCAACACAATGGCCCCCGTGAGGCATGATTTGAAGGAACTCCAAGGACTGAGCAGCAGAGAATGAACCAGCCCCTTCATACCCCCACAGAAAAGTTGATGCTGTGAAACAAGGCCGGTAAAAGATGGGGCTTTTTCAGACACACTGACAACAGAAGGCTCCAGCATTAAAGACTCTCGAACCATAACTTGGTTATCAACATCAATTTTCAAGGAGAAAACAAACCAAACCCAACAGCTGCAATGACTACTGAAAGAGGACAGGGGAAGTATTCTGCCACAGAAATGTTTATTGCTCCCTCAAAATAGGAAACAAAATGTGCCCAAGGGACAATAACACCGAAAACACCCAGACACAACTGATTTATGTCTGCCAGGTTTTGCCTAGCAGCAGCCACCTTCTCCCACATTCTACCTTTGCCAAGAGCACTGGAGAAGGGAAACTCACTGAATCCAGAAACGTGATTTGAAAACATGCTCTCAAAGGTGTATGTAAGCTTGATGAGACATACCTCGCACGGATGTGCCCAACATACTTTGAGCAGCTGCAGCAGAGACAGCATCCAAGCCATGGCATTGCAAAAGAGTATCGCTAAAACTGCTCTTGGCCTTATTTACTTCCTTGGCAATACCTTTCCAGTCACACATTTTACTTGAAATTACAAGAGGTGATTAAAAACCTGTAACTTAAAACAGAGTTCTCCCCTTTTAAAAGCCCTCAAAGTCTTGTCTTTTACATGCTAATGATAAATTCCTCAGCCTCAGCACTTTGATCCGCAGTATCTTCAAGTCACGGGGGAAAGACACATATTGTACAAACACTATCGGGGTATAGGTACAAAGCCCTGTCCTTCCATTTCAGTAAATCCTGATTGTTACCATCTCACTTGCACTTCCTTACACACCTCCTTCCTTCTCAGAGCCTGAACAAGGCTGGGCTATTCTGTGGAAGAGGAAATGGAGACCATGCACCCTCCTCTCCCTTCAATTTGATTTGTAAGCTAAAAATGTCAGGGTTCTCAGGAAATTCTTAGCACTATAAACCTTATTCTGACATTTATGACTACTAAGATGACTTTTAGGAATGTTCAGATCATACAATTTGCATGTAAGTCATCAGGAAATTGGGACATTGTTTATTAAATGTTTAGACAATATTTCACATGTTTCTCATTTCAAAATTTCATCTCACATCCAACTGAGGAACTGAGAAGCAAGGACTCACTCCCTGAAATCCTAAAAGTCTCCCTTTTTTCAATAGTCTTGCCAGCTAAACTCTGCATGTCTCTGCATTCTGTCAGACAGCAGAATGAGTCAGTCTGTCCCTAACTGGCTTTCTAAAAGGGAAATTGAGAAGTTTGAGGACATATTTGGATAAACACACTCACTGGATAAAGTTACTTAACTTTTTATATCTCTAAGTTTGCTATAAACCTTCAAAATCCTTATAGGCTAGATCTAAGAATAGCCAATAAAAACTATAGGTTATAAATAAACTTAATGAAAACCACTATATTAAAACTCAAAGGGCCTTATAAACATGCTTATCAAAGCTTCACCACTGTAATACAGCACCACATCCATAAATCATTGTTATAAATTGCTAGTCATCCACAACTGTTATTGAAATATCAGCCTTACACAGATCATCTTTGGTTCAGAACCCATTTTTCTCATGGTCTCTGAACACAATTTAACAGCCAACACTGGAGCTCTGAGTGAAGAAGCAGTGAACAAACTCTGAGCTTACACAGTTCAGCTCTCCTGAACAGGCAGTGAAAACTACAGTTATCATTTGTCTGTGCTGTAGATCTCCCCGAGTGCAGTATTCAGCCTGGAAAAAAGGATGATTGAAATATACAGTACCAAACCTACAGAAGGGCATAAATACTGAACCGATCTACCTTCCTTATCTCTCAGTTTACCAAGGGGTAAGGAGGTTTATAATAGCATTTTGGAGTGCATTATTTCTTGCAATTGAAGATATTCAACACCGTGGAGTGTAACTCAGTAGAGTTTTACCAAAGGAATGTACCTCATAGATTCAAGATCCTGATCTCTACGAATTCACATCTTCTTTAGCTCTGCAACCTCAGATGCAAAGCAAAGAAAGCAGGCATTCCAATTCAAAGAAGACATTCCAAATAGACCTTTTACTAGTTTCATAAAATACATTTTTACATGTATATTTCAAGCCTGTTTTCCATACATGCTTACAAGGATTATCAAATTTTAAGATAGTCTGGTCTAAGTCTCTTGCCTGCAACCAATCTTAAAATTAAGCTAATTTCGTATAATATCAGGTTTCCCTGCCGGCATTTCATTAAAATGTGTAGTTTAACACTTCTATATGCAAAGATCTGAGTCTCAAAACAGTATACACAAACTTGCCCTTGGATATTCAGATTACTAAATGCAAAGATAGTTGGTTTTATAATACCCAGCAGATACCCAGAGCATTTCTTGGAGAAAATTGAGAAGAAGGTGTTCATGATAAAAACAGCAACATATAAAAGAATCTGCAAAGTGCTTGAGGGGGAAAAAAAAAAAAAAAAAGCTTTTTTATCCACCTGACAACAAGACTGTCTCCATGGCTACATCTTTGAAATAGTTCTGGTATTAAAGCACAGGTTCTGGCAGTGCAGTTGTATTCCAGAAAGTAGCTGAGAAAATGATGTAGGAAGAAAGAGTTCAGTTTTATTAGACTATGGAAAGACTTCTCAAATAGGATGCACAAAACTTTACACAAAATAAAACAAAAATAGGCTGTTGGTATTTAAGCTTAAAATTAAGATGAAGACTGTTTAAACTTAGCAGAAAGTTGGCAGGTGCAAATGCATGCACAGTTCAGGATGACACATCAATTAGGGATGAAATCATTATAACTGCATTCTTGGAAATAAAGCATTTAAGTAGCTAATGAAGTTTGACAGGAAATAGCAAAGCTCTGTATAATGACAGAGCATTCAAAACAAGCAGAATTAAAAAAAAACCAAACTAAAACAAAAAACACCCAACAAAATACAACTACAAACCAAACAGTCAAAGAAGAAGTGTGCAAGGATTCCTATACAGTTCCAAGACCAAGAATCCAACGTAAAAATCAGTCTCTCCAGTTGTAAATGTAGCCATGGACAGAATATGATTCTATGCTTCTAATGTGAGAAGAAAACATTCTGAGAAATATGATTGTACTATTGATAAAATACTTAAATCAATACTAGAGAACACATTATGCTGATGTTAAGCTGTAAGAAAAACAAACAAACAAAAAAGGCAAGCAGAAAAGTGGAGCGAACTAAGATAAATGTATTTAACTGTGTAAAAGCAAATCCAGACTTTCTGTAAGTTGAAGTACCTATATAAACAGATAATCATATCGATGCTAGACTAGTGACCAACAATCCAAAGTAATGACAAGGGCAGAAATCAGAATCTGGACATTCTTCTCTGAACACTGACATATAAAATTAATTTGGTTCATTTGTCACAACCTTAGTTCTTTTTCGTTTGTATTTTTCCCTGACTGATATCATTGGATTCCAGTGTTTTGGAAGCTGAGGAGGTTTTCACGTTAGACTATGGAGAAAGAGTCTGTGAAGCCATCTGAAACTGATCTGCTAATAGAAAAAGCTTTAAATCAAATTTGCACAACACAAAGCAACAAGCTTATAGCACTCTACCAGGACTAAATGGTATTTAAGTATTCTACAAGAACTTGCATAAGAAACTGATGAACTATTTGCTGGTGGGTAATTCCTCCCATAACGCAGACAGAGAAATGGGAGGCAGCACTACTTTTTAGCAAAAGAAGAAATTATAGTAAGAAAGAACTGGCATCTATTTAGCAAAAACAAAAACACTCCAGCCAGCTGAGAGGAAAGCAGAATCACGTGCCAAGTCTGCTATTCTTCCCCACCGGTCCTTAAGCTTTGCTGTTCTATCCTGCTAATTCTGCTATCTGAACGGAAGCAAGACTAACTGATCTTAGAGCAGTTAATTTACCCTCTCCCAGCATGGATATGTTTTTTATGTACTTTGAGGTACATAAAAAAGCCCCTCAAGAGTCTGACTATCTTCTTACATCTGTTTGAAATATTTACAAAGGCCAATTTTTAATCGAGTTTCTTAGGCTGCGCACCTACCCACCATCATCCCAAATTCTCATCCCTAAGCTAATTTGCACTAAAATGCAAGAAAGAAACAAAAAACTTCTAAATTATTAAATGCCTATAGGGCTCTTGAAAACAAGTATCTTTTAGTGTCCAGGATATTAAGCAAGAGTCCAGTTTGACCCCAATAAGAGGACACTGCAGAAATACTTTGTGTTCATCCTAACGGGGTGGGAAGCCTACTACCTTGCACACTGTTGGACAATAAAAAAAATCCAGTCACAAAACAAACTTCCAAAATTCGTTTTATTTCACTACAAAAATAACTTTTTTCCACAGCAAATAATGCTGTTTTTGCAAACCTTACAGAAACAGCTACCCATCCTAACTGCATGCAAATTAAGAAGTAGCATCGGAAGTTCAATTTGCCAGTGCAAAAGCTGAATCTTTGGATAGCTGTAGAACATCAAAACCTTCATTTTTCCTTCTTTTCTTTCTAAAAATCAAAGAATGAGATCATAGGAACCCATGCATAAATCTCTTGAAAATATCTATAATGAAGTATTTAGTCTAATTTTAAAGAAATAAGTGTTAGCATGTGGGGTCATAGTTTCAAAAGAGCTTAAGCATAGAGCCTTCCTCCTCTTAAGAGAACTGCAGCCAGACTTCCCAATGCATTAAGGCATGCAGCAGTTCATAAAATAATGGGGAGAGGAATAAAGATGCTGAGCTCACGGGAACAGTTACGCTTCTAAAAATTATTCCCAATAAAGTAGAGCTCTCCTACCTCCAAGAAGAAAGGGAGAGGCTGTTTGTTTTTACAAGAAAAATACTAAAAATACCTTAAATTACATTTATCTTAAAAAATGCTGGAGGGATCACACCGCAAGTCCTCTTCAACTGAATCTACACAAATAAAAAAGCAATCAAACAAAACATATATGATGGATACTTAAGACACTGAAATATCTACAAAATAAAAGACATAGGAATACTTGAATCCCATTACAGGACAACACTGAGACCAGGAATGCAGAAAAAAACCCATCCTGAACCATGTGAACACCATCCCACCTTCTTGTAGCATCCAGACCCCTACCTTAATTCTACAAGAAACTTCTCCTCATGTTATCTTGCTTGTTCAGATTTTAATTAAAGCAGGAAAGAAAAAAGCTGATTCTTTGCTGTGTAACACTTAAGAAGTCCTTCCTTATTTGACACAAACTCCCTCACTTTCCTCAAGTGTAAAATGGAATGATGACACAACACTGAAAGTCATTACTGGTGTCAAGCCTTGCTCGCTGTCCTCGCATTTAGAACAAATACATAAAACAAGAGAGTACCTACAACTACATGCTAGAGGAATTCATAGGCTCTTCATAAAGTATATATTTAGCAGACATTCATATGCAAGTTCTGTGCATTGGTTTCTTATTTGTTTAAAATATATCTATTCTATTTGATCCATCCATCCTCAGATACTTCAGTCCTTAGTATTAAAATCATTCAATTTCATTTCCTTTTCTGTTCTTGTTATCAGCTCTATAAGGAGCACGTATTTTTGCTGCCATTATGGCAAAACATGTATTTTTGGTTGCAGCCCAAAAAGAATTCTAACCTTCACTTTCTTTTCAGGTAATATTTCTGTTTCTCCACTCTTACAGGAGGTATCATGACAATCTTATAATAGCTATATTACCTCACCTTTTAGCAAGCCTAACATGAAGCAAATTCTGTCCTTCTAGAGCTCATGTTTCCCTCTCTGCTTTCCCCTGTAGCTGTAAATTATGTTCAGAAACAAGAGGTAAACTCTGTTCCACATTTGACATTAAAGGCACGACTCAGCTTATAGATGAAGGTATCTAAGGTGAGGGACTTTGTTCAGAAGCCTCTGTCTGGGAGGTGTACTCATGACAGCTCCATTCAAGTGACTGAAGACAGGCATTTTTACATAGACTAAAATCCCACTCCAAAGGCGACAGCTTGTAGATAACAGCTAAGTCACCACTCCTTTCTGTAACCTCTCTTGGAATAGCCAATTTGAAAGACAGATCTGTACTCGGCTGTTTATTTATAACACAATCACAGTTGCAGCACAGTTTCTTATACTTCTTCCTCACTGACTGACCCAGCTTACCTGTTTCACATCCACTGCATCTGCAAATTCAGATTTCTTACCATTTTACTGCTGTTTACACAATTATACTTCACATTTCAGCTCCTAAGGAAACACTTTTTTGGAAGGTAATTAATTCAGCAAATAGGGGAGAAAAATGGCAAACAGCAAAATTATAGAAGCATCTGAAAATTACGTTTCATAGAAGTCCACTAACTTCCATTCTGCACTCCGAGTTTGGAGCAAGCAGAGTGTGATTAGCACATATGCTGTGTATTGTGGAATTTGTGTCAATCCTCACTAGGATACACTTCATAGGAAAAGATAAAATGGTTAGGAAATTGGTGCTAAACCCACATGGTTAAAAAAAAAAAAAAAAGAAAGAAATGTGAGAAAGAAAAAAGGTTCTTTGATTACTGCTGTCTTTTCTCATTATTCATGTTGGGATATCCCTATTTATCAGCAAAGGAAAGGAAAAATATATAATGACATTTTCACGGGAAAGGGAAAAAAATACAACCGCTATTTGATTCTTAACTGTTTGGCTAAGTTTAGAGTTACAAAATCTGTTTATATTAAGAACCTGAGCTTTGTTTGACTGTTTACTTTATAAAAGTTCTGAGCTGAGAAGCTTGCAGAGTGAACTGCATGATACTGTCAGTGTAAATTACAGGTTTTGTTTGCCACAGTGCTCTGCAATGAGAAGCTGGCCAAGAGCCAAACAAAAGTGCATAATTTAAAACACTCAATCAGTTATAGTCAGAGACATTTTGTTTAGTGTTTAATAAGCTCTCCAGGGATGGAGAAATTACTAAAGTACATTGTCTGGACATGAGCTAAAAAGGTCCTCTCTCGTCACTGCATTTCTGCGAATCTGACATTAATGCATTGGACTAAAGAGGTCCATCTATATGTATACACACACATGTTTGTATGTATGTGTATTTTTTGCATGTATGTGTATTGAGATACATTTTATTTTACAGTTTTGCACCTCTGATGTTCTATACTGCATTCCACCTTTCAGCTGAAATGTCCATATTCAGTGAAATTTCCATACACATCTATACATTCACTCATCTACTCTCCCTGCCTGGTTTCTCATTGCACATACTGAGAGGACACAATCAAATGCATCACACACAATGCATCGTGAATGGAGAGCGAAGGCAGTTTGGGAACTGCTCTTCAGTTTGCCTCATGTTATGGAGAGAGACCTCTAGTAACATAAAAACATGACAACTCCAAAACTAAATGTAAATCAGAAAGCTTGTTTCTTTTATTGATGGTTAAACCTTTTATTAAGGTTTTATCAGAAATTTCTAAGTCCAAAAATTTAGGAAATTCTACCGAGCCTGTAGATGCAAAACAAAGGCATTGTAATAGTTAACAGCAGCATGCATGAAAAAGGGAAAATTATTATTTTGAAATCAAAATGAGGCATTATCATAGAACAATTTATTCTGTCCCTGCACAACTTACAGTTTACCTCCTACACTTTTGTTAGGCATCCTATGTCAAGAGTCCTGACATTATGCTAGAATAAGTATCCTAACATTGTTTAAAAGATCTTTCTATTCTCTACTTCCAAGTCACTATGAAATAGCAATGGCTGTTTGTTGCTGGTGCCCTAATACACACAAATCAATATGAAAACAAAATTAAATTAAGATATTTTGGATTCCTAGAAGGGAGCAAAGAGAAAGGAATTTGTAATGCTTATTTCCAGAAGGGAAGGAGTCAATCAGAAATGTAAAATTCCTGACCCAGTGACCATAATCTCAAAAAGTGCATTTAGGTTTCAATTACTGTCATCTAATTACATTGTTGAAATATTTATTTCATTAGTGTACAGGTAAGCTATTTTTACACACTTCAATTTCTCCACACTAATTAACTAACTTCCTAGGAGTTTACATCTTTTAAAACATACAAACATTCTGCTTAAAAGGAAATGGTATAAAATAGCATCAGAAGACATTCTAGCCTTCAAAAACCAAATATTTACACAGGATCTCTCCTCTACTCATGTTGCATCCTCCTCTTAGAATATATACAAACTTGAAATTATAATTTGCAATAAAGCCCCCCAAAGCATTAGATTTGTTGTCTCTTTAGTTTATTCTGAGAGCTCTCCAGAGTATGCAATTCTTAATTATCTCTAGGCAAAATTTCAACATGGAAAACAATCTACAACAGAATCAACAATCCAGACAGGATGGGGAAGTAAACAAGGATACTGATCCCCAAGACCCAGGGAAGAAACTCATCCCAGTACAGCAAACCAACACAGCTTATATTTAAGCCTGAAAAAAACAATTCCAATGACACTGGACAAAAGGATTTAAAGAATTCTAAATTTTGAAGTAGCTCAATCTACCCTGTTAGAAGTTGCAGCTGAGAGAACATCCCATCTTCTCAGCATTAGAAAAGGCAGGTTGAACTCAACCATGACTGTGATATCCAAATCAAAGTCAATTTGTGACTCTTCAACAAAATTATGGGACAATTGAATGCATTTACATTTAAGTAAAATAAAATATACAGTAGCTACCAAATAGAGTATTTTTAATAATTTTCCTGAAACTTTAAAAATGTATCCTCTTTCCTCCAAAACAAGTAGTACTTTAATAATCTTTGTTGTACAGGTTTCCCTCTCCAGATAAAAAGGATGAAAAAAAAAACCACCCTAACGCCAGAGGTTTCTACAAATTCCAGATGCCATTTCCTGGCTTTTTGCTACCATGGGTGACAACCAAAATAACATAAATAGGTTTCTTTTCAAAACATTTGTTTTCATTCCTTTTCCTGACAGTAATTGTGATGTCATTTACTCTGGTAAAGAAACTAGCTGAGATATCTCAAGTTTTCAGAGTGTTACTTGTTGACACAGAGTACTAATTATGGAGGCTGTTTTGGTTTGGGTTTTTAGTGAAAACAAGCTACAGCTGGCTTTTTATCAATTTTTAGAAATTTAACACTGCATACTTTCTGAATTTAAGTAAGAGTGGTAATGCATCTGTACTTCACCTCCCCAAAATAAGCTACTCAATCAACTTGAGTATTTCTTTGTAATACCACATAAGAATTACCATCTCAAAATTACATCACTAGACCATAAAATCCCAGAGCCAACAGAAGTCAGAGAGAAGAGTTAACAAAATAAAAATGTCATTTGGTCAACTTTCCTTTTCCATGTGAAGACGAAGATCCCCACAGAATAGGGGTCATGAGATGACCAACCAGTTGCCAAGTTACAGTTCTCCAAGGGCCCCACTACTCTTGTGAAAAGAGGCCCCACTTCTGAAGGCAAATGTGGTGGGAGATGTTCTCCCAGGGGTTTGATTAATCATTTTTCAATAGAAAGAAAACAGACTGCTTTCCTCCTAAGCATTTTTTGAGAATATATTATGTGGACTGAAGAGTTGTCAGCTTCAGGACAAACTAAGTTCCTAAATGCATATTTTGCATGTAAACAGAAGCTCATAGGACCAGGTTTGATCCTGACCTTCCCAACAACACTCTCCCTTGAAATTAATTATGTAACTCGGGGCACAAAATTAACTGAGGAAACATAAAGAGCTACCCACATTCACTCCATATCACATACAGTTTGAGATACTGCATTTTACTTATAATTGTGCGTAGATGAACGTGTGGGTAGCAACTCTTCTTTGACTAAAGTCAGCAGGTTACCTCAGCATGTACTTCACACTGGAAACACTATTTTGGATAATGCCTGTTTCCAGGACAGCTATTCTTTTCACTAAGCAGTAAATCTAAGGTAACATTAAGCCATAAACATTCTTGCTAGCTCAATATGGTAAAAAAATTGCACACAACTGAATATTAAAAGAGGTTTTCAATTTTTCATCTTTAAAAATGAGAATATGAACGAAGGTAGGTTTGGGTATTTGCATCCAGACTTCCCCCTCTATCCTTGGCTGAGGCTCTGAACCTCTCATATCACCTTCTGCTCCCTCAGAGAGCGGAGGCATTATGAAGGCACAGCAAGATGTAAGCTACGTATAGAAAACTTGAATAAATGGAGCATAAATTTTTGTCTTTAAATAAATCAGTCCCTCAGAAGTTAAGTGTACCAATTATGTGGCTAACATTAGGGCAACAAATTTTTCCTTGCCTTCCTATTGCCATATGCCTGTCATTTTTTTCCTGCAGTTTCCACTCACTGTTTCAAACATATGTTGCCACTTATGTGCCAAGAAAGGAATCTCTGAATTACCCCCTTCAAGTATGATGAAATGGCAGACTGAATGGAGCCAGAGAGAGCACCATTAGCAGTTGTTCACACTTCTGTTTTCTCTTAACTTCCTCTTCTCCAAAGTTTATTCCTCCTGTGCAAGTAGAACTATAAAGCCATCTAGGACTCGTGCTGCAAAATATATAGATCCAGCAACATACCAGAGAAGCAATTTATTTTTTTTAAAGGCCACCTTAAATAAACTCTCTCTCCTTTCAGTTTTCAGATGGAAGATTCTTTTGTGAATTGCTTACCCAAGCATCAACACTGGGGATCCAACATTCTTTTCTTGTAAACTCACTGCTCAGTTTACCAGTGGTTTGCAGTCTCTCTCCCTGCAACTCCTGCTTCCCAGGGTCATCCTGGGCACATAGTTCACAGTTCCAGAGCAGTGGACCTCAAAGAACATCTATAACATTACATGTGCTCTTGTTTTTGTCATCAAGAGAAGACCATGAAAAGATAAAGCCATGTAGAGAATTGTTCAGAGAAAGGTAGAGGGGAAAAAAAAGTAAAGTAGGAATGGAGGGGGAAAAAGTGGATGCACAACCAACCAAAAGAGCAAGTGAGCAAGTAAACTGATGACTCAAATTCCCACAATGCCAAGGTATTCTTGCTCCTGAGGGTGGTTCTTCAGTACCTTAGAAATCCAGCTGAGTGATGGCACATGAAAATACAGTATCTTCAGTACACTGTGAAGGTTTCAAAAAGCTATCCACTAAAACAAGCAAGCAGCTACCATTAAAGAGCATAATTAGTCCATCCAGAAATACCTTTTTAAACAGGTTAAAAATAACCAAGCATTTCCAGAAGAAGTCACTCAACGACAAACAGTGCAAAAGTAAGTATGTTAGGTAGCTTCAAGAGAAGTTTCATGGAATAAAAAGTGTAACTAAAGGAAAATTAATTCAGATAAAACTAATACCCTTCACTGTTTTCTTCTTTGATGCTCTTGAACTGATTATCAGCATCACAATTCCCATGTGGTAATACTCGATCTTTTCTTTTCCTCTTCTGCTTTTGTTTTCCATTTCTTTGGTTGGTTGGTTTCAGATTTTGGTTGGTTGGTTTGGTTTTTTTGATTGTTGGTTTGTTTTCAATGTGCAGAGATACAAACCAGAAGTTTTCAAAGCAAAAACGGGAATGAGATATATTCCATGTCAGAAAATTAGTTAAATTGCACAATCAGAGGCTAAAGAATTACCTTTTGCCTTCATTTAAATTCTCCAGAGCACAATGAAACCAACAAAGACACACAGCCTGAAATCTGGTATTTTTTTAATTTTACAAGGCCACTATAAATTACTTAAAGACACAGGTTTATGCTAACAATGGAAAGTATCCCGCACATCTTACTTTTATTTACTGTTTTGTTACTGAGTGACTCTTCCCAGACATACTTGGTTATTTTTACCTAGTTTTTAAACATAATTGTCATCGTGGGGTTTGATGTTTGTTACTTCCAAGGTGTCCTATGAAACCACCAGTAATTCAGACAGCATGATGCTTTTCCTTAATTCTCAGAGTAGTTGCCCCAAAAGTGATCTTGTTCTCATTGTTATTCAGTGCCACAAATTTCTGCCCTTACTGATATCAACCTCATGTTTTTCGTAAGTTAATAAGCAATCAGCTTATTCCTCAACAAACAAAAACACAGAAAATAGCTCAAACCCTTGTATTTATGGTGATTCAGAAGTGAAAATTTTAAACAAAAGAAAAACCTGGACCACTTCTGTTATTGAAATGAATAAAAAGAGCCAAACAACACACTCAGAAGTTGTTTTTTAACTCTGACTTCCTTCAAAACTCACGTAAAGAAAAGCAACAGGCATCAGGGTAAAGCAGCAAATGACACACATTGTTAGTGAGCGGATGCAAAAGTTCTTTGGTCTTTTTGCAGAAAAAGGAATATTCAGGCTTAAGCCAGAGAGACCAAAAGCAGAAAAATCATGTGGCAAGCTCCACCTATCAAAAGAAAGAAATCCTACAGGCTGATGCTTCTCTGCCAAAACCTGGAGGGGGTGTGTGTGGCAGTGGAATCTTGTTTTCCTTAACACATCAGTATGTTTAGCTGTTGAAATTAACTAATAATCCTGTGTCCCAACATCTGCTCCACAACTGGTATAAATATCACAGGGACACTGAAACAGAGAGATGTCTGTATGAATAACCATCAGGGGGAAAATGTCACACAACCTCCCCCCACACTTTTCTAAACTGCTGATGAGTAAAAGTAAAGCAAGCTGGGAGGAGGCTAAACACAATCTACTGCCCATCCAGTGGATAACAGCTGGAATTTATATTCATCAAAAATTTGCATATTAACTATACTGAACCTTCTGAGTGTTCATCAGTGCTCTGTCCTGTGTACGTATTTCCAAAACAAAAGGTGAAGAACTACACTGTCTGATGTGAATGGATAAAAACACAGCAAAGTTTTAAATAAGCCTTTTCAGCACTTGCCCTGCTTCTCACTTGAGGACCTTCAGTATTACACACTCTTCTGTCCCAACGGTCCTTTGAAGGATCAAGGCAAGTATTTTGAGGCCAACACTTCCAAAATCAGTATCTTGTTCCAAGATTTTTATGGGAGCATTGACCATCTGGAATTGATTTGGAGAAGAACTGGGGGGATTCTATGAAATGATCAAATCAAATTTATTATTTCTACGGATATGTTGGGACAGGCACAATAACGAAAAAAGTTGCCAACAAGTTCCCACTCTTCAACAAATATATCTCAAAAGCAAAGTCAGTATTGATGGATTACTCATGCTGGTGCCTAATTTAGTCTGGGAGCAGTGCAAGAGGGAAGAGAGGAACAAAACCCACAGCCTTGGGTTCAGTCAACATTTTCACTGAAAAACACTTTCCAGTCTAAAAAGTGCACCTACCTAAAGGCTGACTAGCAGTTTTAATTTGAAAGTTTGGTGCAATTTTACCCTGAAGCCATGTATAAAAACTGCATTAAGACAACACAGGAAATCACATGTAGATCATCATAACATAAAGCTCAGACTTTTTATGTGAGGTTTTTTTTTTGTCTGGGTTTTGTTTTTTTTTTTTAAATGTGGTCTCATTTCCACAAAGTAGAGACTTACCTATTTATTTAATTTATTTTACTTAATATGAGGTTTATGAAATCCAGGTTCATTAAAATTAGACTGAGATCACACAAAATACCATGACAATCAATAAAAGACCAAACTTCAGTATCACTTTCATTTAGCTTGAGAACTATAAATTCTATATTATACCTTTCACAAAAAAAGGTCTTACTAAAAACCAGATCAGTTCTGAACTGGACCAATTAAAATCACCAGACACATAACAATAATTTTGCACATATGGCCCTTAACAAATGAATAACTCTAAAAAGTGCTTAAATTAGCTTAGAGAGACAAATTTAATATTCCACAACCAAAAAAATTTCTTTCCAGTATTTTTAAGCGGATCGTTTTCCAACAAATTAAAACCACAGACTGAGTGGAAATTGGTCTACCTCCTTTGAATTCATTAGCAACAGTAATTACACCACAGGAAAGTTCAGCAAATCAGTCTATAAACATATCTGTAAAACTCATTCTTTCTGTTTGTTTCAATACATTTAAGTGCATTTACAGAAAGATGTACTCTTTTAACCAATTTAAAATCTTATTTTCTTTAGTTACACTCTTCTCAAGCAAATCCTATCCCCAGGCTATTATTCCACTTCATAGTTGTTGATAGGACGGTTAGGAAATGGTTAATTCTGCAAGATTACATCTTCCATGTGCAACTACCATTCAGCATCCCACCCTAAGGGTACAATCAACCAATAAAGGCTTTGTTCTGATTATGTAATGCAGAAATTTAATATCCCACTTGAGAGCTCTTTTGGATGTAAAGACAGCTATAGTATAGTGACTTTGCAATTAAGATGACGTAATATTACTTTGGAAGTAACAAAATATCTGAGCATGCCCACTGTGAGCCAGAGAATTCAGAAGCCCAAGCCCTTTTCAGTCTGAACCACTCAATTGCTCGAGAGCTGTGTCTCCCTTTATGGTTTGCTTGCTCTGTAGCTTTTACAAACGTTCTGACACCAATAACAGAATCATAATTTTCTTCAAAACTAGTCACACAAAAAAACACTCAGAACAACCCAACTTCATTTGAATTTAACAGGTTCTCAAGAAATAGAACAAAATCCTCTCCCAACTTGTATCTATGAATAAGAAAGCAAAAAATGTTTTCTTTAAGCAACTTTAATAATGCTCAAAAGGCATCAACCAAAAGAACACATACAAGATCTGTCCAATTCATAAGAGAGAAATTATATGTGGAAATCCAACTTTTTTCAATATATCCATAGCTTAAAAGTTATGAAGGTGTTTAACTTAGGATTTACATTCAAATGTTGCATAATGAGGACATTCCCATTACGTTCATTGTTCATCAAAGTAGAAACAGTAATAGCCTATGAATGTCATAAAACCATGTGCACAAACACACACTTTTAAAAGGACTGTCACCTGATGGAGTTTTATGTATCACAGCTTTCATATTTCAGGTCAAAGAAGAAGTGTTTTTTAAATGAGAAAAAAAGTTTACCAAAAGTAAAATATTCAAATATTCACTGGAAAAATCACACAACAAAACAATAAGACTCTATTATCAGCTGAGTAAAATCACTCTGAATTATGAAATTACTATGAATAGTGACAGAACAATGTCAGGGTCAGAAGAATGAAAACAGACCAAAAAAAAAAAAAATCAAACCTAAAGCTCTAGTAGAAAACAAAGTGAATATTTTTCTCCATTGTGAAAGAGGTGACCTCTTTCACTATGCTCAGTGCCATGCAATTGACAGCAATAAGTTGGCCCCATCTGAAACAAAAGATTTCTAAGATAAGTGCATGCAAAAGTGCAAGAGAGCCATTTGCCTTTCTAAATTCACATTAATGTCAAAGTGAAAAGCATGTGTTTGAGGCTCTGTGTGGATTACTGGACCTCTTCCCTTGCCCACTGACCTCCCTAAGGGAAAAACAGTGCAATCAATAAGCCTCCCTGCATTCCAGTACAAATGCTAAAAATACCTCTAACTATTCCTTCCCAGTCACTTCATTGGACATTGGCATCTTCACATGGTCCTCCCTCTGCCCTCCGATAATCTACTAATGAATTTTCTTCTTTCAGCATGACAAACTGGAACCTCACCTGACAAATGTTAGCTGCTTTTATTGCTTTTGGCTCCCTGATGCTCTTAAAAAACAAAGACTAGCATAGAATAGCACAAGCAGAGAAGAGAAACAACCTGTTAATAGCTGGTGAAGAAGTTAAAGAGAATAAAAAAAACCAAACAACCTCACCAGGTGATTTAGATTCCCTGTTATGAAAACAAACAAATTATTATACTTGCAAAAGGATACACAAATGTGATTTGTCATCTTCATTTTGTATTACTTATATTAATGCTATTCCCTGAAGCCTGTAGGAATTAGCTATCAAAAATGGGCAGCTTTCCTGCTTTTGAGAAGTACCTCAAATAGAGAGGATGCTTCCAAGAAAGCATTTTCCACAATACTGAAGCAAAAGTAGTGAGACAAAATTTGGTTAAACGACCCAAATTCTATAACATCAATACATGTGGAACTCATACCAGTGCAGCCTTTAAAGTTCAGGTATCACAAAGAGCCCTCAGTCACTACTTCTAAAAATGAACTAGGTAGAAGAAATCAAAATCCATTGGAACCATCATCCATAAAACTTCAGAAGTATCCACAATTCCTCTGTGTACAATTGCATCTGCAAACTTTTCACAACAATTCCCAAAAGGTCTGGAGGCACTTCAGAATTCACTCCCACTCTGACCCTGCCCTCCACAAGCAAAGCCATCCACAAGGGGTTCCACACGCCTCTGAGCTATGAGTGTTTCTGCTCCAGGGATAGGATACCTGTGCCTACTAGAACTGCTCCAAGGACTACAACCACCCACCACACCGACCACTGAGCAAAATATACTTAAGCAACATCTTTTGGGCATGACGTCTTCACACAGATAGGTAAAAGTTAAGGCTCCACTTACATTCCCAAACCCCAAGGCCAAAGGCATTTTATGGCTCTCAAAATGTTTATTCTTGTCAAGCCCTGTATAACCTTATGTTTCTCTGGACACACCTAAGGCTTCTAGCAAAATAACTCCTGTTTTGGTAGTGTTGGATGCACGTATGCTCACTTCTCTTCCCCCAGCAGCAATGTCAAAGACTGATTTGTTTTACGTGAGAATAGACTCTACCCATTTACTATGGAAATTTGAAATAAAAACAAAATCAGAAAAATAGAGTAAAACAGAAATGCAAAGAACTAACAAATTTCACGTGTCCCAAAACAGACATCTTAGAGCAGAAAAAGTCAACTTGAATCAGACTAAGAGGTTATGCACAACTGGATCTCATTTAACCAAAACAACACACATTAGGAATCCAGAAAATACTCGTTCTTTTGCAACTGTCTAGTTCTAGCACTCTGTTTATTATACACAGAATGGAGACATTTCTCTATGTATAATTTTAAAAGTTAAAGTAAATAATAAGTGGCGTCATTTTCCACAAAAAGGGTGCAAGCAGTATCAGTCCTTTCCACTGGCTAGCTTTGCACAAATATTTACCTACACATAACATACAGTTATGTATTTACTGGGGAGGAGACAGGGGGGTGAACAACCCAAAGATCAACAAATCTATAATGCTTAAATCTTTGTTCTATAGAGTCAGCTAAGAGTACTAAGGTCTGTGGTATTTTTCTTGTATCTATTTAAGAAATCAGCTTGTTTAACTTTCTTCTTGAGTAACAATACAGTCTGATTATAAGATAAATTATTAGCAATTATCAAATGTACTATGAGATTTTGCAGCAAAAGATGCCACTTCAGATTTCATTTATATGAAATGGCATCACTACAAGAAAGAACCCAATACATCACTGTATTTAATCAATTCTACACAGTTCATCATGATCACACACTTTATAAACACTATTTGTATGGACTGTAGCTATCTTTCATCCAATTAATAATAATTTTCATATTATGAGCTCCTGAGTTCATTGCCCAGGGCAAATGGGAGCCGGAATTTATGCTCTGTCAGAATGCTTTCAATTAAGTTACCATTGGAAAATTATGTTAAAAGGAATAAAAACTTCATCCTTATGACTAAAAATAGGTAATTGAACAAAACAAATTAGAACCAAAGTACTCAACAACTAAAAAAACCCCACAAAATAAAGCAGACCATTAAGTAGTGGGAAAGGTTGCAGGGAAGACTGTTTAAAGAACATAGAATTTCAGGGACTAAAAGGGAAATCTTGTCTTTCCTTCAGGTGCTCGAAGAGAATTTCCTTAAACCACTTCTTTTGTGCTCGAGTTCAATTTTCAAGCAAGAAGCAAGCTGTAGGTTATTCAAGCATTTAGTTCATCTCTTAAAATAAGACTTCCTTAGTAATAGTCCACCCTGTTGACATAACACGCAGAGATGTGAGATCAATAAAAGTGTTCCCAGATATGACACAACCACAGCATTGCTGAGTTGAAGGTAATGGTTCTCAAGGCTAACATGTCTCATGCAAGCTGCCGTAAAAAAGCCAAATTAATACCCTTTTGTATTTGTTCCCCTTCCTCACTCAAGGGTTTTGTGAAATTTTTGTTGCAGACTCTGGAGCTGTGGAGTGTCTGAGTCTGTTAAATACATTTCCCCAAGCCCAAGAGACTCCTTGAACAGTACCTGCTGTGGGCAAGTCTAACACAAAGAACTACATGTGACTACACACTAGGAGATCAAGAAATTCTGTAAATACTTTTCCAGACCAGAGAATTGAACCACACAACTAAGTCACATTTCTAAACTATGAATCTATCAGATAGCTCAGCAATTCTGAACCCCAAAGGGATCAACGTTTTACGAGTTACATTACATCCCTAGGAATCCACAATCTAAACAAGCCTGTATAGGATACATTGGCCTCTGCATTATTTCAGCACTTATTCCTTGACCAGGTATTGAAATCACCAATAACTTGAAGCACTGCGCTTTAAACAGGGACTAGGGTGTATCTACTGAAATTACAGAGAATAACAAAAGCCTTTTTAAATGCTTTTTTAGCAGCAACCCTAAGGAGAGTGATTTATCAAGGCAGAAAAGATGTCTGTCATTACATAGGTTTTGTAACACAAATGCAGCATCTAGAGATCCAAAGGGCCTCTGGGCACAAGAACATGCTTGTGTTTTACTCTACTATTGCAGGCAGCCCAGCAAAAAATGTTTTCTCTCCTTGCAAGGTTTGCCTTCCTTAGCATCCACAGTCATTCTTTCACCACCTTATTCCCTTTCAAACAAGCTCTTTAATAGCTATGTTTTCACTGGGTTAATCTGTAGAAGGCAAGAGAAGCCTGTTCAACACATATAACAATGAAATGTAGGACTCAAGATACATTTTAATTCTGGATTCTCTCTACTGAGCCACTAAAAAAGAAAAATAAGTATGACAGCTTAGTACTCCTTGTACAATACTAATGGTGTAAACAAGCCTTCTTACAGTTCCTGTGGTGCATTCAAGCCTGTAGTCCCCCAAGTGTGTGTCTGACAAGCTTGTGCTCTCAAAGCAGACAGTGGTCTCATGAGGCTCCTGTACAACTTGCAACATGTAAGAAAGGCACTGAATGCCAAATCCCTTCTACCTGTGTGCTGGGCTTTGCACTCCAAGCCATTGGTGGAGCAGCATCACCCAGCAACAAGTGAACAGACATGAGGAGAAAAGCATAAGGCAAGAGATGGTGAGTGACACAGGGGAACTGAATGAACCTGCAATAACTTGATCTACTTTTTTACCTCATACCATCAAAGCTTTGAAAGGAGCAAGCTCCACTGGCACCATGTTCAATTCCTGTCTATGCAAAAAGTTGAGTCAACTTGAGACAAACCTGTGCCGTTTTTAATCAAACAAGAATTAAACTGCTCAGAAAGGGGTTTCATCACTTTGAATAAAACTACTGAATTCACAGCTTAGGTTAACACATAAGAATGATCTGAGGCAGAGTTTAATGTGGAATTAGACTTGAAGCTCAAAATGTTTCAGTCACACCATTTCCCTGAAATTCTACAAAAGGAAACTTTCTTTGAATTTCAAAGGAGACAGATGAAGAAAAGCAGGCAACTAATTACCTAGTGGCACACAATTTTTCTGAGGTCTAATGACTAAAGACAGACACTCAAAATATGTTCTACTTCCAAGCAGGTCCACAGGCATGGAACTCAGAACCTTCCACGGTACCTTACCTCAACAGTCTTCACATGATTACAACTCACTTGTGCTGTTGCAGTAATACTGAAATGACTGTCATGCCTCCAGAAATAGCCCAACTAGACAGGCACATTTGTGGGTGGGAGGGGTGGGGGTTATAAAAAAAAAATCTCACTGCAGAACCCACCACAAACAATACACACCTCCAATCTCAAACTCCTTAAAATACATTATTGTACAGTGTTTTCATAAACTTAAGAACAGTATCTCATTTCATTATGGAGAAAAGATTACTTGGCTATATATGGTTTATAGAGATTAGAGGAAGGCATAAAAATTAAATTCTATTATTATTCGGTAAGCCCTGCCGTGCAAAATATGTCCTTTTCATAAAAACTTATCATGGTCTCTTATGTAAAAGGAAACCATCTCACAGGCAGATATCACGCACTTTCAAGTTCTCCTTAGAAGTCATTAGTAGTTAAGGGATGCAGTCATCAACTTCCCAATGCAGCAACCAACATAAAGGGATCTAATTATCCCTAATATTTGGCTAGGAATTCTATTTGTATCTGCCAAAAAAAGGGAGAATAATGGAATCTGCAAACAATAGGAGGGTTTGGGAAAATATTTCTTCCTGCTGCCAAAAAAAATTAAAAACACACAGTAATGAAGATATGAATCTCCTTCTGTCCACGGTCCATAGTAAAAGACACATGAATCTGAAGAATGTTATCTTTAGAACTTTAGAGTTATCAGTGCATTTCAGACTGTCACTAAGCCATAACAGCATCCATATTTCCTTATTGTAATATTCAGAAATTAATCTATACATCAGGATATAAAGCACTAGAAGACTTTACTGATGAAATCTAAGAGACCGTCAAACACAATGCTAGAAGAAATAATAAAGAGAAATTGAATAGAAAATTTTTGAAGGATTCTATTAATCCAAGAAATAATTAGTAAGCCTTCTTCCACTGAGTTATGTCAAAACTCCCACAGACTTCAGAGACAAGGCTACGCACACAGTGGAGAAAAATCCTTGAAGTCAAATGAGTTATTAAAATACTAAACATCAGATCCCATTTATGCAGGGCATTAAAATTCAACTTGCCAATCCTGAATGTGTTTCAGTTCACCAAGTATCACGTGCAAAACTTAAGCAGACCACCACTAAAAAAGCAAAGTTTGAAGTAATGTGAAATACTAATAAAATCTTTGACAGCACTTGTACTTTTGTAGATGTCCATTTTGGGAATACAAAAGTAACTTAAAAATTGAGACCCCAGGGAGAATTTCAAAAACCCAAGTTTCAACAATATCTACATGAGGTAAATGTGACCAAGAGCCTGATTTAGCCAAGCATTTCAATGTATCATTAAAATCAGACCTCTGCTGAAGTCCTTTCCTTTTTCAACAAAAATACGCAGGGCTATGTTTTAAGTGCTTTGTTGAACTGAGGCCCAAGTTCTAATTTCCTTTATTTATCTTAGATACAAAATGGCCAAAGGAAGGGGTCAAATGCTGCAATAGATAGGTTATGGGTTTAAGGACACTGGAACTGCTGCTGTGAATTACCATGGGAAGAAATAGGAAAGAGAAGTAGTTTAATGATGGAAGTAATGGGAGGAATTCAGATAGTTTAAGATAAAGTCTAAACAATTGCCTCAATGTCTTTTACCTTATTTGTCCTATCTTTTCCCTGCCTCGTACAATCTTCCATCTTTCCAGCTTCTATTTTTTCCAAGTAAAATTTTGAGAGAATGTGGGCACAAATAACAACACAAAATGATAAGCAGAGAGACCAAACAAAAGTCATTGAAAGCAGGCTGCAGAGCAGCAGCCCTGTATTGTCAGGGCATGAACCAAACAATCTAACAAGACTTTCATTTGCTCTCTAATTTCTCCACATTCTGTTCCTTTTGCTGTCACAATACTTGCAAATGCACCAATTATGTGCAAAACCATGCCTAGTAACTAAGGCAACAGAATTCATTTTCAGAGAGCGATGCAGAATGAGACAGCCATAGCTGCCTGCCCAAAGGCTTTTTTTTCTCTTTGGTACAGTTCACCAGTGCCAGGATTCCACCTACAGATACTGGAAGACACTGTCAGAAAGCAGTAAAGGAAAGCTTCTCTGCAACTCTATTCATTGCCTCAGATATAAATAAGCTTTTCACGTTATGGTAACCCAAAACTTGGTATTTCAATCATACAGTTCTTTAAAAGTACTTGGAATAATACTGTACTCTGTCCTCACTTCCTTCTCTTACATTGTCACAACTTAATGATGCTCTTTGATAAAGCTGGTTTGCAGAAGGTCCCAGATGTGCACTTTTGTATTGCAGAGGAGAATTAATTGAGAAACTAGTTCATACTCTGGCCATTCCCAGATGTAAACACAGACTTATAAGCAGGAGGACTTGCACTCCCTATTCCCGGCTCCCAGACTGCCAACAAACTCACCATCAGCACTATCTGAGCTGCATTCCTTGCAACTCCAGAACAAAACCGGACTGCAAGGATGGTTTTTTGCTTACCCACTTTTGAGAAGTCCTCTTCTTCAAAGCTGTTTAAGGCCTAAAACAACTGTTTCATGTGGGAGGACAAAAATGCAGGCAATTTTCATATAGACTACAGAAATAGGGTGTGTGCAGATGAAGATGCAGAAACACAAAATACTTTCAAAGGGAAGGAAAGAAAAAAAAGTTACCAATAGAGAAACAGTAGTTTTCACTTTAAGCATTTGTATGTTTGCATACACACACATAAATGTAAAAAAGAATGCACCCACATTTAACTCCTAGCTCCCTTCCACAGTACAACTCACCTGACTCCCCCTGCAAATAAGAGCTGAATACAGCAGTATCTCCACAGCCTGCCCTAAAACAGTACCTTACACCTGCAGCTGTCCTGTCTCTTTAAAGAGAGACCCAGCAGAAAGGGTGAGTTTGTGGCTGAAGATGTTCCCCATATCCAGGTCACCTGGATATGAACTACTTTTATGTAGTTCAATTTATACACATTGGCATAATACTTTTGAGAAAAACTAGACAAAATATTAGTTTCCAAAAATATTAGTCAAGTGACTGAAGAGGCCAATTTGGGCTAAAGGTTATTTTGTTTTTGTTTGGATTTGATTATTATATCTTCCTAGAATAACAAATAAAATATCCTGGTGTGTCCATTGCTATATTTAAATAAGACATTTCTCTATCTCCAAAACAATATTGGAAGGGTTAGTACACAGTACTCCATCATTAAATAGATTTGGAATGTTTTGATCAAGCACTCAAAACCGAACTTCCACAGGAATTTCCAAAGGGGACACAGCAGGATCCCCCATACACATAAGCAGCACAGTTCTGAGGAACTCTTTACCCAGTAACAGTGCAAAGAGTTGGCTGGAATTTTCCAGCTAAAGAATAGTACCTTTTTCAGACTACACTGTGGGTAAATATGTGCAAAGTAGCTAAAAGATGTCTGCCTTGTTAACGAAATGCAACCATTTTAATCACCATTTGTCTTCATACCCACAGACAACACCCCCAAATAAGTAAATTGCCTTATGTTAGCATTATGTTCAAGTAGGACTTAACTCACAAAAAGCAGGCAGTAGGACAGCTTAAGCTATACCAAAGTTTATCAGAAGACTAAAATTCAAATGCTCCAAATAAATTAATTGTGGATGCACTTACTTCAGCATTCCTTCCAATGGTCTGATTTACCCATCAACATAAAAGGAGTTTATTTCATTGACTTCTGTTAACCCTTAGTGGAATTTCAACAACAAATGTTGTGCCTATTCCAAGTGTTTCTTCCTTGCATTCTCAACGTTCATTCACGGTGTATACTAAAGGACAGGGAATACAAGAGATACATTTTAAGTTCTTCAATCTAAATCCTACTTTTTGGCTTCCTGCCTCTTTTGTAAATATTAAAACAAACGACTCATTTCTTTAAGACCTTCTTACTAAAAATAGTTGGTTAGACTGCTTAATTGTGTTAGCTGAAACACAAACATACGAAAAAGGAAAGGGTTTTGTAGAAAAAACATTGAAGAGAAAAAAAAAAGTCAGATTTCATCTGGCCTTCCCATCATCACTTAGAGAATTGTTTTGTAGTTACATCATCAGGAAATAAAATACTATCCTCTGAGGACCCTGACTCTTTACAGAAGGAAAAAAAAAAGGAAGGCTCGAAGTTCATATCCCCCTCAGAGGAGTTCAGCTGAAGTCACATTTTTTGTCATATTAAAAAAAAAAGAAAAGAGAAAAAAACAAGGAAAGAAACCCAGAGAAAACTCCCTTAGAACAATTAATTACAGAAGACGAGCTGAAATTTAATTTTTCTCTTCTCAAGTTCTAGGCTGCAAGTCTAAGTGGAAAACATCGTACCTAATCAGCTAACAACCCCTAACGACTTTATTATCAGCAATAAAAGGAACTGCCCTAACCCAAACCTTCCGCACATTCTTCTTGGCCATGAACTAGTGGACAAATGAAATTTTTCACACAGCCCTGAGCATCAGCTGGAGCCAGAACACATTACCAAGCTCTCCAAGCTCTGGCTATCACTGAAGTACACGAGTCAGACACGACGAGTCTGCACAACACAGAGCGCCTTATATGGCAAGGCAATGACGTAATGCTCCATAGGCTTGGGGCATGCAAAGAGCCTATCTCTCATTGTTTAGTGGGACTGCTGGAATGCTCACAGCTCTGATGCTACAGCTCAGCGCCCCGCACCATGGAGCAATAGCTGACCCAGGATTTCTATAGTCCGGGAGCGCAAGGTAAGGGAGACAGAGGGTGGGAAGCAAGCTTCTTCTGGCAAGCACTGCCGCTTCTTGCTTTTTCCTATTGAGATACTTTCTAAAAAAGTTGCTTCCAAAAAACGGGGTGAGGACTGAGAAACAATGAAATACCCCAAAAGAGCACCAGGAGCTCTAGAAGATGTCTGGTTATTCAGATATAGGGTGACTATTGCAAGCATTTAAACCTGTGTTTTAAACAATTCCTACAGAGCCAACAGATGAGGAATTAATTTAATGTTAAAGAAGGAGGGAGTTATGAATTACACACACTTTCCAAATGGTCGGATAAAATCATGACTGCATTTAAAGCTGTGGAAAGAGTCCAATAGTATTGTAATATATTAGGTAGAGCTACTGCCTCTCTTTATGCTGCATTTACATGCATATGCTATGTATTAGTAGACATGTATGCACATATGTCTCTAAGCATTTACTATACTTTTGAACAACTTCTACCGTAGTTTACAGAGGGATGTATAAATTGCCACAAACATTACTTTGCAATAAGATTTTGCTATATCTGAAAAAACCCCAATTGTAACTAGCTTAATTACTAACAAACTTTTCAAGTCCTACACACTGCTTCCCTCTTCTGTGTCTTGTGTGCAAGTGTCAAATCACAAGAGAACGGAACTGTCAGATTTTGATGAAAAAAAAAACACAAACCTTTAAATCCTGGTCAAACACATGATGAGGTTTTAAAAAAAATCAGAAAACCCACTGATCTCTTCAAGGCTTATTCTGCAAGATGCTCAACAGTATCACACTTATTAACTCCAGAAAACAGAATGAAAAAACAGTTCTGACAAGGCACTAAGCACCTTGAAAGATTAGACATTAGTGTGTTTATAACTCACGCCTGCATAGCTCTCAAAATTACACTGTCCTCTCTACTGATTAAGGGCCAAACGCTGTCAAATCCTTGTTTATAGGAACAACTGCAATTAAGTCAATTGTACTGTCCTACTTGCAAATTCAAACTACTAAGCACTGCTCTCCAGAGTCCTATGTGTAATTTCAAATATTAGGAAACTTAGACTCTTTAAGATCTTCAAAGTCAAACTGTTCTTAAAACACGTTTTTATTGTATTTTTCTTAATATGAAATTAAATCAGCATGAAATGTTAGAACAGCAGAAAGGGTTCTTTTTCCCTTTATTTGATGTTTTAAATCCTGCAAAATCCTTGTTCAAGTATATGTTGAAGAAAAATCAAAGCTGATACAATCATATGCATTGTTGTAGTATCACACATACATAGATTTAGCGGCTGAGTAAAAATATCATGTGTGAATATTTTAGTAACTTTTTTTGCTTTAAACAGTAAGAAAATATTCAGCAGTTATTTTCTACACGCTTCTAAAAATATATAGACAGACATTTCATTTCAAAGATAATTCAGGTATTTGTGTATTATTAACCTTGGCATTTAGATAAAAGTCACATCCATGTTTCCAACATAATCTTTCTTGTAACAAGCAAAGTTTACACCTCTGTTGATGCCTCGAGTCTGCCTAGCTGTAGAATCAGGGAAGAGGACACTGTATAGTGTATATATAAAATGAAAAGAATCCTAGCAACTAGAACAAATGTAATTTATAGTAGAAAATCAATATCCCAGATCAGTATCCTGAGCCCCTTACAAAGTCTTATGCTTGCTATTCTGTCCTGTCTGCAGACTTGCAACCTCTGTCCTACCAGTTTTAGAAAGATTATTTAGTTTCTCAAATAGCCAGTGTCAAGTTAAAAAGTGGAAAAGTTAGCTACTTTATGAAAAGATGCGTTACAAACCAAAGTTAAGTAACAGTCCTCAAAAAGTGTGTCTGAGTAGCAGGGATAAACTGAAAAGAGTACAATATGCTGAAGAAAAAAAATGTAATAGAAATGCTGCACATGTAATAAATACACCAATTTGATAAAGTCAGTAAGTAGAAAAAAAGAAGCTTACCCATAGGTAGGAGACTATTTTAGCTACTCCAAATGCAACAGAGATGGGGTAACTTTTATCATTAATTACTGCTTTAGGAGTATTTAAGGGACCATCTGCACTGTGAACACTGCTAGCCTAATACAAATCATAACATCTATCAAAAGCCAGGACTCTATTTCCCATAATCTGTCTTCCTTAGATTGAAAGGGAAAACATTCTTCACTTGATACTTACAGAGCCAAGTTTGCTCTCATTTATACTGGTAAAACTCCAAAGTAATTAGACTGAGGGATAATGATTTAACTGTCTCACTGCTATTGTGTGTGTGTCCCCGTCTCCCCTTGTTCTTGTCCCCCCCACTGCCCCCCAGTATTAGACTCCTTTGTTCTTAACATGTATTAAGTATTAATTGATAGGTATTTCTAATTTTAAGAGATTAAAATGTAAGGCTGCGTTAATTAACAGTAAAAGGAGACAGTGAAAGAAATTCATTATCACATAATGCAGTTTTGAACAACTGTATTTCTTAATTTAAATTTCTTTTCGTGGCAATTTCTCACAACACCCAGTGTGAAAACATTTTGAGAACAAATATATCCCCCAGAAACGAAAGTCAACTTCCTATCAAACTGCATTGACCCTTTGTTCCTTTCCCGTCACTTCCCTTTCCTCCACTGACAAACATCTGCTGACAGCAGAATTTTTAGAGATTTGATGCAGAAGACCAAGGGATCTAACTTAAACTTAGTTTCTATTCCCCATCAGCACTAGTAAAATCAAATTATTTTTCCATTTGTGCTGAGTAACAGCATTTTTGTATCATTTATCTAATACTGTGATGAATTACCAAGTTTGCTACTGTCATGGGTTAAAAAAAAACAGCCTGGTTTTACTCCTAGTGAGTTTTTCCTCAGTGGCAGTTCTTAAAAGACTGATATTTTTCCCAGGAAAAATTCTGTACCATGCATAGTTTAGCATGGGCAAGTGAGCAAGCACTGCTCCTCTGGACCTCTTCTGCAAGCAGCTTTTCTCAAAACCTGGGTGTGGTACTACATCAATACCATTCATTAAAGAAGCAATTAAAATATTTAAGTCAGAGAATCCTAAGGAGTTTACTATGTAGGAAGCCATATCTTTAAAAACCATTGCATAAAACTTTAGTTGTGTGTCATGACTAGTTTCCCTTTAATACTTCAGCCTGTCATTTGAACTTAGAAACTATGCCTTATCAATAATTTTTTAGTTCCCTAGGTTCATTTTTCTCATATTGACTGGATTCTGCCATGCACCCTTGAGGTTTACGTTGAGCTTTTTAATGTAGTTGAAAGCTTAGTTAGCTCAGCCCCTCACTAAACTGTATTACTTGGCTTCAAGAAGGTTCACTGCTGAAAAATTCTAAATATACTGCCCAGACTTGTGATTTAAGTGAAGTAATGGGCATTTTGACTCTTAACACCACTCAGTACATTATGCTGATTTTGAGGTTTACTGTGTTTTCTGTCAGCAAGATAAAATTCACTTTGATTGCATGTCCAGTGCACCATGTTGTTTCTGGAAGTTCAGTGACTTCACTCACACCAATGGACCAACAGAGCACACTCAGGCATTCACAGCCCACTTTTCTCAAGTGTTTAAAAATTCTAGGAAAATATATCTGAAGATTTTCCGAGGCAGTCTGTGGCTGCCAGTTAAAAACAATACAACAAACACCTCCCAAAGCACTGCCTCCTCACCAGAACAACAGAGCTGAGGTGACAGTGAAGAGGTGAATGTTTATGCAATAAGTGAATGCTAGCTGAGAAAACACCCTGCAACAGCATTTTATAACCCTCCTTTCATAACAACATGGAAACTTTGGGGGTGAAAGGTCAAACCAACCTTGCTAGACAACATTACAACACAACTCAAAAGCCCTGTAACCTTGGTCATTCACGTTAAGAAATGCATGTACTTTTTGCCTGTTGAAGAAGTCACCTTTCTGCTCCAGCTCATCACTCATGTAATTATGATGATGTAACACAACTGCTTGACTTCAGCCTCACACTGGGCAGGTGACCACCCAAGGGAGGCTGCTCAGGTAAAGAAGCAAAACTTGAGCCATTTTGCTTCACTTTGCATGCTCACAGAAACCAGAGCCCAAAACCACCTCACCACTCATGCCCAAGCTTCGACAAACCTTTACAGTCGTACATCAGGTAGGGCAGGCAAAGCTCCAGTGAATATCACTGAAAACACAAATGGAAAAAAAAGTAGTCCTGACAAAAAAAACACTAACCCTAATGCATACATTTCAGGGTTGTGCAACAACACATCACATTTCATTACCTTCTACACGTTTCCAAAGGCCGGGGAAGGAACACAACAATTGTACTTCAATGAAATTATACATAGAGTTCTTAAATAGCTGTTTTAAACCTAATATTCAAGGCATTTTCTTTCAAATTCATTATAGAGAGCTGATTTAAAACTTTTTGATTAGAGACAAAAGGCTTATCTAATGTTTGCATAGCAACTATTGCAATGAGAGCATAACAGAATGGGGAAAAATGTTTAAAACTGAAATGAAGCAGCATGTTGCTACTACCATGAAAAAAACCCCCACAAAATTGGCTATTTAAAAATGGAAAGTAATGCACTCATAAAACTCACATTTTAATTACATATTGGATTTCAGAACATGGACAAAACCATGTTAATGTTCAAGCTGACTGAATTCTGTCAATTTTCTATGGATTTAATAATTTTTGGTACAATTCACATAACTATAATGCATTAAGGATAATTATGAAGATAATTAAGAAATTTTATCACTCATAATCTTGGCCTACCCAAAACTAATATGATCCATTACATTCCCAGATATGATTCTATTCTACTTAGCTACAGAGGTTTCTCAGAAGAAGCCTAATAAATATCACAATTAGTTTTGTTTTCAATTTCAAAACGCTTCCTCTGGTCAAGCACATTCTACAACACAGTAGAGCCATTCTGTTACAGATCCATACCTAGAAAAGGGAAAGTTATTTATATAAGCCTAATTTCTTTTTAAAATTTTGGTCACTTGACCCTGAGGGTGTAACAGCTCCACAGCTGGGGCAGCCAACCCCTAATCTACGTATCTGAAATCCAGTGCTGAACACACTAACCTGGATGTAGGAAAGTGGGGAAAAAGTACAATCTGTTAAGGCCCAAAGTTGAAACATTTTCTCATCTTGCAAAACACTACTATATACTCTTTCATGTAAAGAGAAGCGTCTTCTCACTAGCAGCCCATTATGATTCCCAAATTAAATACAGAATTGCCTTCAATGAAAAGGCCACCATGAACCTTGGCAGCATTAAAACTTCTAAAATCTGTGTTTCTAAAAACAAATCTAATACATAAATGGATATGTGCATTTGTATACATATGGGCAAGCAGAGCAAGAGGATAAAAAGCCTCGAAAGCAAAGTCAGCAAGTACAGGTTCAGTATATGACAATTCAAAGAGACAAAGAGCTGCCCACGAGGGTGTGCAGGGACAACGCAATTGGTGCAGAAGGTTCAGGCTCATGTTAGGAGATGCACACATTTTTCCCCTTTTGGGAAAGCAGCACACAACAGCTGACAGGAATCTTCAAGCAATATTTTGCAAACCCCTACAAAGCAGAAGGGAAGAAAATGTAACATGGTATACAGAGGAGCAGCCACTTTGGAAGGTGTCTGCTTGGCCTTGCTTTGTTCCCACCCTTTCACTTAAAGCTCTGTATGATTGCTGTGATCTCTGTAAATAGCAAAATTTCCCTGTTTCAATCAGGATTAAGCGAGTGGGAGGAATCAGAAATTGCCATGGTAACATTTTATAACTTGTAAATGACCCTCTCATATACACAGACTGATGCAGCCAACCAAACCTGCAAGCTCTGACTAGAGACAACTACCTCTTATTTTCAGCATTTGAAACCATGTTATAAATTAATGATAAAAGATAAAGTGTATTACATCACAAACATACTGTACATGAAAGCATGCTATGGCTCCTTCATTTTCAGTGACATCTGAAAGAAGAAAATATAATGTGAACATCACAGACCATCAGCCAAGAGGCAAGAAAAGAGATCACATAGAGCATGTAGCCAAATGTCACATAATGATACTGAGTTATCAATCAGTTTGGGGTACAATAGCAAGGCACACAATGTTCAACTGAATTAACAGTTCTCTGAAGAACAGAGAAAACTTGGAGTCCTTTATATGAAGGGGAAAGGGAAACATACATGCACATGACCCTTCTCTTTCCTATAAAAACCCTTTTTGTATGACAGATTTTGAAAGGCAAAGAACACTGCAAAACAAATAAAGACGGAAAAACTAAGTATCTCTCTTGGCTTTAGGAAGACTGCGCAGACCAATTTTAAATGAGTTTAAGAAATCATTGGTCCCAGAATAGCTAGCAGTAGCTAAATCCACTTTTTTCATCCCAACACTTTAGGTTTTTTCCCTAAAAAATAGAGAAAAATTTACTTTCCAAAGCAAGTTACTCCAGCTGCTGAACACACATTCAAGTAGCTAAAAAAAGAACCCAAAATACCATAACCACCAGCCCAAACACTGTTATTGGCACTTTGAGTGGACATACTTAGGACGCAATTTCTTTTACTCTTAAGCAGGGTATTTAGTCTTTAACACAGTGAAATCCTAAGGCTGCACAAAAATGAAAAAAATCTTACTTCAGCACATCGTAATCAACAGATCTAAGAGTAAAAGATGTTCTTCAGTTAATTCCTCACAGGTGAAGAGGCTACTTAAACTATTGTTTGCTATTAAATCTATGAAGTAAACCTTGGTTAGAACTATAACCATTGTCAACTAAAACATTCTCAGACTATATCATCATTAGGCCTCCAGTGTAGCTTCCTGTCCTGTAGTCTAAAACAATGTGTTTGTCCTCTTTGAAGAGGATCAGTTTGGAGAAACCATGTAAACCTCAATCCTGAACAGAGCACCTATGCTAATGCACTTAATGCATTGACTTTGCAGCTTTACATGATTCATCAAATATTCCAAGGCCAGTGTGGCCAGAGGTCTACTGAGACAAGAGAAAATGCAACTTTCAAACCTTAGAACATGTAGAAAGAAAGTGAATTATCTCCCAGGCAGCAAAGTCGCCAGAGTCTCAATACCTGGAATTGTACCCAGAAGCAATTTGCAGTGCATCAGAAATAGTTCTAGTACAATTTCTGAAGGTCACAGAGTACTGGATTGTCCATCATTTGTAGCTTCAAAGCCAACTTTAGCTAGCTAGCCATGCTGCAATGCCTTGCTATCATCTCTCTCACCTGTGTCCTCCAAGCTGAAGTGCTGGCCATTTCCATCATAGAGAAAATGAACACTTTAACATTATCAAGTCTATGGGAAACAGACTTAGCTTCAAAGTGAAATTTCTGTGTGACATTAGCATTATTGCTATGCTTATTATTTAGCCTTGGCTACTAGAAAAATTTGCCACTATCAGCAAATGTGATAAAAGTCTTTTGCCTGTTTGGAAATCCTCAACTGCACTGCTTCAAGCAACTTAGCATCAAGGAAAATTTAAATACCCCAAACTAACTTTGTAGTAACAATTGAGATTTATGTTTTCTACCAAAAAAAAAGAAGGAATGGGGTGCCACCCAAACACTCAGGGTTTATTATATACATATACAGAGCTACTTCAGGCAATAAGGACACAAGAAAAAGGGCTTACTTTTGTCTTAGAACGTATGTATATAATAAAGATTTTATAGGTCTTAACAGAACAAGACCCTCAAGAAGGAATTTGAACCTCCTGCAAATCAGTGGCACCACCTATATACTTCCTGAGGAATGTTTGTCTCATTGTTTTTAACTGGCCCCAATTCATCCAAATGATGACAACCTCTCAGTCTTCTCTGACAGTTGCATTCAGTACTCGAGTACCTTTATTTAAATTGCAATGTTTAATCTGTGTGGTTCTGATCACAATTTCAGCACATAAATTCTTGTTTTGTGCACCGAGCATGAGGAGAGCATAATAACGTGTGCAGCCAAGTTCCACCTGTCTAGAAGCAAGTGGCCACTGTATGACTGAGCAGCTTTTCCAGGGCTGGCAGCCACGACAAGGATGCCTTCAGCTCAAAAGACTAAGTGCGCATGGCAGTATGGAAAGTTCTAAATTTTACCACTGCTGATGACTGATAACATATAAATAAGGCCACGGTTAGCATAAGAGATAGGCACAGTGCCTATTCTGCCCATGGATGAAAATGTGCCCCCAGAAATTTATTTTTATATAAAATGTGTGTTAAAATTGTTTTAGAGAACATCCAGTTCCTGTAAGTTTCCCTGTATGGGAAACTGACATTTAGGACTAACCAGTCTCCTCTGAGTAACATGATGTGTTATTGTTGGCTGAGTGCCATTTTCTGTCATACCAAAAATATTAACTAATTGAAGTGAAAAGAAAGTTTGTATAAATTGGATCCCTGCACAATTATGCCCAGTTCTGGTCAAGACAGCAGCACCAGCACTGCCTCAGGTGAATCAGATACCAGAACAGCACCTATTTTCCCAAGCACTCCCCCATAAAAAGAGTCCATAAAAGAGATCCACCTTGAACCTACATATTATTACATACAGAATAAAAAAATCACAAGATTTATCTGTAGAAATAGCTTAAAGAAACCTCACACTGTTCTCTTAATATAAAATAATGACTATCATTAAACTGAAGTGTAAAATGATGATTTAAGGGTTACAAACTTACAGAGCTGCAAACTCCTCAGTCAACTGAAGGATGCAGAATAAGCAGGCAAGACAAAACCTCAGACCTCCGACTATTACACTTTCACCAACAGTAAACACATCCTGGCAGCGATAACTGTATTTGCCTTGTACAAACTAAACACACATGGCTGGGATCAACAGTGGGCAAGCTGCACTCCCTTGTTTGTGCCTAATCTTCCCGTGGGGAATGGGGGTGAAGACAGGCATGGCTCAAAAAGACAGTTTTAAGGAGCTGAGTTAACTCCTGTTACAATTTCCCCCTCACTAAATGCCAGCAGTATTGCAGGATCCCAGCAGTATGTCATGGTATCGATTACCAGCACCAAAGCTCTGAGCAGAAAATGCAAACCCATCCACCTGCCCACGGGGTCGGGGGTGGTAGGTTAAGCCCTCTCCTGTTTATTTCTGCAGTACTGAGTGGTTTGTAACACTGGTGGTTTAAAAACAGCACAATAACTGTGGTCAAGCAATAATGTTCTAGCAGGAATGCGTAAAGTATATACTTAAAACTCAGGTACACAAAGACACAAGATTTCTCCCATCAATTTAACTTGTTGGAATGTAACATCAAATATCAAATCCTCAAATGCAATCATTTAAAAGACAATGTCATGTAAAAATCACAAATTATAAAAAAATATTGTCAAAATAATCTGTTACAGTAATTTCACACTGCTCTTCTATTTTAATCAATCTGAAGTTCAGGCACAAAATTTTCCTTATTAAGGATTAAGACAAGGCAGAAGCAGGACCTGGACTAGTAACTGAGAAGTTCTGCCTCAGTCTTGTTGCTTTGACCCCTATACCACATCTTTTGTGGTTCATCTTTCCATTTCCTTCTGAAAGCTTTCCGTCTGTAAAACTGTAATTTTCTGGCTGACGTAAATTTGAAGAGTTCCAAATTCTGGTGTTGCATCTGAAATTACTTGCTTTATTTCTGACTTTACAGGCAGTATGGAGAGAGAGAGAGAGATGGAGGTGGGGGAAGGGTGGTGAACATGCACTATGGTAATACGAAAAAAATCCCGAACTACTAACTAACAAAACCCAAGGGTAACCCATGGTTACATTATTGATGAATTTAGATTCAGAACAGAAGAGGACTAACAGTCAAGCTACATGCACAGTCACATGGTACTGAAATGCCAAGAGTAATAGATACTGACTTCAAAGAATACCTGAAATAGCTGTTAAATCTAGAAAGAGGGAAGAAAGAAGAGTGCATCTCAAAAATGGTGACACATCAGAGTCCAGCTCACTGTTCATTGTGCCACGTTTTATAATAGCCGAACTCTGGGACCCAGAGTTTTTAAGGCTAACTACAAGTAAAGCTCATTAATATTGTGATCTTGTCAGGTCAGCATTCATTTAATCCATTTTTCAAGATAGGCAGTCAAGGAAAAGAACAAACCAAACAAAAAAACTCCAAACAAACAATTTAATAGGACAGCAACTTCTTCACTCCCACCTAAAAATCCCACTCCCACCTTCCTATCACAGACATTGCTGATGGCTGCCATGAGAAAATTAGGTATGAGCATCTGAATTAATAACTATCACATTGCACTTTGGGATCCTTACTGCCACAGAAAGCATTAGTGCTTTTTGATGTTTTGATAGGTGATTTCCAAGAACATCTAGATGTGGAAAGAATATAATTCAAGACAGAAAATTATTTTCTTAAACTTAGGTTTCATAATAAAACAAAACTGAATTTTAGTGCTGAAGTAAAATTACTCAAACTGGAAATTAATCTGGCCTTAAATCTTAAATTAACCAACATAAATTTGCTACACACCATTTACTGTCACTGAATTTACACAGGATTTCATAACATTTATGAGTGCAAATATCCCTATGTCATCAGCAAGAATTTTCAGCAGCTTAGTAGTTGTGAAATCACAGTCACAAACAACACTAGTGTCCCAGATTAATTAATTTTTAAAAGCATATATTATCTGCATATGTTTACTCAGCATCACAGCTAAATACATCTGGTTATCCATTTGAATTTTTGCCTGTTAACCCAGAACTGGCAATACCATTCATCATCTATGACTTTTATTAAGACTTGTAAAGCAAGTCAGCATTTCAGGCATCAGATAAAACAATAATTACTTTGTGATAGTCTGTGGAGTAACAAGCAGAACTCACACTCCCCTCATTAGAAGTTCTCATTTTATAAAATAGATTTCCTTATTGGGACATTTCCCTTACACGGTCTCTTGCAGTGGAGACACCCTTTGTGAAGGTTTGCATCCCAGTATAAGCTAATTATTTCAAATTTCCATATGTAAATTAGTATACTGGAAAAGAAATTTTAAAATAAGTATTCACATGCTGTTGGGAAGTGCTGACTGATTCAGATAAAGCCAACAGATTACACAACAGCTATGGTATGTTGTTACTGCTGTAATTCCAAAGGCTTTTGACTTTCTTTATTACAGGGGAAAAAAGAAGCATTAATAAAGATAATAGAGAGCCATAAAAAAAGCTGTAACATATGTCTTCATAAAAACTGCACATCAATAAGTAGAGTTGTAGGCAAAGAAAAATAACAAATAAAAATGCATAGCCGTCCCAAGAACAGAAACACTTTAAAACCCCCAAATTTTATTTCAATAAACTGTGGACGGCACAAACTGGCTTTCTTACAAAAATAAATATTTAACTGCACTGGTGTCAAAAAATTACAACAACTTTAAGATTTACCAGAAATGATGAAGCATATTTCTTCCCTTATTAAAGGCCAGACCACGTCTTATTGCTAACTGGGAAGAATGCCTCAAAGGAAGAGGCATGACTTCATCCACATTTAAAAGCTTTCAGCTTAGTGCTTTTATTTGCATTGTACCAGGGAAATTCAAGCATGTGTCCAAAAACTTTAGAAGCAAGTTTCCCTCATGTTATAACCTGTAGAACCTCTAGTAAGCCATGTCTTTTATATGGTGATGAGTGAAGAGCAAGAGGTAGTTAAAAATATGTATCTTTATGATTTAAAAAAAAAATAAAAAATCACAGTAATTTCTGATCTGATACAAATATTGACAATGTGTATATTAAAAACTCATTTGGTGGAAGGAATGATAAGAGCAGATCTGTACAAACCATCACCTATTTTACTTGCATCTGTACAGAACACAGCCTTTTAAAAAGTTATCACTACAACATCACTTAAAGAAAAAAAAAAATCATCATTTTTATTCATGTTATGCAAAGCATAATGCTTAATTCTAGAACAAACTAAAACAAACGAAAAATAAGAGTCTTCCAATCTCAGTCTTCCATGCTTTCTTTGGTTTCCATGGAACTCAAATTAAAAGCAACTCCCTAGGAATCCTGGGAAAACATAAACAACACCTATGTAATATATGTCACCCTAAAATGGCAATGGAAAATGGACAAGACCACTTACAGACAAAATGTTATCACATGACACCAGGACAGTAAACAGGTAGGGGCATCTCCACATCTTGTGGAAAACACATAGTCTTTATGTTGCCAAATATAATCTAGCATAGCTTAACGTGTTTTTTGGAAAAAAAACCTGGAACACAACTAACTGCATGGCGCTAACACCAAGAAGCTATAGCATGCATGCTGAGGGAAACAATGAACAGAGGAGAGATGAGAAACACAATTTCTTTCAGGAAATAAAGAAGCAGTCAACTGATATTGCAAACAAGTACAAACATTAAGCCACAATAAAGCAATAATTTATAACAGAAGCTCTGAAGAAAAAGCAATAAGGCACCGTCCTGACTCTGCATGACTACCGAACAGTCACATTCATACAAACAATTTCCAGTGTCCGTTTTTGCTGGTCCCAGTTCAGAAAAGGTTCTTGTGGTGCTGTGAAGTCAGCTGCTTACAACTGTCTGAAAGCTTTGAATAAATGATATACCTACCTTTGCCTAATACAAAACTACATAATCATGAAATTCAACTGGCAATGAAAATTATAAAAATATTTTACTGGATATGGAAGTGCCTGTTCTTTTTAAAAATTATTTATTTAAGCCAGCTTTTTTGACCTTTGCATATTTTCAGTAAAAGTGCTCTGTCAAATACTCTGGATATTCTTCTTCAGTATCCTGGATGAAGTTAACACAAAGTACTTTTACCCTGCCATAAAAGTCACTAAGTGCTATTATCAGTTAAAGCACTTCTTCAATTAAGCATGTGATTTGTTTAATTTAAATAATATATATATTCAACCTTTGGCCTGCAGAAGTCAGGTTACCGAAAAAAAAGCTGACCAAAAAAAAAAAACCAAACCTGACCAAAACTAAGCAATTGATTTAAGAACACATGCAAATAAATAACAGCAAAACCCCTGAAACGTTTTATGGTTCTCTTCCATTTCTAAGTGCACATGTGCATAGACAGCCGTTGTGACCTATTGAACCATGAAACAGGAATTCAGCAGCCAAGGAAAAATTCTTCTACAAATATTAAGAGACCCCCAGTTAACTTCTTACAATATCAGTCTCAACTCTGTTCAAGAAATCGCTATCTATTCAGCACTGTTGAGGTATTTTCTAAATAGCAATATATGATTAAGCACAGTTATCAAAAACAAGTGCAAAAACTTAGTAACACAGTATCAAAACCAGACCATGCTTAATACATACATTTTTTTCTTTTTGGAAACACAAGAAAATCCTTTGACTCACAGTTGTTGCACTATGCTCTTAACTTCAACCAAATGATTTATAGAAGTAATTTTTAAAAAAGAAACACATCTCAGGGATTACAAATATTTGCTTGCGAGTCTGTTTGAATCTTAAAACTGTATTTTATCTCTGGAGTTAAGGAAACATTTTTAAATACCTGAAGTCTTTTGGCATGACCAAAGAAATGGAATCTCTTGAAAATCCTTATTAGTTTACACAACGATCCAGGTACCTGTAATTTAGGTACTTTTGCACAAATCCCACACACAACACAAACTTGATCAGATTTGACTTGATTGTCAACTTATTTATTATTTATGCACAATTATCTTATTTGCATCATAAAAAAATCACACAGCATCCCTATGAAAATTACACTTGTTTATTACCATTTGGCCTTGGAGCTTTCTTTCTAAAATAACTTAAAGGACATGAATTTCTGGAGAATTAAGAGTTTCATTTGGCCCAAAGAGGTATCAGCTAGTTAATATGGAAGTGTTGGGTTAAACACTGATTTAGTATTAATGACTGTGGCTAATTTGCCTTACAAAAATAAATTATAGTGAAGCAAGCAAAAATAAATCAAATTCTAGTAAGTCCCAGTAACTATTAATACATCTTAACTTTACACACACACAAAAGCTGAGTTCATTCCAAATGAAATTGTTAGTTGTGCTTCTGTTATGGTTTTATATCTATGGCAACGGTAAATCATCAATTGAACTTCACTACTAAAGCATTTAGAGTCAAGGGTGGGGAGGGAAAAGAGATTTTTAAACTAAAAAGAATTCAAACTGAAAGTAACACTGAAATAGACAAAAGTTTATATACCATCAACACAGTAAAAAGCTGCCTTTGAAGATAGTGCTGTCCTCTCCCCATTTATTTGTTCTGCCAACCAGTAGCATTCTTTCAAACTCATTTTGAAAACCTCTCCCTCTACACTTTTACTTTTTCATGTCTATTTTCCCCATTATGTTCATTGACTATTGTAATTTGTGACTGCTTCAAGTCTTTGATATCAGCTCTATTTATGGCTACGTCCCATCCTGTCACTTTTTCATACAAAGCATTTCATTACACTCAATATAGTGCAACTTAGGCACTAAAATAAAAACAGTAAGGACTGCCTGCAAAGATATTATAAGAAATTTTATAGTCATGGACTTCTATACAATATCATCATTAAATCAGACAAGTCTGATGGACAGTTGTAGAGTGGTAAGAACTTCCTCTCTCAGTACTGGAAAACTCCTATGCTGCCAAAGGGGATGCTCCTGAGGCAGCCTATTGCCCAGAAATATATGCCTCCAGTCAGTGAACAGCTAAGTAAGAGCTGTGCGAAGAAGGCTGTTATCTAAGCTCTTCCTGAGCTAAAAGCGATGGCTGCAGCAAGAACTTGTCAGTGGGAAGCTGTAAAGACTCATCACTTGGACAAGGGCATCACAGTAGTGACCAAAGACAAATGTGGAACAGGAATCTAATGTTTCAGCAGCAACTTCTAGACAGTAACCATCATATTTCAGAGGGGGAAAAAATAAAGTAAGGGGCCTCACCTGATGAGTGCCGAAACAGTCATTTTGGACAAGTACAGTTCTGATAACACAGGTCATTTCCCTCACATGATCTACACAACTCAGTAGGTACCACACAAATGAACAACAGTGAGACATACAAATGCTAATACTTTATTATTTCATCCAAGGTTTTAAAGAATTATTTTTAATACCAGAATATACTGATAGGTTTGCTGTAGGAAAAATGTAATTGAAAGAAAGCATATGTGCTAGCCAAACCTCATCTTGCTTTACACCAACTTCACAAACATCTTCTTGACAAAGGGAAGTCTACAAAAGAACCTAATTACTTGAGGTATTTAGAGATTTCCTAGGATCTTACCAAAGCAAATGCACAACCATATCCCAAGTCTCTAGCAAATTATGTTGCATCTCAGTAAAGACTGAGGATTAACATAAACTTGTAAGATTAATTTTAGAAACTCATCATGAAAACCTTCAAGAATCATGTAAGAGCAGGGTTGCACTTGGGTATAAGCTTTGAATATAAGACCAAATCCAAGCCTAACACACATCAAGACATTTGGGCTTTGTTAAGTTCAAAAGGCACCACCTGAATACCTGTTTATCTGCTGACTGCATATTTGCGTGTGTATGTTTGATACAGGGTTAGAGATACTGCATTTTCACTGAGCACTGACTTACCTACACAATTTAATTTTGTTCTGATGTGCTGCTTTAAAATTCGCTTTAGGCAGCCTGACTAACTGCCTAGTATGGCTACATTTCCTTCCCATACTGGAACATCCGTAAGGTTTAATCATAAAACATCAGGATGGTTTATAAGTAACCAAGTTAGGAGGTTTATGATGCTGTAAATTACACCTGCCCTTGAGGGCTGCACAGTTTAATTTCTCAAACACTGTAATAATGAAATTTCTTTGCACATATCTAGCCTTAGCAAACAGCCAAGGTAAGTGCAGTTCCAGTGAAGAATACCAAAATAGTGTTGTTGCACTGGCACCTGTCAGAAGTTGAAAACATAATCAAAGATGCACAATTACTAAAGATGCTAAGTCTAAATGAAATGTTCACTATTGAAGAACTTCTGAACAGAAAGTAAGGCCAGTGGGCACTTCCACATGGTGCTGCAAGGAGAGGTCTGCTTGTAGTTACAAGTGGATGTTCATGCACATCTGGCATGTCATAATATTTCAAGTGTGTTTTTAAATGACCATTAAAATGGCTACAAAATACATTATTGTTTCCTCCCACAGATTGAAAAAGCTTCTTGAACAAGAAACAGCATATCAGGCAAAAAAAGAGAAGGAAAACAACAAGAAAATAGCTAAATTGAAAGAAGAACTAACTAAACTGAAATCCTTTGCTTTAATGGTGGTGGATGAACAGCAAAGACTCACTGAGCAGTTGAATCAACAAAGTAAAAAAATTCAAGAATTAACCACTTCTACAGAGCAAGCATACGAGAAGTTGGCTTTTGCTGAAGCGAGAATTCAAGAAGAGAAACAGAGAGCCAGCAGGCTGGAGGCTGAACTTCAAGCCCAAAGCAGTAAGATTTCCCAAGACCAAGAAGCAATGATGGCCAAACTAACCAATGAAGACAGTCAGAATCGCCAGCTCCGGTTAAAATTAACTGCTCTCAGCCGGCAAATTGATGAGCTGGAAGAGACCAACAAATCCTTAAGGAAAGCAGAAGAAGAACTGCAAGACCTAAGGGATAAGATAAGTAAGGGAGAGTGTGGGAATGCCACACTTATTACCGAAGTAGAAGAACTACGGAAACGACTGCTGGAGATGGAAGGAAAAGATGAAGAGCTCATAAAAATGGAAGATCAGTGCAGAGAACTTAATAGAAAGTTAGAAAAAGAAGCATCACAAAGCAAGAACCTTAAAGGGGAAGTTGACAAACTGAACAAAAGAATTATGGAGCTGGAGAAACTAGAAGATGCTTTCAACAAGAGTAAACAGGAATGTTACTCCTTGAAATGCAATCTAGAAAGGGAAAAAATTTTAACAAAGCAGCTGTCCCATGAGCTGGATGGTCTAAAAGCTAGAGTTGGTGAGCTTGAAGCAATTGAAAGTAAGTTAGAAAAAACTGAGTTTACACTCAAAGAAGATTTAACAAAGCTGAAGAGTCTAACAGTGATGCTTGTGGATGAAAGAAAGACTATGGGTGAAAAAATAAAGCAAACAGAAGAAAAGCTTCAAGCTGCAACTTCTCAGCTTCAGGTGGAACAAAATAAAGTGATGTCAGTTACAGAAAAACTAATTGAGGAAAGTAAAAAGGCACTGAAATCAAAATCTGATGCAGAGGAAAAAGTGTCCAGTGTTACAAAAGAAAGAGATGAACTGAAAAATAAACTCAAAGCAGAAGAGGAGAAAGGAAGTGATCTTGTCTCCAAAGTCAATATTCTAAGAAAAAGACTTCAGTCCCTAGAAGATGTTGAAAAAGAGTTTCTTAAAACTAAACTTAAGGAGAGTACCAAATCTAGCACCTCCTTGCAGCAGGAAAACAACATAATCAAAGAGCTTTCTCAAGAAGTTGAGAGGCTTAAGCAGAAGCTCAAAGAAATGAAAGCCATAGAAGATGATCTTATGAAAACTGAAGATGAATTTGAATCTCTGGAACGAAAATATGTCAATGAACGGGACAGAGCCAAGCGTCTCTCAGAGGAGCTGGAAGCTGTGAAAATGGAAATGGCTAGGTATAAATTGACAGAAAAGGCAGAGTCCAATCAGGAGCAGCGCCTTTTTAGGAAGCTCAAAGAAGAGGAAGCTAAATCGAGTCATCTCTCCAGAGAAGTGGATGCACTGAAAGAGAAAATGCATGAATACATGGAAACAGAAGACCTAATCTGTCATCTCCGAGGTGATCATTCAGTCTTACAGAAGAAACTCCTCCAGCAAGAAAACAAAAACAGGGACTTGGCGAGAGAAATGGAAAGCCTCAGGAAAGAGCTGGAGAGGTACAGATCCTTCAGCAAGAACTCCAGGCCTGGTCACAATGGAAGGAGAATTTCTGATGTGCAAGCTTTTTCTAAAGAAATCCAAACAGATCCAGGAGACAATGAACCACCTGATTACAAGACACTCATGCCTTTAGAGCGAACAGTCGTCAATGGGCAGCTCTATGAAGACAGTGATAATGAGGACAAAGGCAATAACGAGGAGGAACAAACAGTGTCCTTCAAAAATAACTCAGCCACTGCAAATGCCGTAAACAAAAAATTATGGATCCCTTGGATGAAGTCCAAAGAGAGCCATCCTCAAAATGGAAAGATACATACAAAGCAAAATGGAAACTGTGCACAGACTGGAGATCTAGTGCTAAGCCACACGCCTGGCCAACCTCTTCACATAAAAGTAACTCCAGACCATGGACAAAACACAGCAACCCTTGAAATAACCAGTCCTACCACTGAAAGCCCTCACTCCTACAAAAGCACAGCAGTTATACCCAACTGTGGCACTCCAAAGCAAAGAATAACCATTATTCAAAATGCCTCCTTAACACCTGTAAAATCGAAAGCAGGAGAAGGTTACATGACCCCAGAGCATGTAATTTCTCCTATTACTATGACTACTTTTGCAAGATCTCAAACTCCTGAATCCTGTGGTTCTTTAACTCCTGAAAGAACAATGTCCCCTTTGGCTCTACCCGGCTCAAGTGCTCAGGAACAAACTCTCTCCCCGGAGCCTTTGGAAATGGGAGCCAAGCATGCTGTTTTTAGAGTATCCCCCGACAGGCAGTCATCATGGCAGTTTCAGAGATCTAACAGTACAGGATCAAGTGTAATAACTACTGAGGATAACAAAATCCACATTCATTTAGGAAGTCCTTACGTCCAAGCTCTCACCAATTCCAAGCCCATCAGCCCTTGTAATCCAGTGCAAGACAACAGAACTCCAGCACTAGCTAATGGCCTACCCAATAAGCCCACCAATAAAATCACCAGCAGTATTACTATCACACCAACAGCCACTCCTCTTCCACGGCAATCACAAATTACAGTAAGTAATGTCTATAACTGACCCCCATCCATGCTGACACCCTTACCAGCAACCCATCCTGTTTTTCATCCCAGCAAGAATTATTTGGAACGGCCTCTTTACTTTGGGAAAGATCTGTGCATGAACTATACAACAGTATATGGAACTAACGTTAAGTTTTGCCTGCTTAGTGTTATCAAGTGTGCACTTACTGTATATCTTCTCATTAAAATACAGTTATGTAAAATATTTAGTCTTGCACTTGTATAAATGCATCTTTATGTATTGCCATTTTCAAAATAACTCACATTACTTTTGACTGCAACTTGCCTTGGTAAAATATTTTAACATTACAAAAAACAGTAAATAAGTGATTATTTTCATCATTGCTTGCTGAATATTTTTGTTTGTTATGTGTGTTTTGTATTTTTCTGCATGTATGGTAGAATTCGAATTAAGCTATAATATTGCCTGCTAACTTCAGATAAGACTTGATTCATTACCTTCCCTGCTATTCCCAACTCCTCCTAGCCCTCTCATTTCAGATAATTATCAGTACATCACACACAAACACTCAAAATATTAATGTATCTTAGTAGAAATTTATGATGTATATGTGATTTGTTCCAGAGCACAACCACCACTTTTCCTCCCCATTTTTTTTAACACTGTTTGGTTAAAACTTTTTTAAACTTTCCTGTAAGCCTTTCTTCTAAGTGAACTGAATTCAGAAGCTTGTATCACAAAATAATTCTCCCCAAACAAGGGTTTATTTTTTTCCAATACAACAAAAAAATTGCAATCATTTCGGTATGCTGTAAAACAACACAGAGCAACATTTGCATTCCTAAATGATAATTCAGAAGAATGAATTTACACATAGTACTCAAATTTCAGAGAAGCTCCTAGCCATGAGTTTGAAATACAATACACATCACACAGGTACACCAAAGAAGAAACAAGTACCAAACTAAGGCATACCTGCATTTTTTCACATAATAGGCAGAGAATTGACAGAAGCATTAAGAAGCAATACTAGACCAAGGCTCCAAACATGGAGCCTTGTAGGTCTGGGATAAATAGGACTACCATACAAAATGGACAAAACAGGCTAAGGTACTTCAGTGGTGATTACAGTATTTGTGCCTAGGAAAAGGACTGAAATGTAATGAATTCTGTCCTTTCCACATGTGCTAAGCAGTCAATTCTAACCTCACAGAAATTACTGCTGGTGGTGGACCAACTTCACACTGAATGTAAATCAGTCCAGAAGACCTGGAATGCACTTTCAAACATTTTTTTTTGCAAAAACTGTTTGCAAAACTGCAAACTGTACACTGCAAATCTAAATTGTAACAGTTGCTCCTATTCTAAAAAGTTAAATGCCTATATATTTAATGTTTTAGGGGGGGGTATTATTAAAAAAAAAAAACCACAACAAAACAAAACAAACAACCTTCTTATCAACAGGGAAGTTTGCAAGCAAGCAGAAAGTTCCCACTCATTAAACCCTTATCTTTATTCTTCTTATATTACCAAGAGAAGAGAAAATATTTCTGCAGTATCACTTAGCAACAGATTCAGCAAATGCTTTCACAAAACAAGGAGAACATGAGCCAGCAGTGTGCCCAGGTGGCCAAGAAGGCCAATGGTATCCTGGCCTGTATCAAGAATAGTGTGGCAGCAGGACAAGGGAAGTGATCCTTTCCCTGTACTCAGTGCTGGTGAGGCCACACCTCGAGTGCTGTGTCCAGTTCTGGGCCCCTCAGTTCAGGAAAGATATTGAGGTGCTGGAGCATGTCCAGAGAAGAGCAACGAGGCTGGTGAAGGGACTTGAGCACAAGTCCTATGGGGAGAGGCGGAGGGAGGTGGGATTGTTTAGTCTGGAGAAGAGAAGGCTTAGAGGAGACTTCATCACTCCCTACAGCTACCTGAAAGGAGGTTGTAGCCAGGTGGGGGTTGGTCTCTTCTCCCAGGCAGCCAGCAATAGGACAAGGGGGCATGGGCTTAAGCTCTGCCGGGGAGGTTTAGGTTGGATATTAGAAAGAAGCTCTTTACAGAGAGAGTAATCAGGCATTGGAATGGGCTGCCCAGAGAGGTGGTGGATTCACCATCCCTGGAGGTTTTTAAGAGGAGACTGGATGTGGCACTTAGTGCCATGGTCTAGTAATCACAGTGGTGTTGGATCAAGGGTTGGACTTGGTCTTGGAAGTCTCTTCCAACCCAGCTGATTCTATGATTCTATGAGACTTCCGTCATTTTAAGTCCTTCTGATGGACAAGAATCTGAATGTTTCCAACTGTAGGTAATAACTGCTTTTAGAACCATTTCTATCGAAAAACAAAATCCTCCACCCGTACACACTTTTTTCTCAGTAAAACTAACAATGCAAAGAAAAATATTAAATTATATGTGATAGAAATGGATATTAACATATTACAGTTGAGCAGTGGCAATTTCAAAAGACAAAAAGTGGACCTGCACAGGCCTACCTTAATGTCATACATTATCTCAAGTCTTCCTAAGAGGTCCTTCTTACTTGTTTTGTCTCACTTTATCATCGTGGCTGCACAAGTGAGATGTAAGACCTGGGTCAGAAGAAGTACATAGTCCTATTCTGCAAAGCAAACTTAGACTCACACAAACTTCAGGAAAAGTTACTGATCAAGACAACAGCCAGTACTCAGGGAAGTCAAGACTATAAAAATTTTAGAGTGTGTTAAGTATATGAACAAGTTACTTCACTATGTTCAGGTTGCACATTCTTAATCTCAAAGCTCAGTCAAAACCAAAAAGCAGTATATTCAAAACATGTCCTCTGCACTTCTGTTCTGTGGGATACTGCATATCTTGCTGATCCATAACTAAGATCTCTGCAAGAAGATATTACTAGCATGGTACTCAAAACTGTCTGAAGTACCCATTTGCCAGCACACTAACAGACACCAAATTTTCCAAAAATTAAAGGATAAACAGTTGTCCTCCAGAGGCACTAATATTTTCTTCAGTTAGACTTAAAAAGCTTGTAGGAAAAAAAATTCATATCTGCCTTCCAAAATACACAGAAATGTGTCAATCATTAACCACCAGGCCATCTATTACAGCATCTTATAAAAGAAAAGCACACATCAGGACATAGCAACAAGCACACTTAGTCCTTTGGACAATTACCAAGCTATTATGAATAAGGACATTCAGACTTTAAAGCTAAGTTTTGAATACAAAACCTAGGTAAGAGTTCACACCATTTATAAGTTTAATCATTAAACAGGACAGTACTTCTGTCCCTGTCTTAAACTCAAAACACCATATCAGTAACAAAACAAAAGAGAAAGGAAGCAGCCACTCATGACCATTAACTCCTAACAAAGAAGCATCAGCACTGCTCGTAAATGAAATGGCCTAAAAAACTTTGATTGAGGGATACTTACATTCCCCATACTGATGAAACATTCTCTGTGTAGATCTTAACAGACTTCACAGCACAATTTTTGTCAGTCATTTCAACATATGAAAAATCACATAATTATTTTGCCTGAAAATAAGGTTTGCAGAACAAAACAGGTTTGTCCTGTTCAAATTCTCAAGATCTATTTCAAAGCACGAAGTAGAGAAAATAAACACCTGGTTGTATTTGCTGAAAGCTGGAACATTGCTGTTTAAACAGAAATAAGTTAGCTGTAATTTTATCATAAAACAACAAATAGAAAGCACATCTTAAGTACTCAGATTACTGATTTACAAATTAACCTCAAGTTGTTCAGATCACCACTCCATATCTCAGATTATTTCCATTTTTCTGAGTGGGAATATCTGCCTGCTTCCTTGGCAGACAAAGAGAAAGAGCAAGAAATCTAAATGATTTATCCACAAAATAAAAACATCCAGCATAATCATACTAAAATTCAAGTAAGGCACTTTTCTAGGAATTTCAAGCATTCCATAAATGGTAAGTATTGCTGTTAATTTGGAGGCTGTAACACTTTTGCTTTCAGCATTTGCTCCAAAGTCTAAAGTCTGACAGGTATGTAATGACTCATTTAAATGTTAAAGGGAAGTAGGGTCACATAGTAAGCAGCATGTATCAGAGGGATTAAACTGTGAAAGAGAGCATAAAAGCAGTTTTCAGCAGATCATAATATCAACCCTTCTCTTTTCCAAAACTCTTGGCAAGCATCTCCTCTGAAGTCCAAAAATCTCCCCTTTTCCCTGGATGTTACGTTTCCAGGAACAGAAATTGGGGATTAACTGATTTAAAAATGGCAGCAGTTACCAGCCCTTTTTGCTTTCCTTCATCTTTTCAGTTTTATTTCAGTGAGTGATCACATGGACACAAGCAAAGGCAGCACAAACACTTTGTTGCTCAGCATTTTTAGCCATTCTTTTTATGTGATTAAATATTTCAGAAGAAACACTTGCAATCTTTGTCCTTACAGGTAGTATGGATGAGGGGAGGGAGGGAAAAGGGGGGAAAGCAAAAAGAAGAGAATAAGAAGCAATAATAGTAATGTGAGAGCAAAGTGCCCATCCATGAACTGTGAGGCATTATAGTATTTCAAGTTATTTAAAAACCTCCTGCAAGTAGCTAATTAAGAAACAGAATTGACAAAAATTACAGGAGCAGCCAGCTAATCTTCCTGATCCAAACCACTGTAGACAATACGGTGTCTGGGGACAGAATGTAAGGCTGGAATAAGAAAAAAGATCTGTATGTAAGCATTTCATGCAAGGCTTAAGAAGGCATGCTCCTCACACTGGGGAAAAAATAATCAGAAACAGAATTGTACAGCACTACTTTCTGAATAAGACTGAATGGATGTTGCAGGGTTAGGTGATGGAAACGGAGTAACCATCTGCAGGATGACTTTGTCCCTAGGAGACAGATATTGAGACAGGCAAAACAAAAACTGACAACTGCCTAATCTCTAGGCTTAAGCAAAGACTACCAAAACATTTTGTTACCAAGAAACAGAAGAGAGAAAGATCTTATGGTTCAAGTACAGCACAACTGGGTGTATGAAGATGTTTTAAAATTAACACCAAGTACTGTAAGTGGGAAATTGCTCAAAAAAAAGACCAACCTCAAAAATTAAAAGCAGCATGTCACAAATCTGCAGCCAGTGGCCCCAAGATATAGTTGAATTCTCTCTGTGCTGTACCCAGCACATCAGCCAATGACCCACCATACTGTGGGCACCCAGAAAGCCTCAAATATCAGAGCTGCCAACTGAACAGGATTCTCCTGACCACTAAGCAAAGTACTCTTGAGAAACAGCTTTTTAGCATAAGAGGAAAGACTTCTTTCACTCCGTGTCTCTCCACTTGCAGGCAGTAGCCTGACATCACAGGGTCTTTATACTGGGATGGGCAAAGGAAGCTGCCTCCCCTTTCCACTCCTACCACAATCCATATCCCAAAATAGTGCCCTTTCAGTTACGCTGTCACCACTGTTCAGGAAGGCAGCATTGTGAACCAGGTCAAGAAACTAACCTGGATTTCAAAAAAAAAAACCAAAAACCAAACAAAACAAAACCCAAAAAAACCAACCAAACAAAAACTCCAACCAAAAAACAACAAAACCCCAAATAAATACGCACACATAAAAAAACCCACACTCCACAAATCTTCATTTAAAAACCCAAACAAAACCAAAGAACCCCAACAAAGCAGGTTCCCTTTCACAGCACAGCTTTACAAAATTGCTGCATCAGCATAACTGAAGGGACAAGCAAAAAGGAAAAAGCATGACCAATTTGTACTGCAATCACTGCCAAAGCCCTGGTCCTATGACCTTTAGTGGCACCACTACTGTCTGAGGAGATACAATCTAGGATGAAAATACATGACAGATAGCACTTCGAATATACAACAAACATTCATCAGTCCTATTAACATCCTTCTGGATCTCCTTCCTGAGAGAAGTTAATTGACTTGTGCAAAATCTGAGCAAGGCTGCATGGATTGTTATTAGTATCTATATTTTCTTATCCTTGATTGTCTAATACTCAAGCCATTATAAATCATGTTTTATCCTGCAGAAACATCAATCTTAGCTGGATCAAAAGTAGAGAGTTTTTAATTATAATTTGTATATGTGTTAGAAAATTATGTGTCTATTAAAAATAGGAGTCTGATTAACACACCTTTTTATGTGGCCTTCCTAGAGGAAAACGGCCTGCTCACAGGCAGACAAAAAGCCATGATGGTAAAAGCAGAGGGTTCTTTTCCTTCTCCATGCAGAATACATTTGGGTTCAATCTGGTCATCCCTGTAAACTTTTTCAATATATATATTCACTACCGTGGGGAAAACATATTCAAAGCTTTTGAACAGACAATATTGATAACAAAGACGTTTTCACATTGAAAGCTGTGTGTGGCTACAAGCACAGTCCCAAACATCTTTAAAAACTGCATAACTTAGAAATACCAAAACACAAGTATCCCTGCCTGCCCACAGTGTGTACAAAATGATACTCACCGCCAAGATTCTTAACAAAGGCAAACCAAGGGAACTGCTGATCCCACACAATTGTATTGTGTCTAAAACCACTGACAGCTAAGCACCTGCAAGAAGCATCCAAGTGCCAGCACTACCCTCTGCAGGACAGAATTACTACTGCAGCGTGTTTAGGACTATAAAAAGTCCACACACCACTTCGGTTTCTAGGGACCCTCAAGTGCCCTAACCAGGTGCCTAAGACCCCTCCGACTTCCCAGGGGCAAAGGGAAGACAACTAACAGCAAGCAGCTGTTCATTTCAGAGAACAGCCAGCTCTGTGATGATGCTGGTCCACCAGCCCCAGGTAAATCCTTGTCCTAGGGAAGTTGACTTACAACATAACTTTACTTGCATCTTGTCAATTATCTATTGACTATCCAAAGTTTAAAAGATTATCACATTTCCCAGTGAAGACACATCCCAAGGAAAGCAAGGCACATAACAGAATTTCAGTAACAGGGAATACAGCTTCGGCCTCCAACGCTGCTTCTTTTCCCCACTGCCAGCAAGTACATTTAAACATGGTCTTCAGGAAATAGCACAGTGACACATTTGAGTACATTAGTGCAAACTGTGTCACATATACAGAAATCATTTCTAATATTAATACAGATTTTTCTGTCAAATGTGTCATATTACTGAAATTAAGAATGATGTAATATCAGCAAAAGCGTAGAAGACACAAAAAATAGAGCTCAGAAGCGACCTCAGGACATTTTCCAGCCTATTCCTTTACTACAGCTGGAATTAAACCCTTCCAAACAAAAACCTGTTCCATACAGTTCTAAAAAATCTCCGCAATGACAATTTCACAGTTAGTAGGGCTGAAATACCCTTGCCATTAAGAAGCTTGTTAATTTCTAAACTAAATTTACGTTGCTGAAATTGTAATCCAGTATTTGCTTTCCTATCCCCCCACTGGACTTTGAAAACTATTTTCTCTGCAACAGACTTTCACATATTAGAGGGCAGTTATCATGTCTTTTCTCAGGTTTGTTTTCTCCAGATTAAACAAACTCAATTGCTCTCCCACTTAATAGCTCAAGTACTATAACTGTACAGATTAGTAATAATTTTCCCTCTGCTGAGCTGTTTACAATGGTGTGACAATGCAGTGAGCCAAGCCAGACTGCACTCTGGCTAAGATCTTACCAATGTTAATAAGTGCAAGGATTATACTGCTCCTGCTTACACATCCCAGTATAGTCATGCACACAAGTGGGTTGCATAAAAGGAAACGCAGAGCAATTGAGACTTCTCACTTTGGATTCCTAGGAGACAACTGCCAGGACCAAGTGAAAGACAAAGGAAAAGAAAGGAAATATCTGAATGCCCTGTGCAGTTGAGGACAGCTAACTGGAAATTTCAGCCAAAGCTATTGGTTTTGGAGACCAAAGGGAATACTCATGTTTATCACTTAATCTTAACTCATTCTCACTTGCAGACCTGGCTTAGGTTCTGACTGCATTCAGTCATCCAGAAATAAGCTTAAGTCTGACAAGAGAGAGACATGTTTGTACACATACAGTTATGTGGATTTCTGTGTAAAGGATCTTCAGCACCATCCTCTGGCCACTTTCACTAAAGCTGAAAATTATACTCTGTTGCTCAAATTTCTTAAACTAAAAATCTAAGCAGTGAGAAAGAATCTTATCTAAAGTTATTTCTCCTAGATCAAGTTCCATAGTGATTATAGAAAGGCAACTAAGAAAACTCACAGCATAAGTACTCCACTACTGCTCCTCCCATATTTAAATGAATAAAGTTTGAACAGGAAGCAAAACATATATCATACTTTCAAGAAGGAAAAGGAAAAGATTGGGACCAAAAGCAGGAGAGCTACTTCAACAGCACGGAAACAGAAATATTTTCTCTCCTTGACACTCCCACAGACACTTGCCTTAGCCCACTCCCCAGAAAGCAAGCACTGTATTGTGTTAAAATATCTGATGGCCCACATAAACAAGATAAGCTACCTCTGTGCATGTGAAGGGGGAAAAGAAGGTGTGTATGGAATATATATACTGGTATTTCAGAGAATGCTTTTTCAGTTGAACTCCTGAAATCAAGAAGGGTTATTTTCAAATTAATGGATGAAAATTTCACAGTTGTCACCTGTGAAGTGTCCATCCCCATCCCTGAAGTATCTGCTTCACTATGAGACAACAAACACAGCCCCTGTGTATGAGCTCTCACTCTAACACCCTTTCTTCTGCCACTTCCTATTACAGGTGATTGATGCCTACTTTAGAAGTTAATTTAAACATGAAGTTAAAAGATCCTTATGAAAACGCCGTTTTCTTGGTTCTTAGATCCCTTCTTGTCTTGAAAATTGGATTTAACTGCTTATTTCTACAACTATAGGCAGCACAGGCAAAAAATTTGCTATTTTCCAAGTCTAATGCCTTAAACTAATATGGTCCCATTATATTTGCAGACAGACATACCATATAAGCTTATAATTTTAAAAAGGTGGCTGGTTTAATGTCTTCAGGGTTAGCTGTCTTTGCTGTTACAGCAATTATTTGCCAATACTTACTTAACTGTGTTTAGATACATTAAGTAAAGGAAAACTGCACAACTGTGATAGGTCACTGCCAGGTAACACTTTGTTTCCAGGGGTGTTTCAAGAGCCTTAATGGGAACTCATAAGGCATCTCCAGAACATGAAAGGCAGCTCAGCTTATTTTCTGAAGGATAAACACATCTTAATTCCTCATCTATCCCTTGGAATGACAGCAGATATAAAAAGTGGCCTGTAGATGAGAACTCACGGAGCCATAACCAAATAGCAATGACGAACACAGAGCCAGAATTCAGAATAGAAAGGAGAGTCAAAAAAAAGAGATGGGGGGACTAAAAACCATTCATCTTGAAGGAGAAAAAGAATTGGTGGAAAGGGTGCATACATTCCAAGAGATTCTTGGTATGCACACAGATTTCCCACACATAGATAAGGTACAGCCAAGGTATCTGCTTACATGCCTCGACACTCAATAGTAGAAAAGGAACTAGGATGACTGCACAATAATTATCTGTACTTGTACAACTAAACCAATGCAGAATTTTATATGCAGTTACTTTCAAGTGTTTTCCAGACCCCTGGCACAAATTATAGGCATGGGGTATTTTCACACCCAACTTCCCACTGATTTAATAAAACCTTAGAGCCTGAATACCATTTAGATGCACAACACCTGTAAAAATCTGGGCCTACAAATAGCTTCTTGAAGTACTAATACAGCTGTTCAATCAGCTACAGACAGAATACTGCAATCACTTTGTACCTTATGGAATCTCCTACCTGGAACACTTCTCAGAAAAAAAAAACCCAAAAACCAACAACCAAACACAACTCCTTAGAGATACAATCACAGTTTAGCACACAAGACTCTAAACAAATATTTTTATCTATTCATCTCAATACACTTCGAAAATTATGGCTAATCTAATTCTTTTTATAGTTGGGAAACAGTCACACTCTCTAATTACATCAGTACCTAGTAACAGCTCACCCAAACATTTTATTCTCAATTCTGTGCCTCATCTAATAGGCCATAGAACACAGTCAGAAGCAAACTCTTCCAATTCAGTACTCAAGGAAAGCCATATGGCAGGAACACAATTATCCCCTCCAACATCTACCCCTTCTTTCTTAAGACATTACCTCTGGTAATTGAAGCAAAATGCATTTTGGTTTGGAGGTGCATGCTAACAATACGAATGTTAACATTCAAGACTACCATGAAAAACGCATGTTAATTTTTTTTTTTATTCAGCATTTAATGACAAGTTTGGGTCCGGTTTAAGTGAAAATACTGTGGTGCAGTGCAAAAGGAAAAACATCGCTGCCACCTAGAGGTAAAAACCTTTCAGGAACACGGCAAAGAAAAAGGCATCTCCTTCTTCCCTATTCACTTTCAAAGCCAAACTTTTCCCTTTCTCAACGCACTAAAAAACCAACCAACCAAGCAAACCAAACCCCACAGAGCTACAAATTTAAACATTCCTATTTTAACAATAAAAATATGAAACACGTTTTACACACTCGCACTCAGACTACATATCCTACATATCTCATATTTGGTGGTGACCAGCGGTACCTGCCTATGAACTTTAAGTACCAGGCAGAGTAATAAACCCAGCCTCTAGCAGTCTACAATTTACAGCATCCACAGCTGAAATCCACATCACATCTTTGTGTTTAGCAGTCCTTGATGGATGCCATGAATCAGTCTAAAGTCTCTCCAAACCAATTTATATCATCTCAAAAACTGTCTGTTCCAAAGTGCTTCATAGCTCATTAACAAGGGAAAATACTTTTCACATACCTTTAACCCACCTTCAGTGGATGCCCTCTCAGACATGTCAGAGACATTTTCCCTAATCACCATAAGACTAAATGTCTGCTGTTTATTTTTCTCACAACAATCTATTTTCCAAACTTGCAAAGGTTTCATAACTGTCAATCTTTGTCACCTTTTCTGCATTTTTCCCTTTAGTGAACTGTTTGGACAAAACTCCACAAAACATTCACAATGTAGGCATGGTTCGGACTTACATGCTAAAAAATGACAAGTTTGGTTTCCTTCTATTCTTTTTCTAGTAATTCCTAACTGCCTGTTGGCTTTTTGACAATTGCCAGTTGTTAAGCAATGAGGACAATTTACAGTGACTGCAAGATCTGTGTTCTGAGTGACAAGACATGCCACTACTATACGAAACTAGTTTTCCCTACATCTATTATTTTTCACTTGTTAACACTGAACTGACACACATTTTTACCACACTGTTTCTCAATACCATGAACTACTATCAGCTCTTTTTTCTAATACCCTCCCATTTATACCATATACAAATATTATCATTTCAGTACTCTCTTTCCATGCAGTTTACAAATATGTTGAATACCAGAGGTGTCTGTGAGGCTTAGATGCTATCTCAACAATACTACTAGAACTAGCTCTCTGCTCTGCTTACTACACACTTACCATGAGAACTTTCCTTCTTTTTCTAGTTTCCACACAAACTTTGCCCTCAAACTGGATTCTTTTGTTACAGTCCACAATCAAGTTTTTTAAAAAATCATAATATAACATAGTCACACCTGCAATAGCAAGTTAAAGGTTTACCTATGTCTTTCTCTCAGACATGGGTCAACCCAAACTACAGGAAACTTCCTGAAACTACAAAGCAGCCTGGCTCGATACCAACTACCTACACAAAATGAACCTTTCTCTGGACTAACTCCCACGCTATGCCTCCAAACCATGCCAGAGATAGATCCACATTGTGGACTACTCAAACAATCCAACACTACTGACAACTTCGCAGTTACAGTACCTGGGAACATTCACAAACACTGCATAGTTCAACACCAGACAATCTGATTGCATATATCTATATAATAATATCTAACATACCTGACTATTATCCTCAACAAGAAACGCAGATGTTTTCCCATCACAAAATTGGTAACTTGCCTGGGTGAACATCTTATTTCTTATTGTCATTTCTACACTTTGATCAATTCAGCAGTTATACTTCAAAATCTTGTGAAGCTTTACTCTGAAATGGCATCACTCTCCTCTAGCATCACCAACAATTTCAGTGATGGATTGCACATCACTAATAAGGATCCTACAGTCTAAAAAATACTCTTCTTCAGAACTCCTAGAAACACACCCCATTGTTCTGGGAAACTGATACTGTTCTCTCTTTATTCTCAAATTTCAATTAAGCTCAGGTTGATTCTTTTGCCTTACTCATGATCTATTAAGCACAACTGTGATACACAAACTTTCCCCAAATTCCTCCATGAGCCAACATCTGATGTTGGCTCTGTTTATCCTTTTGAGAACCGCTGTCATATACAATTAGCTACAGGTAAATGGCAGACTTCTGAATTGTGATTTTTTTTTTTTAAATAAGTCCTGGCAGACCTTTGTGGCCACTAGGAAGTTGTTTCTCAAAACTTGATCTAGCTTGTTCTTACTCATACTTAATCCACCAGAGTTTTGACACTATTTTCTATTGTCCTAATTTGAACATCATTTCCACTTTATGGGTTTTCTTTAAAAAAAACCTAATTGAAATTCTTTTACCCTGAGCTTAACTGAAAAAGGTATATAAAAAGGCTTGTGGTGCAAAAAGCTTTTTGATGAGTAGTGTGTGTTTAATCCCTGTTTCAGATAATGGTACCTTTCAAATGAGCTTCTTGCCTTGGCAGTTCCTCACTCTTTTTCAGCACACACATTCACTTTTTTTTTTGTATATTTACTTTTTTGCAATCAAATATGACTATGATGGATTCTGGAGGGAAAGTTCTCCTACAAATACATTAATTTTGTGTACACTGGTCACTGTCAAAGAATGATCTCTTATGGTAAAGTACGAACTAGGTATTGCCTGCTACGCAGGACTGAATCCAGACTTGCTTCTGCATGTGGAAGTTCTCTGATTATTCACCCAGAGAAGTCACACAGTTCATATCCTTTGTACTGCATCACACATTCAGCTCCTGGGGTTGATCCTCTAGTCAGAGGAGTGATAGAAAACCCTTCTCATTTCTAGTCTGGATTTCAATCCATTCAGATACTTTGATATTCACGAATCAAGTAGGTTAAATACAAAGCCTTGCCCTCATTACCGATGAGATCAAGGGAGTTCAGGCAGTTCAAAGAGTTCTAAGAGCAATGCATTCAGATTTACAAAGTGGAAAAGGCATTAACAAGCTAAATACACAGTTTGCTTCTCCTCCCTAATGCATTGTTTATTTTCTTGGTTTATTTCAAGATTACTAATGCCTTCCGTCGTTCAATTCCAACTCGGATCCCCAAACCAAAGCCTACGAGCACAGCCAAAGCACCTGTCAAAATTCCTGACGGACATCTCAACAAACCACTCCAAGAAGGCACCTCTGGAAAGATACGTATTATAAGGACTGTGTCTAAAACCTGCCTTCAAAGTGGAGGGAGAAGGTAAATCATTTTCTATGATCTATGACATTAAAATGGATTTAAGCAACCTGAATCTCAACAGCAGTTGTTTCCACTGGGGAAAAATGTGAAACCATCCACATGGTCAGCATGTCTATGGTCACCAATCACAGGACATCAGGAGATAGCCAAACTCTTAGCAGCCAAAGGCAGCTGCATGTCTGCAGGGACCAAGCTCTGCTCCCTTTTTTTTCTGGTGCAATTCCAGATTTTGGCACCCACAGTACAGAGGTACATGAGCCACAAATAAGTTTCTACTATAAATTCAGTTTTGATGTATTCCATAAATAAGAATAGTAAGTTTGTCTCAGTAGATTTATAAAAATGTGGTCAATCACTTCAAGACAGGTTGCAGGAGATGTTGTTTTGTTTTCAGAGTTGGTCTAGTCAAGAAGTGTTCCAGTATGGATATCTTATGTTCAGTAGTAAAGACAGAATGAAGAAAGGCATGGAGAAATCTGCTCTCATATAATGCACTGAACTTAGAGAAATGCAGAGCTCCTTGTTGTGCCAAGCATCTCTTTAAAAGCATGATTTCAAGACAAATTCTCTCATCAATGAGTTAACTAGTGTGATTATCTCCACTCGAATTCATGAAGATGTTATACTAGGAAAACAGATGCAAGAATCCAGATGGATATTGCTTGCATTAGCTGTATAAACTTTCACCATCTGGACTACAGTTATTTAGATATCAGTTCACTTAAACAGTATTTTCGAACTGATCAAAATTAGTATCAAGCTTAACAGAAAGTTGTGACTTGCACAGAAGTGCAATTTTGCTCTTGCATTCCTTCACAATTTTGCCCTTCCTTTCAAATGCTCACATTCAAGTAAAATGTAACTGTGTTCCTAGTGAAGGAGTTGGTTTTGGTTTTTTAACTAAACTAACTCTTTGCACAAGCAGTTCTAGTTCATCCATGGGAGAATTTGCCTTTTTGCTTTCAAAAGACTTAAAATTCACTGAAAGTTTCCTTTCAGCCAACGCACACAAAAATCCCAACCAAACAAAAAAACCCCCAACAACAACAAAAAAAACTTTAGAAGAAACTCCATGTCCATTGTTTTCAATTTTCTGAAAAACAGCAATTGTTGCTCTGACAAGAAAATTTCTCACTGTTCTATAGAAAGTTAAAACTAACAAAATACTATTATTGCAAGGAACCCCCCACAGGAGTCGTGTAATACCAACTAACATGAGTTGCTGTTTTAGAATATAAAAATTACTTCTCTGGTATTAACGTCTCCCTCATTCTTCTTCCCCTAACAGAGTGCATTCCAACAGTTTAAACGGCTCAACAGATAATTCCTGGGAAAACTCCTTTCACATAGGTGTTTCTTTAAGAACTGCCAAATCCTAATTCCTAAGTAAAGCAAGAGCTGGTGGTGATCACAGTGCCACAGCTAGAACTGCGATGCTTTTGCTCAAGCAAGGAAAGGTTCTGGTGAATTCAGTTACCCGAATTTTCCCTTTTATTTCACAGCTAAAAGTTTCACTTCATCACTGAGACAGTACAACACATTAGCACTGCTGCATTACTACTTTTGCAAAGCCGCAAGAAACCTATGCTGCCCTCAGCAGCTTCACAAGAAATTCTCTAGAAATACTTAAAAAAGGAAAAGATTAGAAAGATCAGTCTATCGAAAAATTATTTCAGCTTGTGTCATACAAGACACACCTGTGTTAAAATGCAGGCATTAAAAAATTACTTTTCCATAATAAAAAGGCTTCCAATTTTATTGATTAAATCTGCAGCTACAGTTCAAGACTCTGTGCCATGTATGCTCAGATCCAAATTTTCAGAACTGAGCGTATATAAATGTGAAGAGACACATATTTCAAAAAACTGCTGTCAACTTGGCATGCTTATCAGAGAGATCTTCAAATACATGACCAAATTTGATTAGAAGGGACAGCAATTCACTGATGAGCCAAAAAACCCCAAAGATGCAAACCTCTCCATATGCAGGCCCACCAACAGATCGCAGCTCCAGTCAAGCACCAGCGCTCCCACTGAATGCACTACTTTGAACACTCTGCTTCTCAGTAGCTGCACATCATACATTACAAATTGATGCTACCTGGCACTCTTTATAGCCAGTCTACTGAAAGAAAAGGAAACCTCTGGCAAAAGAAATCAATTCCTGCTGCAATAGCATCCTTTGAATTAGAGCCCAAAAAACACTGCCAAATCATCCTCCATGGTCCCATACTATAATTCTCACCTATTTGTACTGCTGTCATACAAGTTTCTGCCTTTTTCTCCTATCTTGTGATGACATGATCAGTTTCTACCTATGAGGGACATGGCCCACATAGACTCTTACTTAAGGATCTAAAACTGACAAACAGGGATACCACACTCCTACAGGATTAAGGAAGATAAAGAAAGCATGGAGAATGAAAGACAAGGAGTGGTAACACATAAGAAGGAAACGGGAAGAATTTCTGGCAAACAGAGGTCCATCCCTCTCCCTTAAACTGCCTGGGAGATGTGGCATGCTGGCTACAGGCAAGATACAGACATTTATAATGCTGTGAGAAGTGTTCTGTTTGTGAAGAGAAGAGGAAAAAGTTGGTGTCCTTCACCAGTACAAAACAAAACTCCTCAGTATTCCCTATCCTCTCCCTTATAATTTTGAATGCAATATAAGAATGATGCTAAAGACTGGACAGAGTTGTGACATGATCTGTAAAAAGGGAGGTAAGGAAGTCCTGCAGTTGCATGACACGGGACATGTGTAACAACCAAATTGCTAAGCAGAGAATAATCCCTAACCACTCTCTCCACACTTCTCCTCTCAAAGTTAAAGGTTTGATAAAGAAGTTACTGGGCAAGGTTCTTTAGTTTGTTTCATGTGACAAGGTAAACAGACGGGTAGTTCCTTTAGGGGTTTTTTCTTGCCTTGTCGGGGGCAGGGGTTTACATCTATAAACCACCTGCAGCAGGGTAAACTTTTGTGTCTCAAAGTGAGAGTAACTACCTTTAATCTTTAATACGGATTCTAAAATAATGATCTCCAACGTGGCCAAAAGCAAGTTTAGAATTACTTGTATATCCATATACTAAGATATATATTTATATGTATATTGTGTCTTCATACTCTTTAAGTGAAGTGTATGAAAGATGTTCATACTCACCTTAAAAGCAGCCTTTTCTAACTACAAGTTGCTAGAATCTAAGGCACTTTCAAGGGCTGAGTTATTAGGAAGGATGTTCTGTTGGCCAGAATTCATTCTAGGGTTAAAGGATCTGGCAAAAGATCAGTATTTAAAAAGTACATTTTGAATTCTGCTGTGCAACTACATTGTGGCAGAGATCCTATTTTAAAACAGGTCATAAAATGAAGAGTAAATATTTTTTTTAACGAAACGATGTTTCACAGAAATAAAACTGATCAAGTCTGTAAAAGGTGCTCACTAATTTTCTTGTATTGCTGCTTATATCGTACATTGTAACCCGATTTCCTCTTTCATGCCAAATGACTTCAGTGCATTTTACACTATTCATAATATACAGTACAAATTAGCCTTCGATTTTACATGTTTTACGTGAAAAATGGCTATACAAAATAAAAGCAACAGATGTTCTTACTTTACTGATGGGTTGTTTCAACTTAATACAACAGCAGGCTCCACAAAAAGAACTTGCCAACAAGTTTACTGAAGGTGGGCTACGTGGTTTGCACAACACTCACCTGTAACCATTACTCTTAACACATTCAAAGAATATTCTTTGAGTAAAGTATACAGAGCTGGATTAGACACCTCCAGAGGTTACTTTCCACCTGAATTATTTTAGTAGGTCAAAAATGTAGTTGCAAAAATCCCAAAAAGTCTTACACAACTGGAAGAGTTATAATTCACAGTCTCACCTCAAAAGTCAGATGGTTTATCCATCACGTCAAAAGTTTATCACCAAAGTCCCACTCTGTACCCAGTTTCTAAAGCAAAGCTGCCAACATTGTAACAATCAGCTAATCACCTTCCCCAAATGAAAGTTGTGGTTGGCAGAACGTGCAGGTAGGTTGACTCTGAAGAAAAATTCCTAATGAAGAGCATTCATCATGGGAACTGGAACTGCTTAAGGAACCTAAACGAGACTAAGAACAAAAATGGAATACCCAGAAGCCTTATTAGGGCTCGTGACACCTCTTTATTACATACATACGATTTTTATATTGCTTCATCTCCAACTATTCTTCAAGTACCTTTTCACAGGAAATAAGCAACAATTATCAAGAACTTAAAGACGTGGAGTCTTCTTCCCAGAGGTGCAGGTAACTCCCAATAACTCTCAACTCTTACCAATACTGTATTAAAAATAAATTTAAAAAAATAATCAATGAAATAGGGCACTAAAAAGCCTGAAGTCAATTTAGCTACCTAAATTTCCATTCTTAACCTCAACATTACATATAAAGCACTTCACAGCCTGTGGCTGCAAGACACCTTGAAAAAAGACAAGTATAGGAAACAGACATCATAGCCACCAGAAAACTGACACAAATCAGAGTACCAAACACTAAAGGGCAATGGGTGGAGAAAAGCTGTTTCAGTCCCGCCCCTTCACAGCAACACTTGGCAAGGGTGATGTGACACGCTCCAGCGAGCACGTGGGTGATGCTTTTCAAGAGCCACAGGTATCCTTCCCTCCAAAGGCTCTGCTGTGGATCACCTGCTTCCAAGGCCTTCCAGGGCTGTAAGTTCCCATGGGTAACAGCAATGAGCACAGAATACTCTCAGCTGGAAGGGACCCACAAGGGTCATGCATTATGCAGAAAGATAAACTCGGTTTGGAAGCAAAACAGGGTTTAGGGGGGCAGCTGCGAACTCAAGGCACGGGTTTTTCCCCGGGTTTACTCCTCGCTTGAATGCCTGTGTGCAGCGCGGGCTCCCGGTGTTCCCCAGGCAGTGATGCTCGCCCATCCCCGCTCCAGGGCTGGGATCGCACACGGACTGCCCGCGGGGAACCCGCCTGCGAGCGGGGACGGCGGGGGAGGAGAACCTGCACAAGGGAACGCAAAGCGGAGAAGGCGAAGGCGGGGGCTGGAGGGAGGGGGGAAGTGGAGAAAACGGAGGGAAACCCCCCGCAGAACGCCAAGCAAGGCTGTCCGAGCGGGCGGCGGGGAGGCCGGCGGTGAGCAGAGCTGCCCCGGGTGACCGCGGGCAGTACCTGGGGCGCCGGCCGGGATGTCCCACCACGGCTCCTCCAGCGTGTCCCCCATCCCGGTCCCGGTCCCGGTCCCGGTCCCGATCCCGATCCGGTCCCGATCCCGATCCCGCTCCCGACACCGCCGCCGCGCCTGCGCACTGCGCACAGCCCGGGGCGGGGCGGGGCTGCGGGCGGCGCTCCGACAATACCCGGGGCGGGCCGGCTGATGGGCCGGCTGCGGGTGAGGCAGAGGAAGCGAGGGAAAAAAGAGGAAAGGAGTTAGGAATACTGCCCTCGCCTTCACAGCGCTCGCTTTAGTCGCCTCAGCCCGGCCCTGTGCTCGCAGACTTGGCGGGGTCGTTCGTGTGCTCTGCCCTGGGGAACGGAGGGGCACGGAGAGGGAGGGTGCGTGTTCCCCGGGCACGGCCGCCAGGGCTCCCGGGAGCCTTGTCCCCTCCCAAGGGAGCCGTGTCCCTTCCCAAGGGAGCCGTGTCCCCTCCCAAGGGAGCCGTGTCCCTTCCTCCAAAAGGAGCCGTGTCCCCTCCCAAGGGAGCCGTGTTCCCCTCCGCAGCCCTCCCCGGAGCGCCCCGCGAGTCCCGCCGTGCGGGAGGCCCACGCCGGAGCGAGGGCTGGTGCTTATTCACCGTGGGGCGGCACTGTTACCCCGCCTGGAAGCCGCTCCAGTGGTTTTCCCGGCTTCCCACGGTTTGGCTTGTTCCCCCCGTGCGGGTGCAGATGGGCAAGGACCGCGCTCGGCAGGGCGGGTGTGTCGCTAATGGTGATTTCACACCCTCGCCAACACGGCTCTGCGCTAAACTGGCGCGCTTCCCCCCGAGTACAGCCCGTGGCACAGCGCGGGCCGCGGGGGGACTCGCTCCGCGCTCAAGCCTGCACAAGGCACAGCAGCCCCAAAGCCTTCGAGCCCTTCGAGCTCAGCGGCGCCGAGGGGCCGCTACCCCGAGAGGGGCTCCTATCCTGAGAGGGGCTCCTGTCCTCAGGGCTGCCCCGACACGGCCCCTTCCCCCCGTGCCCGGCCCCGTCGGCCCCGGGAGGCGGGTCCGGGCTAGTTCTGGGAGGCCCTGGGAGGCTCGGGGCGGTGCGGGGCCGGGCGGGGCCGTCCCTGGGAGGCTCTGGGCGGTGCGGGGCCGGGCGGGGGCCGGCCCTGGGCGGGGGGCGGTGCGGGGCCGGGCGGGGGCCGGCCCTGGGCGGGGGGCGGTGCGGGTGCGGGTGAGCCCCGCCCCTGCCGGCCGCGCTTTACGGCCGCGCGGCGGGCACGTCAACAGCGATGGCGGAAGGGGAAGAGGCGCCGCCGCCGCCGCCGCCGAGCAGCTGGTGAGTGACGGCGGTGTCCGTGCCTTCCTCCCGCTGCCTTCCCTCCCTCTGTTCCTCTGTCCCTCCCTCCAGGGGCAGGAGGCGAGGGGGGCCGGGACCCCCGGCCGCGCTGCCCGGGACCCCACTCGGTGTGTGAGGGGGTCGCGGGGAGCCCCGGCAGGCGGGCGAGGGGAAGGGCCCCGTCCGGACACCACACAGCCCCCCTGGCCCTCCCGGCCCGCCCCGCTCTGACCTGCCGGCTTAGCAGGAGCTGCTCCAGCAGCCGGCCCCGAGTGCAGGCGCTTTGTTCAGTTCAGCTTCCCCTCTCAGGCACAGGTGACAGCAGTAGGTCCCTGTCTTGTGCTCTGAATGATTTTGCTCACCGCCCTCCTCTAGTGCAGCTATTACTTATAATGGATTTTACATTGAACCTCTAGGACAAGAATAGAGACTATTTCTGGAGCGTGTTTAGGATCATTTTGATGGTAACAGTGATGCGGTTTTAGTATCTGTTGCATGTGTATTCACTTAAGATTGCAGAGGCTTAAACAAACATTGTGTTTAAACACTGAAGCTATTCTTACTGCATCCAGCATCTCCATTCATGGCATCTTCACTTTGTTTTTGTTGTTGCATTGCATGTGATTTCTTTCTGTGGCTCTGTGCCACACCATTGCTCTTTGTCCTTTCCACGTACACGCTTCTCAAGCAATTACTTTACAGACCTGCTTTTTATGATCCTTTCCAATCTGATATTTTGTGACAGATTCAAAGTTTCTTGCAAACTATGCTTAGCCTTTTCTGTGCTTAGTTATCTCACTGTAAAGGAGCCAAAAGACACATGCAGGTGTAGCTGGAACCTGTTCTTTGTCTGGGTTCATTCTACAAACACAGCTCTTGGATAAAGCAACTTACTGTCACTTAGTAGAAAATGAAAATTAAATGAAGTAGTTCTTTAGCCCTTTTTTTTTTTTTTTGCTTTTAGTTACAGATTCAGAATTAATTAAGCTCTTTCTATAAGTACGGTGTTGCATAAGCATAATTTTTAAATACAGATTTGACTGTTGAGACACGTAATTACAAAGCTGAGGATGGACTCACTGATGGTGCAGTCTTGACACTTCGAAATATAACCCTGGACATTGAATAAGAACCATGTTGAAATACCTCCGAAAAAAACGCTTCAAACCTTTTTCATTATTAATGTTGAAAGAATATTGCAAGGATGAGGATGTGTATGGTGTCCAGACATATTTCAAGGCGCATCCTACATTGTTGATATTCTGACTGGCAGCTTCAACACTATAGTAAATTTGATATGCTGGTAGTACTAGAAAAAGCAGACTTGAAGGCGTTTGTTAGAAGAGATATTTTAAGTGTTTATTAGAACAATTCAAAAAGCTTCTGATTAAATACTACCTTAATATTTGAGAATACATCTTGTTACTACAGCTGTGTGCTGTGAATAACATAAAGTTATAAAAATAAAATAAAGTTAGATAAATAGATAAATAAAATTAGAAAATAAAGTTGTATTATTTATTTAGCAACTTCACATGGCTTTTTGGTTTTGTTGTGTTTTGGTTTGGGTTTTTTTTTAAACCAGTTTCAGTGAAATAGTTTCTTTTTCATTTATTGATTTAAACTGTTGTCTTGTATTCATATCCCAGTGCTGTGAACAATTGTTTTTCTAACCATAATATATATCTTTTGAAAGAGCTTTTTGATGTAAATTATTACATTATTATATTTTGAAGTATATAGGATTTCAAGGTTAAAAGAAAACCCAAACAAAATGATACTTATGTACATTTGAGCTCTGCTGAGAGCAAAACTGGCAGTGCTGATTCCATATTCTCTATTCACTTCCTTAGGAGTGATTGAAAGGCAGATGTAATTTTGTGTTCAGAAACTGTCACAGCACCTTGAGTATGTAGGATCTGGATATGCTTACTAACAAAATGCCTTTTTTGTTTTTCCTGTGTTCACTTGACATGAAGTGCTGGTATAAGTGACTCGGAGACAGAGGGGGGAGAAAAGTGTCACAAACTAATTATGAGTTAAATCCCTCAAGATCTGTAGTGACTGCTTGGTGCTTTGTTCAACAAAAGCCAGGAAATTCTGCCACTGTACAATACAATTAAAAAAACCCGAAACAACATCATCACCACCTCAGACTCTGAAAGATGAAATTAGCAACTTTTATTTCAGCATGTACAGGAAGTTTGTCAGTTTTGATTTAAAAATGAGCAAAACCATCCTTTTTCCAGATGATTAATACTCAAGCTTCAGGGAACTTGATCAAGTAGTAATTTTTATTGTAAGATCTATACTTTGAGAATTAAGACCGGAACTAACGAAATATAACTGTAACCACAGATGGAATTGTTCCTGTGCGTTTAACTTTGCATTGGAATAATCCATCTTATGGGTCCCAAAATACACTCCAACTGCTTAAGAAAACAGGATGACAAATCTGGTTCGCATACACTTTTTCCATGCTCAGAATGTGGCTTATTAGTGCTTGCAGCCATGGCATTTCTGAAAGCACACAAATAAAAAAATCCTTTCCAGTTAAGCATGAAATTAACACACTTGAGGAAAAAATAGAGATCAAAATATCAGGGAATTGTTTTTCTCCAAAACTCCACTGCGGGGCAGGGGGGAGATTCAAGGGTGTTCTGAATACAATGGATATTTTGAAGTAAATGTGAGGGATTGATTTTTGTTTGCTTTCAATAGAGAACAAACACTCATTAATTTCAACTTAGTATAACACTTGCTGAGGCTTTTTCCCAGTAGTCAGGAAAACCCTAAATTAAAAGTAGGAACCAGAGTAAATAGATTATATAAAAGCGTAAAATGGATTGTAGTACCCTTAATACTGTATGTAGTTAATTGGTTTCTTACTATTATCTTTTCCCTGCTGTTCACACCCCCACATTTTTAATCCCTTCATAAGTATTTTATAAGTATTGCCAAGTACCTCAGTCACAAAATAATACTTTAAAAAAAAAAAAAAATTAGGGTTAGGCTGAATCCCCAACATTTGATCAGTTTCCCTTAACTTCAGCTTTCTCTCACATCTGAAGTGTTTTAGTTTAAAAAGTCCTGTTTAATATGTGTGAACATAGTTAGCAATGATACTATGTCATCAGACTGATATGAATTTCAGAGATCCTTCTCTAAGTATGGAAAATTTACTCCAGATACACTAACAGAAACATTGTGGATTATGTGCATTAGAATAGTATGTTGTGTGGAAATTAACCTTTCATGCCATGGCTTGGGGTGGAGCCTGGAATTCTAAACATGTAGCCAAGATTTTGAATAGCATCTAGAAGTAGGGAGTGAAGCCATGGTAGGGCAGAAAGTACAGATGTTCAGGTCTGGAGGAGTTTGCCAATAGGGAGAAGTGCTGCATTCTTTTCAGAGTTAGTGTAATAGTTGTCCATGTGAACAAACTTCCTAGTTGATCTTCGCTCATGGAAGACAAGGATCCAGATTGCTAGCACTTTACTGGAATATTTGTAGAACAACACTGACTGAAATAAGGTAAAATATAGCTGGTGGACATGTGTTAAAGTACTAAAATCACTTTCATACTTTGCAAGTTAGTCTGAAGAAATTATCTATTAAAAAAAAAGAATTAAAAAATTATCTATTAAAAAAGAATTTCCTTAGTCTTTGAAAAGTCCTACTCGTCTGTGAGCAATCTTGGAAGTTGATGGAGGAAAAGGGTAGCTAACTGAGTCACAACAGAACAATGCGTCTTTTCCCCTGCTGTTATTTCATTTAACTCCATGCGGCAGATGGGCATGTCAGTTTCTTGCTTTTTAAGGTGAAATAGTAAAACTAGTATTTGCCTGTCATCTTTATAGTGTACAAAGTGTGGATGACAGTACTTGGAAGGAGTTTTTGCAATTGGTAATATATTATCAAGCAGTGGAAGCACACATTTGCAGATAACGTGTTGAAGTTGATGTGAACACATGCATAGCTTTTAAAGCTGTGAATATTGGGTGCTACTAACTAGTAGAGTTGGGATTTGTGGAGCTGTGAAACATTCTGTGCCAGGTGATTTTCTACTTAGTGCAGATGTGTTTTAAAGTGTTTTTTCATGTACATTAGTTTTCCCCTCTCCCCACCCCTCCAAGTAGTTTTCCTTGGAAGACATAGAAACTAGGTTTAAATATTGCAATTTAAGACCTTTTTACCTGAAATGGAACATGCATGCAGCAGTTGCATTCATTTCCACATGCATACCTTTTTAATACTTGGTCAGTATTTGTAGCAACTAGTTGTATTTTGTGTGCTGTAATTGAAGGCCTATTGCTCTCTAGTTAGTCCTATATAGTATTCACAGAACATCTAATTCTCTTCAGCTGATGTGTAACGTTGGCTGCTGTTAAAGTTAGATCATCGTAGAATTCGTGCAGTTCTGCTGACACCCAGGGGGTCTCTTTGTGTAAATGTCCTGGAAATACTTCATTTTTATTCGGGGTTAACTGATTCGTTGGTTTAACTTTTCCAGTGTTGATCGTTATGTACACAATGGGACAACAGGATAAGTGATGGAAGTGCAAGAGTGCTTCAGCATTCCCCTTCCTCTCCATTTCTGTCTCAGGAAAGGGATCATCAGCCCATGCAACCTCTAGTCCTATGAGAATGCTTTGTGGGGTTTTTTTAATTTTTTTTTTTAATACTAAAAATGTAAGAAAAAAAGGCAAGTCAGTCTCTTTGTAAACTGTGCTTTCTTTCATCCAAATTTGCAAAATTACTTGAAGGAAGCAGACAGCTAGTTATGCTTGTATGCAGTGTATATTTGAAATAAGATTTAAAGTTCTACCAAAAAGTACTAACAAAGAAACTGGCTGATAGAGTGCAAGGAAAAGACTTGCTCTTCAAACATGTAAATACCTTGAGAAGTCTATGAGTAAGGCTAGCTTGTTGCTTATTTCTAAATATCTGCATACATTCTTACAGGGGTGAGATTTTAATCTGGTTTTCCAAAAGGATGGTATTTAGAAAATCAGAAATGTATGTCTCAAGTTTTCAGGAGACCAGTCTTGTGAACCTCTATATCATGGAGTCATTTGTGGATAAATGCAAATTGGAGAAGTAGACAAGAATTCAACAGCTGACATTCTTTTTGTGTGGGTATGGAATTGACTACATAGTATGTAACATGGAGTAACTGAGAATTATACTGATAACTTTAACATCTGTTACTCCATGTATATAAATAGATGTGTTATTCACAAGGAATGTATCTTTGTGCTGTCCTGGATAAACAGTCATGTTCTGTGTTTTGCTCTGACTCTAAACTTCCTGGATGTGTGTAAGTCATCAGGTATATGAAGCGAAGCCTTTCTTAAGGCATATGTCAGAGCTAGAAGAGTTAAGAGGATATAGAAGGGGAGAAGTTTTGCCTATGGGACCTATGTATCACAGCCATTGCTATTTTTCCAGTGAACCTGGTGTTTTGCCACTGCTCTGCCATATGATACTGAAATTCCTGAAACCATCAGATGTGGTTCTCTTATTATTGACAGCATGGAAACATTGAAACAGTCTGCAGAAGCTATCAGAGAGATTGTAAAGTAATAATTTCTGAATGCATACCTTCTTATCTATAATGCTTGTGAAGTTCTGTTGTCTTACTATGGCAATTGTCATTACTGTTTGACTGTCTTGTGAATTTGTGCATTTTGCTACTCTCTACACTATTATTAACATTTTTGTATGTTTCAATTCAGTCTTATGTGTATGTCCACACTCAGAATACTGGAACTTGGTAGTTAAATCTGAGTTTAACTAAAAGCTCCTTTCCCATTTCAGGGAAAGATGAGGTTAAAAGCTGATTGTTCTAAACCTTTGAAACAAGTGTTCTGTTTTCTAGGTCATCTAATACTTTTTTTAAAATAACTCCACCATCTAATTTAGGTCTAATGCTTACTTTGTGTGTGTGTGAAAATTTTGCTGAAGTGGAAAGTTGCTGTAGGCTGTAAACTGCAACTAAATCTGCATTTTTCTGATGCATTTTGCAACATTGTCACTTAATGAAAACAAAAACCTGAACTTTTTTTCTTGTATGTAAATTGAATGGAATTAGAAGTTGAACAAACAGCCTTAAAAATAAAGGAATTAATAACATTTTGCAAGTATTTATTTTTAGTAATTGCCAAATTGTCTTATAATATACCTTTATGTATGTGTGGAGTTTGCCTGACAGTAGCCTTCAGTCTAAATCTATTTCATAGATAAACATTGAAAAAGCTTTTATAATTGATTTTTAACATTACATATCATTATTTTAGGATAAAAGATCTTGCAGACGCTCTAGAAGAAGGAGGCTGTGATCTTGAAACTGTGAGAAACATCATTCAAGGAAGGCAATTGCCTGCTGATCTGAGGGCCAAAGTCTGGAAGGTAAATGTAAGCTTAAATCAAGAAGCAGGAAGTACTTGAAGTTGTGTTTGATTTGAGGTAAATTATTTAGTTACCAAGCATCTCTGCAAAAGAGATGTACTAGTGGAATTTTAGTATGCATGTATGTCAATTCCATTTTAGATTAGTTCTCTTTATTTAGTTAAATTACTGAGTTCAGTAATTGGGTAACTACAGAAAGACACTAAAATGTTTGGAGGACTTTCTGTTTTTGTTTGCAGATTGCACTTAATGTCGTAGGAAAGGGAGACAGCCTGGCATCCTGGGATGGCTCTTTAGACCTACCAGAACAGAGTATAATTCATAAGGATTGCCAAGAGCTAGTTGGTAAGTTCAATTACATTTAGATCACCTGTGTGAAAGCTTCTGCATTCTCAGTTGTCTTAGGACAACTGAGAATTTAATTTGAATTAAATAACCTGGATGATGTTTACATTTTGGAGGAAGCTTTGAGGAGGAAGATGAGACAGCAGAGAAAAATCAATAAGAAATTGTAAGGAAACAGTACTTACCTGTACTCTGACCCTGGGATGGGTGACATCATGGAAGTTTAAATTATTAGCTCGTACATTATAGTTTGCCTGGTCAGAAAGCTTCATGAGTTGAAAAAGTTGTAATTGTTTTCCAAGCTCCATCTTTTAAAGCACACATTCTTTGTATAGTATCCTTCAGGTTTTTAATTGTGTAATGACTGGTTCTTGATCTGAAAAGCTGGTGTAACACTAAAATACATATAACATTTAAGGGAAAAAATATATTAAACATTTTGGACTTCAAAGACTATTTTAAAGAAAGGTATTTTTAATAGCATTTTCAGAGCAAATGAAAGGTTGCGTTTGTGAAAGCAAGATGCTGCCAGGACACAGAAAATACTCCTCCAGCATGTCTGTAAGAAGCTGCCTCAGAATCTGTTTGGCAGCTCGTCACAAAAACAGCCATCCCTGACACCATGCAGCAACACTGGTATCAGTGATCAGTTGATGGAGTCAGTGCCAAATCACAAATTAGGATATTTTTTATGACATCAGTAAGAGAATCTTCTCTTTTATTACCCGTCACACTTTTATTTGTTCTTGCATGATTGACAGCTAAGGTAGAGAATGAAGTTGCTGCATACATCCCTACCATTTCTAAAATGCATTTCCACAGTTTCTAACTCTAGGATCCAGCAGGGCTTATTTTCCTTCTCTCTCTGTCCTGTAAAGGAGAAGAATGGGAGTGGAATTTCCACTGTGTTATTTAATCACAGGATCTTTTCAGGAAGATGGCAAAACGTCCCAATTAGTGCTCATTATTTTCCTGGGAGCTAGAGGGAAGGAAATGCCAAATGTGGACTGGCTTTGATATGAAAGTATTAAAGACTTCTCTAATGAAAAGAAATACAGTAATGAGACTCATGGACATCTTGTGACTGAGGGGGAAAGACGTTTGCTGGAAATTTACTGCCATTGCATTAATGTAGGATGTAGGTATCTCTCCCCCATCCTGGACAAAATGTGATTTATAAGTCTGTAAGCCTTGCTGATCTCAGACTTCTGATTTGAGTGAATTTGCATGTCAGTGGGCTTTTGAGGAATTGAAGGTATGCATTGTGGGTTGATCTGTGTTGAAATTTAAATGAATTTATTGTAGAGTTGAGCATAAGTTGTGTGCTGAGAACATCAAATAAGAGTAGAAGAGGGGTATTCTGTGCATTAAAAGAATCTGCATCTTTGTTTCATATAGATCCTGAAAAACCCAAACTTCTTTAATCCTGTTGTTGTGGTATTTAAATGATATTTAAATGCCTTATCCTAGTGGGATTGTAAAATCACTTGTATTTTGATACCTTTTTGAATGCCTTTCTGTAAGCATTTAATCCAAACTGCCAGTTTTTTGTCTGTTTTTGTTGTTTTCTTTCCCTGAATTGGTGCAATTGTGCTATGAAATAATCTCATTCAATTTCTTTGAAAAGCCATTAATACAGTTTATATTGCTGTGCCTATTTCAGACCAGTTGTTGGTGCCAGAAGAGGAGAAGACAGTACTAATTTTGGATATTGAGTCTGTTATTACATTTTATTGTAAATCACGCAATGTTAAATACAGTTCATGCCTCGGCTGGATTCATCTACTCAAACCTCTGGTGCACCTTCATTTGCCCCGCAGTGATTTGTACAACTGCTTTTATGCTATCATGAATAAATTCATCCCAAGGTAAAACTTTATTTTGCTGCTGTGCTATTTTTATTGTCATTAAAAGTAGTTTCTGAAAGAATATGCATGTTGGCTTTGGATACTGTTTGTAGCAAAGTGGTCAGATTGCATCATGTGATAATAAACGGAACCATCTTTCAGTACCTGTTGGCTTAAAATGCAGGAGATGGTTGAGTTGGTTTAAGATGTAAAGAGTTAGCATGTGACTGATATAGACTCAATGTGTCTTTTAAAGAACAACTGCCATCTAATGCAATATCAAAAATACTTACTGGCTTAGTAACTAATTCACATGTGTTACGTGAAAGTGCTTTTTCCATGTTTGGTATCTAATATATATATATATATATCTCTTCATAACCAGTAATTTGTAAGAACTAATTAAGTCTCAAAATCTCTTTAGAAGCAGTTTATGCTTTCCCTATATTCTACTGAGTTGAGACTGAAAGAACTTTTAAAAAGTTTTTAATTTTTTAATAAAAAATATTAAATGGGAGCTTTTCATGCTGTTGTGTAGGTGCTCTCACTAAAATAAGTTTGTATTTATGTTGGAGCACCCTGGTGCTTCAGCGAGGCTGTAGAGTCTTTTGATTAAGACCTTGAGAAATAATGTATAGATAGTCTGTAATTAAAGGTCTTAGTCTTATTCCCTGGAGAGGAGATTCCAGCCCAGCTGATAGGTGTGTGCCATAACCTATCAGGTGGAAAGTGCCAGCTTGGTGTTGTGGCAGGAAGCACTTCCTGCTCCTGTCACTTGACTCAGCCTGTGTCCATTTCTGGTCTGAGATGCTTTGTGGCCGCAGTGGCATTGTGGTCACATAACTTGAGTGCTTTCAGAGTATCTGCTGCTGGAGTTTCTCTGTAGGAATCTAGGTGGTGTTTCAATGAGGTGCACACTGTTTCCTCTTCTTTTTTTCTCATCAATGTAAAAATGAAACACAGAGAGAGGCAAGTTATAGCAGACCTGCAAATCTCCGCTTGGGTCATTTTGGTCTCAGTTTGACATTTGACTGGTTGGCCACCATTACTATTTTGATACAAGTTACGTTTTTAACTTCTTGGTATGTTTGACTTTTAAATCATACACTTTTTATTCATATTTTTATTCATAGTTTTGTAACTATAATGATATATTTATTGGGAATTTCATCCCAACAAAATATTGAGTTACTTATATTTTTTAATCCATTCATTAGAATTATTCTAAAATTCTATTATTCTCTTAACAACATTGGTACTATGCTTGCCTCGTTTTGATATTTAGTTCTGTTTTAAATACTTCTGTATTATATAATCTGTCAGGTATTGGCAGTATTTCATTCCTTCTGCTGCCTTGTTAATATAGTGGGGTTTTCAGTGTTTGTGTGGGTTTTTTTGGTTTGGTTTGTTTTAACTCCTGAGGCAAATTGACTTCATGATCAGTCCCTGTGAATTAAAAGAACAGTGAACAGGAAGTTAAGTAATCAGAGATAATAAAGAATTGCTATTCTGAGTCTGAAAACTGCAGTATTACAGAGGAGTTTGTGACTACTTTCACTTCTACCTTTTAGGGATTGTTTTATGAAGGGACGACCATTTCATCTATTTAGACTGCTTCTTCAGTACCATGAGCCTGAACTCTGCTCCTTTCTTGATACCAAGAAGATGACTCCAGACTCATATGCACTCAACTGGGTAATAAAGTAAAAGTAGGGAAACATAATGAAAAATAAATTTCTGTTAAAATTTAAGTACGTGTTGCCAGTCTATGCAAGAGTAGTGCAAGCAATTAGAACTGCATATATTGAAATAAATTGCATGTTTTAAGATAGTGTGGGCTTTTTGTCTTCAGTTGTTTAACATAAGGCGTGAGGTCTTGTTAACGTTGCATATTTAGTGTACTGGGTGTTAATTGAGCCACTGATGTCAGGAACTTCTTGAAGTAACTGAGAATAAGAACTTCTTGAAATAAGAGAGCAGCTGACATAGAAAGAAAGAAGCCCTGACATTAGTTTTGATAGTGAGCAGCTGCATGGGTGTAGATATGGATAAACATCAGTCTCACGTGTCTTTTAAAGTCAAAATATGAATTGTTTTAAAAACCTCCATGCTAACAGATATATTTATGTCTATTAGAATGTAGGCACATATATTTTACAACTTTTGAAACATTAGTCATTTCCTCTTCAAAACTGCCTCAGGTTGAGGGTAGTTCTAAAGACGCTTACCTCAGTCATTTTTCTATAGTTTGTGTAGCAGCAGAATTTTCATGTTTCAATGCTACTACAAAATAATAATGCTGTGCTTTCACATGCAAAGTCTGTAATTTAATAAAGAGGAGTTTGACACATTAACTTTTCTAGGCTGGTTTTTTCATGCCAGTTGGCTTTGTAAAATTTTTTTTCAACTCTGTGAACTTTCTCTTAAAGAAGACTGAAATTAATTATTAAACTCCAAAGTCTGTATTTGTTGGGGGTTTTTAAAGCTGCTTCCAATTTTAGTTTAAAAATGTGTCCAGGAAGAATTTTCCTATTCTCAAAATCTGCCTTTTGCCAGCCATGAGCCCTCAAAAGAGGTATCAGGGTTTTTTTGTTTTTTTGGGGTTTTTTACTACTCCATTTTAATAGAATTTTCCTTAGTAAATAAAGTTCTTTGAAGCTGTTTATTAAAATTTCGGTGCTTAATTAAGAAAAAAAAATCTTCCCTCTGAAAGGTGATAGGGAAGTGAGCTAGTGTAGCTGCCAGTCCTCAATGCTATGCTTTCTGCTGTGCAATTTCAAGAAAAAAAATCTTAAGCCTCATTTTATATTATGATATTACAGTAAAATTCTTTGTTTTATCTGTGAAAAATCTATATAGAGGTATTACTCACATGTAGAATATATGAGCAACTTACAGAGGCCTGTCATTATTTTGTTCACAAATATTTTGTCTTTTGTTGCAATTGAGTCAGAATTGATCATCTTCTCTTTTGCTAAAAAACTATACTAGGAAGTGTTGAAATACCCCATGATATTGTTTTAAAACAGATACTGAACTTCTGAAAGCTGTAGCTCTGTTGATACAGAATTTGTGTGCATCAGCAAGTTCAGTAAAGACCCCAGTGAAGTCAGCTGGTATGCATTTGAGTTAGGTGTTACTGTAAATATTATCTGACATGTGTGAAAAGGTTCCTACCTTTTATTCTCTTTGAACTTTGCATATCAGAGAGGATGTATTTTCAAGTGGGAACATGGGAAAAGGCAAAGAGTTTCTTAAATGGTAATGAAAATTTTCTGGACATTTTGCAAATGTTTAATTACTCAGTCATAAAGCATCATAATGTAATATTAAGTGATGTTAAACTGATGTGCAACCATGTTCAATTAGCTTAATTCTACTGTGAAAAATAAAAATAATTATATTTGGAGGATCCTTTCAAAGTCCTAATTGCTATGCTATTTGAGTAAATATATTCTCCTATGAATTTCTTGTTGGTATAATTGGTATTTAGCAGTGTCTGTGAACTAAACAGTATTCCAGCTTGATTGTGTTATCTGTGGTTGAATTAGCAATACTGACAGTGTGTGTACTGTACAGCCAAATTTGCCTTCACACGAGGTGTATTTGTTCACAGATAATCTGTAGTGTTATCCACTGTTTCCATAAACATTGATTTTAAGGGTAGAACCATCCTTTGCTGCACAGTGTGGATGTATGTGTGACCATAATTTTGTTGGGTTCATTTTCTTTTAGGTATTTTGTATTTCTTTTAAAAATTTAATCCTGTTAAGACTGTTCCTAGTTATTGCTTTTTCTCACATTATTTTCCAAATTTTTAGCTTGGAAGCCTCTTCTCATATTACTGTTCAGCTGAAGTCACTCAGGCAATATGGGATGGATATCTACAACAAGCAGATCCATTCTTTATTTATTTCTTAATGTTGATCATCCTTGTCAATGCAAAGTAAGTGTATAGTCAATTCTTTGGACCATTCTTTGCTGACACTGTTTTAATCCAGGTTTGTTTCATTTTGGTTTTACTGACTTAATCTCTGCCTGTAACTTTACTGTTTTCAGAGACGTTATCTTAGCACAAGAATCAGATAAAGAAGAAATGATAAGTAAGTACTGCTCTTACATAGCTGCTAGTGAAATATTCACCATATACTGTAATCCCCATTTATTATTATTTTTAATTGCTAAATAACTGAATGATTTATTTCCATGAGGTTTTTTTCATTAATGAATCTCCTTACCCATTAATTTCTTTCCTTCTGTTCTTTGCTGCATCACATTTGGCCTATCCTTAACGTTCTTTCCTTGTGTTTCCTTTTGGTACTCCCACACCTGGTTTTATACTTCAGTTTGAAGTACCAGAAGCAGCAGTTTTCAAATCCTTCTTTAAATCTACTGCACTTGTTGTATTTTCCGGGTTATTATCTTCATGTACACTTGATTTGAGCCTAATTCATTGTTCTTGCCTTACCCTCTTCTATTTTTATTGAAAATACACTAAATTTCTTGTGACCGTATTTCACCTGCCTTTATTTTTTTTTTTCATATATATAATACAATATAATTAATCCCCTAGTAGTTAAGAATGAGAGTGCTTGGAATTTTTTGTCTTCACCATGTACTACAGAACTGCACAGTTGTATCATCCTGGACATACTACAGTGCTACTGATTAAGTGCTGATTTTAGAGGACTCTTGGTCAGACCTCTTTAGAAAAGGAAGCTGACTTAGAATAGCAACTGCAAACTAAAACTATACAGAAGTATGAGTGTAGTAAAAAGTAGTTTGCATAGAAGGTTTGAACTTCTAGCAAAAAGCACAAATTTTGTATGGATAAGGAGCATTTCCTGTATCTTCTCTTTCCATCTGGAGAGTGGATCAATATTAATGTTTAATCAATAAACTGGATTATGTTATGCCTTATTAAAAATAAGGGGATTTATGGTCTGAAAATACGTATGCTGCTTCATTTCTATGTGTGAAATAGTGTTGCACTTATGTTGTTTATCTGTCTCAGAATTCTTAGAAACATCACCAGCTAATCTCGATTTAGAGGATATAGAAGATCTCTTCTCTTTGGCACAATACTACTGTAGCAAAACTCCAGCTTCTTTCAGGAAGGTAATAACAGTAATTTTGAAATTCTTTTCTTTTTGATGACTGCTGAAGTGCCTGCTAACATTAACTTCTTTTTTTAACTGCTTTTTTATATTGTTACTCTGATGGTATTTACTGTTAGGATCTTTGAAAGATAAGAAGGTTAAGTGAAGCATCTTAGAGAGAAGCTTCCCTGCAATATTCTTAGGTCATGACTGATGACCTTGTTTTGCAAACCAGTCTCTTGTAGGAACCAATGAAGCAAAACTGCCATATTGACACAACTGCATTGTAGTAGGCTGCACAGCAGCCCTAGCTGTTCTTGCAATAGAGGAAAAAGTTGCTTTCCAGAGATAAAGCTGTTATCACCTCCACTGTTTTTACATCTCTTCCTTACTCAATATATCTGACTTCGGTGAATTCATGAAATAAAAGTATTTGATAGCCATTGCCTTTGGCTTGTATGTACTTTCTCTGACCTGTGCAGGCAAGTGTGTGAGATTTTTTTAGGGGGAAAAAACAAAACAAACAACCAAAAGACAAATAACAGAGGCATACTGCATCATGTTGGCGTGGTCAAAGTGGTGAACAAGTATGTTTTTAATGGAAGTTCAGACACTGACATGGTTTTCAGAAAAAGTTTCAGTTGACCAAACTTGTGATTATTATGTGGATAGGATAAGCATGTGTTGCGCTTAATGTTTGTGACTTGGTGGATATAGATTTGTTTTAAAATTTCACATCTAAAGACAGTGGCTTCAGTTCACTTTTTTTTCTTGCCTTGTTAGGACAACCACAGTCTTTTTGGCAGCAGCTTGCTGGGCCTCAAAGATGATGACACAGACTTGAGCCAGGCTCTTTGTCTAGCAGTTTCTGTGTCTGAGATTCTTCAAGCAAATCAGCAACAAGGGGTCAGTATACCAAATTAACCTTCACACCCCAACTTTATAGAAAAGGAAGAGAATCACTTACTACTGACATACATTTGTGCTGTTAGCATTTAAAAATATTTATTTGCTATTTCAGAAGAAATCTTTTTGTCTTGAAGTTGTCTCCCTTGTAAATGATCTGCTAAATTCAATGCATTTGTGCTGTAGCAACTAGAGCTACAGCACAGGGGAGCTTAATACAGATGATTTGAATCTGAGGAGTGTAAGCTTAAAGTAATATGTCACTAATTTGAATTCCTTTCCAAATGTAGCCTACGGGAGAGGAGAATTTAAAAACCACTTGTCAGTGCCTTTGAGAAGAATGCCATTATTAAATCTCTGTCTTTTGTCAATGAAAAATTTAAATGAACAAATAAAATTGATTAAAGCTATTTTGGTAGTAGTTAGTTGTAGGCATAGTTAGATGCAGAGACTTTACTTTGAGTATTTAAGACCAATATATGGATCATAATATAGTTAGATTACAGTGTTTCTTATTGACTACTGACTTTTTGTAGCAGTTTCCAGGGCCCAGTTTTGTCATGCATAGCTTGTTGGGTTTTTTCCTAGTCCAAATATAGTTAAGCATCTGTTTATATCCTGTTTAAGTCGGTAGGGTATAAAGCTATCCTTACGTGCTGTGCTGATTAGTGGTGGACTGTTGGATTGTCTTGTTGATGTGTGCCTTGATACCCACTATGTCTCTTCTCAGAAGAGGTGAAATAATTACACTGTTTGTATTGCAATTGGCTGATCCTTTCCCCTGCACAAGCCAGTGTATTAATGGGAAGCCCCTACTGGAATACTGTGCTGTTGGTGGTCTGGAACTGTAGATGTTCTGATTAATCAAGTTATGTAAGATTTTTTAAGAGCTGTTAGTGCCTTTGAGCAGTTTTTGTAGTATTGGAATTAGTATTAAAATGTAATTTAATTATGTCAATAATGACACAATTTTAAACTTTTGTAACAGACCAAATCCTTCTCTTTCAGGAAGGAGTAAGGTTCTTTGTAGTGGATTGTCGTCCTGCAGAGCAATACAATGCTGGGCATTTATCAACAGCATTTCATTTAGACTCGGATTTGGTTCGTATGCTTTTTGTTTCTTTACTGATGTTTGAATCCTAAGTGAGACAGAAGGAGGGAGAAATGTTTGTCTTGAAAATAAAGTATGCTTAGTGTAGGCTTTAGTCAGTTGTCTGCAGCATCTAGCTATGTGGTGAGGTTTCAAAAGTTAGCTTCTCTAAAGCAGTTGGTAGAACCATCATTTTACTGAGAAATTTAGTCCTCAATGACATTAGAATTTGAGATTCCAGCCTTCCTGTTCTTTGGTTGAGGCTGGAAACCCATACAGACTAAAGACTACGTATTGCTTGGAGGAGAAATCTCTTTTTACTGTCACAATTTCCAATGAAAGACGTCATTAATTTTAACAAGGAGCACTGTTTGTCTTTTTTTTTTTTTTTTGCCTCAATCAGTCTTAAGGAGTGTATCCCTTGAAAAGGATTTGGTCGCTTCTTTAAAATTTTTATAGTACAATATGAGAGGGGAAGTGCAATTATTTGGGGACTGAGGTGTACTATGGATGAATAACTTAAATAAAGATTTTGCTGTACTTTCCATTTGATTATGGATTCCTAACTGAACATACAGTCATATTTTTCTTTTCTCTGTCCTTTTTTTCCCCAAATTACTTCCACTTCAGCTGATTATAACAGTGTATTCTTCACTTCTAGATTAACCCTCAACTATTTTACTTCAAACAGTCTATGGAAGGTGTATGGAATGTATATATCCCATAAAAGACTTTTATACCTTACTTAGTTGAGAAGTTCAGTCCTGTATCTAATATCCTTACCTCTGTAAAATGATGCATTATTCATTATTATTTACACAAATACAATTTCACAGGAGGGGAAAGGAGGCTGAGGGGAGAGGTAGCACACCCTGTAACTATCTGAAAGGAGGTTGTAGCAAGGTGGATGTCAGCCTCTTCTCCCGAGTAACAAGCAATACAAGAGGAAATGGCTTAAAGATTCCCTAGGGGAGATTTAGGTTGGATATTAGGAAAAATTTCTTCACCAAAAGGGTTGTCAACCAGTGGAACAGGCTGCCCAGAGAAGGGGTTGAGTCACCATCCATGGAGGTATTTAAAAGACTTGTAGGTGTGGCATTTGGGGGCATGGCTTAGTCGTGGAGAGTTGGAAGTGTTAGTGTACGTGCAAAGTGCACAAAATATACTGTAAGGGGAGACAAGGGAGAAAGAAAGCTCTTTGGAATCTATCTCATTTATAAATAGTTTTAGATAGAGGAAGTATAAGGTTTAGCATCTGTGTAATAAGGCAGCAGTATTTCACTCTAGGAAAACCCCAGTCAAAATTCAGCTTGACTTACTGATGGATAAGTTGTGTGCTTGTGACTTTGTACTTCATCATTTGTAATCCACTGTAAAGGCTAAAAAATGAGAATCCCTCCTTCCCCCAACTTAAATCCATTTACAGGTCAAAATTTGCCTATGAATTTAAATAAGTACGTTCCCCACAAATGCAGGTTAAAATTTTAGCTGTATAGAGAAAGTCCTTGTTTCTCAATCTCCTTCATACTACAACAATGTTTTTACATCATTGTAGACCTTCAGGAGATAACAGCCTTAAATTTTTGAGAGTACAAAGAAGGTATCTCCCTTGTACTCCCAATGGTATTTTTTTCCCCAAATCCTGATAAATAAATGAGAAAAAGCTTAGTGGGGAGACAACAAGAGGAGCGCCTTTCTGGTGCCTAGAAAATGTAGCTGTTTTAAATCTGTAAGGTTTGAATGTGTTGTGCTCGTGCATTTGTAAATATGGAAACCAGTCCCACTGCTGTATTACCAAGTTACTGCAACATGAAAGTTGCAAAACTTGTTCCGCTCTTATTTGATGCTTGCAAAAATAAACTAATGAATGTTAGTTGTGTTTCTTTCCTGGGAAGAACAAGGTAGAGTGAGGAAGAAAAGGACCATTCTCAGTGTTCTTTATGTAACATGAGGTCTCAGTCAGGTGGTCTTGTGTGTGAGTTGTACAGTCCTTATGTAGCCTTTTTTGTGCTCAACAGATTCTAACCATTCTCAAAGTTTGTCTCTTTTCACAACTCATGTTACAGTATGTTGGTGTCAAACAGCACTTTTTGTTTGTTCGCTCCACAGATGCTTCAAAACCCATCAGAATTTGCACAGTCTGTAAAATCCCTATTAGAAGCACAAAAGCAATCTATTGAGTCTGGCTCCATAGCTGGTGGGGAACATCTATGCTTCATGGGAAGTGGCAGGGAAGAAGAAGATATGTATATGAACATGGTGTTGGCACACTTCTTACAGGTACAACTAAATTGCTGTTGATTTTAATAGATGAGATAAAGTGTGTCTGCATGTATCATTGATAGTAAATGGCAGAACATTTTCTCCTTAAGATCTTAACAATTTTTTAGACTACTCGAGTATACAGTTTATATTAAACAAGATAACCCATGTTTCATTACCATACTTCTAAATTTATTCCACAGATTTTTGTTTTAATCAAAATTGTCTTTTCTGTTGCAGAAAAATAAGGAGTATGTAAGCATTGCCAAAGGAGGATTTATGGGTAAGCTTATTAATAATGAATTCTGGCTTGAAAAAAATTTGGTATCTTAACACTGTTGATATTTTTGTGAGGCTTTTGCTAAAAATCATCTAAATGAATAGAAAGTAGGACTAATTTGTCTGGTTTTTGTTTTCTGTACATGAATACTGTGCACTTGCACATTTGTGGTTACACAAATTGGAGAAAAATTAATGAAGGAAATGGGGAAATTCCCCCTTCTAACTTAAAATTCTTGATGTTTTAGCCTCTGTAGATGGCAGATTTGTATGAAGATGTGACTTCATAATTACTATTAATTGCTGTTATGTTTTCTTAAATCAACAGTTCATAATTCTGCAGTTAATGTTCCTGGAAATAATCAAGCTCTACAACAGTGGAGAGATCTGTGCTACAATATGAGTAGAGGCATTACTGATCAATATGTATGGTGTCTTAAGAGCTGTCTTTGAGATCAAAGCAGTGATTTATTTTTAGTTGCTGCTGTTTACTAAAATAAAGATTATCCCTATGCCTTTGTATACTGAAAGGAAAGCCAGGGATTATTACAGTGATATCTGAATTTATCTGTTTTATTAAATCATGTGGAGAAAAAATTGTTACCAACTAGGCTTGGGTATATACAACATTTTCATCAACAGACTAAGTCCAGTGTAATTCTGAATGTTTTTAATGGCTTTTTAACAGCCCTCCAGCAGCACTTAGCAGATATCAATGTGGAAGGACCAGAAAGTGGATATGGGCACTGGATTGCTAGTACCTCAGGCTCAAGAAATAGCATAAACTCTGTTGATGTAAGTGAATTTTAAGCACAAGCTGTATAGTGGGGTGTACTGAATCTTTTCTTCATGTTCCTTGTTCTGTTCTCTAAAATGCATTAGAGCAAGTCATGACTGTTTTCAGTTGTGTAATTTCAAATTATATTCACTGTCTAGTCAGAGGTGATCTAAACATTTTTAGCCTCTTGAGTGGAAAAGCTTGTAGAGAAGAACTTGCTGTAGTCGTTCTCCAGCAGAATACATGTAATAGACAATTATTTTCCCAGCTGTTACTCCCTCTGGGAATAAATTACTATCAAGTGGCATACAATTTCATGGCAAAGCTCAAAATTGTATCTTTTCTACCACTGATATGTTATGCATAGAATGTGGCTTTTAATTTGGATGCAATATATCATTAATAGATTCCTTCCTCTAGATTTACATAGCAGAGTGCTCAAGTAATATGGTTTGTTGGATCATCTTTACCTCAGACACATATCATTGCTGCTATTTTGAGAGAATGCTAAAGATATACTTAATTCTATAATTAATGTTCTACTAAGTAGCAAAAATTAGATTACTATTTTGTAGTCTGTTTCCTTTTTTAATAAACTGAGAGATGAAATAACATTATTTTTATATGATTAATCCTGAAAGGAGTTACTTTTACAGGGTGATTCTCCTAACGGTTCAGGTGATGGAAAAGGAGTGAAGTCCCTAGTGAATAAAATGACGGTTGCTTTGAAGACTAAATCTGTGAACGTGAAAGAAAAAGTTATTAGTTTTATTGAAAATACATCCACTCCAGTGGACAGGTGGGTCATTTGTATCTCACTGTGAATTAGCCATGAGGAATGACTTCCTATTTCACAGGGCAATTTTGTAAGTGTGAAAACTGGGCTAATTAGGAAAACCAGTTGTCTTCCAATTTCAGTTTTTAGATTTTCTACCCTTACCCTCCTCATTTTATCATGACCTAGTAACCCTACTGTGTTGCCTTAGTATTGCAAGGCCAGCATGAGCAGCCTTTTCTCTGGAATGCTCATCTAGAATTTGTACTGCATGGTGAGTTTGACTTCTTATAGTGTGTCAGTTTTGTATTCAGTCTAAAAGTGAAGAATTATTTCACTTTTATTTCAGTTCCTCCCCATTCTGACTGCAATGGAATGGATTAATGACAGCAGGATTCTAGATGTTTGGTTTCTTTTTGGTTGGTTTCTTTCTGTTTTGGTTTTCTAACTGCTGCATCTTGTCAGTTTGAGATTAACCTTTTTGAAGACCCTGATTTTTCAAGTCCTGATCCAAAACTGGTTTTCAAACGTTTTTTGTATCTTCAATTACAGCTAGGGCTAAGAATGTACAAATATGTTCAAAGACACTTTCAAATTTGGAATTCATCATTCCAAATACTTACCTTTACTAGATACAAGAATAACAGCTTTAGTCTGTCAAAGCTTTAAATGAATTGCCTGTTGTAGTTCTTTGAAGTCCGATATTTGAAGTTGTCTGTTGCCAAGACATTGGTGTTCAACAATCTCAGAGACTTAGTGTTTGATAGCAGGATTTAAAATACATGCCAAATTAACAGTAGTTTTTAATAGTCTCGTACCTAATCAGAAGGAACAGATCATTCCCTTTCATGTTGAAAAATATTTTTTTGAATTAGTAGTGAGGCAAAAAATTATTAAATAACATTTGGTAGTGGCTTTTGTTGTGTGAAGAATTAAACTGAATGCACATGAAGATTTAAACTTAAAGAGGGTAGATTTAGATTAAGAAATTCTTTACTGTGAGGGTAGTGAGACACTGGAACAGGTTGCCCAGAGAAGCTGTGGATGCCCCATCCCTGGGGGTGTTCCAGGCCAGGCTCGATGGGGCCTTGAGCAGCCTGGTCTAGGGGAAGGTGTCCCTGCCCATGGCAGGGGGCTTGGAACAAGATGGTCTTTAGGATCCCTTCCAACCCCAGTCATTCTGTGAAATCAGGTATGTAAGCCATACATAGCATGGAAAATGCATCTTTAAGTAGATTTTTTTACAAATACTTCTCTACCCTGTGTCCAGCTGTCATGAAGCATTGCTTTTATTTACAAGCATCACCCTTGAAGAAGATACATTGCCAGTATAGAGATTTTCAACTATTTATCTGGATTTTTCCTTTGCTTTTTTTTTTTTTTTGTAATTCTTTTGTTCTGTCCTCTGCCCCAATGTACTATAGAATACCTTTCAATATTTCCTGGCCAGACAGAGCAAGCCTGGAGCGGTAAGCTTGATAATTAAGCTGTCTGACTAAAACCACCTTTCTTGTATTTAGCATGGCATCGCAATATTTGTAAGCATTGGTTACACTGACAAGGTTGCTTGCATATTTTTATATGAATTTTTTTTGAATATATTAAAGCTATTGCTTTTTACAAGTACTGGTCAAGAGACTAAAGGAAGAAAAAAGAGTGCATTTGCAGTGCTTTCTTCTCTTAGTTTCTGCTTTCTTCTTTCTGTTCTCTTCCTTACTATTGCTTCGTATCGAGTTTTTTCTATTTGTCATTCCTATATACATTTTATTAGTTACTTGTACTAGTAGAAGACCGCAGAAGCAATTACTAAACAAATTATGGCTTAAGGTTTTAAGAAGACAGACTACAAGTATGAAACATAAACTGTTCATACAGCATCAACAGAACTTAGATATGGCAGGGAACCCACATGAAAATTCTGTCTGGAAATCGCAAATTTTTATGCTTCTTATCACTTGCTGATAGAACATGCTGATAGAAACAGACATGCTCATTACTGGGAAAAGAACAATGCTGAGTTAATAAGTAAATATGCTTTGAAACGCTCACTCATCTTGTTCGTGTAACTACTGCATTTCATGTAAACATGGAGGCCCTTCACATTTGTCTCAGATATGTTGCCTTATAATTATTTCAGAAATAAAAGTTGTGAATTATCTAAAATTACTTGTGAGAAATGAAGAGGAGCTCATGCATAATGACTTTGGAACTTTGATTATACCTTAGGAACTCTGTAACATTTGACCCTCATACACTGAAATGCATGAAGATTCATGCTGGATTAATTGTTGAGGTTTTAAAATGCTGTTTGGACCAATCTTTCTTTCAAGTAGTTTGCACATAATTTGAGATGGGACTCAGCCATAATCATTACAGAATGGTGTTGTGTGAGCAAAACTGATAGTGATGTCAACCAGTATTCTATGAAAAAAAAAAAGGAATAGCCCAATAGCACATAATATGTTTTGTTAATTTAGAAATCCAAAAGTTCATGGGCATTTTACCCCATGTTTACTTGATCAGTTTCTAGAGTATGGTAAGAAAGTGTTAAAATTCCAGCTTCAGTGACTCTTCAATAACTCAGTCACATGAATTCTTATTTGTAACCAAGATGTTTTGATATATTGAGATTTTACTTTGGTTATTTTTACTTCTTTCACTTCTATTGCTTATCTTCTTTCTTATTGGGCAGGTGCAATAATAATAATAATAAATTTAGCTCACATTGTATGTCACTATTTTCTTAAAATTGCAGGTCTTGAAAACTTAGAATGACATTTTCCCCATCCATTCAATTAGGTCCACTTTGTGTTATCACTAGTATGTTTCATTTGGCAGGTTTGCCACTAAAGAACACTGCATTCACTTTGTAATAATGTAACAATTGCCTGCCATGTAAACAGGTTAAAGGAAGTCCATTTCTAGTTTAAAATGTCACCAGGTTTTTATAAAGTAGGTCTCTTAGTCTTGACTAACTGCAATTTATAAACACCAGTGAGATCTTCTCTTAGATCCTCTCTGTGTAATTCAATTTGACATTATTTAAATCTGCTGCTTCTTACTCAATTGGTTATGTATTACTAAAGCATATTTACAAAACCCTTCAAGTAGAAGCACTGCCCTCCTGAATTGTCAGTGTCATTGATGCTTATTGTCTTAAACACTAATGAGCATGTTTTTGTATGTCTGTTTTTTGCTCCATTGTAGACTGCATTTCTGTGGTTTTTTTCTATTCAGCTTTTTCTTATTTTGTCTATAGTAGTAAATATAACCCATAGAAAATTTTGGTTTCTAACTTTTAATTCTACTTTCAGGTATGCCTATGTACTAGCATTAATTTACCTATTACTAAAGAGGTTCCCTGTCTAGCTTGGTTCTACAGTAGCATGTAAACTGGAGTTTGTGAATAGACTTAAAACAGGAACCAAGGCTTATAGGTGATAGGAAACATAAATGCACATTATAGGGAAGAAGGTTATTAAATGGGGGAAAGAGACAGGCATGTTTTGTTTTGGGGTTTTTTTAACTACTAAGTTCTAAAGACTAAAATCATAAACTGTTTATTTTTTTCAGCAATTGCCTGTTTTGTGGCTTTCTGAACCTTTAGGTTTTTCTCATGTTTTCCAGGTATTGCCAGCAGCTGAGGGCAAGAACTTGTAACAATTCAGCTGTGACCATTAATCACAGTATTCTGAGCTGGAGCTTTAAAGTATCTCAGGATTTGCAGCTGTTGCTGTTAGACATTAAGACTCAGTTGTGTGTGTTTGTGTCATTTAATATGATCTGTAGAAACAACTGAGATGAGATTTTTGAGGTCAATATCACAGCAGTGCTGGGCTTGTAGTAGTAGGAATTGCTTGACCAGGTGTTTCAAGATTTGACTCATTCTGGACAAAGTAATGGATGGCGAGTCAGAGTTTACACTACAGTGGATGGTTTATAATAAACCTACTTTGAAATTCTTAAGATATTTTGTTATCTTTAGAGGAATTAACCAGAAAAATTAACTCCCTGACTTGTTAGTTAATCGTCTTTATTTTTTCCTTCATCCAAATTTGGCATCCTTGTGAAGCTACCTTGATTGCTCAGATATATTTCAGTTTCATGCTAGAAACTTAGCATGTTGACAATTTTCATGTCTGTAATGTATGCTATTGTTTAAGAAAGTGACTAGAAGTTTGGGGTTTTTAAACAAAATAGTATTTCTTTTCACTTTCTTTGTTACATCAGTCAGCCTCACAAAGTCACTGAAATATATGCTTACACTAACCAAATTGTTTGATGGGTCACTCGCATCTTCCTTGCAGGCAGCTTCATGAAATTCTCTCGTCCTTCTCTGTTGCACAGTTGTGTTTACGTTTTGTTAATACGTTATTGTAAAACGCATACCCTCGGTTTGAAAGTTCCTCTTCTTCTCCCATCCCGTGTCCTCTCCTGCCCTTTCCATTGCCAACAGACATGTCAGCAGCAGTGACAGAGTAGGAAAACCATACCGAGGTGTGAAACCAGTATTCAGCATCGGGGATGAAGAAGAATACGATACTGGTACAGTAGAAGATTTTCCTCTTACCTCAATTATCTTACTTAGACAAAATTATTAAGTTGCACTAAGTCATAACAGTGTATTTTACATCTTTGTCTTGCAACGTGACAGTTTCTGAACTATGATCATTGGTCATGCTTGTTGGGTGGTGCCTAGGACTAACCTTCTTCAAATATATAGTAGCAGACTGAATAAAAAATACCTCATGGTAGGCACCAAACAGCCAACAGGAAGAAATGGAAATAGATGGGTTTAGTGGATTTTTTGTCCTCACTTGTTATTTCTGTAGAAAATGTTTGTTTCTCTACACTGGTCTTGTACATGCAAACTGGCAATTGTACCTCTATCACTCACAACAGTAAGCAAAATGTAAATTACCTAGTTTGGCTGATACAACTGTTTGATTCTCTAGTATTGGCAGATTGATCTGAAGTTCTGAAATACAGTTGGAGCTAGTCTTAAAATTACTCATGTCTGCTCACCTCTCCAGTGTTTTGGACTTTGCTTTTCAGCATTGAAACTATTTATTAATAATTGATTCATCTCTTGATATGCTTGCAGAATCCTGTAGGAAAAGAAGTGCCATTTTTATTTAATTTTTTTATCCAGTTATAAAATTATACATTACACAAAGGCTGGTTTGGGAGTTTTCTTGAGACTGGTGCAAGCATTAAAATGGTGCAGACCTACTGTTGTCCTGATTTTGTTCTGGTAGTTTTAGCCCGGTCCCAGTCACCATTATCTCACAAGTAACCATTCTGTGACCAAAAGGCATGTCCAGCTTCTATGGGAGAAAAAAATAACTAGTTTAAGAATCTTTGACATGCAAAATAATTTAGGAAGATTAATGAAAGAGGGTCATAGGATCTGGAATTGTTTAAATAAGATTGATGACAAACAGTTGATCATCATCTGCTATAAAACTTGTGGAGGAGCAAAATGAAATTATCAGGCAGAAGCTTTAACAAGATACTTCTCCAAATGCCATGTAATTAAGTTTGCACAGTTCTTTGAGCATCCATAATAGTGTTTGGGAAAGTCTGTGTGCTTTCAGAAAACCAGCTCCTCAAAGACAGCTTGTCTAGAACACGTTTTCAGTAGTGGTTGTTTGTTAAGTTCTGTTTATATTTGCTTTTAAAAGCACTATTAGAGGTAGTAAGTAAGCAAAATCACTACAATGATTTGAATAAGCAAAACCAACACATAAAAAGTGAAATATATATTATTTGGGAACAGAAGAATGCAAAAAGTTTCTGTTTAATCGTTTTTGTGAAGCTTTAGTGGTTTGGGTTTTTTTGTAGTAAATGGTTGCCATCAGCTATAATAATTGCAGCCTGCTCTAGGTGGCTCTGCTTGAGCAGGGACTTCCACAACAGGCATAACTGAATATTAGAAGTTTTGTTATGTGAAATAGGTACTTTAAGGAAGGAAAAGTGGTCCACAAAAATAATGCCTGTCCTTGAAAGGGATCACACATGTTTATTTCTTCTTGTGCAAGAAATTAGAAGCCACAAGAGGAGACTTTCCTGGACTGTACTTGGCTTGGTTTTGGTCCTCCTTGCCAAAAAATATTGGTCTTGTAGATTCAAAAGGTTTACATGGCTTTAAGGAATTTCTGGACAAGTTCCTGTACAAGAAATCCGTAAAACTTTACTGGATGGACAAGTCAGACCAGCCTAAGATATCCCCTGAGCTAAAAAGTAATTGTTTGCTGAGAGACAATTAGAAATATCAGATATGCCTGCCTTTATCCTTCCTCCCTCTGAATAATTGTTTATGGCTAAGTGGACCTTGGTTTGAACCGGTGTAGCTACTATGGGTTTAAGTGAGTTAAAAAGTTGTCTGATGGTCTGTGAAAATACTTTCTTTTTTTAAGTTATGTTTTTACCCCCTCCCTTCAAAACAGATGAAATTGATAGCTCCTCGATGTCAGATGATGATCGAAAAGAGGTTGTCAACATCCAAACATGGATAAATAAACCTGATGTGAAGTATAACTTTCCCTGTAATGAAGTAAAGGAAAATGGACATATGTTTCCCAGGTACTGAAATTAGTCCTAAGTTTAAAGAAAATGTCTGTCTCGATACACATTTTAAAAAACAGTTGGTCAATTGAGTTGTTCTTTATATTAAACTGGGAAATGAAAGTGCAAAACAGCCAAGTACAAAATGTTTCCACTATATCTGCATTCTTATGTTGGCAGTGTTACAGAATGGTAATTATGTATAAAACCTAGTATGAAGTTTTGCTTTGCACAACAAGATAGTAAGAAAAATATTTTCAATATACATAAACTTATTTTCAAGACCCGGTATACCCAAGTACCTGTGGCTCCGTTTTTTCTTGTCTACTTGCCTCTGTGCCTTGTATTTGCCACCTGTCTTGCCCCTAAGATTCAGTGGCCTTGCTAATCCTGCAGGAGCAGATCATGATGCTCGCTGTATTTTGACTTCTGCAAACAGTATACATACTGCTGAATCTGCATAACAGACGATTACTGAAGGATTTCTCTTGCGTTATGGTCTCTTCTTGTCTTTTATTTGTATTTTCCCTTTAGATTTATTTTCTGTGGTGTGTGATTACTAATCTAATTATTGAGGGAGGATGAAAGAGAGGCTGGAGGCACTTTCTGTGCTCTGTGCATGGCCTGACATGTTGCTGGTCATTGTAACATTTGTGGACAGAACTCTTGGCTGTTGTGTTGAGGTGATCATGCTAACTGCTCACTCTGGTTTTGTATGCTGTTGAGGATGCCGGGCTTGTTTTCAAAAATGGCTATGATATAGTACCCAAGAAAAATCTGAAGGATTTTGTAGACCTTTCTGAATTAGGCATTATAAAAGTACTAAAACTACCTTAGATTTGAGAACTGTTTTATCTAGCTCTCTCCACATAGCTTATTCATAGAATTTAGCTTTCTAAACACCTGTTATTTAGTTCTTTAATAAATTTGTGTTTTTCTTTTCCTTCAAGTCATCTCCTAGTAACAGCAACTCATATGTACTGTTTGAGAGAGATTCCATCACGAAAGGGGCTGGCTTATATACAGTCTCGACAGGCACTCAACTCTGTAGTCAAAATCACATCCAAGAAGAAACACCCAGAACTGATCACCTTTAAATATGGAAATAGCAATACTTCAGGCATAGAAATTTTGGCAGTTGAAAGGTAAGCCATCTCCATAGCAGGGATGAAAGTAGTAATAACACCCAGAATGCTGTCAGCTGCAAATTGGGCATGCTGCAATTCCCAAAATTGAGTTTAAAAGTAATAATTTTTATTTAGGAATAGATAATTCAGATGTGAAATGGAAAAAAAGATCTGCCATCAGAACAAGAAGTGTTTACAAGACCCAGAAGAGAGGAACTACAGCAACAGTTGTTGGGGATGGGATGTGTGCAAGTGTTTTCATATGTGTTAAGTGAAAATGAAGTGGACAGCTATCTGCACCTAAAATAGGGATTTGTGAAGAATGGGATTTAAGAGAGTGGTCATTCTTTTGTGTTTTGTTTTTTTTCTGGACATCTGATTCTTCCTGTACATTGTACAAGGCGTCCAAAAGCCTAACCTCAAAACTCTGAATCCCTGAAGCCTGATTCCTGAAAGTTAGTGCATCAGGCTTTTTTCCATTGGTGTAGCCTGCTGTTTCTTGACACTGTTTCAACAAGGTTGCTGACATCAGCTGGACATTTTCTCAGCCTCTTCTTGGGAGAGAACTGTGTGCAGTTGGTGTTCTGTTCTCACAAGAGGTGGGAGATGAGTTTTCTAGCTAAACAGGGAAGTTGTTCTATGCCTATTGGCTGCTTAGTTTGGTAGAAGCCAGACAAAGATAAATTAAAATGTTGCAGAAAACTTTGCTGCTTGTTGAATTACTTTGGCACCACCTTGTTGACTGCAGCAGATCGATCAAGAACTATTGATAGGAACTTAAAACAAAACCAAAACCAAGCAAGGACTGCTATGCTTCAGTCAAACAGTGCTGTCTGTAGAAATCTTGAACTGGCTGACCTATACCACTGTCAATTAATGAAGAACTTTTACTACTCCTCAACAATTCTAAGTTCGCAAAAAGGTGTTTCATAGTAGAATCAGAAATTAAATCTTATTTTCTCTGGATTTTCTCATTTTAATATATTCCCCTCTTCTCTTTCTCCTAACTGGAGGAAGAATCAGAAGAATTATGGAATTTACACTTAAAAATTTTATATGCATTAATGATTGTTTTTTCTTTTTTTTTAAGGTATTTGATTCCAAATGCAGGTGATGCTACCAAAGCCATAAAACAACAAATCATGAAAGTATTGGATGCCTTGGAGAGTTAGTAACTAAAGACTGTGTAGAGACCAGTTTATAAAGAAGAAGCAACCAAGATACTGTATGTGGACACAAGCTGACTGTTTCCCAACTGAATACTAACTTAAGAGAATTTTTCTGTTTGCTGGTGGAAGTGCCTGAGTAGCAGGCTTAAGATAGGGTAAATTATTATCGATTTCTGAAACAGTTTTTAAATTTTTTTATTATAACTTTCTGGTTTTGAAGAAATGTTTCTTATAAAGGTCAGTTTGTTTCATTTTAATGCAGCTTTAATGGGAGTGGTCTGCATCTTTACAGAAGCAGATGCAGCTGGGTTCAGGTTAAATGTTAAAGGAATAAACCACTGTGACATACAGAAAAGCAGTTGAAAACATAATGGTTTTTAAATTGCTGTCCCTTGAAAGTAAATGTCTTCATTGCCTACAGTCTATAAATCTCATTTTGGGTAGTGTCAAAGATAATTAAAAACTTAGGTTTATGAGCAGAGCAGATACAAATCTTAGACATTCTGTTTCCTCATTATAAAAATAGTAAAGTCCAACTTGGGCTGCAAATAAATGCAAAAAATACAAGCTAACTTTTTTAAAAGTCTTATCAACTACTTGGTTAAGTGGACTTGGTGGTAAGGGTTATTTTTAAATACCAAAATTAACTGCATATTTTACTACAGGGTTGTGATTTTTTTTTTTTAATAATGCAGAATTTTGCATTTCATAGATTGACGCTGTTTCTCTTGCAAAGATGAATATGTGCATTGAAATTAAAGTTAATGTTTCATGACAGAATATGACAGTTGAAAAGAAGTTCCTTTGCTCCTCAGAAACAAAAAGTCTAAGACATTTAGATGTTTAAAAACCTCCAGTTTAGCGCAAAACTGAGTATTTGCTGACCTAAGGTGTGTTCAGCAAGAAAATAAATGCACACAAATAAAGTGAAGAGATTCAAGTGCTATGCCTGTGATAAATATATTCTTAACCTGTTGCCTTCATTGATATAAGCATTTGTTTATATTAAGTAACAGCTTCTAAATTAGTTAATGTTTGGAAGATGGCGACTGTATGATTGTTTATAATCAGCTTTCCACTTCTTCACGAATGGTTCTCTTCCTAAAAAGCTCAGTACAGGAATGTTCTTATGAACAAGGCATGGTGTCTTTGTAGACTGATGGGAAATCATCAAAAACTGTGTGATTGGCTTTGCTGCATGAAGTCTTCTGAGTATTTCTGTCAAAACCTATCATTTGGTACTTCATCAGAAGATAAAAGAAGTTAAACTGACCTTTATAAAAAACACTTATTCTAAGTTATTTTACTAGGAATCAAGCTAGGGCACCTTAATTCTGGAACTAATTCTTTTTTTTTTTTTTCCTTCTTAGTATCTGAGTAAACACCAATAGAACTTGAACTGTTGAAGATATTTGCATGAAATTGCACCTGGGCCAATGCTCATGTATTTATAGTTTTGCCCAGCAGCTGTTGTATTACATTTTCCTCTTCCTAATCCCTTCTGAAAATATCCTCAAGAGTCTCTGACTCTGTGCCTACTTCAGCAATGAGATTTTTTTCATGTAAAGATGTTTGTGCTACTGTTTATAAACTACAGTTGTAAATAAACCAGTACAATTTGAACATAACTTCTTCTGTCGGAAGGCATTTAGTTGCATACTGTGTGAATTCTCTGAATCAATTAAAAGTTTTTCCTAAAGGTGTTTTGTAAACTGAAGTCAATGTGGTCTTTGGAGTGAAGAAGCTGACTGTGGATCATAGGAAGCTACTGCCAGTGACTTCTTAATGTAAGTATTTCAGCATGTAGACTAATTTCATTAAGTACTTCTGGGTGAGCCATAGTAAGCCTTCATAGGAAGGTCAAAATGAATTAACAAGTGGTCAAATTATAGAAAGGGTTTCTGCATAAATTCCAGACTTCTCAGCATCATATTTTTTATTATGAAAATGTTGGCAGAACAGTACAACATACTTCTCCTAGTCAGGAGATGAAAAAGTGAAAATTACACTCAGTTGTTAGACAGGTGTATTTGAGTATTAAATATGGAAAGTAGCTAATGTGTATGCTTTCCTTGTGAAGACAACAAATACAGACCTTCTTGATCTACAGTACGTAAAGCAATGGTAATTCAGTTCTTAAATCTCTTCTGTGTAGAAATGTGTAATCAAAGCCATTAAGAGGCTAATTTTTTGTAATTTTAAAGGCAATATGCAAGTTATCAACAGACTACTCTTAAAAAGCTCAATCCTAACTATGAATAGTTTCAATGATGTTTGTGCACCTCTACCCACAATTTAAAGCCTACTTTTGCCTTGCAGTATACCTATCTGTAGTCAGTATATTTGTTATAGAACTTGTATTGCTAAATAGAAATTCCAGTAATAGTACCAGAGTGACATTTTTTGAAAAGAAGACTCAAATAGGTATGCTACTTCCTGCCCCTTTCATCTTTAAGGAATTTTTTCTAATTATTTGCCTGAGATTTGCAGGCTCTTGTTTTATTCTGCATGCACTGCTATCTGTGTTGTTGAATATGACAGCTGCTATGTTGCTGGAATTTCAGTTTTTATTTTTTCTTTATTTTGGTGAGAGAAAACATGTCTGTAGCAGGAAAGAAACAGACAGTCAACTTTCCTGCCAAAGGGAAGGTCTTACCTTTGTGTTTCATAGTGTTTTTGTCCTCACTGTTGGCTCTTCAGTTGTCTCACAAATTCTTTTAGATTCTGATCTGTACAAGAATTTGTACAGAACTTTACATGCATTACCCACTGCAGAATTGCAATTTTATTTACATTGCCTTCTCCAGATGTAAGTAAAGATTGCTTGCTGGTTTTCAGTTTAGTTCCTATTAGCCCTTACACATGGGTCTCAGCAGTGTTTGTAGCTTTTCCTTCCAGGTGCATGTCAGCTGTAGTTTCAAAACTTCTGATACTGTCAAAAAACCTTTTTCAATTAAAGCATAGTCTACTGAATGTCTGAAAAGTTTCCCTTCTGGGAAGGAGAGAGGGTGATAGAGTGTAACTTTGTCTTTGGGGTATACTTAGTACTTGCTTTCTTTTTTGTTATTTTTAAAACTTGTACATTTTATCGCTCTGACCCATGGGAATCTGGATTTTTAGCCTGTGCTTTTCACCTTGAAGGGATGATGGTGCTTCATTTTTTATTCTTTCTTATTTTGTGTGAAGTCAGAAGACAACTGTTCTTTGCACCTGAAGCACAGCAAGGTGTGCTGTTTGGGGAAACAAGAAAACCCCACCTGAATATGCTCTTTCTACTACCATAGGCATGTGTGAAGAAGAGGGAGGCCTGCCAAAGAGCTGCTGCATTGTCCATTCTGCCGTCCTTTGGCTTGGTCAGTTTGGGATGAGTGGTTTCCTTACTGTTCCAAGGTCCATCTTGAATGGTTTTCCTGTTGAAGTAGGCTTTGTCACTGTTTGGTTCTGCACTTCCCAGCCTTTATTTCTCTGCATGTTTCCTGAAAGTGAGGGTGCGAAAGAGATTGATCACCCTAGGTTTCCCATTTTTATCTTTGCCCCTTCTGCTGTCATGCACTTTAAGCTTATAGCGATACTCTTGTGTGCAAAAAACTGCCTCTATACAACATGAATCTACAATTGTACAAGTGTGCTTTTAAAAAAGCCCAAGGTTGAAAAATACATATGTGAGACTGCAGTGTTCTGTGGTGAGTAAAGGAGAGCACCTGGTGTTTGAAGCTGAGGAAGAACAGCCTGGGATGTTAGTGTGTTGGTTTCACAGAACTGTTAGGGTTGGAAGGGACCTCTGTCAAGGCAGGGTCACCTAGAGCAGGTTACAGAGCAACATGTCCAGGTGGGTTTGGAATGTCTCCAGAGAGGGAGACTCCATGAGCTCCCTGGGCAGCCTGTTCAGTGCTCACCCTCATGAAGCTCTTCCTCATGTTGAGGCAAAACTTCTTGTGTTTTAGGTTATGGCCATTGCTCCTTGTCTTGTCGCTGGGTATCATCCAAGAGTGACGCCGTCCTCCTGGCACCTGCCTTGGAGATATTTATGTGCATTAATGAGATCCCCTCTCAGTGTTCCCCAGAGTGAACAGACCCGGCTCCCTCAGTCTCTCCTCATAAGAGAGGTGCTCCGGACCCTCATCATCTTTGTGGCCTCAGCCGGACCCTCTCCAGGAGCTCCTTGTCCTTCTTGTGCCGAGCAGCCCAGAACTGGACACAGCAGTCCCGACGCTGTTCTTATAAGGGAAGACCGATGGGGATGCACAGTTACCTGTGCACCGGCACAGACGGCTTGGGATGAGCCCGTGAGAGCCGTGGGGCCGGGAACACCGGCGGGGGCAGAGCGGGTGCGGGCGGTGCGGGGCATGCCGGAGGAGCGCGGCCGGGGCCCGCCGGAACGGGGCTGTGCCGCCCCTGCGCCTCGTCCCGCTCCCGCTGGGCTGGGAGCGCCCAGGGGGGCAGGGAAGGCCGGGAGCGGCTCCGAGGGAGGGAGGGAAGGCCGGGAGCAGCTCCGAGGGAAGGAAGGCCGGGAGCGGCTCCGAGGGCAGTCCCGTCGGGCCGTGCCGTGCCGTACCTTCCCCGCGCGGGGAGCGCCGGGAATGCGGGCGGGCCGTGCAGTCATGGCGAGTGAGTGGGAATGGGAAGGGGAATGGGAAGGGGAATGGGAATGGGAGGGGGAGCCCCGGTGGGCCCTCCCTCCGCCGCCGCGGGCCGGGCATCCCGCAGGGCCGGGGGCACCTGCTGCGGCCGGGGCAGGGCGCTGAGCGGGGCGGGCACACCAGCCCGGAACCCAAAACCCAGAACAGAGCGCGTTTTGTGGTGCTACAGACGCGAAACGTGTTTGTACTCGGACACGCTTTTACCTGGTTGTGGCCTGCGTTGCTGTAGGACTGTGCGGAGAATTGTTCTTAAAGGTCTCCGCTGGCAGCAGCGATGGCACGGTCTGGGGCTGCGCCAGGGGAGGGTTGGGTTGGGCTGGGCCTCTCCATGGAGAGGGCGATGGGCACTGGGAGGGGCTGCCATGGGGCGGTGGAGTCACTGTCCGGGGCGGTGGGAAGGGACTGGAGGTGGCACTCAGGGCCCTGGTGTGGTGACAAGGTTGGACCCCACCTCACGGGCCTTCTCCAACCTAATTGATTCCCTGATTCTCTCTCTGCAGCACTGTCACGCACTTCTCTGCATTCCTGTTATTTCTGCGTCTGAACGGTGTTACATCCACTTGTGCCTGCAGTTCTCTTCATTATTCTGACTTAGCTTTAATTTTGCCCTTTAACAAGTTCCAAACCTGAGGCATAGGGAAAATAAGATTAATAGTTTCCTAGTGTTTTAAACATTATGGGATTTTTTCCTAATAGATGGGCTTTTATTTTTTGTTTGTTAATTTTGGGGGCTTTGGGGGTTTTTTCCCCCCAAAATGAGTTTATGCTGAAATGTAAATCTTTACTGTTCCATTTTCTCCAAGCTAAAATATGTTCCACAGATATGGGGAAGTTTTCTACTGATTCCTGGTATGGTTATCTAAGTGGGTCTCGAAACTATGGTTACATCTGTTCAGAATACCAGTTAAGCTTTGTTTACTGAATAGACCCAGTAGTAAAAGTCTCTCAAGTGAAGAGTGACAGCTGTTAATAATTTGCTTAACCTCTAGAAATGAGCTGTTTAGCTACTGAAGTGAAAACTAAAGTAAGAAAAAGGATGTGCCTTCACTGTTCCTGGCCCAATTTCCATTTCACTTGAGTCAGATCTTCCCATTTCCCTGACTCCTGAGGCTGTGTTGCCTACAGCTTGGTCTTTTTCCTGTAGTGACCCTTGATCTTTTGCCAGAGAGGAGAGGTGCCTTGTGGCTGGGGTACTTTTCTTTGTGAAACCAGAGTGGGGTTTTTTTGTTGTTTAAAAAGAAACATGGAAGGGGTGTGCAGAAAACGTGTACTCTGAAAGCCTGCAAACACGGAATCTGCTTAGCGGCAGTAGAAACTGTTGATAATACTTGCCACTGTCTCTTGGCTAGAAACCAAATTGCAAAGAAATTATCAGGAAAGTTGTTACCTTTATTGGCCTTTATGCCTCTTTCCCAGACTAGGTGTGATTTGAGGGATAAAAGCAAACTATTTATTTGGTGCTTTGGGGATTATCTAATCCTTTGGTTTGCTAGTGACATTTTAGGATATGCGGTGCTCATCAGACAACATGTGCAACAGAGATGGGCTTGCACAGCGTGTGGCAGCCTGGGAAGGAAGACACAGGGCTGGGAGAGCTGTGATCTCCCGTTCTGTAACATGGCACCTTCCACTGGAACATGGGCTGGGAACTGCCTGGGCAGGGTCATGGCCATGCATGGCTCCCACTAGCAAGCCTGGCCTCCAGTGTTCTCCCTGTGCTAAGAGAGTCAGGCCACACAATGAGCTGGAAGTAGTTTGTATAGATGTTTATATATTAAAAAATTTACTCTGTTAAATGCTTGTTAGTGAATTCAAATTTTGGAGAGTTTCCTGGGGGAAGTCTGCTGAATATTTTTTTCTTTTCTGGCTATTAGGCTTCCGCCTCGCTCTGGTTCAGCTTCATGTGTCTGCTGCTAAAGCAGATAATCTTCAACGAGCCTGTGGACTGGTGAGAGAAGCATCAGCTAAAGGAGCAAAAGTTGTGGCTCTACCTGTGAGTAAAGATCATGGTCTACTTAGCACCTATGCCTCAAACCCTTCAAAACCTCCCTCTAGTGTTACTAAAACATTCCTGTTTCTTTCTGGATTCCTTAGGTCCTGTATGAGGCTTCAAAATAAATATTAAAAAAGTGGGAAAAAAAAAGGAAAAGAAAAATGTGTTCTACCTAGCAGCACACTTAAGGAGTGGGGAAAAAAAAGCCAGTTGTAGTTCAAGTTTCTGGCAAAGTTTTGCTAGTTTAGATCCCAGGCAATTCCATTCATTGTTATATTCTGAATTCATGTGACACTGTAGCTTGAATTTTTGCTATAAAAATGCAGAAAAAGGTGATTTTCAGCTACAGAATGTTGACACTGAGGTGAAAGAAGACAGGTACACAGCAACTCTGTTTGCTGTAGGCATTGCAGACACACGAGAAATAAAACAGACTGAAGACATTTCCAGCAGGTAATTTGTGGATGAATTATGATTAAAAGGCATTTCTCCTGTGACTTCCTTGTGTGGAAACATAAATAGCCACTTGAAATTACTGATCATTTCTGATTTAGTTTTTGAACTTCAGCTGTGGTGACCTTGCTGAATTTTCGCACAGATGGGTGTGTTGGAAACAAGGTGACCTTCCCAGTGCAGCTTTGAGCTTTTTTTCTTCTCTTGCTGGGGGTACTTGTGTCACTCCTGTGCCCTGCAGCATCTGACTCAGGAGTGCAAAGTTCTTCGCTGCGTGAACTTTTGGTCTGAGTTTTACACACAGGATGTTTTCTCTCCTGCTGTCATGGGGGAAGCATTAAGCAACGCTCCCAGCTCCTCTGTGCAAACAGGGTTCTTGTGTTACAAATGTAACCACTGAGTTTTCTACCTGGGCCTCCTACACTGGGGTTACCTATTATTTGCTGGTTTCATCATGTGTACGAACACTGAATTTTCCAGACTTGTTTGGTTGAGATAGTTACTTTGCTAATGATAATTTATGCTTTTAGAGTAAAAGTTGTCAAACAAGTGCAAGGTATTTCACAGACTTGTGGAAGTAAATTTTGTACTGGAGTAGGATATGGCCATGAAATATTCTCTTTCCTCTGTTTTGTTTTTGTTTGTTTGTTTGTTTTTTGGGAGGTTGGGTTTTTTGGTGTAGTTTTTGGGTTTCATAGTTTTTGGAGTGTGTTTTTTTGTTTGGGTTTTTGTTTGTTTTTTCTTGGGTTTTTTTTTTTTTTTTTGTTTGGGTTTTTTTTTTTTTTTTAAATAACATTATATAAAAAAAAAAAATAAAAAAAAAAGAAAGTATATTATGAACGTCTGTAGAGGCACATGGCAGTTTTCCTGCAACTTATTAGCCATTTCATTCCTGAATGAGGAAAAATTGGTGAGACAAAATCATTTGCAATGTTTATTGGTAAAGAAATAAATGCAGAATCCATTTGAATCTAGAAACCAAAAGAAGGCAATTCAGAGATCTGTCGCTGTGTTCTCACTGCTTTGGAGGGCACAGGACTAGGTGACCTGTGCAGGCAGTGTGCAGTTTTGTGCCGGTGTCAGCTCGTGCACAGCCCCAGGCAGTGCCACTGCAGGCTTGCACAGAGCTCTGCTTGTTCTCTGGAGCCCCTGTTTTCAGTGCCACCCGCATTGACACTGCAAGTGGCAAGATGAAGGCAGAGGCAGCTGGCTTTGCTTTCATTTCCTTGAAGTTCAGCCCAGTTTTCAAAAGCTTGGGAAACTCATTTGACAGCCTGCAGAGACTTCCCTTCCTGCTTCTTCCATCTACAAATTCTGCTGTGAATTAGCTGGCCCAGTATCTGTATATGGGGCAAATATACCCACCCAGTTTTGGTTCAGTTATTTCAGTTCAGTAGAACCCAACTCAGTTGTTAAGAATTATGCTTGGGCAGCTAAGGCATAAATATTTATTGTGCTGTTCACAGCTTGAATTTTTTCTCCTTTTTGTTTTTTTTTTTTTTTTTTGTGGGGAGTGGGTTTGTTACAACATCTGAGGAGCAATGGTAACCACTGAGGTAGTTGCCTGGGCTGGGAGTCACTTGCCAAAGAGTAAGTGCTGGTACTGTTTGATAGTTTATCTGTGGCCTTCAGCTGTACTCCCTTAGGGGACAAAAAAGTGTTGGGTGGAGTGTCTGAGTCCTTACAGAGCTGGCAAGTGTAATAATGCAGAGTGAGAGTTCTTGGTGTCTTGGGCATCTCAAATACCACTACCCACCTAGTTTAGGCATCTAAACTACTCAGTTAATCTGACTGTCTAAAGATTACATGCCTTGTTCTGAGGGATGGCAAGTCTTTAACTAAGCCCTAAAACAGAAGACGCTATTCGGTTTCAAGGAATTAGTGTTTAAAGGATTGTTTTACCAGAACAGTAAGTAATTTTGAGAAATGTACGCTTTTGCAAACATCCTTTTAAAATTTAAGAAATCATGGGCTGTGGATGAGTGTGAGCATTTCAGTTTTGAGTGGATCTATTTAGCTTGTAACTTGTCAAATGAGCTAGGTGGAACTTGGCTCATTGTTCTGATAAGAACATCCCTTGTGTTCTTGCTAGGCCAAGACCAATGAATGTGCTAGCTTTGTTGCTTGCAGCTTGCAGGACAGTCCTAGCTCAGGTTCTGTTTGGCATGCATTCCACAAAGACATCTGCTGTATTTTCTCTAATGGTTAAAGCCTCTCTGGCCTTCCTGATATTTTCTAATTTGCTGATTGAGCTCCTATAAAATAAAGTCCTGGAACTAAACCTTGTCTGAGAACACTTTTAGAGAGGAGTTTGAAAAGTTGGGTACATCAACTTGTGGTGGTGTTACTGGATTTTAGCTTTCTCTTTTTCACCTACTTCTAGGAATGTTTTAATTCTCCATATGGAACCCAATTCTTCAAGGAGTATGCAGAGAAGATCCCTGGGGAATCAACACAAAAGCTCTCAGAAGTTGCAAAGGAGTGCAGCATATATCTCATTGGAGGTAGTTTGCTCTTAGGGACCAGCCCACTGAGGAAAAAATGGGCAATGTCTATTAGTGCCATTGGATCAAAATTAGATCTAATACAGTGGGGAAAATCTTTGTTCTTGGCTTTACAAAGGATCCATTCCAGAAGAGGATGGTGGAAAGTTGTATAACACATGTACTGTCTTTGGGCCTGATGGTGCCATGTTGGCAAAGCATAGGAAGGTAAGATGACAGAATATTGTTATGAAAAGATTTCTCAGCAGTGTTGCACAAATTATTTCATCTGTACCTAAAGGTGATAGAATTTAGTAGAATCTTGCATTAATAATAAATTGTGTACTGTCAGTGAAATTTCATGTAATTATTATTTGGGACATGTAAACACCCCTTCAAAAGGTGGGTGCCTAATAGAAATAGGCTCAAATACCAAGCAGAGAAATTATTATTAATTGTTATTAATCACAGTATAATTGCAGGTTCATTTGTTTGACATTAATGTTCCTGGGAAGATACAGTTCAAAGAGTCTGAAACACTGAGTCCAGGGAATAGTTTCTCCATGTTTGATACCCGTGAGTACAAGACAAGCCCTCTCTTTAAGGAGCTCTGTTACAGTAACACTGCAGTCATTCTGGAGTTCTCTTCCCCCTCCTCCTCCCCAGCAAAGGATTTTTAGACTATCAGATTTATGTTGGGCATTTGACAACCATGGAAAATACAGTTTGTTTGCTTCAAGTGTGTGGGTCACTTCTGAAAGTTTTAAAAAGGCAACGTGGTTGCAAAAGGACAGAGTAGGAAGGGTTGAAGCACGTATCATGGCACTTGCCTTACTTAAATGATGGTCCTATTGATCTGTTCAAGAGAAGTGACTGTTTTTTTTATAGCAGTTACAGCTATATGGTTCTTATAAAACATGGCTTGTACAAATAGCTGCAACTGTACAAACAAGCAGCTGTAACAAACAGCTACACTGGCACATTATTTCATGTGAGGATGATATAGTAATGGAGACAATTATTGTAAATCCCATTCCATTCTTGAATCAACCACACCAGACAAAAAAGCAAGATACCTACTCCTCCCCACCTCGCAGTGTTCAAAAATTAACATGGCCTGAGCTCCCCAGGGTCTTGTCTCCCGTAGTTACTTTCTCCTCCTTGCAATGTGTATGCTCTAAGAAGGTACATGGCTGTAGTTTTAGTCCATGAAAAACAGTGAGTGTTTTCTTGAAAAAGAAATAATTGAAAAACTTGCAGCTAAATGAGAGAGTGTAAATGCTACACAAAGACCTGATACAACATAATTTTGTGAAAACAGCTGTTGTTAAAGGATACATAAGACTGCTTCTCATAGTCTTTCATCATGAAGCATGAATTCTCCCCCACCAACAGCCAATGCTTGTTGGACACACATGTAACTGTAGCTCCTCTTGCTGCTGTGAGACATATAAAATAACAGTTGACAGGATGGCTACAGGGAGCCTTGTGATTGCTTTTGTGTACTTTGTGATAGTGATATGACTGTTGTCTCTTGTGTTTTGAGAACAGCATACTGTAAAGTGGGCCTGGGCATCTGCTATGATATAAGATTTGCTGAGATGGCTCAAATCTACGGCCAGAAAGGTGAGGCTGGGTCACCTGAAGGAGCAGGGTCAGCCCTAGGGCTGGAACCAGGAGGGCTGTTTCAGGATGCTACGGGGCAGTCTGTGTGACTGGGCATTCTCACCCTTGCCCAGTAACACAAAATGCATCTTATGGCCAAGACTCTTATTCAAATGAGTGACTGTTCTCATTGAGAAAAGTAACCATATTTCCTGAAACACATTTGCTGATGGAGTGAGGGAGTTGGGGACATCCCCACATGAGGTCTTTGCTGACGTAAGTAATCGCCTGTGTTATGCATGGACAGCCTCTATTTGGTTCTATTTTGGGCAGAGATTGTGAAGTACTGAAAGAAACCTCACACTGAGTTTCAGTGTGAAGGGCCATTCTAGGGTAAACCATCTTCCCCTTAATAATGGTTGGGTTCTAATTGTCTTTTAACAAAGGTTGCCAGCTGCTGATATACCCAGGGGCTTTTAACCTAACAACAGGACCAGCTCACTGGGAACTCTTACAAAGGGGACGGTAAGATCACAGTAACAGCTTATCCTCCTGTTCCAGAGGGAGTCTTAGTGCATGGAACTGACCTGTTCCTGTGTTTCAAATGACACTGTGCATCAGAAATGGTGCTGCAGGGCCACTCTGCCATTGCTTCTCACAGTGCATGGCCTTGCATGGGACACCACAATGATTTTGCTGTCAAGGAGAAACGCAGAAAATACTTAGTCTTTACTCCTGCCAGCGCCTACCAGTTATGCCCTTTCAAGTACCTCTTCCCATGCCCCTATATGCACCTTCACACACAAATTCTAGAGTGAGGAGCCAATAACCATTTGAGAACTGCTCTAATTACAGATAGAAATAGACTCTGAGGTTCCTGAATGCAGTTTTATTGGTCAGCCTCAATCAAATCTGCTACATACTGAATGAACATGTGAATAACACGATATTCTATGCATTAATGCTGGAACCAGGTGCCAGAAACTTCTCTTTCCAGGTTCTGCTTTCTCTGACCCTCGTATCATTCAGTTTTGGCTAGTCCTTAGGAGGACATGTAGCTTGTCATTCGTAGTGAATTCTTTTTCTTCTGCTTAGTTAAATGGTCATATAAAAACCAATTCTCATCTTTCTCTGAACACAGCGCTGTTGATAATCAAGTCTATGTAGCTACCATATCTCCTGCTAGAGATGAAAAAGCATCCTATGTTGCCTGGGGACACAGCACTGTAGTAAATCCATGGTGAGTTCAATTAAAAAAGAAAAAACAACCACCTCTTTTTGGTTAAAAAAATGTGTTTTACTTGACAGTCACACTTCAGTCCCATGTTTCGACCTACTCTTAAAAATCTAACTTGGTAAAAAGTACATGAGACTTAAGCCTACATTCTCAAAATCATCATTTAAAACTATCAAACTGAAAAAACAAGACAAACTAAAACTAATTTAAGAGTATGTGTTCATTTTAGTAGTAAAGATGCTACTTAATACTAGCATTTAGCATTAGTTGAGCTGCTGACATTTTCAACTTGTCCCTGAAGTTCAGTCCGTTATATATTACTCGTATGGTAATTCTCTGTGTAGAACCAAACTATCTTAAACATCTTACACAAAACTATTCCATTTCCTCAAAGAACAACACTGCTTTGACATAAGAAACAACAAGAAGAATGTCTTCAGCTAGAGAAGAGAGATATTCTGACTTGAGCAGAAGTCGTGCAGGTGCACAGGAGGTAAAAGTGACCAAAACTTCAGGCAGATATTTTTGTTTCAAATAAATCTAGTTTTCTTCCAGATGCTTGCAAAGTCAGAAAATCTTTGTCTACTTTGAGCTTTTAACTTTATATGATGAAACAGTGACAGAACACTTTAGTGGGAGACATGAATCACGTTCAGTAATTCATGCAGAGGAAAAGTGTACTCCTATTAAAAGCCAGTAGGATCTTGAAAGGAGAAAGTGTTAGTCTTTGCCATATATGGTTGTCCCTTTACCCTTGAGGCATGTTGCATGCTCACATGCCCTGGCTCTTGATCTTTGGAAGACACATTAAGTATGTATATGTCACATATAAAATATGCCATATAGAAAGCCTGGAAGCCATTTCTATCATGCCAGAGCTATGAATTATGATGCTATTTTTAGGACAGCCCTGTCTTTACAGCTGTAGGCACCAAGGGTAGGAACTCCCTTTTGTACAAACAGCAGCAACTGGACTGATGCCTTGAGACCACTGTATTAATGCTGTGAACAAATGTGCTTCATTTTGCAGGGGTGAAGTCATAGCCAAAGCTGGGGCTGAGGAAACAGTTGTATACACAGATATAGGTAAGGATAGCGTTGTTTTGGGGGTTTTCCCACCTTTTTTCCTGAGTGCACGTCATGAGATTAAGGAGACAGTTTTTCAAGTCTGTAGCCTTGCACATGCAGCTACAGATGTTGCAGCATTCCAGTGCCTTCTCCACCTTACTTAGGAGGAACCTGCCACCTTAGCAAAGAGCAAAGCTGAGGCTTCCTTCAGCCCTGGACCCACTTGCTGGTCCATTCTCCTTGAAAGGTCTCTTTTCCATGCCGTACGTCAGAGCAAGTCAGGAGCTTTCTTTTTTGGCTGCTCTTCTCATAACTTCTTTCTTCTCCCCTGGCAGATCTGAAGAAACTTGCAGAAATACGTCAACAAATCCCTATTTTAAGCCAGAAGCGTCATGATCTCTATGGTGTGGAGATGAAGAAGTGAAGCTGGATGAAGAGGGCAGGTTCAGTTGCAACAATGACTGCTGCCTTCATCTTCAGGATTCCTACTGATTGCTCCACAATTTACTGCCAAATGTGCCAGTTAAAAAAACACCAAACAAAAAACTTCATTCTAAAATTGATTCAAATACTACATCTCCTCAAATTTAAGTATTCCGTAGTTCATTTCAACACAGCAGTAATTAAAATTGCTTTTATGCATCACAATGTTTTAGTTATCATTTGGGGTTTTTTTTTGTATAACCTTGTTCTCTGAAACTCCTCTCAAGTCAGCTTTGGTATTACAAATTTTTCAGTGAATTATAAGATAATTTAGAAGCATGCTTCTTCCTACTCTGACCTTTTCAAATGTATGTGCCTTAACATTCTTTGAATGCCCTACTTTTAACTTGGAAAGCTTAAAATTTAACACAGTGAGCAAAACAGGACAAATTCTGCTCTGCACTACTTGGGACAATGCAAGAAGCTGCCAGACAGAGCTGCTACTGTGGAAGAATCTGTAACAGTTTTTGGTTCATGTGTCTTGCCTGGAATTTGTGTATTAAATTCTCCTTATGGCAATTCCTGTGTACTGCTGAAGTGATATGGGTGACTGTGCTGTTAAACCAATTCACATTGCCACACCTTTATTCTGTATACTCCTTCCTTAATATGATGTGTGAATGGGCTTTAACTCTGCTGCCTGGCAGTTCCCACTGGAAAAGGCTGAGGGGAGTCAGTCAAAAGGGTTAGAAAATTTGTTGCACTTTAAAGCCTTTCTGCCCCCAGTGTTACAGAAAACTGCTCAATGTTTAAATGCATTATTGCTACCACGGGCCAGCTCCCATCTACTGCAGGGAAAACACTCTACTGTGCTGCTTTTGCTGAAGAGACTAACAAATTTATTATGAAAGATGGCTTTAAAATACCAACAACCAGCCAAGCATGTTGTAGTTTTGATTTTTCTTAGAAGAAAAATACCTTTTAATGCAAATTCTTTTTACAAGGTGCCTTTATTTTCACCTTGAGATGAAAAAAAACAGCAACTCTCAGCCTTTACCAACAGGCTTTTAGCTTTCCAGCAGCATGAAAAAACAGAAAGGCTAAAGATTTCAAAATACAAAAATGGGAAAGAAAGGTTTGTCTTGCTCTAGCTAACCATATTTTTGCCCAAACCATCTTACCTTTTATTTATGTTCAGCCATCCTCCTTTTCCCACGTTTTTGTTTGCTTTTTTGATTATTATTTTGGCTTCTCTGCAATGAACTAGGTGTGTGTTTTATAGAGGAAGATTAACACTTGAATTAAGCCAAACCCTGTTGCATCCTTCCCCTCTAAAGACAGGTCCCACCATTCTACTCAGTGGCATTAACTATTTCTGCAGGTCTTTTTTGGTCTGTACTTCTCACTGCATTTTGGTGGACTGGAACTCTTAAGAAACAAGCCACAGAGCATAATGTGAAATGAAGATTTATTTGTTGGAAAATAAATATTAAAAATTAACAATTTACCATTTGAGCCAAGTCTCCTGCATTAGATTAGTGCCTCCCACATACTCAACACTCTGCATCCATGGTGGTCATTGCTAGGCTTCAACTTCTAAATCATACTATTATGCATCCATTTTTCTAACTATTCTGTCTTTCCCTCCCCTCTCTCCACTAACCTAACATGCAGGAGTAACTAAATATTACTTTTGGAGGATTGAAATAGTGCAGGACTCTCATAAGCTGACCACTGAAATTCAAAAAATGCAAAGTGCAGTCTGCAACAGACATCAGACTCTGTGGCCTGGACCCTCCTCCCCTGCAATCCCAGACGGAGAGGATGGATGAAAATCTGTCACAAGCTACTTTGGTGAACTCAGCTGAAGAGCTGACATGAGCTCAGTCCTCTTCAGTCTGTCAGGACAACTTCTAAGCACCTTGGGTTAGTGGGATATTTAGTAGGTCTCCACTGTGCTCCACTCATAAGTGATACAAATGGGACTGTGAGTTTTTGAGGGTTTCAATGAAAAAAAAGTACCATACCAGTTGTCACATATAATACTTAAAGCAGCCAATACTCAACCTCTGTGTTGGTAGAAAACAGGCACTTGTAACTAGTCATAATATACATGTGCACCAGTATTCTCTAAGTATAGAAAACCAACAACAAACAACCCTGAAATAGTTGCAGAATTTCAGCTTGCAAGCCTTTAAATTATTTTAAAGAAATGCCAGGAAACACTGTCATGCCTGTTGTATTGGGCAGTGTTAGTATCACTGTGCTTATTAAAGGTGCTCTAGATAGTTCCAGAGTAAGTCCCAGCACAGCTCTTCAGTGTGTGTCAGTTCCCTCCTCTTTCAATCTGCAGTTAGATCAATTCCAGTAATTCAAGTCACAACTTAGAACCACAGAACATGCTGAGCTGGAAGGGACCCACCAGGATGCTGAGTCCAACTCCTGGCCTTGCACAGCACACTCCAAGCATCACACTATGTGCCTGAGCGTGCTGTCCCTGTGAACAACAGGGATTACACTTGATCAGAATGAAGTTGCAAGACAACTGTATGTAGAAGAAACTTCCCAGAGTATCCCTCTAGAATACACCAGGTTTGCGCAACTCTTCAGTACTAGATTCCTACATAATTTCAACAGTTGGGTTTTTTTAATAGCAGTCATACTTGTTTCACTTCAGGTCTCAATTCTCAAAGTTCACATGCACACCTGGCTTAAAGTAAAACCTCAGCTCTATCAGCCATTTCAAGAAAGTCCCTTTCACTAAAGGGATCCACCTGCATACACATGTTAACAAGATGTCAGCTACTCAGATTCCCAGCTTTCCTGGCTCGACCTCCTTTCCCCTGTAATCTTCACTCTCAATATCGTACCTCTGTGGATGATGGAAGCCAGCGAAGATCAATTTGTTGATTCCACGTCTCCTCCTCATTCTTTAAGATTGAAGTGAGAGAAGATGACAAGGAGTCAATATTCGTTCTTCCTAGATTCAGAGCAACACCAAATAAGCACAGAGCTCAGCACTGCAGAGATCACTTCCATCAAAACCTGTTCTTATACATGTCAGAGAGAGATACTTGAAGGTAGTATTTATTTTTTCAGTTTACAGGTGATATGTCATTTACAAAAAAATTACAGACAATGCATCCTTTCAGTGCAGTTTCAAACTAGTTCAAGAACAGGCAAAAGTCTGTGATGATTTGGAATGCTAGTAATTGACAGCACATGCTTTTTTTCCCTTAATTGATTGGGTGGGGTAAGGAATGGGGTATAGGTGGGGTGATGAGGAGAAAATGCCAATGTAAATAAGGCCATGCGAATAAAAACTCCTCAGGAGATCAGGACTCCTCAGTCTGGCTTATTTTTGTTCTCAGGTAGAGATTGGAAGTTCGAGAGGACATTTGACACTTGTTATGTGCAGTGCCCTTAGAAGCTGCCAGTATCTTCCCATACCTTCAATTTTACACCAGTGCTATGATTTCAGATCACCTACTGAGCTAGCTAAAATAGAATGATTAAATCTTTATGTCTACTCTCCACCATTTGAATTCTCAACTGTAGTTGCTGGGAGAAAGGAAGGTCAAATTGAAAATGCAAGCTGCTGCTGTATGGTGGCACAACTACAGAACAAGACAGTTTGACTACAGCATCATTCATTTCTTTAAAGGATTAAATACACTAGACAATTCACCACGAACAAATCTATGATTTCATGATGGAAAGAAGCCCAAACCAGTGTGTCATAAATCAAGCTACATCATTTGCATGAGGTTTATCCAGCCACACTAATCCAGGGAGAGGCAAGATGGACTGACTGACTTCCACACCAGAAAGATCAAGCCGAAGCATGAGTGAATTTACTAACCAGAGAAAGACTATGCCATAGTTTGCCCATCTGCTCTCTGGAGAACAGTTGCTTCCTTTCTACAGTATTTGTAATCTCGGACAAGACAAGGTCTATGGAACAAGGAAACCTGTGCAGATTCCAAATCCATTATTTGGAGTTTCAGCCTATGCTTTGTTCCTTATCTCATGTAATCCTGCAAAGGGGCTCTTAAAAGGAGCAGATCGTAACACAGCGGTCTCCAGAGACTGAAGAGAATTTAGATGGTCTGTTACATTTATGCAAAAGCATCAGAGATTACAAAGATTATATGCAAGCATGACCTTACCTTTGGGAGCTTGACTCCCAGCAGTACTTTCTGTTCCTGAAAGTCCCTCTGAACCCTCCAGAACAATTTCCCATGACATTCAAGTAAGGACTGCTGCACAGGAACACAGCCTTTCCTCCAGTAAAGTCTGTGCTGAAGCAGTCTTACCTGACCTCCTTCACCAGCCAACCTTTTTTACTTGCTCTCCTAATCAGTTTCCCAGGGCTTTCTGAGGTGAAGATAAGGACTATCAAATTAATTCCCTAATAGCTGCCACAGGACTATTTCTAAGTTATGCAGAGGGTGGAAGGGAATTTAAGGGAAGATTGTGCATGCTTGCATGTATTTACAGGGATTCTCTTCACATCTACTGACTTAAAAAACCCCTCTATTATTAAAGTTTGAAAATTAATTTTTGCCTTTTTGCAAAATTAAAATCAACCCTCAAGGATTAATTGGATATAAAAAAGAAATCTATTTTACAGCACTGACTAGTATTACCTTTAAAATCAACAGGAAAAAACCCACATGCTGTAATATTATTTGATAAAGCAAAAATCGCCCACAACATAATCACCCAAAATGAACCAGTGTGAAGTTTTTATTTGCATGGCCAAAATATCTTCCTTTTGCTCCCCTGCAACTTTATTTCCCTTAACACACCTTAAGGTTTTTGCTGCAGAAGGAACAAGATGCAGCACTGCATACTTCCTTGAACAACCACTCCCACAACACCTAAACATTTAACAGATGTAGCAAATGACAACACCACGAACGGGAAAAAACTAAGTTCCACCATTCAGCATGGTCTGCAACAGCGTCTTTAGGGCTGGCTGAAGTGGGCAACTTCACTTTAGAACGCCATTTCCTCCTTGTTCCTTTACAGTGTTGGTGGTTTCAATCCATACTTCTTTGCAACTTCTGTCTGGGCATAGGCAGCATCACAGAGTGAGTAGAGGTGGGCCATCTCCATTTCGGATTTGGCCAGGTTGATAGCTTTGTTGAACATTTCAATGGCTTTATCCAGATTACCTCTGAAATAGATGAAAATTTAGTCCAGTTAAGACTGCCAAAGCAATTTTTTCATCTCTGCAACATCTTTTTTCCTTCAGGACCTGGACTCTCCACTGTTAATAACTTAAGAGGACTTTTGTGAGGAATCACCGTAAGAACTTTGATGATGATGAGAGAAGCTGTTAGCTAGCCTAAGCAACTAGGACAGCTGTTAAACAGGCTTCCTCTGGAGAGCCCCCACGAGTGGTGGTGCAAGATAAAATGTTCTCCACGGGACACCAAGTTCAATACAAAGATAATGCTGGGACAACTGAATGAACTCTCATACAACGTATACATAAGAGGAAAACCAGCACGGACAGAAGCACATTATTTAAATAGGAAAAGCTTGCAAAACTTCTCATGGCAACAGTTTAATTGTCTGTCCTTTTGATGACTAGGCATATTCAAAAAAGACTCAGCAATACTCTCAGCTACATCACAAACTTTTGCACAGTTGCAATACAATGTTACAGAACACTGAGTTAGTGTTTCCTCTGTACCCCGATAACTTGCTATCTGCAATCCTGTTGGCTGCAGGAGTGAACAGCACAGGACCTTCAGTACAAATGGCCCACTGTGTTTAAGGACAGCATTAGATACAAGCAAAGCCTAGTAAGAACTGAGGAAGTCACTTTAAATGCAGCAGGGATGTATTCAGACATACACAGACTCATCTGCATATTGCCCAGCAAGTATGAAAGTCGTGAACATAAGAAATTGTCACGTCATAAATCAGAATTATGCCACAGAGAATGGAAGGCTTTACCTAAGAGTTAGAGAACAGAAATCAGGACTTTGGGTAAGAGCTGGCCTTGCACAGCACCAGAGAGAAGATCTTAGAGAGTCATGATCCATAAGGAAATTTAAAGAACTACTGTAACTTCAAAAGTAACTACGAACTGTTAACACTGCAATTCAGCATTACCTTTGCACTTCGATCGTTCCCATGGTTTCATATGCAAAATCACATTTGTTATCAATTTCAATGGCCTTGCTTATGAGTTCTAACCCTTTGTCTAAATCTTGCTTCCACTGGAGCTGAAGTAAACTAGAAGAGAAAGAAAATTTCAAACAGACTTCATATACTCCTCCCAAAACCCTGATCATGGTAAGCAAAACCATTCCAAATCTACAATCCATTTCATTTCTAATGCAGGGTAGACAGTAACTTAGTAACTTCATGACTTTTAAAAACATGTATATGAATGCGACTTTCCATAAGCCATATTACTGCTTTAATGACACTAAAGAAAGGCAAATTTCTCCGAAGAAGACTTGTTACGTGTTGTTCTATGAAAAAAAAACTTCAACACAAAGCTGAAACATTCAATTCACACTGAATCACTAAATACGCTAACTGCCCTCCACCAAAAGGATCTCAAACTCAATACATACCCTTTATGAACATATGTAGTGGCATTGTCTGGTTCAAGGTCAATGCATTTATCATACATTTCATCAGCCTTGCCAAACTGCTGTTGATCAGTTAGTGCCTGCAACAGAAGAGAAGCTACATGTCAATTAAGCAAGCAAAGCATGCACTCTGCACCAGGCCAATTCTAATTAAAACTGTATCGATGATGTGCGATTGCATACACTTCTTTTATCACAGAGCAGGTCAGGCACATCAGTTATCACAGTTAAGTTTCAAAATCGAAGGTTTTTAGAAGAAAACTGCAGGGCTCTAAGCGCACAAACTACTGACCCCAGTACTACCTGGAATGGGAGGTCCACAGGCAACATGCTGTGTTCTGCAAATAAAAACCATGTCAACAGTCTACCTCCAAAACTCAACTCTTCCCTTTTCAAATATACTTCTTTCAAAAGGAAAGGCATCCCTATTGCCCACCTACTTAAAATCAGAACATCTCATGCTTCATATTAAAACCAGCACTATGTTTTCATAGAGAAAAAATTAGTCTCCATTACAAGTGTACTCCAAACAGCTGTTCTAAGCCATACATGCCATTTGCAGCAGAACAAAACTGTTACCCTAGTTCCACACATTTAACTCCCAAATTACCTAGAGAACCCCTGACATTCACACCCATGCAGGAAGGGGGGAATCATGCAGGAATAACCTGTCTCCTAATAATCACCCTCAACTCTCATTATTCTGTCTATATTCTGCTCCATTGATTCCTCTGCTCAAGAACACCCATAACCAGAATGGCAAGTAGCTTATTTAAAACAGCATGCGTTATCTCAGAACTCTATGTCAAAAATCTTCACTTATTATTTGAAGAAATGTATGTTGTCCAAGATAAAATGTCCAAGAGAATGCAGCATTTCCTTTAAGGGAGAGAAAAACATACCTGAGCATAGAGTGCATAGCCTTCAGCACACTTTGGAAATTTTTTAATGACATCTTCAAAGCCTTTCATGGCTGCTTGCACAGTCAAAGCATTACTTCCTGTATAAGCTTGGCGATACTATTCAAGTAAAAAAGAAAACAATTACACACCACCACAGTAAGAAGGATGATCAGATCTGCATCATAATAATTCAAAGTTATTTTAGACATATATATATATGTATATATAAAGAAGAGATTTGGGATTATTCAGCCCAAGAAGAGAAGGCTTTGGAGTGACCTAATTGTGGCCTTCCAGAACCTGAGGGGAGCCTACAATAAAGATGGAGAGGGACTTTTTGCAAGGGCATGTAGAGACAGGACAAGGGGGAATGGTTTCAAACTGAAAGAGAGTAGATTTAGATTAGGTATTAGGAAAAAATTCTTTACTGTGAGGGTGGTGAAGCACTGGAACAGGTTGCCCAGAGAAGCTGTGGAATGCCCCATCCCTGGAAGTGTTCAAGGCCAGGCTGGATGGGGCCCTGAGAAACCTGGCATACTGAAAGGTCCCTGCCCATGGCAGGGTGGTTGGAACGAGATGATCTTTAAGGTCCCTTCCAACTCAGGTCATTCTGATTCTGTGCCAAGTTCCAGAAGGTGACATGCCTGTACATCCTGCCAAATCTGATTTTGGGAACCTACTACATGTCCAAGTCTCTGGACTTGGAGAGGAAAACAGGTGAAAGAAGGAAGTCACAAGGCCTGATAGCTGTGACAGCCTCCCTCTATTTCAAATGCCTAGAAATTCCAAACCCAGCATTCCTCCTTGTTCACACCATGCAAAGCTGTTCTGAGAAGATTCTTGCACACAGAGTCACTGCACTAACTTGAGACAGTTTGTTTCCAATTTCTTGAAGATTACAGTTTTCCACAATAATAAAACTTTATTAAAATCAATTTTATGTGATCCAGTTGGAATGAAGATTTTTGTTCCTCTCCCACGAAATAGGAAAAATATCCTACTGTTCAAACAAATGAATATTTCAGAAGGAAGGCTTTACCTTTACCTTACTATTATAACAGAGGTGTTTATTGCCCTACTTTCCTATTAAATGGGAATAAACCAGAGTCACAAAGTATATTTTCCAGAACTCTTTAAAGAAAAAACACACAGATAAACACCAGCAAGTTACCTACCAGAGCAAAACATTTCTGTGCTTGAGCCAAGGCAGAATTGGGTCGCAATCGGATACATTCATCAAAGTCTTCCACAGCCTCTTCAATTTGGTCAAGCAGGATTTTCAGCTAGCCAGAATGAAAGAAAATCCTATTTCTGTATTTCATCTGTGTTTCAGTCACTTACATGATAATTCAATTAGTGTCAGTTACTCAGATCATCTCCAGCTCAGTTTTAGAACTGTCTAGAAATCTACAAAACCCATAACTGAAATCACTGTCATAAAATATCAAAGCCACCAGTGACGCTCTGGCTACATCCACAAGGCGGCCATGTCCACGTGTAGGGATTGAGAATGCCTGCATTTTAGACTGCTGCCATTACTGCTCTAGCCTTATGTCCAGGTTCCAAAACTATGCCATATTTTCTCAAGTCATTTTGCCTCTCTGTAGTCACTGTCTGGGGACTATTTCAGTGCTGAAACATTTTGGCTGTTCCAGCTTCATTTCAACCTTTTTTATTTGGTTGGGGTTTTGTTTTGACATTCTCATTCCTCCACAAGAGCAGAGCTCACTTCATCATTCTCTTACTTTACTGTGAAACTACAGTAAAACACTAATTTTCAGCCTGCAGAAAACTTTCATTCCCTTCAATCAACACACAGCACCACTTTTATTTCTGTGTACTAAAGAGATCTAATGAACTCACGGAGAAAGACATTTGATCCATGGAAGTCTTCCTTACAAATACAACTTAGAATAATTGCATAGGATAATGTTCCTTTTTACTTCCAGCACTATTCATATTACAGGTCTGTGGAAGCAGGCCTCTCCACGTCTAGAAATTAGTCAAGGACACAGCAGGGCTGAGCTGAACAGAGGCAAGTCTAGGCCACACTACTGCAGGTGTTACCAGGCACACATCCCATCCATTCTAACAAAGCTTCCTCCCATGCAGACACTGCTCTGCCATTCAGGCCCCTTCACAGAACAGCTGATGTACTTTTAAGTCAGAGTTCACGCTGACAAAGGGTGGAATCTCTCTTGCTTTGCATTCTTTCCTAAAGCTACAGAAATAAACTGCTCCTGTCTGGCCTGAACCTGCAAATTAGACTATGTGTTTATTCTGCTCAAGTTTCCAATTAGGAGTTCACATTTTAATGCCACAAACAGTGTAAAATGTCTCTGATGACATACTGATCATTTTTCCTTTTAGTATATACTGAAACATTTCTTACTTGTCCTCGATGGTGGTAAACATCTGCATTCTGAGGATCAATGTCAGCAGCCATGTTGAAGTCCTGAGTGGACAGCACAGGCTGCTGCTGCTGCATATACATACTGCCTCGTTTGATCAGAGCATTAGCTCGGAGCTGTAAGACATGTACAAAGGAACATCAGCCACTCCAATGTCCCTCCACATTACAATTACAGTAAATTGTTCATTTGACTGGTTTCTCCCACTGACAGATTTCGATTATTTAAGCAGGAATAAGTTTCATATTGACTTGAAATAAATCAACTTCCTTACTTAATTTCATATATGTCAGCCTATACTTCCATCTCAGTGGCTTTCCAAACCCCCCAAAAATCCTTTTCAATTTCTATGCTTACAAATAGATCAATGTTTTTGAAGCAGCTGAATATGCAAGTGCAATTAATGTTTTCCACTTATCTATGAACTGATTGATTTTCAGAGTGGATAAGCCTCCAATTAATTCAACTTCCCCTGTCCTTTTAGTCGGTGCTACTTAGCACCTCAAAACCCAACAAGCCCTTGAAATAGACAATTTGTCAGGAATGAAAAGAGAAAACAGTAAATAAACCAGAACACTTCCATTAAAATATCTGAAAACCTGGAAAAACAACTACGTGAATATATTGCAGGTCTATCATCTAACTTCTCAACCCCAAACTACCATCCAGCTGCGACAGATTCTTACCTTCACATTTGCATCTTCCATGCTGATGACCTGATCTAGGTCTGGTTTGGCAGCACTTGCATTGCCAATAAGTAAGTAGAAAGTAGCTCGCAGGAGCAAAGCTTCTGCCATGTATTTTCCCTTTGTTTCAATTTCTTTAGTGCTTTCACTGATAATTTTGTCATAGTTCTCTTCTTCCATATATTGCTTTGCTCTCAAATAGCCAGAGCTGTAAATGAGGTAAGAGCAGTTGTAAATATACATGCATTCACTGCACACTGCAATTTCAATTCAGATTTTTCATTAAATCATTAGAAGTAGTAACTTTCACTATACTGTTATAACACCAGTTCCATTGGAACATCCTTTCCTGGATGGAGCCACTATAGATGGAAAACAATTTAGACAAAGAACAGGCAAATTACATCAGAAATAAAGAGTAATGTTTTGAAGTTTTTGAACTTGAGTTCATTTGTCCCTTCAATTTTTTTTTTCACAAGAAGAGCAATAATCTCTGCCTTAAAAGAAGAGGGATGGGGTTGAATTTCAGCTCAGGGAAAGTGAAATATTAAACCTAGCAATCTGTAACTTATATGTGGAAGAAAGTATTTCAAAACAAAAATTACAGTAAGCACAGCCTTGTCCCTGGCTGCGTCCTGGATTTGGTGAATATGCCTGTAGATCAGGACATTCTACCTTACTTTAAAAAAAAATAAATCGTAATGCTGTTTGCAATGGTTTCTATACTGGCAGCAGTGCTACCTTCCAAAAATAAAGTGGAAAGCAGCATAGTAAGTTAAAGAACCATTTATGTGTTGCTCAAGCTCCACAAAACACCCAAACAAAACAACTCTCAAGTTTTTCTGTCAGACCAAACTTCTCATTTATGGGCAATTTGATTCCAGGAAGATAAAAACATCTTTTCAGCCTCAGTTGCTGCAAATTTTCATTTAATTTTCATTGCTGTACATAGTTTTCATTTAAAAATACCCTTTTCCTAGCTCGTCTTCTCCCTTCCAATCCAAAGACTAACTTGCTCTCCTCCTTGGAAACGCTCCTTCAGTATAAAATATTCCTTTCTCCAGAAGCATCACTCAACACTCTCCAGTTCTCCCATCTCCTAAGATTTACTATGATACTGTGGTAAATATTCAGTATATCTTTCCAATCTCTTTGTCCTTCCTCTGTTTAGTGGAGATTTGGAACTGGACAGTCAGCTTTCGCCAAGGTTTCATTTTTAATACTGATATCATTTATCATTGAATTTCCCATGTCAAGTACTATAAAAACAGCAGCAGGTTACACTGAACAAAATGTCCAAATCACTGAAAACTTAATTCCAATACCAAATAATTCCCAACTGTGCTGTACACTCACTTCTCTTTTACTTCGGAAGCTTCTCCCTCCTTATCCTTATCTTCATCTGATTTCTCACCCTTAAGCAAAGGTTGGGAGATTATATCATCTGTGAAAGAACTGAAGTAGGATTTAATGAACTGTGGTGAGGGCATCAGAGGCTCACGATTCTGAAACACAGAAATGTAATTTAAAGTAATTAGATGGTAAATTCAGATGGTAAAGAGGAAAATGGATAACAAATGTGATTATGAAAAAAACCATTAATGAAAGAACCAGTGTATGACTTCTCACTACCTCATTTGATAGTCTGATATTTTTGATCTGCCACTTTGATGTTAAGGGACCCTTTAAGCTTCAGAGCACAATGCAATACCCAGCACCAGTAGAAATAAAATGAAGATATTCCAGTGGGAAGTCAGATAGCATCCTTCTGCATGTGTGGCTAGAAATGAGGACTCTTAGGATACCCTAAGACATTGGGTACATGTACTAAAACAGTATATGTGCACATAAATTGGGTGAAAAATTCAAGCTGGTGGTTTAAGCAAGAGCCTAAATTCAAGCAGATTCTGAATGGCAGTTTGCTCTTTTCTCCAATGTGTCCAAGAGAAGCTGCTCTGCTGTCTGTCCTTATAATGGAGCTAATGAGGCAAAATCCTAGTCCCATGTGGAACTTGGCCCAGATACCACACATTTTACTTAAAGTCCCAGAAGCAACACCTCTCAGCTACAGAATTCTTTCTACAGCCAAAAAACATTTCTTGTTCAAAACAAACACTGCAAAAAAACACTGAATGCCCTCTTCTGAAGCACACCTATTTTGTGATGCTGCCATCACCACACACATAGCACAATTCATTTTTGCTACCTCAGCACCATGCATTTATGTGAGTTTCTGTAGGAAAGAAATTCAGCATCTCAAAACCAACGTGGATTTCAGTACTTCAACCGCCATCAAAAACCAAGGAAGAATGTTTTAATAACAAGCAAGAATGTGTAGATACCTGCTGTAAACCTATAGCCACTTAAAATGACTACTCCTGACTATCCCTAGGCTTCCATAGTTCTCTTTTCTGCCGTTTCCAAACATTCATGCAAAGACATCTGTTCCAACATACCCAGTTTCCATTAAGTTGCAAGTCCAGAAAAGGCCCATGTAAGGCAGCACACCATCTTAGGGTGTCTCCTGAATGTCAGAATAAATGTGATTATTAAAGGGAAACAACTGTTAGATCTCTCTTCCCTGCTGAGGTTTCAAAAACTTTGGACAGGTCCCAAAGGAAAATAACATGGGTACAATAGCAGCTTTGTACCAAATGGTTCATGTTGCTTCTTACACTTCAGCAGATGAAGACAGTGACTTGTTTACAACAATTGACAGAATGCCAACAACCAACATTTCAACAACTAGGCAGGTGAAATAACAATTTGTCAGCAACATCACATGTCCTACCTTGTATTTCTCTTTGGCCTTTTCTTTTCCCAGGAGTTTAAGAACTTTATCAGCTAATAACATACTTTGCTGGTTTTGGAAAGCTTCTAAAATGCAGACTGCAGTGACATCTAGGAAACAACACACAAAAGTAAGATTATCGAAACTCTGGTAGTCACTGGAATATGACAAAACGTGCCACTGTTACAACTAGCACATGTCCTGTTTGAGGGCAAAAGCCTGCTTCTAGTTTGCTGTATTCAACATATTTTCCAAGACAAGAATTTGTATCCAAAATGATCTTCCTGGAATAAAAGGACTTCATGAGAGTGAATGGAAGAAATTACATTTATTTTTCTCTTCATATTTTTATCTAGAGACAAACACACTTCCATGGACAGTGAAAATGTACACCTCCATCAGGGGCTTTCACCGCTTTGAAACTTCAAGGATATTAATTATGTTCATAATATGTTCACATTAAAAGTGCTAACACAGCTCCTCTTCTGGGACTCGTCTTACTTATCTCCTTTGAAAATTCCCAATCAGTCTCATCACATCTCACTTACTCCTCAGTTTAAGAATTCTTCCCATATTATATCTCCAATTTTTCTGCTCACCTCCATGACTTTGGAATGGAGCAAGGAGAAATACCTGCTGGCCTATTTAAAGTGCTAGCCTATATCACATTGCTTTCATTCACACATAGAAATCCCTGCAAAAGTTAACCCACTGCTGCCTGAATCAAACTTCACAGTGTGAAACACACTCTGACAGTGCACCGTTTCTCTGGATCCTCTAGTTAATGCAAAACCACCATGGGTTTTTCTTGTTTAATTTTCATTTAAACATCAGTGAAGAGGAACAGAGTTTGGACTTGAAATTCAAGCAGTGCCTTGTCTGAATAAGCTTGAAAAGCAAATGTCTTATCGTGGAGATTTAGTAGGGTTTCTGTACTTCTACACTACTACAGGGACTGCTAAGCCATCATTTATACAGAAACTCCCTGAAGCCTGGCACAGTCAGGATGCCCATCAGAGTCCCTGGGAAAATACTCTACCCCCAGAAGGAGCAGCTATCCAACCTCAGCAGATACGCTCTGCCCAAAGCAAGCAGCTGTAAACTAGTGTCCAGGCTTCAATGCAGCAGCACCACTTTCCCAAATCACACTGCCAGCCATCACTGGAGGGGTTTTGTGCTGGTAGTGGAAGGGTTTCCTGGGGTTTGGTTGGTTTTGCTTTCCTCCACTACATGGACATACCCTAATTCCTGGGATTTTACTGGCCGTATGTTGTTCGCAGGTAAAAGCAGAATTACATAAAAATGTGTAGCTCACAAAAAGCAAGAAAGTTTTAGATCTGAAAAAACTGCAAGCTAAAAATCAAACGCAAATCAAGGCTGAAATAATTGTCACTAACATTACTGCTATTGACATTAAAAAGAAGTTACATTTAAAAGCTGTCCTACTCTCACAGGGACACTTGATCTTTCTTGAGGCTTTTATCAGCTGGCAGTTTGTCACAGCTAGGTAGATTTTACACATTATTACAGCACTCTGGAAGTGCAGCTGATAGTGATTGCAAAGGAGCACACTAAATGATCTAAGTTGTCCTTTTCTATTCACTATGGTTTGATAGGGCATAAAGGCATTCTGCCAGCAGATAAAGAGATAGATAGATAAAATTTTCACATCTTATTTTACCTTCTAATTTAGCAGACCTAATTCTTAATGAAGCTAATTTAACAGTTAGATTTGCCAGTCAAAGCACTGCCTGATTTTCTGTCCTTCTTTGATAATGAGCACAGTAGTAAATTTCATTTGCCTTTTAACCTTACATCAGCAGGAATGATTTCACTTGATGAAATTTATATGGGTCCTTTCAAGCAGTGTACTGTACTTCAAAATTGCCCTGAGACAGCACACCTGACCTCTAGTTCTTCTTAATTTCCATGGTTTCTCAGTCACATCTTCCTGACAGTTCAAAATGTATTCTGCTTTGGAATAGTATTTGGAAGGATTTGACATAGTAGTTTCTGCCAAATACATCGTATTATTATTTTTTAAAAAAATCAATGTGTTTCAATTTTCATAAGCTGTGCACCAGAAACAAATGCAGCTGAAGCTGTTTTCCCTCTAATACCTGTCCACGGCATTTAAATGACTGTAATACTCTTATTTCTGATCATGTATCTCCACCTGCAAAAGCACCTCATTTCTGTAGTAGTATAATTTCTCTGAAACAAACAGGGAAGAAGAAAGCTTGTTTACTGTATAGAAATAGAATTACTGTTGTCTGGGTTATCCACTCAGTGTGTTGGATGAATTCTATCTTAATATGTAGGGAGTTTCCTGGAAAAAAAATACCTTGAGTGGCTACAGTAGCATAGACTTCTCAGCAATTATTTCAGATGTAAGCAGGCTAGAGCTTGAGAAATGTGAAAAGATTTTTTCTGACAAGAGAGAAATATGTATTTGCAGCAGCTATGAATGACTTTAAATAAATAATTCTGTATTACTGTAGCTACAGAAGTGAAAAAAAAAACAAAACAGTTCCAGAAGTTATCATCTCCAAAGCACCAGAGGCGATTTCACTTTTAAATATACACATCATGAGACACTCACCTTCTAAACATTCCTTCTTATTGTCTAGCTTCTCATGAGCTTTTGCACGTCTGAAGAGAGCTTTTACATATTTAGGATTAAGCTCAACAGCCTTTGTGCAATCTTGTGCCACTTCTGTCCATTTTTGCTGTGGGTAGAAAAACAACACAGTAAGAGAGGCCCTGCTCAGTTGCACTGTTTTAGCTTTCCTCAGCCAGCTCTGGGGTCATGTGCACCTCACAGGAGCTGCAGTTCCCAGGGCTCTGGTTGTACCTGCTTGCTTCTGTTTCAGCAAGTTTCTCCATAAGAAACTAACCACTGCAAGCCCCCTGCACCAGAAAAGCCACAAACCAGAAAAGGAACTGCGACAGAGAAATTAAACCAGACAGTTGAGTTGATGCAAAGACGCTTGCAGAAAGTGACATTGGGATTTAAAGACTGGTATAAAACAACTAGAAGAAAAAGGATGGAAATATGAAAACAAGTTTAACCAAGTGCTAAAACTTGCAAAAATAACTTTTTAAATAAAAGTTATTTTGAAACAAGCTTTTCTAGTAAAGGAACCATGTATATTTGGGACTCATTATGGCATGAATTTGTGTTAGACAAGAACTGTTTTAGCTCTCCTCTAACACCACATTTCTCTAATCATAGTCTCTCACTTGACACTTCAGACTGTACAAAGTCAATTTATCCACTCCTTTATACAGCTCACTAATTTGACCTCATAAGCAAACCTCTGATACTGTAATAAGCAACAGTGATTAACTTCTAAAACTAACACAAAGTAGACTCAGCTAGCAAGTAAATGTTACTTCTCCATGTGCAAAATTTAGGTCTTGGCCTTTTTATGATTTCTTTGTTTAAATTTTGAATAGCATCCTTCCAAAATACTTGGCCTTTCACCAAACAGTTAAAGAAATACTCTAAAAGAGAAAAGCAAAATCAACTTATATACAATTGTTTCAAAGGAAAAGAAATTAAAACCTTGTCTTAGAAGAACAGGATGCATAAGAATGATATAAGATAAACTGAGACAGTCAACAGAAAACAATTTTATTTATATGCAGAAAAGTATGATGAGCTAGTGAAAAACAGCTGCAAGCAACAGCATCTTGTTCTGAAGGCAGCAGATATCATCACCTGGGATCTTTCAGTGGACAGAAGTGACAAAATACAAAAATGACAATGCTTCATTTTTGAATAAACACATAATTATATTTAACTTCTTACCAGTTGTTCATAAGCAGCAGCTCTATTTTGATAGAAGGTAGAAAGATCAAGGTTTTTCTCAGGAGGGCACAGGCTGATAGCCTCGGTATAACACTGAATAGCCTGCTCGTATTTTCCTGCTTTAAAATATTTGTTTCCTTTGTTCTTGGCTGCTTGGGCTCTACCAAGAGGGGTCTGAAAAAGAAAGTGACAGGTCAATTCACATAAGAAAAGCATCACATCACATAAACTATGCACTGACGGGCTGATCTTCAAAGATATAAAATTGGATCTGAGCAGTAAACTCTAGCCTAGACTTCTGAAAAATATCACTGATTTAATTTCCTGGAAACAAAGAACAGATTTTCTTTTACAAGTGTGTCAGGAGAAAACCTTTTCAAAAGATTCACTACAATGGTATTAACCAATGCAGTGATTTCTGTTTGGAAAGCTAAACAGATTGTAATCTTACACAGCTGGTGACCAGAAGAACCAATGAGTTAAGCTATTTCTCCAAAGACTAAACGTGCAAAGACAACAAAGCCTCAAAGCAGCTCAAATAGAAAAGTTTCCTACTAAAATACATATAGTCTATAAGGCCAGAGGTGACTCAACAGACTGTGAGTAAAATAGAGAAAACACTTTGTGGAAAGACCTACTTAGCAAAACAAATAAAACCTGTATGGAAAATAAAGCTCTTCTGCCTTTTATACACTAGACAAATTAACTAACTTTATAGCTGACTCCTCTACAGCTTCACACACCCCGCTTCATCCAAAAAGTGCTGGATCATCACTATCTTAGCAGAGGATGGCAAACTTTGCTAAGTGGCCTGAGACCCTCCTAAATGCATCTTTATGTGCTGCACCACATGTTGACCACCTGTATTTCTGCAGAAACTAACATTACTACCTGTAGCCCCTAGAATTACAGGAGTTATCAAACGTTGTGGTTTACATGGAATCAAATGTAAAAATGCTCTCTTTATCAAAGGGATATGACTCACATTCAAGAAATACAGAGCTGCAAAAGATCCTAACATTTTCACAGCCTCGCTTCAAGGATCAGCACTTTGGGGCAGTTCTGATAAGCTGCTTGATCAAAATGGACAGATGTACGAGCACACGTGCCATTTCACTGGCCTTTCTGAGGAGGGAAAGAGTACAGACTGGGGGAAGCAATGCCTTGAACAACAGCTGCAGGATTCACTGCAACTCACCTGCATGGAAAAGATCATCTAGGATTTGCTGGAAACTGTCAGTGCAGATCTCTGACCATGCTTTGCCTCCTCTCCCCCCTCACCTACCACCAGCACCAAACTACACCCAGATCACTGTAAGACAAATTTGAAAGCATCTTTGCATTTCATCTGCCTGTTCCCATTCATGTCTGCTCCCTTCATGCCAATTCGACCATTTTTAGCACCTAACTGATCTTTAAAACTGAAAACCTGAAGGGACACCAGGAGTTGCTGTACAACAGGTCTTTTAAGGCCTGAATTCCAATCCTGGCATGAGAGAATAAGATAATGGGTACTAGCCTTAGTTCCTACATAAAAACAGGCATCCAAATAGAACAAAAGTATCTTACAGGCACTTGCCTGAGGGGAGACTTGCAAGTGTAGCCATATAAGGGAGAATTTCTTACATATCCTTACTAACAGAAAAGCTCTTCTCTCACTGGGTTTACAGGAAATCAATCTGCACCATCTTTATTGCTCACAGAACATGACAATCTGCATGCCTTTCAGATTTTCCAAGGATTTAAGTTTAAATTGATAAAAGATTATTAGCTTCAGCAGTTACAGTGTGTGTAACTCTAGGGATACAAAAGTCAGAATTAGAGTGCAAATATTTTTACTGAGAGACAAGTAACTGTGTACCTGATAAGTTGTTTCTTTAAAATTTAACCGAAGTAAGAAAAGGTTAAATTAATTTCAAGCATGTCCCAAATTATGCTCAAAATTCAACAATGCATCTTTTTTAACCAGGGGAAGGGTTATGTACATGCAGCAAACTTAAATGCATGAAAGTCAGCTTGAATTTTTCTTTCTGCACTTCTACAGTAAATCTTCTGTGAAATAATCCACAGTATTCAATGTTGTTCCTATTAACTTGAGTTGAAAAGAAAAGCACATGATATAGACTACGTTCATATATGTGTTCCCAGTATGAAAATTAATTAAGACTGCAGAGATTAAGCCTACACCACAACTAGATTACTACTTTATGATCACTGCCAATTCTTTCAGCATAGGGATCTCCCACCCTAGTACGTGCCTCAGGCTGGGCAGTCCATGTGCTCCATCCTATGCACTTTGACCACCCTGCACTGCAGCCCTTGCACAAAGACACAAGTTACAGATGAAAATTCCTGGATAATACACAAATGGCTGCTCCAGCGTCAGGTGCATGAGAGGAATTGTAACTGGAAGCAAGACATCTGTAGGTCTGGGGCTGACACTGCTGGTTCTTGGGAAGCATCAAGTCTTCAGATAAGCCTAAATGCACTCAACAGGGACCAAAAAGAGACCATGAACATGATGTCAAAGTTATTGAAATTAGTAACTCTGTTGTCAGGGTAAGCCTTTAGTAACAGTTGCAGGAGCACAGACCACACAACCAGCTACGCAGCAATGAATCAGAGAGTACATGCTGCCTCCATGGTTACTCCCTGCTGCACTCACTGCCCCATGCGAGAAATTTGGGGGGCAAGGAGTCAGGACTTAGAGCACAACATGCTATTATGCAATAAAGTCAGCAGTAATGCCCATGGCAAGGAAGAAATCAATTGTTTGTTTGTTTATGCTGCCTTACACGAGAGTCCTAGCTCTCAGAAGTTTTATCTCTGTATCCTTAGCCAAATTACTCCACTGTAGCCCTCAGAATGCACACAACCCACCACTGAGCCCAGTGTATGTTTATGTTGAGTTTGTGGGGGGTTTGCTGTTGTTGGTTTGGGTGCGGTTTTTCTGGTGGCTGTTTATTTTAGGAAAGATATTAAAGAACTCACGTCACATTATATGCTGCAATACCCTTCTGTGATAGGACAAATAAGAATACGAAAATTAATTCTTAACATAAGATTGGCTTCTGAAAGTTTGTGAAGCCTTAAATTTAACCCAGACAAGATTTCTAAGCAAATTTTTTAATATTTTTCTAAGCCCTCCAGTCCTTCTCAATTGCTACACAGGATGTACACAAGATGTGTACATAAGAAACTGATTATACAAGCAAACCTCAAGTACGTCATGGACAAATAATAGAAAACCCTCACTTCTTCCATTTTCTTGCCAAAGTAACAATTCTAGACATTATTTTCCAATTTCACTGCTTCTCCTCACCTGACCCACTGCCATTCTATGTGGTGCACTGGAAATTTTTTATCCCCAAGGTGAAGGTCCACACAGAGCAAGAAAAACTCTCCAGTTTGTCATCTTCTGGTCAAAGACTCTGGGCAACAACCAACCCAGCTCAATAAAATGAATGTAAGTCCACAGTGAGTTCAAAACAAATACCTCAGAAGTTATTTGCAGTTACCCAAAAAATAACATCTCAGTACTGAGAACCACTTTCAGCAACTGTTCATTAAGGCTTAAAGTTTAAGCCAAAGGACACTTGTGTAACTGAGTTGTCACTTATCTAGGTAACTAAACAAGCAGATTGCTACCTGTCTAAAGACTACACAGCACTGAAAAAAAAATTTCTTAGCAGCTACTTTAACCTCAGCAAACATGCTTTGCTTACAAAACGTTCAGAAACTGCGTGCAAACTGCAACTTTAGAGCAACAGACTGGCAGCAGCAAGAATAATAATGCTTAGTAACCCCCAGCAATGGTAATATTGTACGGAACTTTATATATTTGTGAGAGACTGTTATTCAAAGCAGAACAAGAAATTTCCTGCCAGCCAATGATGACAGTGATTCACAAAAGAAGGACGAGCAGAGAGTTTCAGCATTTTCTTTTGGCTGAAAAGGATTTGCATGAGCCCTTGTCTGACAGATGACACAGAAGGGGACTACTGGTTCAGCCATCTTAATTTAACTTGCAAAGAAATAAAGCCCTCTTTTAGAACTCACTTTTCCTCTCCAAGCAAGAGGACCCTCTTGATGAGGCACAAAAAAAAAAGTGTTCTTTTCTCAATACCTGCTGCTACTGAATACGTATTTTTCTTTTTTCCTTTTTTTTTTGGACTAAGGTTCATCTCAGGTCTCATTTCAAACCTATACTGAAAGGCATTAACTGAGTATAAATGGTTTTAAGAGCCTCCTTACCACTAAAATCACTATGAGAGAAAGTATGTTTACATGAGCCTAAGATGTAAATTCAGAGTGCAAGCAAGGATGTATTATAGCTCGAAATAACCAAGTTGAAGTTTACAGTGCAATTTGATAATGTTCTCAGTCACCATCCTGTTAAATGAATTTGCCATTCAGGTCTGCCATGAATAAGCAAACTGCCCATGAGCTGCCAAGAGTCTAACAATTGTTCTGCTGCTATTATACATACATTTAAGAGTTTTCTACACCTGCCCACCACAGCTGGCATGAAACATAGAAGACTTACAGCAGGTCGATGGTGACATTTATTAGGCAACAGGTGCACAGGACAATAGAAATTACTTTTAATGTACTTTGCTTAGATCAATTCAGAGTAAGCATCGAGATGAATATATCTAGACCAAGGGGTTTCATTTGTTTATATACTGATCTAATGTCACAGCAGTGAGAGAGACAACATTCAGAAATTGCCATTAAAACGGACACTGTAAAGAAGCCATACTAGGTGGCTGCTGATCCTGATATGTGGCACCACAAAACCCGAGGAGTTTGGTCATGTTCATCCACCACAGGTGGACTGTATCCTGCTCACAGGAAAGTGTACAAAGACAGTGACTGCTGCAGACCCAAATGGCTTTGTCTGCAATACACAAAACCAAAGGCTGACCTCCTCACACACCAAAACATAGGGCCACCACATGAATTTGCTGAAAGAGTTAAGGGGTGAGATCTGGACTACCACAGAGTCACAAAAGGAAGTGACTTCAACGTAAAGAGACAAAAATACTGAAGCAACCAACACATTACCTCACTGACTAACCAGTGCTCATTCCTGTCAGACAAGGAGGGTATAAAACTTGCTAAGAAGTTAGCATGAAATAAGTAAAAAAACATGAATCAACTGGGCATCAACTAAAACAACAAATGCAAAGTACACCAACATGCTTAAGTTAAGCAATATTCACTACAAACAAAGAGAGCGCATAAAAAGCAACTTCTGTTACTGAGTAACTATAACACATTCCATCTAAATTATAAGAAACAACAACAACTTCTGTAATTAATGTGCAATTTGACGTTACAACCTTTGAGTCATCCACAGATGTAGTTTTATCATTGTCACTTAACTGGTCCAGAAATACCAGTTTACTGTACTGTTGAGGAGCTGTGCTTACAGGAGAAGGAATCTCAAAAGTAGTTCAGCTTTTCCCAATATAGCATCTATGCTAAGGACTTCTGCCAACACAATGTCAGTCACAGATCACATACTTGACCAGTGCATCAATGCCAGGAGAATTCTCTAAGTGCAGACACAGCCTGGGGAAAAAACTGAGGCCTGTGCAGCAGGTAAAAGGAAAGCCAGAACTGCACGCAAAATAGTAACAAGTCTGAATAAAGAACATGGAAGATTTTAGATCTTACATATTTTCAAAGAACAAAGAAAAAAATCCAAAGTTGTGTCTTCAGAAACAGTGAACAGAGCATCAAATGGATACAAGGGCTGATTTAATGAAATGCACAAAAAAGTATGAATCTTAAGTTACATTTATGACTAAAAGAATAGTTAGCTGACACAGCTGTTGGTAGTGAATTCATTATTGAGCTTTCTAAAAGACTTCCCTCTTGTGTTTCCACTGTGAAATGAAGTACTGGCTCTTATTCACTGTGCAGATTTGTATGTGAAATCAGACAAAAAATACTCCACCACATCAGAAAGGCAGACTAACACAATACAGGTAGTTTTATAAGTAAAACAAGTGCAATGGTTATATTTTCAATCAAGGGTCTTATCAATATTATCTAAAACTAATAAAATATGAGAGGAAACATGAAATCTACATGGCATAATAGCTTTGCCTATGAATAACAGGAAGACAGTCCCCTCCACACACATAAAGCAGTCAAGGGAACTTGCAGACACATTAATTTTCCTGCTGTCTCATGTAATCAGTCAAATGTGATAACTTCTACAGCTTTTCTAAGTAATATCTCTCATTTCTTTACAGTGTAAGCAATGACACTCCTCAAGGAACTCTGGGTCATATCATTGTACAGAATCTTCCGGTAATTTAAAGTGTGGAGCAACCTGAAAGACCTAGACACACAGTATTTTAAATCAAATGCTATACAAGGGTTTTAAATGTTTTAAGAGCTTGCTTCAAGTACAACTGCAGAATGACTACAAACCACTGGACACTATAAACTGGAATTCAGAAACACAATCACGAAACCCAGAGTGAACATACTAATGAGGAGGTCACTGCATCTATACAAAGGTCACAAGCAGGCTGCAAACCAGAGCTCAAACTAGCAAGCACACTCCCATAAATATGCCAGATGCCGCCTGCAGCCACAAGCCAAAATTACCACTGTAAACAAATTCTGAATTTGTCCTCTGTACAGGACTTGCTCAGTACTGTTTGGTGCCCACGAAGGAACAAATCACTGCATTCAAGTAACTGCCTCAAGGTCCAGGATAGGTTTTACAGCTTACTATGCTTCCAGGAATGCCCGAGGGTACCTATGATTCACTAGGTAGGGAAGTTGCCACCTTCCTCACCACTCCCATGTGTTCCCGCCACTGCCCGCCCACTCACATAAAACTGATCACTCAACGATCAAGGTTAACACTGACTTTTTCCAGTCTCGGAAGCCGATTATTTTCTCTCCTGACCATTTCAGATGGGAAGTTTAAACTGTCATCTGACAATTCAATGCATTTTGAGTGGAACACAAGAATGGGAAAAGTAAACGCAGGACAGGATTTTCTTATCAAAGCGAATCAGTTTGTCAAATCCATCATTATAAACACTTTTGCCAACTGCAACTTCACCTCAGTAATGCAGCATGACTGACAATGTACTTCTGTGACAGCAGATGTGCAAAAGTGCATCTTAGATGCATTTTTCCACATAGAGATATGCAAGAGAACGATGGATCTGATGTGGACTCAGATCTCCCATGTTGCCCTTCACTTTTTGTATAGACCATTGTATCTGAAAACTCTCAGAATGGTAATTCACAACAGGACAATGGTAAGTTTTGAGAGCATGTCTACTTAGGCAAACTGTATTCCTAAAGTCTCTGTTACTTAAACTGTATGGCTTTTGTATTGTCATGGAAAATCCATGACATGGATCACCTCAAAATGATCTTGACTGTGTTTTCTTTCCACTCTGCTGTATCCAGCACCTCAGAGTCACACACAACAGAGCAGAGATTTCCTTTCCAAAACACCGCTCCTGGACACAACTTACTCAAAGCTGTTCTACACCTCAGAAGCAGAGGCACATTCCCTCCTCAGCAGCACACTGTGGTTGATGTGAACTTCACAGCAAGATGTGTTCAGCAATGCGCTCTCCCGCGTACCAGTGCCAGGGCTGGAACAAACTACGCCCCACTGCTGTGACCAGGAACGCCTGGCTATGAGCACTACGGGTCACACAGGGCGACCACAGAGAGACACGGACTCCTGGAAGGGTCCAGAGGAGGGAAACGAGGATGATTAAGGGTCTGGAGCATCCCTCTTAGGAGGAAGGGCTGAAGGCGCTGGGTCTGTTCAGCCGCGACAGGAGACGGCTGAGAAGGGAACCTCATGAATGTGCATAAATACCTGAAGGGCGGGTGTCAGGAGAATGGACCAGGCTCTGCTCGGTGGTGCCGAGCAATAGGACAAGAGGGCAGCAAGTGATGCACAGTAAGTTCCTCCTGAACACGAGGAAGGCACACCCTCTTCACTGCGCTGGTGCCCGCACAGGGGCACAGGCTGCCCGGAGAGCCTGCGGATTCCCCTTCCACGGAGCAGGACCGCCCGAGCCACGTGCTCCGCCGGGACGACCCTGCCTGGCAGGGAGGCCGGGCCAGCTCACCCTCGGCGGTGCCTCCAGCCCGGCCCGCCTTGGCAGGGCCCGCCGGGGATGGCCGCGGGGCTCTGTGCCCTCAGCCTGCCGCGGGCCCCGCTCTGCGGCCCGGCCCTGCCCCGCGCCCCGCGCCCCGCACCCCGCACCCCGCACCCCGGCCCCGCTCACCATCTCCTCGTGGCCCGGCCCGTCGGGCTGCCCGGACCCTCCATCGCCGCCGGGCCCGGGGCTCGCCCGCCCCTCGGGGGTCTTCCTCTCGCTGGCGCCCTTGCCGCGCCGCGCCGCCCGCCGCCCCCACAGGTAGATGGCGCCGGCGCCCAGCAGGATGGGCGCGCCCAGCACCAGCGCCAGCTGCCAGCGGGACAGCCCCGCGGCGCCGCCGCCGCCCGCCGGCTCCACGGGCTTCGAGGCGGCCATGGCGGCCGCGGCAGCTCCTGCAGCTCCGGCGGCGGCACCGGCACGGCGAGCGGACACGCGGGGCGCGCCGGGAGCGCGGGGAGCGCCGCCTTCCGCCCTCGCAGCGCCCCCTGCCGGCCCGGCGGGGGCAGCGCCGGCACACACCGCGCGGGGCGCGGAGCGCCGGGGCACGGAGCGGGGGCACCCCGTGTGCGGAGCGCCGGGACACGGAGCGGGGGCACCCCGTGTGCGGAGCGCCGGGACAC